>OY728152.1:7002500-8252500 GCA_963277665.1 Viscum album
TAATTGATAGGAATCTTATTTAGGATAATATTAACATATTGATATTTAATATATTAAATGGAATCTTCTAGGATATTCCCTCACCCATTTCAAGTTTCCTCAAAAATAAAAATATAATAATAAAAAATATAATAAATAATCTCATCCATATATGAGAAGAAAGTTTTGTTATTACTTAAATTTTTTATAGGGATATTAACCTTCCTATAATTTTTAAGTCTATTTAAAAAATAATATTAACATCTCCCTCTTTAAATCATTTAACTCTATGTAATTATTATATATTTTCCTTATTATTCATCAACATATTAAGAATCTCAAAAGAACAATATACTATATTATTGAGAGAAATTCCATTAAAATCACTCAAAGTATATAAAACATGAATACCATCCAAATATTATTCAGTTTCCAAGATATCCCCATCAAACATAGAGAAATAATTTCTTCAATAATGATTTAATCTAATTTTCAAAGATTTAAATTTGACATCAAATGAGTAGATGTGATTTCCTTAAAAAAAATTGAATTTCATGTTTAATTATCTATATCTCTATATTGAGGTTGAGATATCCATGAATTAATTAAATATAAATTTTATTAATAAAAAAAGACCTAACTATCACATAGCATACAGTTTGGGAGTTTAAAATACTGAATCCCTATAGAATAAGTAAAAAACACATGTTTATATTTTGGTGGAAGAGATTACGATCTAGAAAATACCCTAAGACCCTCAGAGAGACTCCCCCTTGATGCCAGTTATGTCAAATTAGGGTACTTAAATTTATTATACATCCTCATATCAATATAGTATAAGTTACTAATTAATGAGATGATGTGGGGGACAGATAATTGGCTATTAGATTTTGGTCATTTTCAATATGATATAATGTGATGGACCTTTCCATCATGGGAGTGATTTCATCTATTCCTTTTATATGAGTATATTAACAACCCCATAGCAGCTCTTGAAGTCCATGATCATTGTGACCTAATAATTTTGAATGATCTCACCACCTCACATACTTCCATTCATGAAAGAATCATTTGTGTTAATCTTGTACCCATATAAGTTTTTTTACCATTGATCCAAAAACTACCTTTAGTGTTAATCAAGTGACCTTAATGAGAAGTAAATGACTTTCATAGATTAATGAGAGATTGGATGTTGATCATACCATCAGAATCATAGGTCCTTCATCGGTAAGAGGGTATCGAGATGAATCCAAAGAGTATTCTCCAGAGTCACCCCATGCCTGGATTTTTTATTGGCCTTAAAAATAGTCCAAAAACCTACAATAAAATAAATACAACATGAAAAACCTCTATAGGATATTATATCAATGTTTTTAAAACAATCATTAAGAAATATATAAATTAAAGTAAGATAAACATTAATGTTAAGGTTAGTACCCATTATGTGACCAAGGAATTGATACCAGTTTCCTTCAAGGAAAATGTTGTCCACTCTTTAAACCTTTTGATTATAGAACAGTAAGTATTTTCATGCCATAAAGATATATCATTGTTACACTATGAAATATGTTGTTAATGCATCTTTGATAACTCAACATACCAGGATACTCATCTTCATAGGTAGAGATGAGTTTTATAAGACATCAACCTAGTGGTCATTCATAAGGTAGGTAGGTATACCAATGTTGGTAATATAATTCACTGAAACCCCATACTTACAACTAGAGAATCATTATTATAACAAATTATCTTGGGTTTATATGAAATATATCACCCGATTCAATTATCCACTTGGAAAAAGGTGTGTTCTTGATCCCCCCTCCCCATGGGATAGAAACTGGGGACTATATATCCATAACACATGATTATAAATTATTTTACTCTCATAATAATCATATAAGTAAGAATTAGAAACTACTAATAATTCTGCACGAACTATCAATACATTAGACATTCAAACATATCAATTTAAATGACATAGGTAATAAAACAATATAAACATAGAATAATGAAATGAACCTCTATATAATATAAACAACTAAATAAAATACATTGGGTGTAGATACATGAGTACAGAATATTGAATACACTAGTCTTAATTGTTTGATACAACCTCAATCCAAAAAAACTAGGGTTACCCCCTCAACACCTCTTTATGACCCATAATCAATCACCACTATAAGAAATCCCTCACAGGACCAATATAAAATACCATAACTAGATCAAAACCTAACAACCTAAAAAAATATAAGAGCTACACACACATACACTATTGTGAATGAATATTGTGAGTGGAATGTACCCAATTGGATATCACCAATGAGCCTATATGATTACATTCTTAAGATAACTTCTAATTTTTTGTTTATAAATAACATAGAAAGTAGATTTATCAGTTTTCAAAATGTATTAAAAAAGGAAACAATTAATATAATTTGTTACTTTAAATTTAAGAACCATAAAAATAACCCTTTCCAAAAAATAGGAATATCTAGATTAAAAGCATAA
The DNA here is from genome assembly GCA_963277665.1 of Viscum album. Lineage (NCBI taxonomy): Eukaryota > Viridiplantae > Streptophyta > Magnoliopsida > Santalales > Viscaceae > Viscum > Viscum album. The sequence continues at coordinate 7,004,988 of OY728152.1, forward strand.
GTATCAAACCCAAACATTAAACAAATATTTTTTTAAGTTTCCTTTAGACAAAGTAAATAGTTCTTTAAAAATAAAAGATGTAAAACCAATCCCCTTTTCCATATTTCCAAAAATCATTTCTCATATAATATTTATAAAAAAATTACAACTTCACTTTATAAATCACACTTTCTAACCATTTAAGAAAAAATATTAAAGTAAACCAAAACACCATTAAAAAGAAATTCAACTATGCTAGGTACCAATATATCAAATAGGAAATATAAAATCACGATGACTAAATAATAGTTCCATGGGATCAAAAAATACTAGGGGATATAATAAATTCATGAAATTAAATCCTTTAAATAATCATTATTGGGAACCAATCATCATGGGAAATCAACTCCTTCCATATAATTACCATTTTAAATAACCACAAAGTCTAAAGAGCTATAAAAAAATTCACACGAGCTTAACACACCCACATTTTAAAAAAATAACGTTTTAAAAGCATAAAATACATTATTTGAAAATAAAATCATTCCAAGAACCCTCTTTAAATCTAAATTTCTCTTTTAAAATCCACATAGGTATTTAAAAAAAAACACATTCCATGAATAAAAACTATATTTCAAAACCCATAAAAATAAACTTTTTTAAAAATATGAAATATATTCTAAAACCAATTTAAAACCCATTATGGTATCATATATACCCTTAATTACATAATAAATCAATTATAAGCATTCAGGAATTACATAAAATGTATTATAAAGGATATTTCGTAGAAATACCTACCTCATTAAAGTAGAAACTCACTGCAACAGGTCGCCTTCGATGAAGAAGTAAAGGAAATAGATTACCTTATTGATTTACTTAAAAATGATAGAGAGAAATCTTAAAATAAATAATAATGGAGGTAGTTCTCTACTCACACACCCCATAAGTATTAAAATTAAAATAAGGGAGGATTATTTTAAAAATATGGTTAAAAATTTCGGGGGGAAAACCAAAAAATCACTTTTATCTGAATCTGGGAAGCTCCCATGGTTAGGTTGCATGGTTCACTAAACTATCTTAAAATCATCCAAGCCTCACTAAATTAGAATTAACCAACAAAAGGTTTCAATAAACTATACACTAACCATGAAAATTTTACTTCTAAAAATTACAACACCTTCACATGACCATCCACATAGTTCTTCCTAACCGTGTGCTAGCTATGTGTGAACACTATAAACATAAAAGAAGGGTAATATTTTACACAATATTTTACATTTTTTAAACAAAAATTCTCACTACCTATGAATTAAAATAATTCATCAAATATACTGAACTAAAAAAACTCAGCCTCAAGAAATATTATGTGGTTTCCCATTTACTATTCATGCTAACTATGCAGCAGTAGAAAAATTCAAAAAAATACAACATTTCAAACTGAAAATTTCAAAAAAAAAACCCAAATTCATATAAAATATAAAACAAAAATTTCATTTAGGTGTAATAATTATCCCAACAATTCAACTTTATTCCCCATAAATTCTGTGATAAAATAAAAAGTAAATGAATCTTTAAAACCCCTATACCCTAATAAAATCAGTGAGAGGGATTGGGGAAAATCAAGATGATATTAAAATTGAGAAAACATTTAAACATGAATCATAACCCAAATAGATATATAAATCAATAATAAACATTAACCAATATCAATTGGGATCAAATATATATCCACTCAATATGAGTATTGGAATAAATAGAGACCCAAAATGTGTCTTCCCACAATTTATAATTAATTTAAGATGGTGGAAATAATTGGTTACCTTTTTGTGAGAAAGAGAATTACCAAAAAATAAATATTCTCTAAATAAAAATAGACCACATAAAATTTCACAAATAAAAACAAACCATAATGAAACAATATTAGATTACATAAAGAAAGGATGACCTAAAAAATCCAAATAAGAGACCCAAAAACAAAGAATCATCAAAAGACCACCAAAAAATGGTCACCAAAACCATCACATCCTAAAATTACCAAGAATGTATTATATTAAGAATTTACTCAATAATAAACAACATTGTTCTAACCATGGGATACAAAACTATATTAGAAGGTAACTTGGGTCTAAGCTTGAAAAGTATAATCTCATGGTGATCTTGATAATGAATCTCAACTCAATGGCACAAAAATTCCTACAAAAAATGAAATAAATATCCTAGTTACCCATAAATGTACTCCAGGATACCCTTTTTCCCATCCATCAAACCTAACCTCATGAATTGAACTCTCCACAAAGTTAACATCACACACTAACCACTAAATATCAACCAAACAATAAGGAATAAAGATTCCAAAAAATCAATACTCAAAAAAGAGAGACCCAAATAGGCATCTGTATATCACACCAAATGAGAGATAAAAATCTTTCCACTACTCTAAACTCACGGATCAAGAATACCACAACAAAAAAACACTCAAATACAAAGCATATCCAAAATTCATCTACTGGTATCTCCACGTGAAACTATTAATACTGTCTTAAATATCTACCTCTAAAAAGATATAAGATATCGCCACCATCAGGGCTTAAATAACATGTAGATCTAAACTTGTAAAAAGGATATATATATATATATATATAAGGTCTTATTGAGGACCGATTCTAAAGAACTTAAAGGAATACACAAAATACCTTCACCACTCTCTCATAAAAAAAGGTCCAAGAACATAGTGACTTCTCCACTTACATGGTCGTATGACAATGCCACTGAAGAAATACCATCTTGAATAATTCTATATGATGCACCATAACATAAAGAGATATAATAGTAATATATTACACTCTATTTAGAGCCTATGTAGTGAAAAAAAGGATTACCACAACCAATAACCTATATGGTTCACCCAAATGGTTATCCAAAAAGATAATATTTCTACCTTTAATTTAGACATTTTTTGGAGAATTACTTTAAATCACATTATACATTGACCCAATACCATCCAATATCCTCAAACAAGTAAAATAGAACAAATATAAAATGAAGGATAAAACAAATGCATAATTTATCAAAGTAAAAAAATGATTTCAAAACTTTTTTTAAAAACCATGACCCCACAACAAGGATTCCTAAAACTCATTTCGAAGGAAAACACATATTTTAAAACCAGGTTATCCTTCAAATATTCTACCTATTTTATAAATATAAAAAAACCCCATTTAACCAATTCAATTATAAGTAAAAAATACTATTATTTTAAATTCACATCTTTTCCAAAATTACCTATCGTTTATCACCCCTCAAGTGTCAAAAACAAACATACCATGTCATCTGGTTTTGAAAACCATAGATTCCCTTTAAAATAAATAATATAATCAATTTTTAAAACATCACTTTATTTTAAATTTAAAACTAACCATTCTTAAAAATTTTACAACCAGAGGTATAAAATCTGTTAAGAATCGTTTTTTTAATATGGTTGAAAACAATAAATTTTTTATATTATGTAATGAAATTAATCACATCAGAGAAAATATTTTATAAAAACTCACTATATTTTTCAAAAAATACCAAATTAATTGTTTCTAACAGAAATAATTGTTCATGGATACAATTTTCACACATAAAATAAATTTCTCGACATGCTCATAAGAAATATCACACCACAATTCCAACAAAAAATAATTCTAATAATCTCACCATATCTTAAGACTTTCCTTGATTATTTTCCCATTATTAATAAGCACTCATATTAACCAAAAAAATAAATGGTTCTACATATAGATAAATAAAATATGAAAAACAATGTCTTAATTAGAAACATTGTTTGAAAGACCCTACACTAATCATGAAACCATTTGTGAAATTTTTTCATAATTAATTCTTTAGTTACTACATAGGTATATAGACATGTAATGAACCCTCATAGTTATGATTCCATTTCTATGCTCAACCAAAACCTAAAAAAATACCTAAGGAAACTCATATAATTATAATTCAGAACAAAGTACGATAAAATAAAATATCATTCCATCAAGAATAATCCAAAAAAATTAAAAAAAACCCAGCTACCCACTGTAACTCTAGTGTCATCAGGATTAATGGTGATTGGAAACATACTTAGGATATACCTCTTTAGTTCAAATGATAATACTAGTCTCTATTATACCATGGAACACCAAAATCACAAGAGGGATCTTTATGAACGTATGACCTCTCATGAACATAGGATTTTATACCATTTGTAATGAACCAGCTTAGGGTAACCTAAAATATCACCCAACTTGATTCGTCCCTAGGAACGAATGAAGATACTAAAACATTTCATACATAAATATTATATCTTATTAAATGAATATTCATTACATATCATTACTATCCATGAAATAATAGTTATGGTTTAGTGTATATGGAAACATTAATACAAAAAATTTATACATAAAAGATCTATGGCATCTAACAATATGTTCTTTACAACTAGAACCATTGTTAGACATATCATTCTTTATATCCGAGGGAAAATAAATCACAATAAAGGATGGGATTATAGTCATAATAAGGGTAACCATTGGTTATATGAATGATGATTTAATATTAACATGTGAATAAGTGTATGTGAAAATGAGATTAAAATTTGAAAAACAGACCAGGTAATTCATAGGTAATAATAATAAGTCTTGGAATAAATCTTGGTAGTTCATAAGACATTAATTACAGATGAATAAAAGAACATAATCCATGATAGGATAACATTGACATATGATCATATCAAAAAACAGTGGCATAAAGTGTGGAATAATTATAATCATAAAAATATTATGTCAAGAATACCCACTAAGACATTAATTAAATGTCATTATTAGGCTAACCACCCATGTACTTGCTTTGGGCTTGGGAAAGCATCATGTGTGTCCTTTTTTAGGCTTGGGATAACCACTTGTATAACATTTGAGTTCAAAAATATAAATCTTTACCTAATTAATTGGTTGTATATAACATAACCACCCATCACATAATTATAATCCATTCATATGTATTCCATAAGATAATGAAATTATTTGTCATTTCATCATAGATAAACTTTTAAAAAAAATGGGTTTCATCAATATTTAATAATAACAATCATAAACCATCCAGATAAATAATAAATATTGTATCATAGAATCGTATCCTTAGTGAAGAACAAGGAACATCCAATTATTATTTTTTTGATGAAAAAATAATTTTAAAATATCACTGGATATTTCTTGAGGAAAATACACTTTTAATAATAAAAATCACTTATTTTAAATCTAAAAAATATCAAAATATTACGAAAAAAAAAGTTTTCTTTGAAAAAACCCATGGAAACATGTAATGAATATATTAAAAAAATTGATTGGTAATGATGGTGGTAAATGTTATTCATGCGGTATACATTAAAACAATGATTTTGTTCACAGATTTGGTAAAAATTACTTCATTTAGAAGACAATAAGAAGATTCCTTTTACAAAAAATTATAGAAATAAAAACATGGGTAAAATGAGTTTAAAAAATATTTTTAGAATATCAAAAACATCATTGGGATAATTTTCAACAAAATACGGACATGGGAGAAAATATTCACGACTAAATAGAAAACAATGTCAGCTTTCATTAAAAACATTCTTTAGGACCTTTGAATACCTCAAAGAGGAAAATTATAGAAACACTTTTAATTTATTGAAATAATAAGATTATATTAAAAGATATAAAAATTTTGAGAGATATATCATATAAATTCAATATTGTTAAATTTAAGCCTAAACAATCCTGATATTTTAACATGAAACCCTTACCTCAAGTTCAATATTCTTTATAAGTTATCTAAAATCAAGTATAAAAAATTTAAATTTATTATAATTATATAAAAAATCTATATTAATGATTTTAATATCATATATGATACACTTATAAAATTTCAATATCCATTTATTAATATTTTTTTATTAAAATCATCATTTTTGGGTGTTAATTGTTTCATTATTCAGGAAAGTTTCAGTTTGGTTGTTCTGGTATTTGTACATTGATCATGGATAAATAATATATATAATTTTAATCATGATATAAATTTAATATTTATTCATTATATACATATTTATAATCATCCATAAAATGTAGATATAGAAAAATTAATTACACCATTCATAGAGAGAGTAGTCAGTACGTACGCATGAATGTTGTTTCAATTTCTAAAGAAAAGAAGGAAAGAAAAATAATATTTCATCATTAAATAATTATAATTATTACATAAATATAGTATATATTAATTAAATACACTATAATAAACATCCATTAATTTTGGTTGTGGAAAATGAATCATATTACTATGTGGAGGCGGTGGTCCACATGTACACACGATCAACACTATCATTTCCCATTAGATTGATAGAAGGTGGGAAATTGTTTTTACATCATTATAAAAACATATTTGTGTACTTATGATATTTTATTAATCACGTTAAGATAGATAAAATATTTTTATAGAATGTGTAAGAAGAAATAAAATTGAAAGAACCCGATTAAGATTTATACCTCTTCTTGGAGAGACCTCATTTGGATTACACAATAAGCCTTGAAATATTGGTCATAAGATAATACCAAGGACACTAAGATGAAGTTAATTAAGAAATTACAATGTTATGTTTGTAAATTTTCAAGATATAAGACTCCAAAATCATGAATAAGGGTGGGTGAAGGTTCAATTTTATATATGCGGGAGAGGACAAACATGGAATTACTTAAAATATTTAAACATAATTATTGTATTTCTCATTTATTATGATTAAAAATGGTCAAGTATGAAAATTTAAGATAATATAGGGTCTATGTATATTTTACCAATAATAATTAGACAATTTTATGTGAAAATAATACCCTTATCCCTTGGATTAACCCTCCAGTAAACCCGTTTTAACATTAACCATGGTAACAAATTTTTACTATTTTTACTACTAATTATGACCCAAAATAAAAGTGGACTCATTAAAAAAATAAATTACAATTAAAAATATATAATCCATTATATTAAATTCAATTTCTATAAGTGTAATAAATTATTTTTAAAATATGTGCACAAAACACAAACAACTCGTTTTTAGATAAATGCATTTTTAAGTATAAAAATGAGTTTATTATTATTTATTTCACATTAAAAAATATATATTAAGGTTACAGACTTATATTTAATATATAATATAAATTTTTTTTAAAAATCATTAATAAATAGTGATTAATTTAATTTATTGATATAAAAAAATTGTTTAAAAAATTTTTTCAGAAAAAAAATCTCCTTTTTACCTTCAAATTATTTTATTTTAATTTACATCCAATTGATAACCAATGAATTAATTTTATAAATTTATAGAAAATTATTTTCCAAAATTTATCTAGTCTAATTCATAACGTACAATCCAATGACTTCGCTATAATTGACACATTAAATAATAATTTTTTAATAGTATATTGTAGCTCATTTAAACTCGGTGATTCATGTAAATCAAGTTATCAGACACATAATATTTATTTCAAAGGAAATAAATTTAAAATATTGGGGTGCTACATTATACCCCCTGAAATGATATTTTTATTATAAATTTTATTACTCTGATATGGAAAAAAAGAGTATATCTTTGTTCTATCCATCCTCAGGTTCTAATATAGCTTCTTTGAAATTATGATTCCTATATGGAACTTAAACAAGGTTAATAGTCTTATCCCATAAATAATTATCAATAATATCTAAGATTTATACTAGTTTTGAATTATATAAAATATTATTCTCATGTTATAAAACCTCTAGGTTTAGTAAATGTGAAGGATTAGGTATATACTTTATCAAAATTGATACATGGAACACATTATAAACATGAGAGAGGTTTGGTACAAGAACAAAGAGATAATCAATGGTCAATAATTTATCAAGAATCTCAGAGGTGATAATATACTTAGGGTTTATATTTATCTTCTTTCCAAATATCATAACCTTCTTCCATAGATAAATTTAATATAATACCTTCTCGATAACATTGAATTCTAGATCTCACCAATGATTATCAGCATAACTCTTCTATCAACTATGATATTCCTTGATGTGTGACAAAATGGCTCTAACATTCTATAAAATTTTCTCATCTAGATCAAGTCCTAATATATTTCTTTCTCTAAATCCATCTGATCACATTGTAGTTCTGCACTTACTTCTATATATATATTCATAAGGACCCATTTTAAATATTGAGTGAAATCCATTTTATAAGAGAATTTGATAAGAGGATGGTGTTGATCCAAACCACCTTTAAAATCTATAAAATAAGATCTCATAATATCCTCTTGGGATTAAATGTTTCTCCCAGACTTACCATCTATATGAGTAAGATAAGTAGTGCTAAAATTAAACTTTTTATTCAAATCTTATAGAATACTTCTCCAGAACATTGATGTAAATCTCATATCCCAATAAGATACAATATAATTAGGTACTCCATGTAACCTTTCCACTTCCTTAATGCATATCCTTCAAATCTGATCAAGATATAAATCTTCTATAATAATAATGAAATGTGTTTAATTTGTAAGGAAATCACCTATAACCCAAATAGAATTATGGAATTTAGATTTTTTGGGGAGTCTGAAAATGAAATCCATGGTGATATTTTTTTTATTCCCATTATAGTATGGGTAATGGTTGAAACATACCCTTATAATTATATCTTTCATCATTAACTTACTTAAATACCTAGCACTGAGATACATTCTTTGCAATATCTCTCATCATGTTGTCCCTCTAGAAATACACATTAAAATCTAGATAAATATTCATACTTCTAAGATGAATAGATAATGATGAGCTACAAGTTACTTCCAATCTCTCATTCTTCAAGTATTATATTAACGGGAAACATATTCGGTTCATAGACCTTATCAATCCATCACAATCAATATTAAACTCAAAAATATTTCTCACCTTCTTTTTCAAATCCACAACTTTCTTATGTTTTTATTTAATATTTCCATGGATAGATGGTTATACACTCATTTGAAAAAAAATAGTTATCTTATTCCATCATGATTTCATATTACATCCTTTTTTAATGTAGAAATATTGTAACTTTTATTATCCTCATCATAGATAAGCTAGTATGATCCTTACAACTTGGAGTATTATCCACCCTATTCTCTTTCCTAGGGTGGTAATCCATTGAGCAGTTATAACCTTTAATAAATTCTAACCATATACTTTGGTGCATATTTAAATCTTTTTGGGTGAATATATACATCATGATTTTATGATTAGTATATATCGAATATATTCCTCCATAAAGATAATACCTATATATTTTCAATTAAAAAATTAATGATTCCAACTCCAAATCATGATTCGGCTAATTTTTCTCATGAATTTTAAATTCACAGGAGGAATAAGATATAAATATATCATTATTCATGATTAAACATCACAAACCCTTATTTTATACATCATTATAAATCACAAAACCGTCTCCACTATAGGGTAGTGTGAGAACTAGATTACTGACCCACCTTCTCTTCAGTTCCTTGAAATTTTCTTCACATTCATTAGTTCAAGGGAACTTGAATCCCTTCTGAGTTAACTAAGTGAGTTGATTATATAGTAATCAAAAATTATTTATAAAATTAATAATATCCAACCAATCTAAGAAATCTATGGATCTCAGTCACCATATTTGGTCTAGACTAATGTTCATTAACTTTTATTTTTTATGGATCCACCAATATACCCTTGCTTGAGATTATAAAGCCCAAAAATGAGACTTTCTATAGCCAAAATTCACACTTGTTAAAATTTTAAAACAAATTATACATTCATAGGGTCTTTAGTACAATACCCGAGTTATCTTCAAGAATTTACTTACACATGGAATATATTAAAATAAAATCTATAAAGACTACCATAAACTGATCAAGGTAATTTTTAAAGAACCTATTCATTAAATCCAGGAAGATAGTAGGGGAATTAGTCAGACCAAATAGAAATACTATACATTTATTGTGTTCATACCTTATAAACAATTTTTAATTGGTTATATATTCAATTTTTACCCTCAATTAATAGTATTCAAATCGAAGACATATCTTGGAAAATTATTTACCTCCTCATAATTAATCAATCAAATCATCAATACAGGGAATAGAATATTTATTCTAGATTATTATCTTGTTAAGTTATCGATAGTAAATATAGAGTCACATTAATATATATTTATTCTTAAAAAACAGGTGTACCCAATGGTGACACACTTTTATGAATAAATCCCTTAGAGAGATTCTCTTGGAACATCTTTAATTCTTGTAACTTAATCAGGACCATTCTATATGAATTTTTTCAAATATGTTTATCACCATATATATGTTATATTGAAAACTCAACTTCACAATTAGAAGGAAGAATATGAATCTCTTATAAAAATACATCAAGAAAATATTGTAAAATATATATAAATATGATTTTAAGTTTCTACCAAACTATATGAGATAAATACCCCTTTGAATCAGAATCAATACCCACACAGTGGATAAAATTTCTAATGGAATTTAATATTTATCCTCGCACTAATAGATGATCATAGGTTGGTTAGTAATATCAAAAGTGACTTCCCCTACCCAAAAAATAATATAAGATTTATATAAATTAATCTAATTAATTCCCAAAATAAAATCAAATTTAACTAGAGGGAGAATAAAGAGATTTTTTGGAAACACATTCCCACAAAATTAAATCAGACAAGAATTATATACTTAAGATGAAATCATCATACCATTAGAATATTTCATCATTAATTTAATATCTAATCATTTAGGAGGTAATTTTATACCCTTATAAAATTACTTAAATATAAAATAGTTGGTAGATACATAATCAAATAAGACATTATCACTTCTACAGTGGGTGGTAAGTGTACCTTTCACTACTTCTTTATCGTACCTCACATTGGAAATAGTGATCATATGATATTACCCTTTTTATATTGTCTTCATAGGCTATTGAAATCAATCATCATCATTAACCCTTGCATTAGAAAAATGGTCAACATAATTACCATAAAACTTATATTTGAAACACTAGATTGTAGTTAGTGAATTTTGTAAATATTTTTCCCCATTAAAATCATTATCTTGATTCTTCCCATCACATTATAATTTGATTTCCTAATGACCTTCCTTTCAACACTTAAATAAATTACTAGTCCCTTTAAGGATATTTCCTCTATGTTTCTTTCCACACATATGGAATAAATGAAGACTTATCTTCTTCCCTCCATGATTTTTGTAATTAGGATTTCCTTTAAATTCCATATTTATTTTCTAATAAAAACCATGAGATTGATTGGTGACTCTAATATCCATTTCTATCTTGATAGAACATAGAAAAAATTATTTATAACTTTTAAATAATCAATCAATCTAACCTTTATGTTAGATTATAATACCAAAATCATAACTCATATTTCTTGAAAAAATTTCCGCATAAGTACTAATAGATTAATCCTCCTTCTTCTTGAATAAAAGGAATTCCTTCTCCAATTTTCGTATAAATAATATAAAGAATGTAATAGTTTAAAAAAACTTCAGAACTCATACCACTCTATAGAGTCAATTTCTTCTTATTTCCTTTTTTCTTGATAAGAGTACACCATTAATTTTCTTCTCCTTATAATTGATAAATAGCCAAAATAATCAGGCCCTAAACACTGGATGATGGAAAATATCTTTTCAATTATATTAATCCATTGAATAGAAATTAGTGTATCAAAAGACCCCTTAAAATAATGTGTATACTTCCTCAAGAAGGAATCAATAGAACATTTTTCCATCATATTCTTATTTGGAAGCTCAAAAAGATTCATATATTAATAATGTTGTGTAAGAATATGTATGATATTATATATTCCATCTCTAATAAATTTTTTTTCTTGAAAGGACAATCATTGAATTTTCCATACCATTTAGTATTAACTTGGTTACTTCTAGTTCTATCCATTTACTAATAGTATATATCATAGATAAAGAAAAAATAATCATAGTGATAAACCATATAATCATGAAAAATAATTTATTGGATGTATAAATAATTTAAACTTATTTTCAATATAAGACACCATAAGTTTAACCTAGTACATCCCTAGTCCTTATCAATCCAAATTCTTTATATTGGTTTATAAAGAAAATTTTAATTAACCCATGTATATCCCTCAGGAGTGTTTATCCATATATACAGTCTTAGTCCCACTCATCATGCACCAGTGATGATTTAGTTAATAACCAATATAAATTATTCATAGTTTCTTCCCCTATATCCATCTGGGTCATAGAAATATCTTCATTAAAGTATCAATATAAGGATATATTTTATAGGAAAACAACACCCATTTATTTACCATAACACATGATGTTCCCCTATACTTAGTCCCATCCTAAGGGTTCTAAATGATTTTTTCTCATCCTCATTTATAAAAAAACTAAACATTTCTCTGATAATAACTAAGGTAACCTAGGCATTTCATTCATAAATATTAAATTTTATTATATTAATATTCATTACATATCATTATGATCCATTCCAGAACCTTGGAAGATTAGTTTATTTGGAAACATGGATACATAAACAACTCATATATAATAGATGAAAATCATCTCCCACTATGTTCTTCATAACTAAATGCCTTTTAGATATATCATACAAAAAACAATTCTTCATATCTAATGGAAAATAAAATATAATAAAGGGTAAGTACAGATTCTCATTAAGGGTAAACATAGGATATATCAATGATAATTTAAGAATAAAATTAGCATAAGGGTTTGAGAACATGTGATTGACATTTGAAAATTAAACCTTGTAATTCATAGATCATAATCATGTTTCATTGAATAAATAATGGATGTTCATAAGATATGAAACATAAAGGAATCAAAGAAAATGATCCATGAGATCATAAGATCGGAATAATATCATGTTATAAAATAGTTGCATAAAGTGTCACATAATCATAATCATATAAATATTATTTTAAGGTCTCCCCCAAGACATTCATTACATGTTAGTATTGGAGTAAACACTTATGTACTTGCATTATTCTTGGGATATCCTATCGTGTACCCTATTTTGGTCTTGGGATAACCTATCTTGTTCCCTTTAAGATCAGAAAATATTAATATTTACCCAATTCATTGGAGGTATATAACAGACCCACCCATCACAAAATCCTAATTCATTCATATGTATGCTACAAGATCATAATAAAATTTATCATTTAATCACATCCTAACTATGGAAAGTAAAATAGGTTTCATAATCATAATAAACCATCTAGATTAATAATAATTATGATATCATAGAATCATCTACTCAGTGAAGCATAAGTAACATTAATGGATATTATTATTGATGAAAAGTGTTTTTAAAGTATCACGAGAATATTTTTTGAGGAAGATAAAATTTTCATTTTCAAATAATTTTTTCAAATATTAAACTTTAAAAAATATTTAGAAAAAAAATTTCTTTTAAAATAACGATGTAAAATTTTAAAGTAAAATTAAAAACATTCAGTGTTCATGGTGGCTAGAAAAGTTATTCACGAGGTGTATGCTAAAACAAATACTTTATTAAAACCATTAGTAAAAAGTAACTTAGTTGGAAAATTGGAAGAATGTTAATTTTAAAAAATTTTATATAAATTAAATAATTAATAAAAATGAGTTTCATAAATATTTGGATAATGGTACAAACATTCTTGGAAACATTTTACAGAGAATATGGACATGGAAGAAAATATTATCATTCGAATAGAAAACAAAGTTAGTTTTTCTTAAAAACATTCTTATATATCTTTGAGTACTTAGAGAAAGAAAAATGAAATGAAAATTTGTGATTTGAAAAAATAAATAGAGGAAAATAAAATAATTTTTTTAGAGATAGATCATATAAATTAATTATTATAAAATTTAAGTATAAACAGTCCTGATAAAAAATGATATTGTAACATGAAACCCTTACCTCAAGTTCTAATTTCTTTAAAATCATTATAACCTCCTTTATAATAAATATAAATTAATTATACCTATATACTAAAACTATAAAAATTATTTTAATATAATATATGATCCACTTATAACATTTCAACACACATTTGTTAATAATTATTTATTAAAATCTTTATTTTTAAGTGTTAACTGTTTCATTTTTTATGAAAGTTTTAGTTCATAAATTATGGTCCTTATACTCTAATCATGGTTCCATAATATATAGACTATTAATTTTTATATAAATATCATATATATTCATTATTTGAATATTTATAATCATCCATACAAATAAGTGATAAAAAATTAATTACATTTTTCATGAAGAGAGTAGTATGTGTGTATGCATGAACATAGTTTTCATTTTCTAACAAATAGAAGGAAAGAAAAATAAATAATATTTTATAATTATATAATTATAATTATATATTATATATTTATTACATACATGATCATAAATATCCATGTATGGTGGTCATGTAAAATGAATCATATCATTATGTGAAGGTGGTAGTCCACATGTATGCATAAGCGATACTTTCATTTCCCAATTTAGGGAAAAGAGCTGGAAAATGGTCATTAAATAATTATAATGACATCTTAATATATTTATGATACTATATTGATCATGTTATTTTTGATAAAATATTTTTATATAATTTGGAATAAGAAATAAAATTGTAAGATCTCGGTTAAGATTTATACCTCTTCTTTGAGATACCTCTTTTAGATTACACCTTAAGCCTTGAAATATTATTCTTAATAGAATAGTAAGGGATATAAAATAAATATAAATAATCTAGGAAGGTATTAATGATGGTATTTTCTAATTAAGATGCCTTAAATTTCTTAAATAAGGGTGGATATAAGGCACACTTTTATAAGCGATGGAGAGGACTCATATAATTACTCAAAATATTTAAATATAATTAATATCCTTCTCAAGTATAATGCATAAAATTGGAAAAGGATTAAAAATTAAGATAATATAGGGTCTAAATATCCTAAAAAAACAATAATTTTACATGTTTTATAAGAATATTACCATTGTATCTCAGTTTAACCCCTAGTAAACCCGTTTAACTTTAACCATGGTAAAAAATATAGTTTTTACAATTCATTATGACAAAAAATGAAAGTAGTAGGATTAATTTTTTTTCAAATTAATATTTAAAATTGGTAACCCATTATATAAAATTCAATTTCGAAAAGTGGTAGAAAATAATTATAAATATGTATGCAAAACATAATAAAACCATTTTTAGAGAAATGAGTTTTTAAGCATAAAATAAAATTTATTCTTATTCCTTGCATAGTAAAAACCATTATATTAATTTTAAAAATTTTGATTAAAAATAAAATATATAAATTTTATTAAAATTATTAAACAATAGTAATTAATTTATTTAATAATATCATAATACATTGTATGATTAAAAACTATTTTCCTAAAAATTACTCTTTTTACATTCAAATGCTTTAATTATCAATTGAAACAAATTAATAACCAATTAATTAATTTTATACATGTATAAAATGTAATTTTAATACTATATTTATTCTTATTCATACCAACCAATCCAGTGGATATACCATAACTGAAAAATTAAATAATAATATTTTAACTCTAATTCACAGTTCACTGAACTTGGTGTTGTTTGCAGAGCAAGAAATTGAATACTTCATGTTTATTTCAAAGGAAACACATTTTAGATATTGTTTTATTACAAAAAAGTAATTTTTTATCCCCCCATATGATATTAAATAATTATTAGGTACCAAGAACACATTCTAAAAAATTATATCACCCTTGAAATAACCATATAAATAAGAAGCAGAAAATGCATGGAATTTGGAATGACATATCCATACATTGGACATACATTCATTTAAATTATATAGATAAATGTATTAAATAAGAAAAATATGGAATAATTAACTAAACCAATATCTAAAATATATAACTAAATAAATAAAAGAATTAGTTGTATAAGTCTAAAATATGGAATACACCAGGTTGAATTGGTTGATACAACCTTGATCCAAAGATAAAAAAACTTGATATACCCCCCCAAATACCTCGTCATAGACTAATTTTACTCAAAACCGCTATAATTCCATCATTGTACCAATATAAACACCAAAAATTTATCAAAACCTAGTAACATTAAAGAAATGATAGATCTCCACACACACATACACTGGTTTTCATGCAAGGTGTAGGAAAAATATTCCCAGTAGGATCTTAGCAAATAGTATATGTAATTTGATTCATAAAAAAGATCAAAAATTATATTTTGAACATAATATATAAATTAGGTGTCTCACTTTTAAAAAATTAGTCATAATGAAAACAATAAACATATTTTTCACTTTTATTTTTGAAACCATAAAAACAACCCTATCTAAAAGCACGGAATAACTAGTTTAAAAACAAAAGTATCAATAAAAAAATTAAAAAATTAAATATAAATTTTCATTTGGAATAAGGAAATGTGGATTTAAAATAAACTAAGGAAAATAAATACCCTTTTCCATCATTACAAAAATCATTTTTCAATTACTGTTTAGAAAAACACATAACTTCACTTTATAAATCACACATTCAAAAAATTTAAGAAACAATTTGAAAGTAAACCAAAAAAAACATCAGAATCTATGAAAACTGTCTTGGGAACCAAAGTATCAATGCGGAAAAGTAAAATTTTGATATCCAAACAATAATTTCATGGGATCGAATCAAGACTAGGGGATATAAGAAATTCATTAAATTAAATCCCCTAAATAATCCCTAATAGAAAGAAAACATCATTGGCATAACATTAGGTTCTAAAATTAATTATATTGGACCAATTTTCCTTGGTTAACTTTTTCTAAGGTCCCTTACATGAAATTGGAACATCCCATTAGGCACCCCTTAGGGTCACCGAGTAAAACGCATACCCCAAAGAGGGAGAAACTCTCCTAGGGAATTTTTTAGTGAGAACACACCACACTAGTGTAACACACATCTATACATATTACTTAGATACCTAGGATCCCATGAAATCAATCAATATATGTGATCAATAAACAAGGAATTATTCCATTACATGAATCAATAATAATAAAACACTTAAAAATAACCCTTATTTATCATCCCCCTCTTAAGAAATAAACACTTTTCATTTCATTCATGTAAACACATCATATAATAGACTAAAAATATATAAAAAACCCATAATGGACCTAATGTTGAATCAAATTATGTTGTTACAATATATATCAGTACTTTATATCTTTTAATGATTAAAAAAATATCTATTTTTTACAAATGTGTTTATCTTAAATATTTCTAGATTTTATTTCTAACTATTCTTATTATATATGACCTATTTGATGAATAAATTTCAAATAAATTTATCCTATGTGGATAATGAATCAATATATTTTAGTCTGAAAGAGTAAAATGATCCATTCTATAGATTTTGGGATTCATCTTCAATTAAAAGGATTTATCTTATGTGTCCAGATTATCTTAAACATAAAATAATTCTCTCACAGAGTAAATTGAGTACTTACATCGAAACATCAGTATGTGAAAAAAAATATCTTATGAAATATTAACATAAAAATTTATTTTACTAAATAATTAAATTTTCATACGAATTAGTATAATATTATTTTAAATAAATAAATACAAATAATATAATTCAAATGTAAAATCATACAAGTCTTTTATTTTCTAAATAGGACCTTCATAAAAGGATTATCATACAAATGACAAGAGAGGCACAAAAGTTGTTTATATTATGAAAGTCAAATATTATATTATGAACACTGATGAGAAAATAATTATAATAATAAAATATTAAATCTAGGTTTTTATTTTATATGTTGAATAATTCAAATAAGTAAAAATTATTTTATCTTATGAAGTTATATGATGGAATTTTATTATGATAACAGTGATACAAGACTGTTATCTTATGGAGATAAATTTATTAATAGAGGATCATTATTATTGTACACCTTATGTTTGGGGTAGTTTTTTTATAATTCAACCTATTCTTTTACATGAATTAGATAAACAGTTGAATAAATAAGGAAAAATTGAGTAAGACAATGTGTTTTTTCCAAGAATTGAAAAATCCGATAAATATGATTTATTCTAACATTGTCATTGTGGTTTATTCTATATTTGGAAAGAATGAAACACACTAATTAAGAGCACATCACTTAAAGTTTTTTGTAAGTATTTATCACCCAACATTGGAATTATAAATTTTTCATAATTTCATATTCAAAATATGATATATAAATAGAATATTTTTCAGGTGCATGTGAGATATACAAGTACATATATAAGAGACGTGATAATTTATCCATTCAAAACATGATATATTATTTAAATAATTCTATACTATTAATTTTATTAGAATTTAATTTTTGAAATAAAATAATATCTAAATCGTCTCTTTAAATATACTCATATTCTATGGATGCTTCTTTAACAACTCTCAGTTGTATATTTCAATGATATTCTTCATTTTATAAACTCTTATTATTCTCTATTATCATTGGAAGTGAAAAATAATTTTACTGAGTATCTATGGATGTTATTTCTTTAAATCCTTATATGTTCTGAGAAAAATTTCTTATCTTTGTACCAATTCATGATAGCTTTCAATCAGTCAGGCAATCCTCTGGAAAAGGACTGGTTTTAGTGAAATCACAAAGCTCTAGTAGTCGAGTGTTAGTGGAATCGACTAGGGGATTTATGTTCCCAAACCCGATATGAATAACCTATGTTTGATCTTTTTCATAATTATTTTATTTATACTACATTCTTATGATAATAAAAAATTAGAATTTAGCATACCTTAAAAGAAGGTTCTTTTAAGAATTTTTTTTCAAGAACTCAATTCACCTCCCCCTCTTGAATCTTTATTCCATTTGTCTCTAACCAATAATTGGTATCAAAGGTTTTGAATATTAAATTATCAAATCTAAAAGGGTGAATTATCAAATATAATCATCAAATGTATGTTATGGATGAGAATATATAAGGTATGTCTATGGTTAGAGTTTCCTATTTTGATGGAGAAAAATATGGATCTTAGAAGGAAAAGATAATTATATACATAAATAACTTTTATCTAAAGATTTATTTTAAATCCATTAATCCTTACAAATTTATATAAGTATATTAAAAAAATGGGAAGCTACTAAAAAGGAGAATGTGGTCTGAACTCC
The DNA here is from genome assembly GCA_963277665.1 of Viscum album. Taxonomy (NCBI): domain Eukaryota; kingdom Viridiplantae; phylum Streptophyta; class Magnoliopsida; order Santalales; family Viscaceae; genus Viscum; species Viscum album. Next base: position 7,024,286 of record OY728152.1, read on the forward strand.
AAAGCTATAAATTCAATAATATATATGCTCAAACTTGATGAGTTCAACAGATTATTTCAATGTGCTATAGCATATAAAATGTGGAACATTATATGAGTGGCTTATAAAGGTATTGATAATGTGATATTAATAATGTAAAACATTGTAAATTTGAAGTTTGACACATTCTAATTGGTTGATGGAGAAAGAATAACACATATTAATAGAAGGTAAATAGATATTATGAATAATTTCTCTTCTCTAGGGGCACAAATTCATGAACTAGATCATGATCTAAAAGTTCTTATAGTTCTACCAACCAAATGGAGAGTAATATCAACTGTCATTAGGGAATCCACTAATGTGAGGTTTTTTCAAATAAAAAATCCTATTATAACACTCATGATGTATAAGGTTGAAATGAAAATATAAGCTAGTGAGTATAGAATTATATAAAAGGAAAATGTCATTTTTAAATATTTTTTCATCAAAATAATATTTGAAAAGAAAAGTTGTATAAATTAATTAGTCATATAATAAATAAACTTCAAATAGATCTTCTTTTAATAGTTAAATTTCTCAATTTACAAAGAATTTCACAAATTTATACAATAAGATAAGAGGATTAAAGAAATATATCAACAAATAAAAAAATATGAAGGAAGTTATAAAGAATTCAGGTATTATACATGTAAAAATATTGGACATATCGAACTAGGTTTTCCAAAACTTCATGAAAAAAAAAAATATAAGAAATAAAAATTGAAACAACAATTAATGAAAAACAGTAAAGGATCTTGGGAGGCCACATGGAGTGATTTTAATGATTTTAGTTACAGAACATCTTCTAAATTATAATGTGAAATATCAAATCAAAAGACTAACATGTGCTTTATTTTGAAATATGATGTGGTCCAATCATTTTATTCTTCTAAGATTGAATATTATTTTGAAACTAAAAATTTATCTTTTAAAAAACTAAATGAATATTTTACAATGATATATTTTAAATATTAATTCTTGAAAAAGTAAAATAAATCACTCAAAATTTTTAATTATGTTGTTATAATCCAATGAGAGGACTTAAAATATCATACCTAAAAGCTATTTTATAAAATTATGTTGCCTCTTGTGTTTAACAAGGTAATAAAATTGAATGATTTCAAAAAAAGAAGTTCAATACCTTAATTATACTAATATTTTTTATAAAAGGGTTAAATAAGAAAAAACCAATCCAAGGTAATAATAAAGTACAAAAAGATAAGTTTGTAATAAGAAGTTGTGGTGAAAAATATAATTTATACAAAAATTATTTTTTTCTAGTTCAAAAAACAAAATCATGTATAAAGTTATTTATTTTAATTATTGAAAACCATGAAATTATGATAATGGTTTTAGTTTAAGGAACCCTTAATTTTTTTTGTTCCAATATTTTATTAATTTTCTTAAATTTAACTAAATTCAATGCTAAGATTTCTGGACAATGTGAGTATATTTGGATTCCCAAATATTTGGTTGCTATAATTTCAAGACCCAATAGAACATGGGTATCAAAACAATTTATTTTTTTATTTTTCTAGTAGGATTTTTTTTTGAATCATCAATGAAAACGGGTATATGGATAGCGGATTCTCAAGGAATATCAGTATAGATTTCACAAATTTCAATTATTTATCCAAAATTTATGGAGGTCATGTCACATTTGGTGGAAATTATAAGGGAATAATTACAGGAGTTTGATCAGTTGGAAATCCAAGCTCAATTCTCATCAACAATGTTCTTTATGTGTAAGTATTAAAACTCAACCTGATAAGTATCTATCAACATTTTGATGAACGTAGTTCTATAGATTTTTAAAATAATTCAAGTTCTATTTTTAAAGATAAAATTCTTAAGTTAAATAACCTAGAACTAAGAATGTATATACTTTAGATCTTAATTATCTATGTAAACAAAAATTGAACTGTTTAAATGCTAAAAAATGAATCTTGTATTTTGAATAAATCACTTAGACTTTATAATGTTCACCCTTTGAGAAAATTTATAATGATAAATTTAAAATCAGATTTTCTTGAACCTAAATTGAATATATAGAAACTATGTGATGTATTAAAAATGGGTAAACAATACAAGTAATCTTTTAAATAAATAAAATAAGTTGAAACATCCTATAGAACATATCCATATGGGTTTTCTAGACCATTTATAATAGTTATCCTAGTAGGAAAATATTTTGTTTATATGTTAGTTAAATATTTTTATATATTTAATTTGGTTTTATTTTTTATTATTATAATTAAAGATTGTTATTTTTTTATAAATTTATATAAATTAATTAAAATATAGAAAGATTCCAAAATTATTTTTTTGATAAGTGACCATGGGGGAGAAATTTTAAACCATGCTTTCATTTCTTATTATTCAGAACATGGCATAAAAATAGTTTTCTTACCCTAGGAAACCTCAATAGAATGGTGTTTTTGAATAGAGTAATAAGATCTTGCATGAAATTTATAGGACAATGATATGGGAATATAACATTCCCACTCACTTTTGGGATGATGATGTGAATACAGTATGTTATGTCACTAACAGAGTTCTAATTAGGCCTATTTTGAAGAAAATACCTATGAACTATTTAATAATAAAAAACCAAAAGATGGATCCTTTAGATTGTGTGAATGAAATGATTAAATTTTGTAGACCAAGTAAAATTTGGTAAATTTTATCCAAAGGCTGAAGAATGATTATTTATTGGTTATTATACTAATTATAAATCTCATTGAGATTTCAAAAAATGGTCAAGGGTTGTTGAAAAATTAACTCATGTGAAATTTAATTATAGTGATTTGTTTGATAATAAAATTACTCATATTGATGAGTTAAGTAATTTTGTTGAAAACAAGATACCTGAACAACTCTTTGTAAATAGAAATGATGATGATTTATAATATGATTTTGGTGAACCCAATCCTTAAATGATTAATATCAGTAAACCTGAAAGTGTGCTACCTAGAAAACCTTAAACCCTAAAATATAATCTCATAGATACTATTATAGGGATCTTATATGAAGATATTAGGACTATAATAAGTGTATAAAACCTTTTATAATTTTCTATCATTTTATCTAAACATAGACCTAAAACCATAGAATAATCCTTAGCTAATGAAAGTTGGGTTTATCTATACAAGAGTAGTTAAACTGTTTTAAGTGGAACAAGGTGTGAGAATTAGTTGATAGACCATTTTATTACCCTATTATAGGATAAAATTTGGTTTTCAAAAATAAACAGGATGATCATTGTGTGATCACAAGAAATTAGTCGAGATTAGTGGTTAAAGGGTGAAACCAAAAAGAGGTAATAGACTATGAATAAACCTTTGCACCCATATCTATATTAGAATCAATTATGATCCTTCAAGATTATTCATATCATATGGACATCCAATTACATCTGATGGAAGTGAAATATTTATTTAAAAATTGATTTATTATGGGGGATTTTTATGTTGTACGACCTCCTGGCTTTAAAAATTCTTATTTTCCAAATTCTATTTTTAAAAATAAAAAATCTATTTATAGAAATAAATAAGAAAATTGAGATTGGTATGAGATTTTGAGTTCTTTACTTTTATCAAATTTATTTTCAATTGGAGGTTAAAATACAACTATTTTCAAAAAAACATCATCTTTAGATATATTTATAGTATAAATATATGTTTATTATGTGATTTTTGGTTCTACAAACAAAAAACCATATACTGATTTTTTAAAACTCATTAAAATAATAATTTGAAATGAGTATTATGGGTGAGTTAAATTTTATTATAGGATTTAAAAATTTTCAAAGAGACTTCAGGAATGTACTGAATCAAAGGAAAAACATTCTAGGATAACTTAAGAGGTTTGGACATGAAAATAGTAAAGTACAGGAAACTCCTATGAGTTTTGATGAAAAACAAGATTTTTATCAAGTTGAGAAAATAGTTTACAATAAGTTATATAGTGGAATGATTGGTATTTTACTATATTTAACATATAGTAGACCAAATATTATGTTTACATTATTCTTATGTTCTATATTCCAAACAAATCACAAGTAATATCAATTAAAAGATACTAAAATAATTTCAAGGTATTTAAAAGGAAAAATTTCTCTTTCCTTACATTTAAACAAACCCTTTGATTTTAATTTGACTTCTTATTATCATAATGACTTTATTGGGTATAGACTATATAGGAAGAGTACCTCAGGAACCTTTCACTTTCTAAGTAAATATTTGGTATCCTAGTCTAGTAATAAACAATACTCATTTTGATTATATACTACTTAGGAAGATTATATAGCTTCTGGTAGTTGTTGTGCATATGTGTTGCCGATGAAATATGCCTCAATAGATTTTGGATTCTATTTTAATCATTTTCCAATTAAATGTGATAACACCGATGCTATCAATATTTCAAAAACTCCAATAAACAATTCTTGGAAAAATAACATATACTTAAGGAATCACTTTTGAAGAGATAATGTGCAAAAAGGTTATATATATTTATAATTTTTGTTTGTATAAAATTAATTAATATATATTTTTACTAAACCACTAACTTTTAATAAATTTGATTTCATTAAATCAAAATTATAATTTTTCAATTTCAGTTAATTTTATTTTATATATTTGTTTAATATTTTATCATGTGGTAATCTATCATTAGTTATTCCTTATTTACTTAATTTATATAGCCATTGTTTTTAGTATTAATCATTTCCTAGTGTGACATGTTTTTTGGTTATTATTATGATTAACTTTCATATCACTCAGTTTTGAATTTCACTTATCTCAAGAGAGGGAGGGGGAGGGAAAACAGTCTTATGTTTGAAAATATCAAACCCTTCAAACCTTATAGATATTTCACTTCATTCCCCAAACATTTTCCCCCCAAATCCCTTAAAAATTCCATCTTAAGATAATAATAATGACGAATCAATTGGATATATCTTCCACTAGTATTTATAAATGTTCAAGATCCATGTGAAAAGCTCCCAGTGGTAAGGAGATTGATTTCAGTTTGCTGGACAGAACTGACATATTTCTGAAAAGTTAATTAATTTTCAAGATTGGAAATATTATTTTGATGAAAATAAAATATAATTATTCTTTGATAGTTAATTATTTGAGTTCTATGAGAATTACTTTTTTGACTTCAAAGATTTTGAGGATCTGGTAACATCCACTGTCAATCAAAAAAACTTTTCAATTTCTTCAGTAGTGATGGGTAGTGTTTTTAAATTCCATCATGGTAGAAGTTTAAGTTTCAACATATTTCTCACTATTGTAGATAAATCTATCCCTCCATATATTTTTAAAAATCTTTTCAAAATGCCTAATGTAGGGAAGAAAGTTGTGAAGGATCTTGAAACTAATAAAATGTTTCTTATCAGATTTATTCAATTGGTGATTCCTCAATGTAATGTTGAGTTTGAAAAGATTATTTTTCAAGATTTTGTGTAAATTGACTTATTATTGATTGAAAAGAATGTAAATATGGAAGGATATATTATGATATATATTTTCCATATTCAAAATAGCTATGTCAACTTTGATCTATTTGGGATAATTTTGAAGTTTTTTTAAGTAATTGAATGCCTGGATAAGGCCATGGAAATAAATTATCACGGTTTAACTAATATCAGTGTTTTAGTGTTGAATATAAGTGTATTTTTATAGATTTTATTAACTTGGAAGTTGTTTACAACTAAATCTGGTGAGGATATTGAATTAGACCCTACTCATGTTAATGGGAAGCAATCTCAAGCATTAGTTATTTTTGGAGTTCCTAAGTAAGTTTCTACAAGTGTAGTTGTGGACTATTTTTTTGATACCATGACCCTTTTTTACCAGAGTGGAAGATTTTGAGTAGTTATATCTGATGAGATTCATCTTGGTGAAGATAAATCTAAGGAAGTTACATCATAAATTTAACTTGAAGTGCATCAAGTGGTTGTTGACACAAATTTTCTTACTATTACTCTACCCCAAATTTTTTCTTTCTCTGTGACCATAGAAAATTTTTCTGTGAACATATCAATGTTATTAAGAATTTTTCAATAAAATACCATTTTTACTACTACAAGAACTATTATTTTATTTGAAGTATCTCCTCAAGTTGATATAAGAAGGAGAACCAAACGATAAGTGATTTTTTTAAATAATTACGTTGTATTATCTAATGAAAAGTACATAGAATAAGGTGATGAAGATCTTTATTAGTAGCCAAGAGAAATCAAAATATAGGATCCTTTGAACCATATCAAGTTGAAGAGTTTCCCTGAGATGAATAAATTCATCAATTTAAACAAAGTAAAATAGTGGATGAGAATAAAGTAGTAGCAGTGCATCGGGGAGTAACTTCACCTAGTCATGATAAAGCAGATCATAGCTATTGTGAAATACCTAATAAAAAATTGATTCCTCTAGAGGAAGAATTATTTCTAGCCATGATGATCTACTGATATAGGTCAATTTTTCTAAGAAAGATCTGATGAAGTCTAATCCTAAAGTTAGGACTCCAAGATAAAATTTACTTTCAAATAAAGATGTGGATGCACTTAGGAAAATGGTAATGAGTTTGTTTGTGTACACTAAAAGAATACCTAATTCTCAACCTAACCATATGTTTAAGACTAATTTTTATTGTTTAAAACCTTATTCTAATTACTAATGGATGAATTGAGGAGATATCCTATTGTCAATTACGCAAATAAATCATACTTGGATTAAGATTCACTTGAAACTAAGTTAGAAGAAGTTTATCAGGACCTTAATTCCATGACAACTTGAAATGACTTAATACAATGTTAATATCCTTAAATTGATAGTTTAAAAACCATTTTGTAATATTTAGTTACTGACATTCATATCATTCCAATAATTCCTCATAAAATCATCATCAACATGCAGTAATCCCAAAAACAAATTCACCAATCTGATTATAGAAAAATCTCCTTTGATTTAGGATGCCTCTATACAATCCCAAAAGGACACAAGTTTCATTATTATAGGCCTAGGGTAAATGGATTGATCTTTATCCAAAAACTTTTTTATTGTGGAAGAAAATATTTTCCACCTCCATTAGTTGGCTATGAATTCAATGATATCATATTCTTTTTCATAGGAAGAAGATGCCATTTTAGAACCAAAGGAGAATCCTACTATCTACATAGAAAATTAATTTTTTTGGTTGATGCCTCTCAAGAAGTCTCAGTTTTTCTTACCAAAAAACTAGTTCAATGAGTTTTTTAATACCTAGTTACATGTTTTGAAGAAATTAATCCTTATTTTTTTGAATAAGGGTGATCTATAGAATTACTTCACCAACATTGATAAAAAATTGTGGAATGGTTTAAACACTTTTTTAGAATTTTATATGACTGAAGTTATGAAAAGGATTGGAATATGTGTGTATAATTTTTTCATTTTTGAGGTATGTGTTTATCACCACCATATTTCTTCAAGATGAGGTAAGGGATATCAAAGTGTCCTGCACTTCCTTCCTCAATATAAAGGAGAGATAATGACCCCGGACTCCCACCTTTAATAGGACCTGGAGTGAAAAATAGCACCAAGGGTATATAATCTCACAAAAAATTGAAGGTATTTCCCTTTTTAAGGAAACAGGATTGGGAGATAAGATGATAAAAATTCCAAACAACACCAAACCAAAACAAAATCCAATCCATGCACAATTTTAATGTAAACTGCGACAAAAGTAAAACAAAAGTACCAAAGAAAGTACCAAAAGAAAGAGACTAAGCAGTAACATAGAGACTCTCTCGATGCCCAAGCTAGTAAAGTATAGAATTGTCCTCAAATTCCTCCTGGAAATATGAAAACTGTTTTACAAATGTAGAGTGAGTATACAAGTATACCCAGTAGGAAAACTAAATACAGGTGTGCAAAATTGGGGGAAAATAATAATGCCTTTATGAGAGAATAGTAGAACATCAAAGTACCTACCAAGGAATACTAACCAACCAAGCCTCACCAAGGCACACTAACCAAATAATGCAAGTCAAGTAAAGTAGTTGTATAAACACATCGACATTTGGGTACCCTACACCACTTTACCACTAGTTAACAATGCATTAATAATGCCTAACATATTAACACTACCACTATTCAAAAATGAATTCCCACTACCACAACCTTCCCCACACACACCTACGCCTCAAACCACACACAAATACCACCCACAAACACCTGATCCATAACCACACCACACATCCTGCCCACAGACACCTAGGCCCCAATGAGCACACCTCTCACCCAGAGACACCTGAGCCTCATCTCAAAAACACTTGGGAAAACAAACCTGGCCCACACACACCTAGACCTCTCACCCACACCTCAACCTGCCCGAAGGATCTTGGGATATAGTAAACCTAAATATATTATTGCATGTTCAGATACATTTGAGAGGTAAGAACTAGAAGAGGGTGTGAGGAAGAAAGTCAGTAACCAGCCAACCATCTTCCCACCAGGATGTTGGGAAATACAACCTCCCCCATGAAATTTGTGTGTTTTACACATGGTTATCAACAAGGGTAGGGTGAGTATATAAATCACAAGGAAATAAAATTTATACATATAATTAAACCAACACTCAACCCAACCTATGGGTCCCAAAACAAACAACCATCCCACGAGAACCACTTTTTCTACTACCCCTATATGCAGAACCACAAAGAAATCCACTGGCATAGAATAAACCAACCCCTTTTTCATTTAACCATGTACCATTCATTAATTAAGGGATTACCTTTAATTTATTCCAGCACCATTGGAAACTACCAAGCATGACATCTGCAAAAATTCTCATAAGGCAAAGACCCTGATTAAATAAAAACACAGCAACCAACCCACTTCATTCTGCAGTACCTCCAACATTGTACAAGTGAAGAGGGACCAAGTTAAAGAATTTACATTTTAAAACCCATTCATAAAAAATAGAGAACAACCAACCCATAGTCCCACTACCCCCCCCCCCCAATTTTCCTAGACACCAGTTAAACCATTACCAACTTTCATTATTCAAATTTATCCCACTCAATCATGCCCACGCAACCAAACCGGGAAACCCCACTGGACAATAAAACCACACCCAACAAACTTATAAACATGAATTCATGATAGAAACTAGTCTTGAAACCTTGCTACACAAACATTTCTTAGATATAGTCTCACTGCACAATAATTCCCCAGACACATTTCATTCTCGCTGCACAATGCCACTCAATGGCCATAACAAAAACAAAGGTAGTCCCACTACCTACAAGTTCATCCATTCCACAGTTAATTAGTCTCTCAAACTGAGATTCTGTCACACCTCTCGTACCACCCCATAAACAAATCCCACAACAACCACCACCAAACAACATATATTCAGATTTCAAAAACACTATTCTCTAAGTCCACTTTGATAAAAATGGGTGATCACAAAAGGTTTTTCATTCTTGGGCATCCATTTCAATTAACCAACTATACATGATTAAGTATATTTCATGTTACATCCATTTATCAATCATCATGAAAAAAACAGAGCATCACCAGTGCACAAGAAAAGACCACCAATGACCATGATTTTCAAAAGGTATAAGCCACAACAAACCATAAAAATAAATAAATATAATAGATAAAAAATGATCAACATTTACCATCTTTAATTCCATACCTTTTATATTCTAATCATTACTCCCCTACCATTATTTATTAATCATTTAAGAAACTTATTCACCCGTTATTCATAAGGAATTATTAGTACACCCACCCCGCATGATACACAAATAAAGAGTGGCAGAAGAATTCCTGCCTAAAACAGCAGGTGAAAAAAACTCCTATTTAGGCAAAAATAGTGGATCGTGCGAGCATTATGAAACTCCAAGAAAACTAAGAAGGGTGGGGCTCTATTCCAGGCGTAAAAATCGTTTATATATAAAGTCTCTAGGCACACTAAAATAAAATAGAATAGAGGACACCATCTTTTAGAAAAAGTAAGATCCTATATCAATGGAAGAAAATGGTTACAAAGGCCATTAACGTGGTGTCATAGTCAAGATCACATGGTTTTGAATATAATAAAGTCCCGAGAGTGTTATGATATTAAATATGTAATTAATATCCTTTGAAACCCCCTTAAAAATGACCAAACAAGGCTTTAAACCCAATTTACATCAAATAAAATGTAAGAGGGTCGAAACTAGAAAAAATCGAGAAACTAGAAATTTGGAAAAGGGTGAGACACCGTTTCAGTGTGCCACTGTCATGGTGCCACCATTTTGGTGAAAATTTTTGGTGAAACTGTATTTTTGGAAAATTCTATAAACAAACCACTATGAACCCCAAGAACATCACAAGAACTAGATTTTCACAAAGGAATAGCCCAGGGAAATCTAGTTCATTACATAAGATACCTCTTAGACTATTACCATCCCCAAAAATTTAAAACCAAACTCAGAAAAAGAGGGGTATGAACAACCTCCCTATAAGATACCACTCAAGGACAACCCACCCTGTGTTGTTCAAAAAATGGATTGAAAACCCTAACATCCAAGAACACCTCCCTGACATCTATCTACTAAACAACTATAAAAACACCAAGGCCCCGCTGCTTAGACATATGTATTAGGTAATTCCTTCCTCCAAATCAAGATACTATTCTCTTTGGGCAACACAAACTCGCTTGTATGAGTTCAATCACATCAGTATTAGTGCATCTTAATTAGGGATTAGGTCCTCCCATATCTACATATCAGGAATTTCCACATAAAACTAATAAAAGGGGAACAACGCATCTAATAATGAACATGGTTAATCATTACATCATAAAACAAAGAAAATAAAACACAAGAGAAAAATTCAAAACAACTATGGGTACTGGGTATGAATCTATGCCTCTTACTCCCAAGTACTCTCCGCGGGACCACCATGCCTCTATAACACATGAACCAAAGGAATGGACCATCCATGAAGCACATTCCCTTCATGATCCTTGATTCTTACTAGCCACTCCACAAATGTTGTTTTATCCTTTATACCCAACTCTCCCCCATTAATGTGGTGGGAGTCATCCTGTAGATACCATCGAAGCTGAGAGACATGGAAGACATTGTGGATCCTCTCCAACTTTGGTGGAAATTTCAGCTGAAATTCCACATTTCCAATTTATCCCAACACCTCAAAAGGTTCGATGAATTTGGGATAAATATCGCTCCCTCTACAAATCCTTTAATGCCCACGTCGATGGGAAATGTTCAAGAAAACATAGTACCCAACCTTGAAATCCAAAGACATCCTCCCATGGCTAGCATATGACTTCTATCAGTCTCATGTTTCCTTCATCCTCTCACATATAAGTTATACCTTCTCTATCTTACTCTGCACCACATTCTTAACAAGAATAGCTACCTCTCCAACTTTTGTCCAGCATAAGGGTGAATGGAACAACCTTCCTTATAGAGTTTTGAATAGATCCATACCAATGGAAGAGTGTTAGATATTATTATAAGTAAAATATACCAAACAATGTCTCACCCAAGACCCACTAAAGTCCAAAACACATGCTCATAACATGTCCTCAAATGTCAGGATGGTCCTCTCTGTCTGTCCATCTGTCTTATGGTGGAAAGAAGTGTTGAGGCATAACTGAGTGCCGAAGGCATGCTGAAATACCCTCCAGAATCATGACATAAAACTTGTATCCTGATTTGAGAAACTGGATCTTGGAAATTCAATTATCTATACAACCTCATCCATATACCTCTGTGCTAAGTCATCCCCTGCGCTTGACTCCTTGAGCGCTGAGAAGTGATCTAATTTCATCAGCCAATCCACTACTACCCAAAGAGCATCACATCCTCCCTGAGTCCTAAGTAATCTTGTAAATAAATATATCAATATTTCATCCCAATTCTACTTGGTATCATAAAAGGGATACAACAGACCTCTGGGAAAATGGTTCTCAACCTTTACCTACTGATACACTAAAAACCTTGCCATAAACTCTGCCACTACCCGCTTCACCATGGGCCCCCAAAACTCTTCCCTAAAGACTTGGTAAATTTTAGAAACTCTTGAATGCACCGCCATAGTTGAGCTATGGAAATCACAGATAATTATGTCATGCATTTCCACTTGGAAAAACAGCTTCCCATGGAACAACATTCAATTATGACTATCCTCTGACCATCCCTCTAGAGTATCACCCTAGATAGCACGATCATGCATCACTTAAGTCTTTGAGTCTCCCCACTGAGACTCCTACACCTTATGCACCAAGTAAGACTACATTGTCATCTAAAACAGATAGCCTCTTCCGCTATCCACCCCAGAATCTAGGTGTTAAGAGGATAACTCCTCCATTGCCTTCCAAGCATCTGTGAATTCCCAAACCACCTCCTTCTATGAATTCCTACTAAAGTAATCGACCACCACATTCCCCTTTCCTGAGGTGTAAGATATCTTGAAGTAATATTCATAGAGAAACTCTATCCACCTTCACTTATACATGTTCATGTCTCATTGGGAGAAGATATAAATCAAGCTCTTATGGTTCTTAATGACCAAAAAGCAGTCCCTGATGAGGAAATATCGCCAAATCATCAGTATGAACATAACCACTCCAAGCTCCAAATCATGGGTGGAATAGTTATGTTCATGGGGATTTAACTTCCTAAAACAATAAGTGATCACTTCTTACTGTTGTATTAGCACACTCCCAAAACTTAATTCGGAGGCATAAAAAACACTTTGAACATCACACCTTCCTCTAGAAACCTAAGCACCGGAGCACTAACCAGCTTCCCCTTCAGGTAGCTGAAAGATACCTGACACTGCTTACTCCACATAAAGGCCTAGCTTTTTTTGGTCAAAGATGTCAACAGATCCACAACCTAAGAGAAGTTATGTATGAACCTCTGGTAAAAGCTAGCTAGACCCAGGAAGCTACGAACCTCTGCCATGTTATTGGGTGACACCCAAGAAACAACTGCTTCAACCTTTTGTGGGTCCACTACTATCCTTGGATGAGACACCACATTTCCAAGGAAGTGCACCTCTCTTATCTAGAACATTCACTTGGACAACTTCCCATAGAGCCATTGGTGTCAGAGGACCTCCAAGACTGTTCTGAGTTGCTCAGATGGATCCTCCTCTGACTTTGAGTAAAATAGAATATCATCGATGAAAATGATGATGAACCAGTCCAAGAACTTGTGTAATATAGAGTTCCTGATCCCCATGAACATGTTTAGTGAATCCGTAACACCAAACGACATGACCATGAACTTAAAGTGCCCATACCTTCACCTAAAATCATTCTTCGGGATGTCACCCTCCTTCACCCTCAAATGGTGATATCCATACTGTAGATTGATCTTGGAGAAGAAACTTACTCCCCTAAATTGGTCGAAAAGATCACCTATTCTCGGGAGAGGGTAACAGTTCTTGACTATTACCTGGTTCAGTCTCTAATAATCTATGCACAGCCTCAGGACACCATCTTTCTTCTTCACAAACAAGACTGGAGCACCCCACGGTGACACACTCAGCCGGATAAAACCATTTTTCATCAGTTCATCAACCAGAATGTGCAATTCTTACAAATCAGATGGTTCCATCCAATTGGGAGCCATCAAAATTGGATGGGCACTCGGTTTCAAGTCTATTCTAAACTCAATGTCACGTCGAGGTGGTAGATTCAAAACCTCTTTGGGTAAAACATCTAGGAACTCCCCGACAACTCCCAAAACCTCCAATATATTTGTGTCCATTGATCCCACTGAAAGCTCGGCTGATAATGAGAGAATAGGATCTACACACCAATTTCCCACCTGATAGATCTGGTCACCAATGAAAACTACATGTTGTCCATCCATATCCAAAAACATGACTCTCCTTTAGAAGTAGTCAATACTAGAATGCAAAGATAAAAACCAATCGACGTCAAGGATGGCATCATATGGTTGCATCTGTTGTAGAATAATATCCCCACTGGATTGATGTGGCCCCAAAATTTGTCTACATCCCTAACAAACATCAAACAGACTATGTGCAACAAAGGAGTGTGAAGCTCCTGAATCAAACAAAGCACACACAAGAGTACTAAATAGATGGATCATACCTCGAACAACCTCTGGCCCTTTGAAAATTGTTGCCTCGGTAATGTGCAACAACCCACACCTATATCCTCTACCTCTCTAATATTGAATGCATCCCCGATCACACCCTGTTTGAGGTCCTTGAGGAGAACCCTATGGTCGGACTCCTCTAGCACCATCTACCCTCGGTGGAGTGGAATCCCACTGCCCCTGCTATTATAAAGGCTTGAACAACAACTGCTGCTACTAAGGTGGATGCTGAACTTTCCCAGTCCCACTGTACTAAGCCCAAACTAGGCACTAGCTCCAAAGATGTCCACAACCTCCATAGGAAAAGAACCTTGGTCCCAGGACCATGAGGAAGGGTGAGGACTAGGAGATCAAAACTAGAACAGTTGAGGCCTACTTCCCGCTGGACAAAACATGGATGTACCTGATATCGGAGACCTTTTGCTGACTACCTTCCCCTTTGATGAACATGAATGGATCCCCTCTCATGGTACACCTCCCTGTGAGTGCATCATCTCTACTAATTTTTCCTTCTTATAAACTCTAAGTATGTTGGTAGGGTAAAGGGAGTGACAACATACTGAATATAAGGTCAGAGTGCCTCCTCCAAGAGTCTTGCATGCGACTCCTCATCTAGAAAGAGATTCAGAGAAAATCATTGGAGATCATTGAACTTGATCCCCATTTACCTCACTAACATACTCCCCTAATGGCACGAGAGTAGCTCCTACCTCTTTTTATCCTCCATCATCAAGGAAAGAAACTCTGCCTAAAACTCCTTCTCAAAGGCATCCCATAAGACATCAGTCTTCTTCCTCTCCCTGAGGTAAATCATCCACCACTGACATGCCACTCCTAACATATGGATAACTTCTAGAGGATCCCAGTACTCCCCCAGATAACGGATCAAAGTAAAGATGATTGTCAGCTTCTCAAGCCATCCCTCAATCTCTATGTCTGAAATGCTTCCTTCGTACTTCCCCAGGGTTTGCCTCTTGAAATCATGAAGGATCGTTTTCCACAAGTCATATTCCACCTCTCTATTATCCCTCCACTGACTAACCATTTCAGCCTGTTGGGCCTCTACTACTCATAGCACACATGGGCGACATTCAGGTGTCATAGCTAAAAAGGGTAAACAAGGAACTCCCAAGCCTGTGTAATATAGAAATTTTATTTTAAATTTTATTTTAACTATTTATTTAAATATAATTCCTAAAATACCCAAGAAACATAAGAAAACAAGTCATTATGATGAATGTACCTTTTCCTAGGGCCTCTAACCTATAATCAGTGTAGCCTCACTTGGTTGTTTAGTAGGTTCAGAGTCCTTACATCGGATTACAGGGGGCCCTAAAATCTCGTGTTTTATCTGGTCTTCCCTAACCTATTTTACGCACCAAGATTTCCTAACACCATTGCCCTACCATCCTATACAATCCTCACAGTGCCTAAATCTTAACTCCATCTTATCTCTCAACAATCAACTCTGATACCATTCTATCATCACCCTCCTTCTTCAAGATGAGGGAAGGGATAGTAAAGTGCCACGCCCTTCCTTCTTCAAGATGAAGAAGAGATAATAACCCCTGATTCTCGTCTTCAATAGGCCCAAGAGTGGTGACTATCACTAGGGGTATAGAATATCACACAAAATTGAAGGAATTACCCTTTTTAATGAAATAGGATTGGGAGATAATATGGTAAAAATCTCAAACCACACCAAACAAAAATCCAACCCACGCATGATTTAAATGTAAAATGTGAATAAAGTACAACCAGAGAACCAAAGAAAGTACCAAAATAAAGTTACTACATAACATCTTGACAAATATCCCAACACCCAAGCTAGTAAAGTCCATCACAGTCCTCAAAGACCTCCTAGAAACCTAAAAATATTTTTACAAATGTTGGGTGAGTATACAAGTATACCCAATAGAAAAACTAAAGCCACCCATGTACAACTGGGAGAACATACTAATGCCCTATGATAGAATAGTAGAACCTCAAAGAACCTACCAAGGAGTACTAACTATCCCAGCCTCACCAAGGCACACTCGCCAAATAACATGTGTCAAGTAAAGTAGTTGTATAAAAACATCAAACTTTGGGTACCCTACACCACTTTACCACTTGTTAACTACTTATTCCCAATGGATAACATCTTGATGCTACCACTATTCCAAAATGTAGTCCCACTACCAAAACCTGACTGCACACACTTAGGAATCAAACCACACACAAATCCCACCCACAAAAACATGATCCACAACCATGCCACACATCCCGCCCATAGACACCTGGGCCACAACGACCATGCCTCTTGCCCGAAGACACCTGGGCCTCATCCCAAAGACACTAGGGAAAAAACCTAGCCTTCCTAGACCTATACCTCTCACCCACACCTCAACTTGTTTGAAGGATATTGGTCTATAGTAAACCTCAATCCATTATAGCCTTCCCCAATATGCTAGAGAGGTAAGAACCAAAAGAGAGTGTGTGGAATAAAGTCAATGACTAACCATCCATCCTCTCACTGGGATGCTAGGAAAGTCACCCTCCCCCATGAAATGGGGGTGTTCAACACATGGTTCTCAACAAAGGTGGGGGGAATATAGAAATCACAAGGAACTACAATTTATATATATAAGTAAAAAAACACTAAGCCCAACCTATAAGTCCCAAAACAAACAACCACCCACCAGAACCACTTTTGATGCTACCCCTATATTCACAACCACACAGATAGACACTCCCAAAGAATAATCCCAATCCATTTTTCATTTAACCACTTTCTATTCAATAATTAAGGGGTTCAATTTAATTTATTCGACCCATTCTTATGATGAGGAGACTCTAGAATGGTCAAAGTTTGAGTTCTTTTTTATATTGGAGTTATCTCTAGATACAATGAGGGATGTACATAGATTCTATAACATCAATTGGGTAGAACGATAGTATCTAAATATTCCTAGAGGTTTACCAACCCCTCCAGGTACTTGATGAATCTTGTTCATGTTCAGTTCTTCAAAGCTCATACCTTCTATAGAGGACTATGTAGGGACATTAAATCTAGTGTTATACCTCTACGTATTCCTACCTATGCTGGGGTACTAGAATGATCTTTGGTGATATATATTTTCCTAGCTGAACAGATACAGGAAGTGGTTTCCAGTAGTGGGAACATAGGAGAAGAGACATCGGCAGTAAGGAGCTAACATCAATATCAAGGACCTGGATGTGTGATAGGTTTTCTAATGAGGTCCTTGTATCAGGGGTATGTGGTTCAAGGCTCATAGGATGGGTATTTTTAGTCCATAGAGAGGGAGTGGTACTCATATGATGGCAGAGGACATGTCACGAGGGATTTTTTGACCTATCATATGGATAAAAAGGGGATAGTTGATGGGACACTTAGGAATAGGAAGCGGAAGGAGAAGATAGGTCTGTAGGGTGGAAGACATGGTAGAGGAACTATTAGGATAGTTAGAGGTGGTAGAAGCTTTGACTTATTACCACCACCACCCCCAAATGGACCATGCTAGGATCAGGGAGATGGAGAACATGGGTGGGGGAATATGCATGCGGCCAATGATTATGACATAGAGGCTCTGAGAATGATTCGAGGTATGATCTTTATCTTTTCTACCTTAGTTATGGTAATGATATAAATAGGTTCTATTCATTTATTTATTGGAACTTATGTGGTTCAAGACTTAGAGATTTTTATTGATCCCTTAGCTTGGCCCTTTCTATTGGAGACTTCTACTGGAGATGAATTAGTGATCACACACATGTTCTGATAGTGTGACCTAACTCTTGGAGGTGAGAGTTTCTATTAGGATGTCTTTGTAATAGCAATGAGGGCTTACAACTTCATTTTAGGTATGGAATGGTTATTTACGATTCATGTCCAGATTGACAATTTTAGGAGGAGGATGCGGTGTGTCCATGGTGATGGTACTAGGTTTTCCTTTGTGAGAAAAAAGGAAACCCAGGTAGTGTAATATAGACTCATTCATAAAAGGGTTCAACTGATTCCTCATTAGTTGGCTAGACTCACACTTGGTGGAGTGGATGTCATGAGTTTCCAGTTCCCTATAGTGGTGGCAGAGTATGATGAAATATTTCTTGAGGATGTTCTTTTATTAACTCCCCATAGAGAGAAATAATTATGAATTTATCTACACCTTAGGATGAACCCGGTATATGTACCAGCATATCGGATGGCTCTAATAGAGCTTTGTGAACTGATGGTGCAGTTAGAGGACTTATAGAGGAATATATTTTTTAGACCTGATGTTTCACCCTATGTATCCCCAGTTTTGTTTTCCAAGAAGGTGGATGGATTATTGATGTTGGATGTGGATTACCATCACCTAAACTAGGTTTTCTAAAAGAAAAATTATACACTATTGCGGATCAATGACCTCTTTTATCAGTTGATAGGGCACAATGGTTCTCAAAGATTGACATCATATCAAGTTATCACTAGTTGTGGGTATGGGATGAGGATATACCAAAAATTACATTAAAATTATTATATGGTCACAATGAGTACTTGGTGATACCCTTTGGAATAAATAACTCCCCATAAGTGTTCATGGGACTCATTAATTGGTTATTTCGGCCTTTCTTATACCAGTTCGTTGTAGTCTTCATTGATGAAATCCTTATGTACTCAAAATCCATGGAGGTTCATTTGAGATACTTGAGGATGGTTCAATATGTACTTTGTGAGAGCCATATTTATATGAATCTCTCAAAGTGTTAGTTCTAGATTCAGTAGCTAAAATTTCTAGGATTCTTTTTCTGATTAGATGGTGAGTTGTGGACCCGGTGAAAGTAGAGGTACTGTTAGCTTGGGAGCCACCCAAGATCATGAAAGTGGTGTAGATATTTCTTGGGTTGTAATTATACTATCCTATATTCATATCTGTCTTCTCTAACATATCATCAGCCTTGAAATCTTTGACCCAAAAGGTTATCTTTTCACGTGGATAAATTGGTTCCAGTTGGCTTTCCAATAGTTGAGGCATATATTAATAAGCATTCACATCATGATATTTCAATAGGCGGGTGTCGAGTATGTAGTGTTCTATGATGCATCATGAATTGGGCTTGGTTATGTTCTTATGTAGACGTATGATATGATTTCCTATATTTCACATCAGTTGAGACCACATGAGAATAACTCAATGACTCACAATATTGACTTATCTATGATAGTATTTTCACTAATGATGTGGTGACACAACCAGATGGGCGAGAACATTAACATCTATTATATCCAAAAGAGTCTCAAGTATATATTCTTTTAGAAGGATCCTAACATAAGAAAAATTCCATGGCTAGAGTTAATACAGGATTATGACTTCGATATTTTCTATACTATTTTGAAGGGGGTGTAGTGGTAGATGTTCTCAGTAGGGGATCTTGTTTGCAATTGTTGAGTGAGGCATCATATCAGTTGTCCTCATTGAAGTTATCATTTTTGGATGGATATGGAGTAGCTTATGTTCGCCTAATGATAGTTACCCCTCCACTTTTACAATAATCTAGAGAGACACAACTTGGGGGTGCTGATTGTGAGACACAACATACTAAGATATCCACTATACATGCTCCTGATGGATTTTCTAATGGTGGGGAGCATGTTATTCTTTTTATAGGATGCATGATGGTGCCAATGAAATTGTGGGAGCAAGTTCTAATAGAGTTTCACACATCTCCTTTTGTGGTACATCCAAGAGTGTAAAATATGTATCAAGACCTACAAAATCTGTTTTTATTGCCAGGTATGAAATGGTAAGTTGCAAAATGTGTCTCTTGATGCCTTAATTTTCATCAGGTGAAGGCTAAGTACCAAGTTCCAACAGTTTTAGCTCAAACCCTTGAGGTGTGACTGTGGAAGTGGGATGAGATATCCATTGGCTTAATGATTGGGTTACCATGTATATATATGGTAAAATATGTTGTATGGGTGATCGTAGACTAACTCACCAATTAGAAAAAATTCCTAGCTATCTGAGAACACAGTTTAGCTGAGATCTTAGGATGCCTCTACATGTTGGAGAGACTCTAACTCCATGGAGTTCCCTCAATGATCATTTCTAACCATGATTCCCATTTCACATCTCAAATATGGAATCTATTTCTGAATTATTTTGGGACTTAGTTGAATTCGAGAAAGAATTTTTACCCCTAGATTAATGGATAGACTAAGTGGACCATTCAGTTTTAGTAGGACATGTTGTGATCTTTTATGTTTCACTTTGGCCGTGGTTGGTGGGATCTCCTACCACTAATAAAATTCTTGTACAACAACAACTACAATTCCACCATTAGTATGGAACTATTTAAGTCCTTTTATGGGCTACCCTATAGGTTACCACTTTGTTAGAATGACCCATGAGAGTCAAGAATTATGGGCATAGAGATGGTGTGAGCCACTACTAAGAAGGTGTAGAATCATCCAGAAGTGGATTAAGATAGAACAAATCCATTATAAATCCTATGCAGACATGCGATCGAGGACTTTGGAGTTTGAGGAGGGATACCATGTGTTTCTATTGGCTTCACCTAATCGTGGAATATGGATATTTTTGGGAGTGGAAATTTTTCTCTAAGAATCATCAACCCTTTATAGATACTGTGTAGTGTTGGAAAGGTAGTGTACCACTAAACTCTACCACCACAATTATATTGGGTACATGATGTATTCCATGTGTCATATATGAGGAGGTACGTGCATTATTTTTCACATGTTATCAACTAGGGTGACATGGAGATCAAGTATGGTGATAATTTTGTTAAGTACCTAGTAGATATTGAAGATCAGCAGAGGAAGATCCTTTATGGGTGAGAAATTACTTTAGTGTGTATCTGGTGGAAGCACATGAATCTCTAGGAGATCACTTGGGAGCATGAGGTTTATGTAGCATCTTACCTTGAATTCCACTTGACAGTGCCCCAAGGTGGTTGGACACAATACCTCAAGTACACCTCCCCGAACTCCAGAGGCTTCTGACTAGAAGCTAGGGCCTTGGGTGAGTCTTTGGGGAGACTATGCCCTCATTGATTATACTATAGAACAAAAATACAAATATAAGAATAAAAATAAGAAATAACATCTAGATAAAAGTGGAAACTAAAATCGTAAACATGAAAGATAAATAGAATAAGTAGAAGAAGGTGAATAAATAAACTGAAAAAATTGATGATGATAGTATGTCATGTATTATACAAAAATTACTTTGAAAGGGGTAGGGAATAGAATAATATACAGCATCTTGTTAAAATAAAATAAAAAGGAAAAAAATATTACTACTATCATCTCAATAATTGGATCATCCCTCTTCTCCCAACTACATCATAGAAAATTAAATCAAGTATCAGAAGCTAGCTATTTCCCTTTATCAGTCTGTGCAATAAAAAAGTATACTCAATTACCAAAGGTTCCCGAGTAGGATGTGAGATAAAATCTCAGTATGTCGGAAACTATGGTGTCTAGAAAATTCCATTTCATGCAATATAAATATAAACAGTGTGCCATAATAGTTTAAATGCAAGAAAATTTTTAAATAGTTAAGAGCATTTGAAAGGGTTCCAATAATACACCCACCCAACAACCAACTTCGAACTAATCTGGTGTGTCTGAACCGAAATAACATGGAAGGGAATATTGAGAGAGATAAGGTTTCATAGGTTGGATTATCCCCAAGATTTTTATTGGTCTTGGAAGACACTTACATGCATTATTTTAACTAACTAACCAAATTTCTCATTTGAGAAAATTTATTTACCTTTGAAAACATTTTGACCGTTTCTTTATAAAACTTTTTGAGACACCATGAACCCATACATGGAAATATGGAAAGACGTTACAATTATCACTTGAATGGTTTGGTAAAATTAAAATGTAAGGGAGTCTTTCCAAGGTGACCAAAGTATGAAGTCCCAAGTGTCACTCTGGCATGGATTGAAAACAACATGAATTGACCTCTAAGTCTGTACCTAGTATCGCATGTAAGGGATTGAGTCTCTCTTATGGCATGGTATAACCAATCATGACATAGATACAATCCAAGGGGTATCCCTTAGGGAACTTATGTCACTAATCTGGAGAAAAAATAGATAACACATGGTGAGTCTAACTTAGGCATAGCTAATATCATCCCATCCTATTTACATTGCATTTATAAAATCTAATAATGGAATGAGATTCTATCCATGGGTCCTTAAGTCAGAACCACTTGGTTCACCCTTGACACTAAGGTAACAATAACTAAACAATAAATGAATATATATATATCTTGTCCAATAAGATGTCATTTCATTTAAATTCAATCCATTAGTTCATACACCACACATTGGTCAAGCATGCAAATGGGTATAATGAATTTCAGCCACAAGGAACATGACTAAAAAATTGACCAATTTACCTTAAGACCACCCATTTGAAAGTGGAATGGGGGTAAGGATATTCACTAGGTTTATAAACCTTATAAATTTAATACATATCTCAAGGTATTTAATATAAATCATGACCCATTTGGAATGGTCAATAAATCAGGGAAAAATTGACAATTAATCCACACAGGTATAGGAAACCAAATTGGATGGCCAAACTCAATGATATCAACCATGGAGGTGATATTCTACTATGTAGGATCACAAAACTCATAAAAAACCACGTATAAAAACTAAATTAACATTCTGGGGGCATCATCGGAATGTCCTGCCGAGAAGTACAATGAGGCCAATTATGAAATGTAATGAAATGATGGGAAAATGAACGAACCACCTACCTCAGCCCCATAGAGTGTTCCTCATCCATTATCAACATTTTATTTGAGGTAGGTTGGAATAAATCGATGAAACTTTCAAATACACTAAAATGGGGGAAATGAACTTTCACCTAAATAGCACAATAGATTTGATGAAAAAAACATGAAATAGATTGGAGGGGATCAAATATTTTACCTCTATCATTCCAATGGATCTGATAGTGGATGAATCTGAAGATGAATGGAGGATCCACCTTGATTCCTAGATTCTTGAGGGAGGAGGGTTTCAATGGGAGGAGATGCAGGAAGATGATAGAAGAGAGAGGGGGAGGAATAGAGGAAATCCTTTAATTAATTAAATAAGGGTAAAAAGGTAAATTCATCCATTTTAACCCAGTGCATAGTTTGGCTATACAGTTTTCAAACCTTGCACCAACCATGCACCAGTTACTGCTACATAGGGGTATATCACATGGTTTTCCATATGGTTTGACTAACTGTGTTCTAATCATGTAAAACCTCTATGTCAAGGATTTTAGATATCTCACATGGCCATGCGCCCTAGGTTTCATGGTTATAAACAATCTGTGTGGCCTAGTCTGCCTCCTTGATTTCGGGCTCCAGAATTCAAATAAGCCCGGAATTCCCCTAAAAACTCCTTGTACCTTTTAAGAAACATTAATAAGGACTATTTAAAGGAATTAAAACCTAAAATTAATGGTCTATACATTTATGAATAGTTAGTATATTACAACCTCCCCTCTCTATGAAAATCATCACTAAGTTTCCCTTCTGAGGTTAGTAGAACATCGTCTGAGAAAAGTTCCAGCCACTGTGCAAGTACGTCAGCTTCCCACTCTCAAATCTCATCTTGTATTCATTCATGATTCCATAGCACCCAAACCATAGGATGCAGCCTGTTCATTCTATGATCAATGATATTTTTTAGACACTCCTCGATTGATGCATCTAGTTCTAGCACGATATCGTAAGGTTCAAACAAATGAGACAGGTCAGAGCGATATTTTCACACCCAGGTTTTGATTTTTTGTCTTGGTTCCGGCTTGGGTCAGGGCTTGGGGGATTCTTTGTTTACATTTTTTAATTTTTATTTAAATATGAGTTTTTTGGCCTTAGTAGCACTGGGAGAATGAGAAGGGCACAATTTGGAAACTGTGCGGCCTTCCCGGTACTTAAAATAAATTAAAATTCTAAAAAAATAGGGAAATGAAAGTTAAAATGTTGATTTAATAATAATGATGATGGTAACATTATTAATTTTTTTGGGATTATTATTATTATTATTATTGTGGTTTTTGTTATTATTAGGATAATTAATATTATTACTATTATTATTATGGTTATATTATTATTATTATGGTTATATTATTATTATTTTTGTTATTATTATTATTATGGAGGTTATTAATAATTATTATTATTGTTTAATTATTTTAGTTATTATGATTATTATAGGTTTTTTAAGGTTTTAATAAAAATAAAAAAAATGAAAACCCTGACCCCATGGCATTACCCCCCCCCCCCTCCATCCCCTTCTACCCCTCACCCTTACAGTGTGACCTAGCCCAGTGCTCCACCTTCTTTGGACGCCCACCATTCCTCCCATCCTTTCTCCAGTTGGAGTATCCCTTATCTGGAACCCCTTATCCCTTCCAGTAAGATCTTCTCCACTATCATGAACTCACCAGTGCAGCGCAACCCCTCTGGCATGCACAGCTCCACTCTAGTGACCCTTTCTGGCACGTCCTCCCCTCTATCAGTTGTGGCCTCATTGATGCACCCTACTTTGGTGGTGGCATTCCTTCTCCCACTCTGGTATTTTCATTCTCCCATTGGTTTGGATTTTTCCCATAGATAGGGTTTGTTTTAAGGTTTATCCCTAAATTCTTAGGTCTAATTTGATGATTAGGGTTGTATTTGACTTCCCTTGGATGTGTTTGAAGTGTGTTGGGCATTTCGAAAAAAAAATTGGTTGTTCTTTATTGGATGAGGTAGGAACCCGTTGCATGTGTCCTTTAAATTTAATCTTACTTTGATTTCTTGATTTTTTTCACATACCTTGGTTGTTAAATAGGCATTTATTATTGTTAAATTAATTATACCATGTCAAATTGTTTGGTTTCCCCTTGTTGTGTGATTACTGGGAATTGTTGTAAATGATTTAGCTTTTCTTGTGTTTTGGAAATGGCCCGATTGGATCTTTAAATTGACTAGTGCTTTATAATGGCATGTTTGGGTTTTCATAAACACATCGGTGATGTTCAAAGTGATGATTTAAGTCTTAAAAAGATATTTTCACATTATGTGCTTACACTAATACAAAAACGGGCAAGGGAAGAGCCACCTTTTATCAGCGCTAAGAAAAAAAGTGCTGATAAAGGTAATTATTTATCAGTGCTAATTAAAATCTCTAATAAAGGATCCCTTTATCAGTTCTTTCCTATTACTGATAAAACCATAGTCCCATTTTATAAAATGGGGTGAACAATGCCCTCTTTTTATCGCGCCCTCAAGATCTCGCGGTACTGTACCCCTATGACAACTCCCCTCCCCCTTGATCTTCTCTTTGTCGGACCTCTGCCGCTAGCCTTAGTCGGCCAAAAACCCTACTACTTATCCTTCCCATCGAACCCCTTCCGTGGATCCTCCTCCCCGCGAACCCTACTTATCCTCCTCCCCACTGGACCCTACTCCCCGCGAACCCTACTCCTCTATTTATCAATGGTTGGATGCTCCTCCCGTGCACCTCCCCCTCTGGCAGTCACACCTTCCCCTCTTGACGTAGCACAGAAGGCTCCCTGACCGCTCGACACTTCTTCTATCCCCCCATCATTTGTGTGATATACTCTAGGTAAGTATCCCACATATACTTTTAGGTTTATCATTTCAATAGGGTAGGGTTCCATTGATAGGATTCAATCTTGTGAGTTAGGGTTTAATATTCTTGTTTTTTGGTAAATATTTCCTTTCTAGGTTTTCTTTGTGGTGCGGTTGAGGTGAGATCGGGGTTCCACATTGGATTTCAGAAATTTATTTACCCAATGTCATTGGTTCCATTACCTAAAATTTATAGATGTTTTTAATATGATTTTTTTGCATTTATTCTTGTTTTATAAATTAATTTTGTGGTGAAAATTGTGTTTTCAAAGCATTTTTCATGCCTATCTGTTTGAAATGAATTTTAATAAAGGAAATGATTATGTTTTGTGTGTGTTGTATTTTAATACTTCTTATAAATGGTATTATGGGTTTTTTTAAAGGTGTGAAATATATTTTCAAAGGTAGTAGATGTCCGAATGGGTTTGGGTGTAGGTTTTAAAAAGGAAACATAATAATTTAGCATGTTTGGCTTGTTGTGAATTTTTAAATATGAGTTGTAAGTTGATCAAATTATTAAAGGCATTTTTTGAAATTATTCTTGGTTTATGTTTGATTTTGCAATAGGGCTTGACCCATGATGTTGGTTTATTAACTATATTCTCTTCTTGTGTTTCATAAAAATGAAAATTTTCAAATGTGTGGGTAATGGAAAATGTATTTGAAAGGGGTTTTGGTGTGAGTAAAAATATAAAATGGTTTATTTTATGGAAAATGGAGATTTCCTTGAAATTATAGGCATTGATTTGAGGAGGAGAAGGGTTTATGGAGCCTTCTTTGGATTGTTTCATATTTCAATGAGAAATGAGAATTATTTAAATGATGTCTTGGAAATGTTTTTATAGTGTGATTGTGATTCTAATAAATTTCTAATTTATATTAAGTGAGGATTTATAAAGTGTGAACTGGATTAGAATTATATTCTATTGTTTATAGTAAATGACTCAATTACACTTTATATAGTGTATCTTTTAAATCATGTTTGGCCCTCTTGATTTACCCTTGGAAAATTCACCCCTTCTTGAAGATTTTTTATCACTATTTGACACTTTTATCCCCTCATGTGTGAGTTTTTTAACACTAAGGGATTGTTATTTATCCCTTTTTATGGGAATGTTCTTTTTTATAGAATAGATGTAAGACGTGTCTGTGGATATTAGTTACAAGTTTGGGGTAGGTGAGGGAGATTTATTTCATATCCATGAGATATTCATGATAGAATTGATGTTCACTAACCTCAATTTTCTATTTATTATGTTAATTTGGGTAACAAAACCTATAATATTACATAGTAATTTTGGATAAACCTGGGTTATTTGTCTCCCCCACGAACCCCTTTGTGTTTTGAAATGTATCTACTATATTAGCTTTCTGATCAAAATTGTATCCTTGTTTTCATTTAATTTGAGTTTGGTCACTAGTTTTGGGATGTTTAATATGATTATTTTATTATGAATGAGGTGGCTGGTAGGGGTGGTTAAAAGGATGTTTAATGATTTTCTGTAAGGGTGGTGGGTGCTAGAACTATTGGTAAGGGGCTGGAAAGTGTGTTGATTTTGATGGGGGGTCTATCCTGGTTCTGTTGCTTTCTAAATATTTATTAGAAATGTTTAGGCTCTATTAATCTCAATTTTTATATGGAATTGGTTCTCTTATAATTTATTTATAACTCTTGTTTTGTGTATTTGAATCATAAATAATAATATTTTAGATTCAAAGAGAATGGAGATGAATAAAGATTGGATGGATGCTAATCGTTTGAAAATATAGTATGAGAACAGAGTGAAAGAGTTCATTAAGTTTGGAAAAGATCCTTCTCAAATCCTTTATCTGTGTTTACGTTATTGTTATTCTTGAATAATTACTCTTGATGAGTTGGAATAACATTTGATATGTCACAGAAAAGATCAGAGCTATAAATGTTGGAATAAAAATGGAGAAAAAGCGAATGTAGCTACTGGCTGGGATAAAACAGAATTTTATGGATCATCATATATGATTAAAAATATGGATAATGAATATGAACATATGGAGGATGTTATTATATATGTCAATGATGACGAAGCTCATATTGAGGAAATGACAAGGATAGTTGAAGATGAACTCTATGATTGCCCAAAATTGTTTGAGAAGTTAAATTGTTGTGAAAAGATGCCATTGTATACTGGTTGTGCTAAATATATAGCATTTCTAGCCATAATGAATTTGTATAAATTTAAAGTAGGTAATGGATGGAGTGATTTCAATTTTATGGAACTACTTTATCTCTTGAATGACATGATCCTGAAAGATAATCATCTCCCAAGGAGGACATATGAAGCTAAATGAATGTTACGCTCAATGGGTATGATTTTTAAAAGGATGCATGATTACCCGAAAGACTGTATATTGTTTAGAAAGGAGAAAAAATCACTTCTTGAATGCCCAAAGTGTGGTGCTTCTTGATACAATAAAGATGAATCCAGTCCTATAAATGTTTTATGGTACTTTGCAATCATTCTAAGGTTTAGGTGTCTATATGGAAGTGAATAAACTGCAAGATAATTGTCTTGGCATGCAGATAAAAGAAATAAAGATGGGAAATTACATCACCCAGTTGAATCTCCTCAATGAAAGAGAATTTATCATGAGTATCCTGAATTTGGAAATGATCTGAGAAACCTTCATCTTGTGTTATCTACATATAGAGTGAAACCTTTTGGTTTTCAAACCATAACTCACAGTACATTGCCTGTTATGTTGGTAAATTATAACCTGCCACCCTGGTTATGCATGAAATGGAAATTCATAATGTTATCTATGCTTATATTAGGACCAAAACAACCAGGTAACGATATTGATGTTTATTTGGATCCTTTGATTGATGATTTGATGTTATTTTCATATTCAGGTATTATGTTGTATGATGCTTATAAAAGTGAATACTTCACATTGAGAGTGATGTTGTATGGGACAATAAATGATTTCCCCACTTATTGAAATCTTTCAGGCTATAGAATTAAAGGAAATCAAGGGTGTCCTGTGTGAGAAAAAGATACAGAATCAATTAGGTTGAAACATTCATTGAAATCTGTGTTTCTAGGACATCGTATATTTCTACCCCATCGACATAAGTATCGATCATGGATGACATCATTCAATGGAAGTTCAGAACAACACACAACAACATCTCCACTAACAGGTGATCAGCTATTTGATAAAGTAAAAGATGTGAACACTGTTTTTGGTAAACCAATTTCAAAAAATCTTATTAAAATCAGTTGGAAAAAAGAGATCATATTTTTTTTGAATTACCATATTGGAATTGTATGTACGTTATACATTTTCTTGATGTGATGCATGTGGAAAAAATGTATGTGACAGTGTTATCAGAATGTTTCTAAATGCCCCTGGAAAAATAGAGGATAGAATTAAGGCAAGGTTGGACATGGTTGACATGGGAATATGAGAAGAGTTGGCTCATGTGAAGGGTAAAAATAAAATTTTTCATCCACCAGCTACTTACACCCTTTCCAAGGAGGAGAGATATCAGTTTTTCAACTTCTTCAATAATGTAAAGGTTCCAGAGGGGTATTCATCAAATATCAATAACATTGTGTCAATGAATGATTTGAAGTTAAAAGGTTTGAAATCACATGAATGCCTTGTTTTGATGAAAGATTTAAATCCTATAGATTTATATTGCATTTTTCCAAGAATTTTCATCATACGTTAACCAAACTTTGTTCCTTTTTCAAAGCTATATGCAGCAAAGTTTTAGACCCAGTGAAATTGCCTACTATGGAAAGAGAAATTGTCATGATATTATGTGAATTAGAAATGTTATTCCTACCAAAATTCTTTAATATGGTGGTTCATTTTATAGTTCACTTGGTGAGAGAGATTCAACTTTATGGTCCTGTTCACTATAGGTGGATGTACCATGTTGAACGATATATGAAGATTTTGAAAGGGTATGTCAAAAATCGAAGTTGGCCATAGGGTTGTGTTATTGAGTGATATATTGTTGAGGAATCCATTGAATTCTATACCGAATACCTATCTGATGTGGAAAGCATTGGTCTCTTGAAATCTCATCACACTGGATGCATTTAGGGTGAGGGAATTTCTGGAATAGATTGTGTGATAATCAATATTACAGATCGAGAGCAGGCCCACCTTTATGTTTTGCATAACAATTGGGAGGTTTCTTATTATATTTAAATCCGCAAGGAAATTATTAGGCATTTAAATCCATAAAGGGATGAAAAATGGATATCAAATACACCTAATCACCAGTTTATAGGATGGTTTTAGGACTATATTTTTAAGGAGTTAGATGAAAATCCAAATTCAATTTCAGAATGACTTTGATGGCTAATCATTGGACCAAGTGTGAATGTATTATCATACAATGGTTATGTAATTAATGTTTATACATTCTATACAAATGAACATGATGAAAATAGTACCCTGAAAAATAGTGGATTTACACTTGTGGCTAAAGCGATGCATGTTTCTAGTATTAAGGATAGAAATCCAATTTATATGAATATGTCATACTTTGGCATTATCAAACAAATATGGGAGTTGGATTATACAACATTCCAATTGCCGATTTTCCAATGAAAATGGTTTGATAACAACAATGATGTTAAAATAGATGAATTGGGATATGTGAAAGGTTATTTTAGTAAAGAACGGTACAAAGATTATCATTTTATAATGGCATCACAAGCGGTACAAGTATTTTATGTTCCAGATCCCATAAACCAAAAGTGGTCAATTGTTCTGTTATTGTCCAAAACTACGGAAGGGTCCAATGAGAATTTAATTGAGGATTACCTTTTCAGTGGTATGTCTCAATCATTTCATAGTGGTCCCAATGTAGATGACATTTTTTATGTTAGAGGACACCATAATGAAGGTATTTGGATAATCGATAGAGGTGTCAAATCCCTTCATCCTTTGAAAAAAAGAAAGAGAGTTCAGAAAACATGTTATATTTTTTTTGTAATATAGATCATGTTATCTCATGTTATTATCTTATCATTATTGAATTTATGTAATCTAAATTAATCGTTCAATCATTTTTTTAGATAACGACTTCTGCACATTCTGGTGCTCCTAACCTTGAGGTTGTACAAGTCTCTCAAGATATTGTTGTTGCTGCTACTCACAGTGCAGATAAACAATATGTTTCTGAACCTATTGCTACTCCTAGTGTTGAGGTCCAACAACCATTAGAACATGTCATTTCTACCATTTATGATGAACATATTGATAATGTTGATATCGATGAAATGGTTGGGGATGAAGGACCGATGTTGCAGAAAACATAGGTGTGTTGTATTTTGACGGTGTTAGCCAAAGTTCTTAAGGCGAAAAGAAAAGGCATAAAATTTTATGTTAGATGGAATGAACGAGGCCAACATGTGAATCCCAACAAGGCTATTTTTAGTAGTTACATTGGAATTGTCACTCAGAAATGCGTGCTAATTGACATAGATTCATGGAACCATGTTATGTCTTGGCGGAAGGCTGTGATCTAGGAAGAAATTATGGTAACATAATGATATTATTTATTTAATTTACTAGAAAATAAATTAATGAAATAGTGTATTACTCTTCTCAATACCTTACCGAGTACATTTATAGTTGATGATTCACACAAGAATTATATACTAAGGCTTGCAGGAAGGATTCAATGAGGTTTTCAAACTATTGTAACAAAATGTCACCTGAAAGATTCCAAAGGTAAAATAAACATGAACCCACCCCTTGTCTATGCTCACCTGATATCCCAAGAAGCATGGGATACATTTATTTCCATCATGGGGATGAGAAGTTTCAGGTACATTGTGGATGATAATACGTTTTTTGATGATATGTGTATTCAGCACTTTAATTGTCAATATTTCATTTATGAAACAACAACTCAGTACTGAAAATAAGGAATGTGCATCAAAACCAACATACCCCTATCATAAAGTATGGATGGGGTACGCTTCACTAGAAAAGAAAATGGTACGTATTTTAAATTTATAGTAATATTGTTATGTTCCAAGAAACAACATCATAATTATATTTTTATATTTATATATAGATTGATGAGTCTAAAGACAAAGACACTTCCATCCCATGTCATGTGCTATGGAAGGAGGAACGTGTGAATAAGGAAGGGAAGCTAGTAGATGAAAACACACAAAAAGTTTGGGAAATATGTTTAAGTATTACACAATAAAAATTTTTGTTTTAAATTTTTGTTATATAATAATAATTAATTATTTTCCTATATCTGATAGTCACATGAATTAGCTACTCCTATAGTGGATGTAGACCTATTATCGGCAGCTTTGAAGCGGCCAGAACAATATGGTTGTGTAAGAGGTGTGGGGTTTGGGGTGACACCCCAAGTATATTTTGAGAAAAAACAAACAGATGATAGAAATGAAGAAATGAAACAAATGAGAGAAATACTAGCAACTCTTGAAGAACAATTTCAATGGAATTGAGAGTTTCTAGCAACTTTTATGGGTGAGAATCAAGGAGAAGACACAACTCAAAAACAACCAGCGTGTGAAGATCCCCCCCCACCAGCTTTGAGGTGAGCCATTCCCCTCAAAGGGATATCTTAGACATAGAAATAAATATTCTAATAATTGTTCCCATGAAATGTAAATCAAAAAAACACTGATGCTTTTCTTGTACTAATCTTCTATAGGGTGAAAATGACTGTGATTTATATCTGTCAACACCCACCTATCACCTTGTAGCGAGGGCTATGGTGTTCAACATCCTAGAGGACAAGATTCATAATAGACCACTTCCAACAGATCATCTGAAAGTGATGATTACTACAGCTCATGATCCAAATACAGAGCTACCAATTCCACTTGATCATGATGATATTCATACGTTTGAAAATTCTATTGGGACATTCATTTCATGGTTTTACCAACTTATAAGATTACATGTGGACAAAGAGGTATTTGTTTCCATTTTTTCAAGCTAAACCTTTTATAATTAATGGAAAAAAGGTCTGAACCAATGAATTTTATTATAGATAGAGAAAGGGAAGGGGGTGACAAGAAATGTAGGCTCAAAATCATCTAAAGGATCGACCAACCGATCCAAAAGATCTACAAAAAACATAATTACACTGCATGTTCTCTATCCACATTTACTAGCATTGAAGAATCTTGTGGATACGAAGCTAAAAAGTGGTAGTAGTCATATATTTATTTTTGAAAAGAATATATATGGAGAAAAATTGAAGATTTTTTGGCTGCTAAAAATGTAAATGACATCCTTAAATACGATTGGCTAGGCATCACAATTGTAAATTTCTATATGAGATATGCTTTCATGAATTGATTTTCTAAAAGTTGATATAATGTGATAATTATTACTAAATTCATTTTATATTATTGGAAGGCATATATATGAAAAATAGTTGAAGGGATTTTCCCATGAGACAAAATTTGGACTTGTTAGTCCTCATACCACATCTACACAACTAACGAAATTAGAGCCACCAATAAAAGATGAAATAGTGAAAGGCTTATTGAAAACATTTGAAAGCTAGATTACGGATGACAGACTCTTCCTAATACCAACCATTTAGGGGTAAAACTATACGATTAAATCATAAAAATTATATTTTCAATTCTTTCATTACTTATTCCTTTTTGTGTTTTTAGGAAACATTGGCTACTAATTATGGTGTACTTGGATACTCCAAAAATTTATTTTCTGGATTCAATGCAATGATATCCAACAAACCGACAACACATGATGGAGTTTTTTAATCTTTAAAATAGTAAATCCTATGTTTTAGGTATAAACATCAAGTTATATAATTTATATTATATTTTACTAAGGATTCCATTATTATAGGGTGGTGTATCAATATCGTCTAAAAATGGAATGAGGACAGGGGCAAAGCATAAGGAGGTGAGCAAGTCCTATGTCTAGACAAGTATTAGGGTATATATAATAAAATTTCACTATCCAAACACATATCAAAAAAAGTTACTTATTCTCCTAATGAAAAACGTTTTGGTAGTGTACAAAACTAACAAACGAAAAAGATTGTGGTTATTATGTTTGTAAATTTATGAGAGAGATCATTTTCCATCAACGAACTAGCAACCCTAAAGAGGTATTTTCAAAAACAACTACTATTTCATTTAAATTATTTATTAATTATTTATTTATATATTTTTAGGTAATACTCTGATAGTCAAAAATCCTCATATTTAAAAGATGATATAGATTTTTTCAAAAATGAGTGGGCCGCATACCTGATGGAAGATTGTACACAAATAGCATGAAGATCTGACTTGGGGACGTGTACAATTGGAGGAAATTTTTGAGAGGGGTGCACAGAGATCAAAAGATGAAACATTATTGTATGTAAATGTTCATAGGAAAATTGTAATTGTTATTAAATAAATCATATTGTCTCCAATGAGTAATTTGTCCATTTTAACAGATGAAATGCACCAGCAACACGCAAGAATGATGAACCACTTTTTTGGGATTTAGATAAGAAAAACTAGTAAAATCTCCAAAATAGCTTCATATCACACCTTCACACTCACATTCAAAGAAAAGATGAGTAAAATTATCCACCCTAAATTGATTTTAGAATGAGAATCAAGATTCCAAATAGATTCCCATGCATTGAAAATTTTCATTGGTAGAAATTGTATGTTTTCTGATTATCCATAATAAGAAAATGAACATTGTTGGAACCTCCTTCCTCCAGAGGGTCTCCCTCACACATCCATGTTTTTAATTTAGTAAAACAATACATGGGTCATTTCTGACATGTACAAGTTAACCCCACCTCAATCCGGGGCATGGTTTGACTGGTATCACTCAAAGTGTCTCTCCTTTGTTTAAAATGGACAGAATTTTAAGTGAAAACAACAACTGACATACAAAAAACCAACCAAACACATACATATTGTGTTTATATATAAGGAGAATAAATCATGGGTCATTTTTGATGTATAAGAGTCAACCCTGCCTCAATCCAAGGCATAGTGTGACCGGTATCACTCAAAGTGTCTCTCTTTTGTTTAAAATGGATAGAATTTTAAGTGAAAACAACAACTGACATATAGAAAACTGACCAAAAAAATTAATATTGTGTTAATACTTTAGGAGAACGATACATGGGTCATTTATTACATGTATGAGTCATCCCTTCCTCAATCTGAGGCATGGTGTGACTAGTATCACTCAAAGTGTCTCTATTTTTTTTAAAATGGACAAAATTTTAAGTGAAAACAACAACGGACGTATATAAAACTGACCAAATGCATTTTTATTGTATTCATACTTTAGTATAACGATACATGGGTCATTTTGGAGATTTATTAACCAACCCTGCTTCAATCCAAGGCACGGTGTTACTGGTATCACTCAAAGTTACTCTCTTTTGTTTAAAATTGACAGAATTTTAAGTGAAAACAACAACTGACATATGGAAAACTGATCAAATGCATTTGGATTGTGTTGATACATTATTATAATGATAAATGAGTCATTTATTATGTGTAAGAGTCAACCTTTCCTCAATCTGAGGCGCGATGTGCCCATTATCAATCAAAGTGTCTCTGTTTTGTTTAAAATGGAAAAAATTTTAAGTGAAAACAACAACTGGCGTATAGAAAACAAACCAAATGCATTAATATTGTGTTTATAATTTAGTATAATGATCCATGGGTCCTTTTTGATTTGTATGAGTTAACCCTGCCTCAATATGAGGCACAGTGTGACCGGTATCACTCAAAGTGTCTCTCTTTTGTTTAAAATGGACAAAATTTTAAGTGAAAACAACAACTAACATATGGAAAACTGAACAAATGCATTCATATTGTGTTGATACATTAGGATAAATATGCATGGTTCATTTTTGACATGTGAGAGTCGAACCTGCCTCAATCTGAGGCACATTGTGACCATTATCACTAAAATTGTCTCTCTTTTGTTTAAAATGGACAGAATTTTAAGTGAAAACAACAACTGGTGTATGGAAAACCAACTAAACACATTTGGATTGTGTTGATACTTTAGACCAACGATACATGGGTCATATCTGATGTTTATGACTTAACCCTTCCTCAATACGAGGCATGGTGTGGCCCGTATCACTCAAAGTGTCTCTCTTTTGTTTAAAATAGACAGAATTTTAAGTGAAAACAAAAACTAACGTATGGAAAACTAACCAAACACAATAATATTATGTTGATAATTTAGGATAATGATACATAGGTCATTATTGATGTGTAAAAGTCAACTAATCCTCAATAAGAGTCATGGTGTGACCAATATCACTCTAATTTTCTCTCTTTTGTTTAAAATGGACATAATTTTAAGTGAAAACAGCAACTGACATATGGAAAACTGACCAAACACATTCATATTGTGTTTATACTTTAGTAAAATGATCCATGGGTAATATATGATGTGTATGAGTCAACCTGGCATCAATCTAAGGCATATTGTGGCCGGTATCACTCAAAGTGTTTCTCTTTTTTTAAAATGGACAGAATTTTAAGTGAAAACAACAACCGACGTATGGAAAACAAACCAAAAGAATTCGGATTGTGTTTATACATTAGGAGAACTATACATGGGTAATTTTTGATGTGTAAGAGTCAACACCGCTTCAATATGAGGCACATTGTGATCGATATCACTCAAAGTGTCTATCTTTTGTTTAAAATGCACATAATTTTAAGTAAAAACAAAAAATGATGTACGGAAAAACAACCAAACGCATTTGGATTGGGTTTATAATTTAGTCCAACGATCCATGAGTCGTATGTGACATGTAGGAGTCAACCCTGCCTTAATCCAATGCATGGTGTGGCCTGTATCACTCAAAGTGTCTCTCTTTTTTTTTAAATGGACAGAATTTTATGTGAAAATAACAACTGATGTACGAAAAACTGACCAAACACATTCTGATTATGTTTATACTTTAGGAGAAAGATAAATGGGTCATTTTATACATTTAAAAGTCAAACCATCCTCAATATGAGGCATAGTGTTGCCAGTATCACTCAAAGTTCTCTCTTTTTCTTAAAATGGACAGAATTTTAAGTGAAAACAATAACTGACATATGGAAAACTGACCAAAAGCATTCAGATTATGTTGATACTTTAGGAAAAAGATACATGGGTCATTTTTTATGTTTAAGAGTTAACCCCACCTCAATATGAGGCATGGTGTGACTGTTGTCACTGAAAGTGTCTCTCTTTTGTTTAAAATGGACAAAATTTTAAGTGAAAACAACAACTGGCATACGGAAAACCAACCAAACGTATTCAGATTGTGTTTATACTTTATGAAAATGATCCATGGATCAAGTGTGATGTGTATGAGTCAACACCACCTCAATTAGTGGCACGGGGTGGCCAGTATCACTCAAAGTGTCTCTCTTTTGTTTAAAATAGACAGAATTTTAAGTGAAAACAACAACTGACATACGCAAAACTGACCAAACACATTCGGATTGTGATGATACTTTAGTAGAAAGATCCATGGGTCATTTTTGACATGCACGAGTCAACCCCACCTCAATCTGAGTCACGGTGTGACTGTTATCACTCAAAGTGTCTCTCTTTTGTTTAAAATGGACATAATTTTTAAGTGAAAACGACAACTGGCGTATAGAAAACAATCCAAAATTCATTACCTATGACATAAGACACTTAGAAAAGCCTCATATAATCATAAGTAGTCCTTATACAATAAAACCCCATTAATAATTCATCACACAACCTAAATATAAACCTTTATCCCTAGAGTTCACGGTGTGGGATGAAAACAAAGAGGAAAGGGAGAGGGAGAAGAATCAAAGGGAAAGAAAAAAGAATAGTGGATTTAAATTGGATAAATTTTCAAGATAAAGGGATCTTAGACTAAGTTTCAGGTATTGGATTGGAGGAAATAGGTTGAAATCACTTAAATTATGCCATATCATCGGCAACATTCATGGTCTGGTTGGGCAGTTTTCCAAACTATTCACCAACTTTTTGGGAGCCATTAGATAAGAAACCCTCTTCTTCACAGTTTGGACAAATAGTTAACTAACTACGTTCCAGTCATTCAAAACGACTTATTTAAACTATAGATCCATGCCACATGGTTTCTCCTAACCATGAACAACCTGTTTTCCTAAAAACTCTCTCAAAAATGTAATTTTCATGGTTTTTACTTGGAGTCATACAACCCATCCTTTTCCTATGTATGTAAAATAGTAAAATTTCAAAATGAATAAAGAACTTCCCCATGAAAGTGTACCCACATGGGTTCTTCTAAATTCCCCCCCCCCCAATAAAAGCACTACATGACTACTAAAAAAGAGTGTGGGATAAACAAAGAATAAGCATATATCTCCCCACCATTTATAAATTCTATAAATGGTGTGAAAAGAATACAACACACCATAAGATAAAGGAATCAACCACAACAACACATTTCCTTAAGTGTCCCAAGAATCAACCAAATTTATCTACCGTGAGGAATCTACAGGGGAAAATCTCTACTTCCAAAGGAAACATATCCCAAAAGGAACTCAAAATCTATAAAAAAAGTGCATATCCATGCTTGACATGAATCATAACCACAAAAAACATGAATAATAACTCGCATGCATGCCTTAAGAAAATTTTTCTTAAGGTTCTGACATTGAACTCTCTCTATATATTTTATCTAAGGCAATGTAAGATATCATTTATAGGAGATAGTATTTAATGGTACCTTTTGATAATCATAATGAATAATTAGTACATCACATTAGGTATGGATATTTTCCCATTGTTTGATCCCAAATTTTCTACCACTGCATATTTTATCTATGAGAACTGCTTGTTTGATATGATGATTTTTTTGTAGGTCTTTTTTGGGTGTGCTGTTACAAAATTTAATATTACAGCAGGTAGTAAATTTATCAGTGCTAAAAAATCACTGATAAAGGGAGCCTTTGTCAGCACTATTTTAGTGTTGTTCAAGCCTGTTTTGTGTGCTGATAAAACCCATTTTTGTAGTATTGTTAACGGTATATGCCCCTTTGTCCCTTATAAGTGTGTTTTGTTTTGAAATGGTGGTTTGGATTGAGTAAATGAGTTTTCAAAGGTATTTTGGGTTTTTAAAGTGACATGTTTATGGTATTTTATGAAATGATTTGTGTTTTGTAAAAAAATGATGAAAGGTCCATTTGGAATATTAAAATGTTTTCATTGGAAAACCCCTCTAAGATGGAAACATTACCTAGTTGGATAATAAATGGGTGGGGTTTTACTCGATATGGAACTCCACCCATGTGTTTCTTTTTTAAGTAATAGAATTCTCCTTGTGGATGGTGGGGTGGTGCCGGTTGTGGTAGTGGACGACTGTGTGTGTGTGTGACTTGTTTCTTGAATTGTTTGGCATAACCCTTTATGAACATAGAATGGGAACCTAGCATAGAAAATAGGTTTACTAAGAATTATTGTTGCACTAGTATAGATTATTGTACTTGATAATATCCCATAGAAAGTGAATACTTGGGTTCATTGATATGGGATCAGGCCCCTCAACCCGGCCAGGTAGGGAGATGGTCAGGCATTGTGGTGTTATAATTTCATTGAGTAGGGAATACCTTTAGGATTAGTCACACATATAGTGTGTTCTGGTTCTCCTATAAATACCTAGGCATTACCATAATGATCTAACACTAGACTCATTAGCCATTTCCCTCATTGTGAGACCATCCCCCTTGTTCCTTGTTGTGGTGTTTTCTTGGTAAGTCATGAATGTTTGTTTTTGTTAAACATGTTTTAAACCTTGTTTCACATTATAATAAAAAATGAATGTTTCTTATTTGGTTCTCTTTTATCCTTCCTCCAAAGGAACATTACTTATCTTCGCAATGAACCTTATTTTAAAACATGAGGGAAATGGGTTGTGATTTGTGTATTTTAAAATGAAAAGCATTGGAAAAATCTTCATTTATATCTTTTATTTCAAACATGAAATCAATTTATTTATGTAAAGGATATTATTAGGGTATAGAATTAGTAGGTCCTACCTACTATGTCTTAATACTCATGCCTATAGTGTTTTCTTGTTTTTAGTTTCTCTTGTAGGTTCTTGCTTTGGTTCAGTCACCATGGGAGATGGTCGGTGTTTGGTTGGAGAGTGACCCTTGTGGTTATATGGAGATGTGTTTTGGTGTCAGGTTCAGCTTGACTATTTTGGTTTTATTTATTATTCAATTTGGATTTCTCATTGTTTATAAATTAAATAATGTAAAATATGGAATTCATTTTGAGTTTGGGTTGTTATTTAATTTATTCTACAGTCCTTGTTTATTTTATTGGGAAAAATTTTACCCATAGCCTATAGTGATTCCCTTGGTACTTGTTGATAGCCTGGGAGGATCTTGAACGCCTCTCGGGCCTTACCATGGATCGGCTCAGGTGACAGGATCAGGTTTGACCCATATTGGTTCATGAAAAATTGGTATCAGAGCTGGTCAACTCTTGAGTGGACCTTGATTTTTAGATCACACATCCTTTTTTGGGGAAGTCAAGTTTGAAGGAATATGATTTTTGGGATTCAAGTTGTCGGAAAATAAAGGAAGTCATTAATCCTTACTCATTCTAAACCTTGGGTTACATGGGATTTCTTGGTTGTTGGTGTCTTTTGTTTTTTTTTGGTTTTGGGAAATTAAAGGGGAGTTGGGAAAGTAGACTTTGTGATCTCACAGGGCCTAGAAAGCCATTTGGATTACCCTAGAATACTCTCAGTGGTGGTGGTTTGATTGGCCAATGTCCACCAACCATATGTCTAAGTCACCCACCGACACCATTTTCCCGCTTGTGGAACATTTGTGTTTTCCTTAATTCTGAAGAATTGCTTTGAATTTTTTTGGTTTTTAATGGTGAAAAGTTGAATTTGATATGGTAATGAATTTGTTTTGATCAAATTCTTTATTTCCATGTTCTTAGCATCCACCCCCATAAATATTCAATGGATCATGAAGGTTAAACATTGAGTGGTGCATCTTTGGAAAACACTCTAGTTGATCAACCTATAGACTATGCTCTAGAATTTTGGATTTGAACCCTCCTCTATTTTATGGTCAATAAGATCCTCTTGAAGCAGTGTAGTGAATGCAGAAGATTAAGAAGGAATTTATTTTCATCATTCTACCTAAGAGATTAAAGGTAAATTTTTAATCCTTTATTATCGAAGGTCCAACCTGGAAATAGTGGAAGTCCATGTCTCAATGCAAGCCTCGGGAAGATTTTACCTAGGAGTTCTTTAAGTCATCGTTCATCCAACAACATTTCTCTAAGATGACGAAGATGAGACAGAGGATGGAGTTGTGCGGTCTTTAGTAGGGTGTCGTATTTGTATTATAATTATATTAATGTTTCTTAAACCTAGTTTTTTATGACCCATGGTATGTTTTAAATGATCCTGAGAAGTCTTGACATTTTGAATTTTCACTCTGACCTAAACTGCGGTCGAAGGTGGTAGAACTCAACCTAACCACCTTCTCTAACATAGTGAGAAAATCCTTTTATGCTGAAACTAAATTAGCAGGAGGACATGGGATGGATAATCCTACTATGTCCTTTATAAGTGGTGTGGGGAATGCCGATAAGAAGAATGGGAAGTGTCCTGATGCTGGTGGTGCTGGTAG
The DNA here is from genome assembly GCA_963277665.1 of Viscum album. NCBI lineage: Eukaryota > Viridiplantae > Streptophyta > Magnoliopsida > Santalales > Viscaceae > Viscum > Viscum album. The sequence goes on from OY728152.1 coordinate 7,065,811, forward strand.
GAGAATTAAGAGGCCTTCAGACCTCCAATTAACTTCTTCAGAGTGTAATACCATGATTTTTCATCAGAATGGTAAGTAGGGTCACAAAAATCTGGCATTCTCAAGTGCTCCATGTACCTGGCACAAATTTTTATTCTTGTGTCACCTGTAGAGATTCTGTCAGGGTGTTTCCAAGAGCCGCTATGAAGCCAGACCTAACTCTTCAAGGGTCACCTCAGCCCATCCGTAGAAGTAGGGAGATGGTTGGGATCAGTTTGGGGTTTTTCTCTATAATTTTATTTGAATGTGAGAGTCATGTATGGTGGCATTTTTTGGTGTTTATTTTCCTTTATTTTTAATAAGGGTTGTTTTGTAACCCTTTAAAACTTCTTTCTCAATGGAATTTTATTTTGTGAAATTTTGATCTGTGTTTTCTGTTCGGGGGTTTCGAAAACTAGAATGTAAGGCAGGAGATGATTCAATCATCGAAGCTCCAGCCATAGGTCCCAGAGTGAAGCTGGATTTTATTCAAGAAAACCACAATGGTGTGGAAAGGCTTAGGTTTAAGTCTTGTTTTTTTGCATGGGAAGTGGAGGTAGTTTAAGCCTCCTATGTAGTTGTCTTGTTTTCAATTGTTCTACTTGGTTAATGGTAACATGGGATCCTTTTTCCATGTTGTGAACCATCTAGGTGTGAGATGTTTCTCCTTATCTGTTAAGAGGAATAGTTGTATCATTTTCTTAAGATCTTAATGGTTGTGTTCCATTGAATGCAGACCCCTTTTTATGGCCCCTGCATCTCATTTCTTCTAGTTAAGTAGGTGTATTGGTGGTTATCTAGGGAAATTTGAGGGGGTTAGCACGTTTCTTTCATGGTTCTGATTCCACATTCGTTAGGCCCTTCTATCCCCTCCCCTTGTGGTGGGGGTTTTTGTTCTGTGTTAAAAGTCTTCGAGTTGAGTTAATATCATCTGTCATTATAGTGGGGAGACCCATCATGGGTCTCGCTGAATTCATCTTTGGCCTGTTTCTTATGGTGCTGAGTCCGTTCATGACTCCCTGTGTCAGTATCTTAGTCTCTTCCTTTACATCATTTTTTTCATGGTTGGTCTTGTGAGGAACCACCGAATTCAAAGTCCTCCCATTGAGTAAATGTTGAGATCATATTTTTTTAGTATTTTTTTGGAGTAAGTTGTGATGGTATATGTGGGATGGATTTTGTTTTTTTACACTTTTTTGAATAGATGGTATGGGTTACACTTTTTTTGTTTAGGATGTTCAAATTTTAAGTCTAGTTTGGGTGTCTTGGAAGTTCTATATCTTTTGGACCGATCAACTTGGGGTGTTTAAGCTTTTGGGGGTGGGCGTCACTTAGTAGGGAGTCTGTCTGGATCTGTTGATTTATTCTTGTTATCCATTCTCTTGTTGTTAGTGTTTTGTGATCTCTTCATCTATAATTATTTGGAAACCTAATTGAACTGTAAAGGGGCATTGGTTTCTATTTTGTGGGTTTAGCCATGTTATTGATTTCTGGGGGCAGAAAGTGTTGTGGTGGGAATAATTTTCACACCTGGGTTTTTTTTCTTGGTACTAACTCTGGACGGTGTTCAGGGGAGTCTTTGTTTATATTTTTGAATTTTTATTTAAAGATGAGTGTTTTGGCCTTAGCAGCACTAGGTTTATAGGTAGGGCACAGTTTGGAAGCTGTGCGACTTACCCAGTATTTAAAATAAAATAAAAATTTAAAATAATAAAGAAATGAAAGTTAAAAGTATATCTTTAATAACAATAATGATGGTAAAAATATTAATTTTATTGGGATTATTATTATTATTATTATTATTATTATTGGGAAAATTATTGTTATTATTACAATTCTTATTATGGTTATATTATTGTTGTTGTTATATTATTATTATTATTATTATATTATTATTATTATTATTATTATTATTATATTATTATTATTATTATTATTATTGGATTTATTTATGGTTTTAATAAAATGAAAAAAATGAAAACCCTAACCCCCTTGGTGTCTCCCACCCATATCCCTCCTACCCCTCACCCTTGTGGCATGACCCAACCCAGAGCACCACCTTTGCTGGCCACCAACCCTTCCTCTCATCCTTCCTCTAGCTGACGCATCCCTTGTATGGTGCCCCTTCCCACCTTTCGGTGAGCTCACCTCCACCAGCATGGCCTCCACCAGTGCAGCGTGACCCCTTTGGTGCACACAACTCACCTTTGACGACCCTTATCAGCATGACCTCACCTCCTACAACCGCTGTAACATCCCAGGTAATTAAAGAATAAAGAATTTTCATATTTATTAATATTTACGAATTAAATATTAATTTTAATTAAAAGGTCTTTCTATGTTTGATAGCGTACTCTATACGCAACGATGAGTTTCTTTGAAAACGTACGTTGCACACAAGTAATAAAATAATATTATTTTAAATGTTAGTTAACAAGTAGTCGTTGTACTGGCAGGAATGGATAGAAATAACTAAAATATGATTATATATGTTTTTAAATGTTTTTACATTTACCCAATAAAAGATAAAGGCTTAAAATACGGAAAGAGTTCAATTTTAGGCATTTATACCCTAATTTTCACTAAGGGTTCACTTATCACCTTTTGACGGCGAACCGTCATTAAATATAGTTTTGATCAATCTTATAAATTCTATTGGACCAAAAATAACTATTCTTTAGAACCGGGACATCAAAATTTACTTTGTGTAAATTTTTGGTATCTTTCCGATAAAGTTCATTTTTTTAATGAATAGTGTAAAATGTTGTATTTTAATTCAAAACCTCTTTTTAATCTAATTTATTTATATGATTAGATTATCATTTGAATTGTTTTTAAAGTAAAATTAGAAAATATTTTTACCATTAAATCCAATAGTGGTCGTTGGAATTAATTTCACTTTGAAATCGGACTTAAACTAGTGTCAATCTTTTGATACTTATTGCTTCATAAAAACACGTTATTTGCTCTGACAGCGGGAATTAATTATTAAATTAATTAATGTGACTTATATGTTTTGAATTTTGTAAAATAGACTTCATTTTTGAATTCTTAATATCAAATATAGCTTAGGGTGAATTTTTGGTAATTTTCTGAAAAACTTCAATTTTTGGTGAATAGTGAAACCACTAAGTGGTACTTATAAAAACTGATTTTCCGTTTAAATGAAATTTTGCAATCACTGTGTTTTGATTTTTAAAAATCCGACATACATGGTTGTCATTAAGAAGTAAAATGTGGTTCAATGAGATTAAAATAATTTTTTGGTGAATAGTAACTTATTAAGTTTTTAATCGCGATTAGAGGTAATTAGTGTAGTTTAAGGTAAAAATAATGCTTTAATAAAATGAGATGATCTTGAAACATGTCCTAACCCTATTGGTTGTGTCATGTCCTACCAAGACAGCCCATGGGTCGATTTAGGGGACCCCATGGAGCCACTTGGGTGAGATAATGACTTTAATGCCTTTTTTTAAATAAAAGTAAAAATGACACAAACATAATATGTTTTACGAAAACAATTTTTACATGGGGTTATAAAGATCAGATTTTTTATTATAAATATTCATTGGAAATATAAAAGGATTTACTACATCATAGTATTTTTTTATAATTTTTAGACATTAAATAAATTAAATTATTTATGACATAATAATGATGCAGCGATGACATCATTATTTGACGATTTAAATAAAATGGAAAGATAATGTAATATCTAAAACCTACACATGTTCAAAACCTATTGGATGGGAATATTTATAAGCCTTATGACCTTATCCTAGAATTATATCAATGTGGGACCTTTTTAATCCGAAACTCATTTTAAAATAAAGTAACTTATCTTTACTTTCCAAGAGTGCCCTCCTCTCCTCTTATAAAAGTCCCCCACCTCTACCTCTTTTCACACACTCCCAAAGCCTTTGGCTCGGCCAAAACCTGACCATTTTGTCTCTACACTTCCCTCTATTACTCCTTGAAGCCGCACTTTGGGCATAAGACTTCCCAAGGAAGCCTTTGAGCTCAAACCAAAGGGAGTTACCCGATTTTAAGGTAATGTCTTCTTTTGAGTCCCTTTGTTTTATTTTGCTTCTCCAACCCCCTAAACTCTTTTTATTCTTTTCTTTTCTAACAAATACAGTATCCTCAATATACTAGGATATTTTTATAAGAAGGATTCAAGCTAAACTTACACACACCTACATCTAATGGTTAAAGAACATACGGTTTCCGTGGATGGTGAATTTATGCCTCCCGAAATGATGATTGTTCAACATTCTTTTAACACCTTCAAAGGTGGCCATTAAGATGTCACTATATTTATATATGATGTATAATATGTTTATGTTTTCCTTAAACTTCTGTATTTTTCTTTTTGGTCATACCTTTATGGTTTCCATTATGGGTAAACGCGATATCTTCATTTAAGGAAGTGCGGACTACCGCCCCCTCAAAGTGATTTGATTCGTTAAATACCATATGTGGGACGTATAAAGGATGGAACTATGATATTATATATGATATTATACTGGAATTATAATATAACTTTATATCATTATGATTCCATTCTATAAATACGAAATAGAAATGAAAGTAGCGTTCATGCGTACGTACGGATAACCGTCTCCATGAACGGTGCATTTCATTTCTTACCTCTAAATGATTATGTAATATTATAAATGCACGTATATACTGAATATATATGATATATATGATATATACATCATGATTATAATCCTGGATATAATGGATACAAGAACAACTTGTAATTATAAAGGGCTTATTTTTGACTCAAGTACCAATGATCATTAAAACGACCGTTATTAACTTAAATAATTACATAGTGTTCATGAAATAGAAATAAGTGATATAAAAGGAATAATGAACTTGAAAAAGGTTCTTAAACAAGTATAAATTAACTCAAGTTTATTATTCAGGACATTAAAGAACGATCGAGTGAAGTCGGACCCGAGGTATGGGACTTCGTCTCAATCTCCTTTCATTGAGGCATATTTTGTTTTATACATAACCTTCTTTTATACGGTGTATAAACCCCTTTGACTTCTACGTTTATTCAAAAGGAATATTTTTTATATGAATCATTTACTAAACAACAAAAGGGAATGTTTTTGTCGTACGTATGCGGCGACAATGACTTCTCCGCCGCCGTGACCATTATTTGAGTTTCGGCTTCCTCTACAAACCATACTTTTTTTAAAAAGAAAAATAAATACCATGTTTTACTTTTATTTTATTTTGGTATTGAAAATGGTTTTCATAATGTTTTGTATCGATATCTTGTGATTGTAATGTGGAAATGTTATGTTTCCTTTATGCATGTTTTATGTGATACGATTATGTTGAGGTTCTTGGGCATTATTATGAAGATGGGTGGTTCTGTGATAAACTAAGGGAGGGTGAGCCCGATATAGCTCTCCAATGCATTGGGTAATGCGAAGGAGTGTAACATTAAGGTTTCTCCGAAGATGTTTAGGGAATATACTGTGATGGGTATTCCAAACGTAACCAAGAGGGTTACTCCCTACGTAAGAATGTTATGAATGCCTCAAGTTACCTTTATGTCTTATCATTTCTATGATTTATTCATGATTTGATGAGGTATGTTAAAGTGCTTGTGTTTTATTGGTAAAGTATGATTTCATTCTTATGTATATATGTACCCATGTTTCCTTTCCATATTTTTATATCCCTTACTGAGCTTTTTATGCTCATCCCAAGTTTTTTTTGAAATGTTTTCACAGGTCAAGGGAAAGGTACATGATATGATGATAGTGTCAAGGAAGTGTCAAGAAATAATCCATGTTTTATTTTAAATATGTTTCCATTCATGGGAATGAAGAATACTATCTTTATGTAACCACTTTGTTTATATGTGAAATGTAATGCAAGTTTTATGATCAAATTCTCTAAAACTCTAAACCTGAAAAGATCATCAATGTGTAATCTTGTAATAACTCAAGATTAAGTAAGGTTTAAGGCCGGGGCCTTATAGTTGGTATCAGAGGTCGGTTTAGACAACTTTAGGAGTTAGAAAAGTGTTAAATTATAATATGATTGAAATGATATAGAATTTACGGATTACCATGTTGCTTCGCCTAAGATATTTCTGTGTTCAGAATGGTTTTCCGCAGAGGAAACAAAGCAACTATGTTGGGACGACATCAGGAGGAAGAAAACCTTCCAAATCAGCAACCTGAGATGGTCGGAATCGGAACTGAACAGTTTGTTGCAGTGATGGCACAGTTGACTCAGGCTATAAATGGTGGTGGTATCCATGCACGAGATCAGCCAGATCAACCGCAGAGGAACATGTCAGTGGTGGAACATTTCATGAGGCAACATCCCCCATCATTCAGAGGATCATCTGACCCTGTGCAAGCTGAAGGGTGGATTAAAGCACTGGAGAAGATTTTTGATGTCATGGGGTGTTCAGAACATCAAAAGGTTAGTCTTGTTGTTTACCGTTTTGAAGGTGAAGCTGATCAGTGGTGGTTGATGGTGAAAAATATCAGGGATAGTGATGAGATTGAGGATCTTCACTGGGACGAATTCAAAGGTATGTTTCTTGAGAAATATTTTCCTAAGGTGGTTCGTCTTAGGATGGAAAAACAGTTCCTAGAATTGAGGCAGTAGGATGATTCAGTGGCTGTTTATGAAGCAAAGTTCACTCGATTGGCAAGGTATTCTCCAAACATCATATGAGATCTTGATAGTAAAATAAACCATTTTTACTCAGGGTTAAATCCAAAGTATCGAAGGTCTTTAGCTTCTCGTGAGTTCAAAAGTTATGAAAAACTTGTTCGATGTGAGGAGAAGGTGGAAATGGAGTTTGCCGATGATCAGGTGTTCTATGACAAACAACAGAATAAGAGGTCTAGTTGGCAGGCAAAGGGGAAGAATTCATCAAAGAAGCAAGGAGGTAAGAAAACCAAATATCCATCCTGTGAGAAGTGTGGTAAAATGCATCCTGGAGAATGTTTATCCAAGTCTGGAAAGTGCTTTCGGTGTGGTAAGTCTGGTCATATTGCTCGTAACTGTAAGGAAGATGATCAAGCAGGCAATGAAAAGCCAACGGTAAGATGTTTTAAGTGTAATGAAATGGGTCATTATGAAAACGAGTGTCCAACGAAGAACTAAACTGGGGGAATGCAGCCAGACTACAAGCAGAAAGGGGTGGTGAAATCCTTTGCAACAAATTCAGTAGATGTTGGGCCATCGAATGAAGTGGTATCAGCTCCAGGGAGGTCAGTATTTTTCGAATATTGACTTGAGGTCGGGGTACCATCAGTTGAAAGTAAAAGAAGGAGACGTTCTGAAGACTGCGTTCCGTACTAGATATGGCCATTATGAATTTATAGTTATGCCTTTTGGGTTAACCAATGCACCTGCTGTATTCATGGACCTTATGAATAGAATTTTCCATGAGTTCTTGGATAAGTTTGTGGTTGTTTTCATCGATGATATATTGGTATTTTCTAAAAGTAAAGAGGAGCATGAAAGTCATTTAAGGGTTATCTTGCAAACCTTAAAATAAAAGAAACTATATGGAAAATTCAGCAAGTTTGAGTTTTGGTTACAACAAATTTCTTTCCTAGGTCACATTGTTTCAAAAGATGGCATAGCTATTGATCCTACTAAAACAAAAGTTGTTGAAGAATGTCCAAGACCCACAAATGTAACCGAGATCCGTAGTTTTCTTGGTTTGGAAGGTTACTACCGAAGGTTTGTAGAAAATTTTTCACGGTTATCTAGTCCAATGACTAAGCTAACTCGTAAGGGTGTTAAGTTCATCTGGACAAAAAAATGTGATGATTGTTTTCAGGAGTTGAAGAGAAGATTGGTGAATGATCCAGTTTTGGAACTTCCTTCCAGGAATGGTGAGTTTGTTATATACAGTGATGCTTCGTTGAAGGGACTTGGCTTTGTCCTTATGCAGAATGATCAGGTAATTGCTTATGCTTCACGACAGTTGAAAACTCATGAGGTAAATTACCCTACACATGATTTGGAATTAGCTGTTGTTGTCTTTGCTTTAAAAATTTGGAGGCATCATTTGTATGGAATAAAGTGTGAAATATATACTAATCACAAAAGTTTAAAGTATATATTCACTCAGAAAGAATTGAACATGAGATAGAGGAGATGGCTGGAATTAATCAAGGATTATGATTGTACAATTCATTACCATCCGGGAAAATCAAATAAAGTGGCTGATGCTTTGAGTCGAAAAAGTATTGCTTCATTAGCAATGTTGCGTTTGGAATGTGATACTTTGGTTAAATATTTGATGAACTTTGGAATAGAATTTGTTGGTGCAAGAAGTTCTTCTGTTTTGTTTCAGGTATCAGTGAAATCTTCTCTATCAGACAGAATCAAGCAAGCACAGAAGCAAGACAGTGAGTTGTAGAAAAAGGTAGAGCTGGTTCAGAAAGGTATGTTGCCTGAATTCAACGTTGATAATGATTGTGTTTTGAGATTTGGGAATAGATTGTGTGTACCTTGTGATTCACAATTGAAGAATGAGTTGTTATGTGAAGCTCATAGTTCTCCGTTTTCAGTTCATCCTGGCAGTACTAAGATGTATAGAGATCTGCGGGAGTATTACTGGTGGGATGGAATGAAAAGAGATATTGCTGATTTTACTGTGAAGTGTTTGACTTGTCAGCAGGTTAAAGCAGAGCGGCAGTTACCTAAAGGGATGATTCAGCCTTTACCAGTTCCAGAGTGGAAATGGGAGAATATATCCATGGACTTTGTTGTGGGATTACCGAAGACATCTTGAGGTAATAATGCAACCAGGGTTATTGTTGATCGCTTGACCAAGTCTGCTCATTTCCTTGCTATACGAGATACTTTTTCCCTAGATCAACTTTCCCGTTTGTATCTTAAAGAGGTAGTCAGGTTACATGGAGTTCCCCTCTCCATTGTATCTGATCGTGATCCCAGGTTCACTTCTAACTTTTGGAAAGGCCTTCAGAAGTCATTGGGTATTGAATTAAATTTTAGTATAGCTTTTCATCCTCAATCAGATGGGCAGTCAGAACGAACAATTCAGACCTTGGAGGATATGCTACGAGCTTGTTCGATGGATTATCAGGGAAGTTGGGACCAACATCTTTCTTTGGTTGAGTTTTCTTATAATAACATCTTTCATTCCAGTATACAGATGGCACCATTTGAGGCATTATATGGGAAGCGGTGTCGAACTCCAGCATTTTGGGATGAAGTGGGTGAAAGGAAGCTGATGGGACCAGAATTGGTAGAAGATATGGCAGAAAAAGATCAGTTGATTCAGAAGCACATGAGAACAGCTCAGAGCAGGCAGAAGAGTTATGCGGATAACCGGAGGAAGGATCTATCTTTTGAGGTAGGTGATCATGTTTTTCTCAAGGTTTCTCCTTGGAAAAGTGTGATGAGATTTGGTAAGAAAGGAAAGCTGAGTCCAAGGTTTGTTGGACCATATGAAATTCTGGAGAAAGTTGGATCAGTTGCTTACCGAGTGGATTTACCTCCGAGTTTATCTCAGGTACACAATGTTTTTCATGTTTCAATGTTGAGGAAGTATATGCCAGATCCATCTCATGTTTTGAGTCCAGAGGTAGTTCAACTGGAGGAGAACCTATCTTATGAAGAACAAATAGTCTAGATTCTTGACCATAGGGAGCAGGTGTTACGGAATAAGGTGATTCATCAGGTAAAGGTTTTGTGGAAAAACCATGTGATTGAAGAGGCAACATGGGAATCTGAAAATGCTATGAGGGATAAATACCCCCACTTATTTTGATAAGTGAATAAAATTGTGAGGACACAATTCCCAAAAGGGGGGAAGGATGTAACATCCCAGGTAATTAAAGAATAAAGAATTTTCATATTTATTAATATTTATGAATTAAATATTAATTTTAATTAAAAGGGTTTTCTACGTTCGATAGCGTACTCTATACGCAACGATGAGTTTCTTTGAAAACTTACGTTGCACACAAGTAATAAAATAATATTATTTTAAATGTTAGTTAACAAGTAGCCGTTTTACTGGCGGGAATGGATAAAAATAACTAAAATATGATTATATATGTTTTTACATTTACCCAATAAAAGATAAAGGCTTAAAATACGGAAAGAGTTCAATTTTAGGCATTTATACCCTAATTTTCATTAAGGGTTCACTTATCACCTTTTGACGGTGAACCGTCATTAAATATAGTTTTGATCAATCTTATAAATTCTATTGGACCAAAAATAACTCTTCTTTAGAATCAGGACATCAAAATTTACTTTGTGTAAATTTTTAGTATCTTTCCGATAAAGTTCTTTTTTTTAATGAATAGTGTAAAATGTTGTATTTTAATTCAAAACCTCTTTTTAATATAATTTATTTATATGATTAGATTATATTTTGAATTGGTTTTAAATTGAAATTAGAAAATATTTTTACCATTAAATCCAATAGTGGTCGTTGGAATTAATTTCACTTTGAAATCGGACTTAAACTAGTGTCAATCTTTTGATACTTATTGCTTCATAAAAACACGCTATTTTCTCTGACAGCGGGAATTTATTATTAAATTAATTAATGTGACTTATATGTTTTGAATTTTGTAAAATAGACTTCATTTTTGAATTCGTAATATCAAATATAGCTTAGGGTGAATTTTTAGTAATTTTCTGAAAAACTTCAATTTTTGATGAATAGTGAAACCACTAAGTGGTACTTATAAAAACTGATTTTCCGTTTAAATGAAATTTTGCAATCACTGTGTTTTGATTTTAAAAAATCCGACATACATGGTTTTCATTAAGAAGTAAAATGTGGTTCAATGAGATTAAAATAATTTTTTGGTGAATAGTAACTTATTATGTTTTTAATCGCGGTTAGAGGTAATTAGTGTAGTTTAAGGTAAAAATAATGCTTTAATAAAATGAGATGAGCTTTACACATGTACTAACCCTATTGGTTGTGTCATGGAAGACCACTACAACCCATGGGTCGATTTAGGGGACCCCATGGAGCCACTTGGGTGAGATAATGGCTTTAATGCCTTTTTTTTAAATAAAAGTAAAAATGACACAAACATAATATGTTTTACGAAAAAAAATTTTACATGGGGTTATAAAGATCAGATTTTTTATTATAAATATTCATTGGAAATCTAAAAAAATTTCCTACATCATAGTATTTTTTTATAATTTTTAGACATTAAATAAATTAAATTATTTATGACATAATAATGATGCAGCGATGACATCATTATTTGACGATTTAAATAAAATGGAAAGATAATGTAATATCTAAACCCTACACATGTCCAAAACCTATTGGATGTGAATATTTAGAAGCCTTATCACATTATCCTTTAATTATATCAATGTGGGACCTTTTGAATCCGAAACTCATTTTAAAATAAAGTAACTTATCTTTACTTTCCAAGAGTGCCCTCCTCTCCTCTTATAAAAGGCCCCCACCTCTACCACTTTTCACAAACTCCCAAAGCCTTTGGCTCGGCCAAACGCTTCCCATTTTGTCTCTCCACTTCCCTATCTTACTCCTTGAAGCCTCAATTTTGGCATAAGACTTCCCACGGAAGCCTTTGAGCTCAAACCAAAGGGAGTTACCTGATTTTAAGGTAATGTCTTCTTTTGAGTCCTTTTGTTTTATTTTGCTTATCCAACCCCCTAAACTCTTTTTCTTCTTTTCTTTTGTAAAAACTCCAGTATCCTCAATATACTAGGATTTTTTTATAAGATGTATTCAAGCTACACTTACACACACCTACATATGATGGTTAAAGAACATACGGTTTCCGTGGATGGTGAATTTATGCCTCCTGAAACGATGATTGTTCAACATTATTTTAACACCTTCAAAGGTGGTCATTAAGATGTCACTATATTTATATATGATATATAATATGTTTATGTTTTCCTTAAGCTTCTGTAATTTTCTTTTTGGTCATACCTTTATAGTTTCCATTATGGGTAAACACGATATCTTCATTTAAGGAAGTACGGACTACCGCCCCCTCAAAGTGATTTGATTTGTTAAATACCATATGTGGGACGTATAAAGGATGGAAATATGATATTATATATGATATTATACTGGAATTATAATATAACTTTATATCATTATGATTCCATTCTATAAATATGAAATAGAAATGAAAGTAGCGTCCATGCGTACGTACGGATTACCGTCTCCATGAACGGTGCATTTCATTTCTTACCTCTAAATGATTATGTAATATTATAAATGCACGTATATACTGAATATATATGATATATATGATATATACATCATGATTATAATCCTGGATATAATGGATACAAGAACAACTTGTAATTATAAAGGGCTTATTTTTTACTCAAGTACCAATGATCTTTAAAACGACCGTTATTAACTTAAATAATTACATAGTGTTCATGACATGGAAATAAGTGATATAAAAGGAATAATGAACTTGAAAAATGTTCTTAAACAAGTAGAAATTAACTCAAGTTTATTATTCAGGACAATAAAGAACGATCGAGTCAAGTCGGACCCGAGGTATGGGACATCGTCTCAATCTCCTTTCATTGAGGCATATTTTGTTTTATACATAACCTTCTTTTATACGATGTATAAACCCCATTGAATTTTACATTTATTCAAAAGGAATATTTTTTATATGAAGCATTTACTAAACAACAAAAGGGAATTTTTTTGTCGTACGTATGCGGCGACAACGACTTCTCCGCCGCCGTGACCATTATTTGAGTTTCGGCTTCCTCTACAAACCATACCTTTTTTAAAAAAAGAAAAATAAATTCCATGTTTTACTTTTCTTTTATTTTGGTATTGAAAATGGTTTTCATAATGTTTTGTATCGATATCTTGTGATTGTAATGTGGAAATGTTATGTTTCCTTTATGTATGTTTTATGTGATACGATTATGTTGAGGTTCTTGGGCATTATTATGAAGACGGGTGGTTCCGTGATAAACTAAGGGCGGGTGAGCCCGATATAGCTCTCCAATGCATTGGGTAACGCGAAGGAGTGTAACATTAAGGTTTCTCCGAAGAGATTTAGGGAATATAGTGTGATGGGTATTCCAAACGTAACCAAGAGGGTTACTCCCTACGTAAGAATGTTATGAATGCCTCAAGTTACCTTTATGTCTTATGATTTCTATGATTTATTTATGATTTGATGAGGTATGTTAAAGTGCTTATGTTTTATGGGTAAAGTATGATTTCATTCTTATGTATATATGTACCCATGTTTCCTTTCCATATTTTTATATCCCTTACTGAGCTTTTTATGCTCATCCCAAGTTTTTTTTGAAATGTTTTCACAGGTCAAGGGAAAGGTACATGATATTATGATAGTGTCAAGGAAGTGTCAAGAAATATTCCATGTTTTATTTTAAATATGTTTCCATTCATGGGAATGAAGAATACTATCTTTATGTAACCACTTTTTTTATATGTGAAATGTAATGCAAGTTTTATGATCTAATTCTCTAAAACTCTAAACCTGAAAAGATCCTCAATGTGTAATCTTGTAATAACTCAAGATTAAGTAAGGTTTAAGGTCGGGGCCTTATAACCGCAGTGTCACCGGAAGACCCTACTCTAGTGGCGGCTTTCATTCTCCCCCTTTGGTATTCTCATTCTCCCATTGGTTTGGATTTCCCCCATATCTTGGGTTTTTTAAGGTTTAACCCTAAAATCTTGGGTCCAATTTGATTATTAGGGTTTTATTTGACATCCCATTGGTGCGATTAAGGTGCGTTGACATTTCACACCAATTTTCAGGTGTTCTACATTAGTTTAGGTATGAACATGTTACATATGTCCTTTAAATTTAAGTTTACTTGGATTTATTAATGTTTACACATCCCTTGGTAATTAAATGGGTATTTATTGTTGTTAAATTAATTGTACCATATAAAATTGGTTGTTTCCCCTTATTGTGTGATTATTTTTAATTATTATAAAGGATTTATTATGTCTTGTGTTTTGGAAATGGACCGGTTTGATATTTAAATTGACTAGTGTTTTATAATAATAAGGTTTGGTTTTCATAAACATGTTTGTGATGTTTAAAGTGATGATTTAAATCTTAAAAAGGAATTTTCGCATTAAGTGCTTAATGGTATATACCCCTTTGGCCTTTTTTAAGTGTGTTTTGTTTTGAAATGGTGGGTTGGATTGATGAAATAGGTTTTCAAAGGTATGTTTGGTTGTGAAAGTGGTTTGTGTATAGTATTTTATGGAATAATTTGTTTTGGTAAAAAATGATGAAAGGAGTGTTTGGAATCTTAAATTGTTTTCTTTGGAAAACCCCTATAAGAAGGATCCATTTCCTAGTTGGATGATAAAGGGGTGGGGTTTTCCTTGATATGGAACTTCACCCATGCAGTTCTTGTTTAAGGAATGGGATGCTCCTTGAGGAGGTCGGGGTGGTGTTGGTTGTGGTAGTGGATAACTACATGTGTGTGTGTGTAATATGTTTCTTGAATTGTTTGGAACACCCCATCATGAACATGGCATGGGAACATAGCATAGAAAAGAGGTTTACTAAGAATGATTGCTACACTAGTCTAGGTTATTGTACTAGCTAGTAGCCCATATAAGGTGGATATTTGGCTTTATTTCTATGGGATCGGGCCCCTCGACTGGGCCAGGTAGGGAAACAGTCTTGCATTAGAGTGTTATGATTTCATTGAGAATGGAATGACTTTAAGATGAGTCACACATGTAGTATTTTCTAGTTCTCCTATGAGTTTCTAGGTTTTCCCATGATGACCTGACACTAGACTCATTAGTCATTTTCCTCATTATGAGAACATATCCCTTATTCTTGGTTTTGAATTTTTCTCAGTAATTCATGAATGTGTGTTTTTGTTAATAAGGTTCTAAGCCATGTTTCTCATTATAATGAAAAGTGAATCCTTCTTATTAAGTTCCCTTTTATCCTTTTTCCACATGAACTTAACTTATCTTCACAATGATCCTTGTTTTAAAACGTGCGAGCAATGGGTTTGGATTTGTGTATTTTCAAATGAAAAGTATGGGAATAACCTATTTTTATAGATTGTATTTCAAACCTGAAATAAATTTTTCTTTATGTAAAGGATATTCTCTGGGTATTGAATTATTCATACTTACCTACTGTGTTTTAATACTCATGCCTATAATGTTTTCTTGTTTTTAGTTTCTCTTACAGGTTCCAAATTTGGTTTAGTTACCTTGGGTGATGGTCAGTGTTTGGTTGGAGAGTGACTCTCAGGGTCGCTTGGAGGTGTTGTTCGGTGTCAAGTTCAGCTTGGCTATTCTAGTTTTATTTATTTTTCAATTTTTTATCTCTTTGTTTGTAAATTAAATGATGCAAAATATGGAATTAATTTTGAGTTCGGGTTGTTATTTTAATTATTCTATAGTCCTTGTTTATTTTAATGGGAAAAATAATTCCCATTGCCTTTAATGATTCCCTTGGTACTTTTTTCCAACTCAGGAGGATCGGTAATGCCTCTCGGTCCATGCCGCGGATCAGCTCAGGTGACCAGTTCAAGGTCAATTTGGGTTGGTTCATGACTAATATTGTCGAAGTTCATATATGTGGAATTATTCATTCATGAAACGAAACCTATAAGGTAACATCAACTGATAGGCTATCGGACCAACTCTCTCCACTATATCAAAAGGCCCAACATATCTTGGGAATAACATTCCCTATCTTATAATTCGTCTAGGACCCGACCTGGGCAATACCCATAGAAAGACCCAAGGTCCCATCTCAAACTCAAGAGGTCTAAGATTTCGATTGGTATACATATTCTACCTAGAATGATTTGTATCCCTACACATTTTAATTAGCTAGACTTTCTATAATGTATCCTAAACTAGATGAGGACCCAATAGAGTTTCCTCACAAGCCTCTAGCCATCACAAAGTTTAATAGAATGATCTACCATAGAGAGACTCATACAGAACCATCTAAATCGTTTCCTGAAAGATATTATTTTTGGAAAAATCAACCATAGGAATATTAATTTCTCATGAACATTCTAAATTAAGGATATATGCCCATAGAATATCCTCTAACACCTGTATGGTCTTCTCGGACTGCCCATTGGCTGAGAGTGATATGAAGTGGTTAGGATAACTTGTAAACCCATTTCATTATGCAAGACTTTCCATAACCAAGAAGTAACATGGGAATCTAAATATAAAATTTTAGAATGGGGAACACCATGAAGTATCACTATCTCTTGTATGTACATCCTTTAAACTAATCAACAAATAAGGCATCCCGGATTGGTAGGAAGTGTGCAGTCCTGGCCAGCCTATTGACTATCACCTACACTGCATCATTTCCTTAAGGGGATATAAGAAAGGCTGTCATAATATATATGGATATTTCATTTAATTTCCACTCAAGAATAGAAATATGATGTAGATCTCTAGCAGGTCACTGGTGCTCTTCCTTCTCCCACTGATAGGTGGAGCACCGAGTAATAAATCTCATTATATGCCCCTTCATACTTGGCCACCAATAATGATGGAGAATGTCTCTATAGATCTTGGTAGGACTAGGATAAATTGCCCAAATACAGGCATGTGATCCCCTGATCATATCTTCCTATATATCAGAAGGCACCTATACATGGCCATATAAAATTAGGGTCTCACTTCCATCAATAACCCATAAAAGAGGTGGGTTCTCTCTTGTGATGCTCTCCCTCAGAACCAGGCCCTTGGAATTTGATAACTACCACATATAAACCTGTTCTGGGAGATATTATTTCACTACTAGATCCATTAGAACAACTTTCCCATGTAGTTTTTGAAGCTCCAAATGCATCTCATAAAATATATCCATCAACTACCACTCATTACTAGCCACCTTGATGGCTTGTGTCTATTTTTTCCAGATCAAGACATTAGCTACGATATTCCCCATTCCCGGTGTGTATGAAAGCTCAAAGTCAAATGACTGCAGTTATTCAATGCACTAAAATTGCCTAAGATATAGAGACCCTCACTTTTAATACATTAACATTACATAAAATTTTCTGAATACTTAACACATTATACAAACAGATTCCCAAAGATCGTACTAGTCAAGCGCCTTTTGAAACATGGAAACATAAACATTGATACATAATTGGGATACATTATCTCCCACTAGGTGCTTCTTGACTAGAACCATTATTAGACACATCAAACAAAATACATATTTTCATATCCTAGGTAAGGATACATAAAAAGGGGTGAGATCCAATGCTTAGTAAGGGTAAACAAGGGAGATATGTAAACATAATCATGAGAATAAGGGTATGATAACATGATCATGAAAATAGAAGATCATACCCTTCATATCAAATATAATATACATGAATCATGGAATGGGGATTAGCAGTTCATAAGACATGAATCATAAGGAAATAAATAACATAATACATGAAACCATAACATTGGAATAAAACATGAAATTGCAGCAGACACATATTCATATAATATGATTTCCATATTAGCTGAGGCATCACTGATAAGACCATATTGGTAGTATAAGTTCACTCCCCATACCATCTTGGTAGTCATGGTTCACTCCCATGGCCATCTTAGTAGCATGAGTTCACTCCCCATACCATCTTGGTTGTCATTATTCACTCCCATGGACATCTTAGTAGTCAAGGTATATTCCCAATACCATCTTAGTCTATCTCATGAGATATGAATCTTTAAAGAATGCATTGGAGGGAGATATCTGTCTCACCCATCTCATAATGAAATCATACAAACATGTGCCAAAATATCATAAATAATCATATCATAACCCTTGAAATGAAATGGGTATTATAAATATGTAATCATATCATAACCTATGGAAAAAAGGTAGGTTTCATAATTACTTCATCATAAACAAAAACCATGAAAAGAAGCGGGTTTTAAAAGCATATAACCCCTGAAAGTGAAATGGGTTTAATCAACATCATAACATAATGAAATTTTCCATTAAGAGAAAGAATATGAATGGAAACATTGAATAATTTCCCCAGAAAGGCATGAGTAACACCAATGTATGTTATCTTAGATGGGAAATAATTTTTAAAGATATTTTAAAAAAAATTCTTGAGGAAAATATCCTTTCTCCATTGAAAAAGATTTTTAAAACATAAAACCTTTAGAAAACCTTTTTCATTAAAAATATATTTGAAAACTTCTAAAGGATGGTTTGAAAACAATAAAAAAAAATTTAAAATCTTTTTTACTTTAAAATGGGCTTCAAGTATCTTTTAAAAACATTTTTGAAAACATTTTTGAAAACATTTTTGAAAACATGGTTCTTGAATACAATAGATTTCTGACCAGAGAGAGATAATCATATTTTACCTGAAAACATTATCATAAGCACCAAAGAGTTGAAAAATATTACTAATACATGAATATATCTTGAATAAATAGAGGATAATTAAACTCATGATTTTTCTTGAGAGATGGATCATAATCTTTCATTAAAAGAAGCAAAAACATAAATAATCTCGAAAAGTGATGAGATTGTTTCAATAAACTCTTATAATTTGGTAACATGGGATCATATTATCCTTGTAAGAATAGGAAATTAAATTAAGAATAAAATATCATTAAAATAATTAAATTAATTATATAACATGTAAAATGGAAGTATATACACCTTGAAAAAGAGTTTAGGTGCATAATAAAACATGAGTCTCAAAGAAGAAAAATCGAGACAAAACATTTTTACTAATTTGGTATCTTTTTTAACTTAGAACCCATGAAATAAAAGTCAGAAAAGGGATATATATATACCCATAAATATAATTATAAGAAACATATAATACAATCATGGTCAGTAATTATACCACACAAAAGGAAAGGTTGGCGAACATAGAATGTATCTCACAGAAATAAAAAAGTGAGATGAAATCCCATTACCTTGTGTCTTGACCCTCATCATACTCATTAAAAAACCTATATAATAAATAAAAATTTATTATACATGTTTCTAAGAACCATATTATTATATATATGGTTTTATTACAACATTATATTACCTGTTTGTTAACAATCCTATGTTAAGGTTTCACTTCAGGTAATATTCACTTTATTCTTCGCTTGAGTCTTAATTTGTTATATATTTGGTATTTATACTTTACATCATGATTTAAAGAATGTAAAACATGATATAAATATAATTTATATATATCATATGTGTATTATAATAATCTATATAATATTTAAGCATGAAATGGAATACACAGTTCATGGAGACGGTAGGATGTACGTACGCATGAATGATATTTCTGTTTAATTTTCATGTTGAAAGAAAGAAAGTAAGATACATATATGTATATATATGTGTACAGATATATCATTGTTAAATTAGATTTTTTATATCATATATATCTTATATATTCACTAATTCCATCTTTAATATCATCCATGTAGTGTATGAACAAATCAAATTGCTTTGAGGGGGTGGTAGTCCACACTTACTCAAACGAAATTATATTATTAACACCAAATGGAAAGTAAAAAGATATGTGTTGAAAAATGAATAAATACCCTTAAAGAAAAATAAATATAATATATAAAATATATAAACATATTTTCCATCATAATTTCCACCATAAGAGGAGGTAAGGAAAATTGAACAATCATCATTTAGTGAGGCGATAGTTCACCATACACATAAACAGTATGTTCATTATCCATTAGATGGTGGTGTGTGTAAGTGCAGGTTGAAACCGTAGAATAAAAAATCCTAATATTTTGAAGATAATGGTTTTGTTATAAAATCATGTAAAAGTTAGAGTGTAGGGGGTGGAGCAAGAAAATTAAATAAAAGACTTGAGAGAAGACGTTGCCTCTTAATCAGGTAACTCCTTTTGGTTTGTACCAAAAGGATTCATTAGATTTCCTTTCTCCCAAGGGAAGGACTCTATGAGGAAGGGATTATTTCTGAAAATTGGATTGGCTAGAGATTGTTCGAACTTAAGATATTTGAGAGGTTCTAAGAAGTGGGATAGGTGGTGTCCTTTTATAGGGAAGGAAAAGGAGTCACTTGGAATTTTTGAAAACAAGTTAGGTGTACACATGTTATAACCTAAAAGAAGACATTAAAACCCATAATAAATCAATAATGGAAGGTTTATGGATGAATAATGGAAATAAAATGGGTTTTGGACAAGTGTATACGTCATTTGGGACCTTAAGATTAAGGATTAGTCCCCAATTAAGCTTAATTTGACCTTAATCATTGTGATTCATTTTAATCACATTTACTAATCATTTTGGTCAAAAATCAACATGATATAATTATAATATATATATTATATTGATTAAAATGGTCTATGTCAGTTTTGTTAAATTAAATTCACAAAAGAAGAAAATTTAAAATTAAATTTAATCTCATAGATGGGATGAAATTACGAGTCTTTAAAGTAGAAAGAAGTTCAAAAGTTTATTACATTTTTATATTCAATTTCAAAGTGAAATTGATTATAATGACCTAAATTGTATTAATAGATGTATAATTTATATAATTTTACCTTAAAAAAATTAAAATATAATTTAAAATTAATAATTATTTAAACGAAAAGGCATTTGTTAGCCTTACAACAGTATTTTTCACAATTCATCAAAAAATGAAGTTTCTCAGAAAAAAATAAAAAATTCACCCTAAGATAATTTAGATATTATAAATTCAAAAATGAAGTTTATTTTATAGAATAAAATTTCTAAATGTGTCTTAAAATTAATTTTATTATTAAAAGTGGTTCATTTGAGAAAATGATATTTTTAAACTTAAAGGACTCTACGAAAAATCATATCTTTTATTATCAATATGTTTTATTTATATAAAAAAAATTATAAAAAAAATATTTTAAAAGTAGTTATTATTATTCATATTACTATTTTTAATATATAAGTTACAATTATCCCATTTAAATAATTATAACAATAAAATGATGTTTCCTATAAACATTGATGTTGCGTGTAACGTATGCCAAGACGGTGTTGCATGTAACATATGTCGAGTCGATGTTCCATGTAAAGTACATCAAGTTGGTTCCATGTAACAAACACCAAGTTAGTTCTGTGATAAATGAATTTTTGACTTAGTTCATTGCAAGATATAAAATGAAATTTTAATATATTCGAAAAAAAGTTCCTTCAAATCTTAAGGTGTTACATTCTACCGGCATTTTAATGAATTTACCCTCAAAATTCATCACTTAGGTAAAAAAATGAGAACTCATCTACTTCATCATGTCCTCAAGTTACCATGTAGCTTAATCTAACTGGTGATTTCTCTACAAATCATTGACCAAGTGAGTGGTCTTGTTTCATATAACTTTATCTGATTGGTCCATAATTTCAACTGGTTGTTCCTGATAAGAATGATCATACTCAAGTGACATGATATCTGAGTTAAGTACTTGTTAAGGGTTAGGTATTTAATTCCTTAGGATATATACTTGGAACATTTCGGGGACTTGAGAGAGATTTAGAGGGAGTTTTATGTGATAGGATACCATCCTGATACGATCAAGAATCTCAAAGAGACCGATATACCTAGGGATTACTTTCTCTTTCTCCCTAAATCTCATAACCTTATTCCAGGGTGAGATTCATAGAAAATAATTTTCATGAACTTCAAATTCCATATCACACCAATGGTTATCAGCATAACTTTTCTACCGACTTTGAGATTCCATGAGATATTGTTGAATGGATCTAAACTTTTCGACTATTTCTTCAGCAATCTCAGGTCCCAATAGCTTTATTTCTCCAACTTCATCCCAAATTTATGGATCTCTAAATTTATTCCCATAAAGGTCTTCATAATATTCCATTTTAATGCTTAAGTGAAATATCTTGTTGTAAGAAAACTCAAATAGAGGTAGTTTTTTATCCCAACCACCTTTGAAATCTGGAGAAGAAGATCTCAACATATCCTATAGGGGTTGAATTTTTATTTTAGACTAACCATCTATTTGAGGATGATAATCAATGTTGAAAATTAATTATATATCATGTTCTTACTAAAGACTTTGCTAGAAATTTGAGGTGAACCTTGAATCCTAGTCTGATAAAATGGAATGTGAAACTCCATGAAACCTTACCACTTCCTTAAAGTATATCCTAGAAAGATGATATAGATAGAAGTCTTCTTTGATAGTGATGAAGTGTGCTAACATAGTAAGTCGATCGACTACCACCCATAAATAATTAAACCCTTTATAGGATTTGGGTAGTCCCACAACAAAATACATAGTGATGTTCTCCCATTTTTATTTTTGTATGGGTAATGGGTGAAACATCCCCTTTGACTTTTGTCTTTCATCCATAACATGTTGGAATATCAAGAACTGAGATACAGACTCTACGATATCTCTCTTCATGCAATCCCACTAGAAATATTCTTTCAAGTCCCTATACATATTAATAATTCCAGGATGAATATAGAATTAAGAACTATGAGCTTCCTCTAATAGCTCCTTCTTCAAATATGGTATGGAAAGAACATAGAAATGGTTCATGAACCTTATCATTCCATCCTGGTCAATGTCAATCTAAAGAAGAATTATTAGTTTCTTTTGTTTCTCTTCATCTTCCTTCTGCGCCTCCTTAATCTTCACTTGGATAAAGGGTGGAACATTCATTTGATAAAGATAATACTTTTCCCCTTCCTTTGAGATTTCTAGAACCTTCCTCTACAAATATAGAAATATTGGATCTTTTGTGATCCTCATCATGGATAAGCTATCAGGACCCTTCAAACTCAAATCAACTTCCACCTTTTTCTCTTTCCTAGGGTGGTAATGTATTGAGCATCCATAATCATTTATCAACTCTAACCATCTTCTATGGAGTATGTTCAAATACTTCTATGTGAATATATATTTCCAACTTTCATCATCAGTAAATATATCACACTTTTCTCCATAAATATATTTCCTCGGTATATTTAATGCAAAAATTACTACTGCTAACTCCAAATCATGATTTGGGTAATCTTTCTCATGAATATTCAACTGTTGTGAGGAATATTCTATAACCATGTTATTATGTATAAGAAAACATCCCAATACCTTCTTTAATGCATCATTTTAGATTACAAACCCTTATCCACTATAGAGTAATGTAATCATAGGTGTACTGACTAACCTTCTCTTCAGTTCCCTAAAATTCTCCTCACATTCATCTGTCCAAAGGAACTTGGTATCATTCTGAGCTAACTTGGTCATAGGATTAGATAGTCATGAGAAATTTTCCAAAAACTGTCGATAATATCCATGTAATCCATGGAAGATATAGATATCAGTCACCATCGTTGGTCTAGGACGTCATTCAATAGCCTCCATCTTTGAAGGATCTATAGTTATACCATCTCTTTAGATTATTTGACCCAAAAAAGAAACATTTTGCAACAAAAATTCACACTTTGTAAACTTTTCATATATATTCTCCTTCCTTAGGATCTTAAGTATCAAGTGATCTTTTTCTCTTCCTTTCTCTTAGAATATATGAGAATATAATCTATAAAGACTATCCAAAACTGATCGAGGTAATCTCTAAAGAATATATTTATTAAATCCATGAAGATAGTAGGGGAATTAGTAATACCAAAAGGCATCACTATATATTCATAGTGTCCATACCATGTACAAAATGTTGCCTTGGTTATATATTATTTATTTTCCCTTAATTAATGATATGTAGAATGAAGGTCGATCAAGGAAAAGTATTTATCTTCGCACATTTGAACAAAAAATTCATCAATATGGGGTAGAGGACACTTATTCTTTATTGTCATATTTTTTAAATCATGATAATCAATGTAGAGCTTCATTGATCCATCTTTCTTTTTTACAAAAAGAATAGGTGTACCCTAAGGTGACACACATGTTCTAATGAATCCCTTATCAAGGTTTTATTGGATTTGCATCTTCAATTCCCGCAACTCAATCAGAGCATTCTAGAAAGAG
Organism: Viscum album; assembly: GCA_963277665.1. NCBI lineage: Eukaryota > Viridiplantae > Streptophyta > Magnoliopsida > Santalales > Viscaceae > Viscum > Viscum album. The sequence continues at coordinate 7,089,850 of OY728152.1, forward strand.
TCTTAGAAATTGGTATGGAACCATGTATAAGTTCAATTGGGAAATAAAGTTCACATTTTGGTGGAAGTCTATGAAATTTTTTCAAAAATATTTCCACAAATCTTAGACAATAGAAATTTAATCAATGTCGAATTTCTCCCAAAACATTTTAGATAAAAAAACCTTTTTAATGGCAATTAAGACCCATACACTGGATGAAATCTCCCCAGGAAGTGCATACTTTTCATCACATGGATGGATGATCATATGGGGGCTTGAAATTTCAAAATTAACTTCCCTTTAAAAACAATTGATGTGATATTTATGCAGATAAAGACAGTCCATACCTCAGATGACACCAAATTAAACCAAAGGAAGAATGAAAATATTTACAGGAACACATTCCAACAAACTTCATCTGGAGAGGAATCATAGACTTGATACATAATCATCATACCATTAGGGGTTCACACTTTTAATTGCATATCTAATTGTTTTTTTTTTGAATATTGAAACCCTTATAAAATTCTTTAAATATGAAATAGTAGGAAGATCCATAATCAAATATGACATTGGTAGCTCTAGAGTGGATGGTAAGTGTACCTTTCATCACATCATTATTTCACCCCTCATAAAAAATATCAATTTCATGATATTTCCCCTTGTCCATTGACTTAAGAGGTTACTGACGTCGATCATCATCACCATCCCTTGGATTTGGAAGTGATTATCATAATGAATTTTCTCCTTACACTTGTAGAACTAAATCATGGGAGATGCATTTTTTTCTTCTTTTTACACATTCAAAATGTTAACTAACTTATTCCCATCACATTGGTGATGAAATCCCTAATGTAATTCCCTTACACACCTAAAAAATTAATTAGACCCCTTAAGGAAATGTCCTCCATGATTCTTTCCACACGTAGAGCATGAAGGGAAGCCCATCTTCTTCTCTTTGTGTTTTTTAGATTTTACTTTAAACACCATCTTCCTATTCTTGTCAGAACCATGATATTGATACATGACTCCAACCTTCATTTCAACCTTTATTGCACAAAGAAAAATCTCTTCATAGCTACAAAAGTCTCTTATGTCCAAATCCCTTCTGAGAATTGTATTTAACCCACTTAAGAACTTATAAAATTTACTTAGGGTTGGATGATAATTCATGAAGCGTACCTCACAAGTCTCATGAAATTATACTCATATGTACCAATAGATTCATCCTCCCTTTTCTTCAACTCAAGTAACTCTCTCTCCATCTTGATAAAAAGAATCCAAGTAAAGTACTTATTGAAAAATAAGTTCTTGAAGTCATCTCAATCCATGGATTCAATCTCATCTTTCTACCTTGTATTCTTGATTAGAGTCTACCATTGGTTCACTTCACCTTCTAAATAATAGATAGATAGAATGAATTTATCTTTCTCAAAACACTAAAAAATGGAGAATATCTTTTCATTAGTACAAATCCATTATTCAGTAACAAGTTGATCAGATGATCCTCAAAAATAAGTTGGATGTTTCCTCTTAAAATACTCAATATAATGATGTTATATCCTTTTATCATTTGAAAGTCCACCCTGATTCGTAGATTGAGAAAGATGTGTAAGAATAGCAATGAGGTTTTTCAATCCATCTCCCATAGCATTTGGTTTCTCAAGAGGGAAATTGTTGCATTATCCATCATAATCACCATTAATGTGGTTCCTTCGGGTTCCATCCATTGACTAAAACCAAAAACCATAGAGCAGGAAACAATTATCATAGTGAGAAACCACATAATCATGAAAAGTCACTTATAGGATGTCTAAATTTTGAAACCTTTCTTAATCTATGACACATATTTTTTATCCTATGTTATTCATAGACAACATATTTTTAAATCCTTCATGATATTTTGTGAAGATTTTGTGAATTCTCAAAGCATATCCCTATGGAGTGTCAAACCACATGTGCAGCAAGGCCCGTTTTCGTGTGCTAGATTAACCCGATTCAGGCTTGAAACATCTTATTAGTGTTTTTACCCCTATGGAAATTTGTTCTGGAGCTGCATCCACTTTTAGTATCTAGAAATTGATGTATTACTAAGAAACAACTCATTCTATCTTTCACCAATATTCCAGGACATTTTCTTATAATTTTCCTTACTCTTGAACTTATCCTTATACATTTCCTTAGGGTTCTTAGTATGTTTTTCTCATCCTATATTCCAATGGTTAACTAAAATGTTTCTCTGATACCGACTTTATATACCCTCACTTTTAATACATTAACATTACATAACATTTTTGGAATAAATAAAACATTATAAAAACATATGCCCAAAGACCATACTAGTATAGTGTATTGTCACGACCCATCCCATGGGGCCCGGAAGTGACTACCCCAATCCCACCATCCAAAGGCTAGGGTTGGTGACTAGCACTTGAAGGATTTTCCCTAATAGGGAAGGAATTTTTTTAGAGATATGTACACACTAAAAAAGGGAAACTGAAGTAAACAACCAAAAAAGTAATGTATAACTATGAGAGTAAAGTTAAACCACAAATACAACTGTAAACTGAAAACAGTGGGCCATAATACAAGCCCTAGAAACTGAAATAAATTAAACATATATTATATTTTCCCTGGAGCTCTACCTGGAGGGTAGTAGCTATATGTCTGAATTCGAAGAAGATGATCTTGACTGCTCCCATCGCACCAAGCTCCACCAAGTCCCAAACCTCCAAATTCTGCCTCGGAGAATCAGTATTCTACACCAAACACACACGTGTGGGTGGATCTCGTGTAGGGGTGAGTATAAAAACTTAGTAGGGGATCCCAAGACCCCCGAAGGTCTCTCAGTAATCCACAAAGGAAAACATAAAAAGAAGTATCGCAAAGGTAATATCACAAGCATGATCTAAATCATGAAGAAAAAAAGAAAAATAGATAGCTCACTATAATGGTATAAATTCAAGGTTACTATGATATGGATGACTAGTCATAAAGTCAAATAATCCTCTCCATAATAACTCAACTGCAGACCTGTATTGTTCACTGTATGTTGACCCGTATTAGTCGCTAGATGTTGACCCATATTGGTCGTTGGTGCTTACCAGTATTGGTCACTGGTACTGACCCATATTGGTCACTGGGGTGGACCAGTATTGGTCACTTGTAAAAAGGTAGGGATGATTAGTCGTACAACAATATCACCCCACTCTGCATTTTTTGATGCTGACCCGTATTGGTCGCTCTTCTTCTTCATGTCATTACCTGCCACCAGATTCCCGCACGAAGCACACTTGATCTCCGAAATATTTTTCTCCTCAAAATATCAGTCATATTTTAACCAGTATTAAGACCCACAAAAATCATACCCAAGGGACCACCCTGTCAAAGAGGTACCAACGTGACAGATGGTGCGTCGATGGGACACTCTGTCCGTGAGACATGGGCAATTTTGTAAAAAGATCCCAGTTGGATTCATGTCTGATCCAACCTAGGTCACACATCAAGCTCCATTAAAACTCACTTATATTATCTTCAAAAGACCGCCTTGTTACAAGGGTCCTTATGCCACATACGGTGCATTGATTGGATGTCTGGCCTATTAGTTACACCCCTTTTGTGAAATGGAGATGATCGCAACTTGGTCCGGCCCGGCTCAGTCGGACTGATTTCCAAAAAGGGGGTCCCAAATCCCCTGATGGCATGTCAAACAGACACTTGGTTCGTCAGTTACATGCATCTCTTTATTTGGGGGTCGGTTGGGTCAAGGTCCGATCCGACTCGGTTAGGCTGGCCTGACGCAATGCATCTCAGGGTCTACCTAGACCTGCTCGGGTCCGGCCCATTAAGTTTCATCCCAGTTCATAGGGTCCGGACCTTCTGGGTCGGCCTGGCTGGTTTGGGGGCCCGAGCTGCAGTTGGCTCGGCCTGCTGGGTGGGGCTCGGCCCACTCCCACTAGCCCGCGGGTCCAACCCGACCCACATCCGGCCCGCATCCAGCCCGATCCGCCTGAAGGTGAACCGTGTCTCCAACTGGACCTATGGATGCCGGGCCATTTCATCCGGCCAGTGGGGGGCTTCCCCACCGCGTGAAACTATCAGCCATGTGGCCGACCGGTCTCCAGCCGAAACGGCACGGGACCACGCTGCCCCTTCCTTCCACGGTTGCAACCACTGGCGGCGCCTGCGGGCACCGCCCTTCTCCGGCATGGCTGGCTCAGGCCAACCACCTCTGGATACAATGGCACACGATGGCACGCCACCTTCCCACTACCTAAATCTGGTTGTCACAGGTCTCCTCTGGCCACAGTCGGCCGTCGCTGGCATGGCACGTCGGCGGTTCTTTCCACGGGCCACCAGATGTGCTCTAGGGGTTCGTTATTGGTGTTATCTGCACCCTACGAGCCTCTCAGGTCACCGCCGTTATTGCATGACCCCTATCTCTGCCTTTCTATCACATTTCATAGCTATGCACGGGAAACACATGAACAACAACATCGGTGGAGGGTCCAGGCCTTATTTGGATTGGCCCGCGCCCTCCACGTTAGCATTTTAACAAGGGGTGTTAGCAACAATCATAGAATTTAGAAATAACTCCTAACTTATAACCACGTATCAACCTCTCATGTTTAAAGAACGATCCATGGATCAACCCATTGATCGGTTGATCCACATTCTTCGTATAAATCAATAACGAGGAAGGAGAAATATAACAATATCAAAAACAAAAACCCCTACCTAGATGAGACGTCTGTTGATGACGATTGAAAAAACCTCCTTCTTCATTGTCATTGGTTCGTTATTCGGTGGTGCTCATCACCGGTCACTGAATCTGGTCTCATACCCCAGGTGGTTCTTTGCCAGCATCTGTCGTTCTTCATTGAGGAATAAATCTGTTCGTGATTCGTCAGAGGTTCTCTTGTGTTTATTCCATTCATTCGCCAACAAATGGTTATAATTAAATAGAACCCCCTCAACGCTACATTAATTAATGTGGTGCATTAATGAACTTCAATTAATAGGGTGTCATCACCTCATGGGCGGTGCAGTTATGTATTCAAAGGGTAACGGGTCATTTATTGACCCGTAACCATTCTGTCACTAGACTTCCATTACGTGGCTTTTCCTCTCAGTGGTTATAGAAAATAAAATAAGTTTATTTTATTTTTTATAACTAAAGGTCCAAAAAAATATATTTCCCAGTCGACCTTTGCTGACCGAAGTTAGGTCCCCCTTAGGCTAAACCCAATATTATGGTTTTAATGGTGCCCTTGGATTTTCAATCTAGGCACCAGTTCAAAAGTTAAAAAAACACGCTCACACATCCACTGAGAGTACATAAATAATGTTTGTAAAATTATTCCAGGCTCCCTAGGCATCAGAATCATGTGTCATCTCAGATATTGGTCTCACATTCACTTCAAAAAACCGCAAATTTTTTTTATTGAAAATTCTAGGTTATTTCATTCTCCCTAACTTGGGGATTTACATCCCTGAAATCCAAACAAGGATACAAAAACAAAGGGGTATTGGGCATGAATATGATCTTCTCGGCCCCATGTGCTCTCCTGGAGATTCTCGTGCTGCCACAGAATGTGCACCATAGGTATCGACTGCCCACAAAGGATATGCTCTTATCGATCCTCTATCTTCACCAGGTACTCCATAAAAGTCTTCCCATCATCAATCTCTATCTCTCCATGGTCAATGACGTGAGATAGGTCTTGCACGTATCTCCTCATCTAGGATACATGGAAGACGTTGTGAACCCTCTCCAACAACGGTGGTAGTGCCAAGTGGTACTCCACCTTGCCAATCCTCTGATGTATTAAGAATGGTCCGATAAACCTCAGTGAGAGTTCTCTACCATGGCCAAATCTCTGTAGTCCCCATTGATGGAAGACTGCAAAAATACGTGTTCCCCCTACTGGAACTCCAGTGGTCTCCATTTCCTGTCATTATAGGACTTATGTCAGCTCTGTGAAATATTTATTCCCTCTTGGATGACCTGCACATTTTAAGTGGTAGCCCATACCATCTCTGGGCCCATGAGTGCTGGATCTCATAGATCCATCCAGCACAAGGGTTGTCTGCATGGTCATCTGTACAATGACTCAAAAGTGGTCATACAAATGGTGGATTGGTAGCTATTGTTATACGTGAACTCTATCAAGGGTAGGTGGTCCTCCCAACTATGACCAAAATCTAGGACACATGCATGGAGCATGTCCTCCAAGATCTGGATGGTCTGCTCAGTCTGACCATCTGTCTATGGGTGCAAAGTTGTGCTCAAGCTTAGCTGAGTCCAGAAATCCTTCTAAAATCCTTTCAACAACCGGGATGTGAAGCATGCGTCATGGTCTGAGACTATCGTCGAAGGCACCCTATGAAGTCGCACGATCTTCTGAACGTAGAGACGTCCCAATCTCTCTACCGAACCCTTCTCTAAAATAGAAACAGAGTGGGATGACTTAGTGAGTTTGTCAATAATCAACCATAATGTATCGTGGCCTTTGGACGTACATGGTAACCCTATCATGAAGTCCATCGATATCCCTTACCACTTTCACTCTGGTATCTCGAGGGGTTGGGTCAATTCTGGTGGTACCTGGTACTCAGCCTTCACTTGCTAGCAAGTGAGGCATCTAAAAACAAATTCTGCCACATATTTCTTCATCCCTGGCCACCAGTACTAACGCTGGAGGTCCTAATACATCTTTATCATGCCTATATGTACAACCAAGGGGGTGTATGTAACTCCCTCACCACCTCCTCTCATAGTGACACTGGTACAACTATACATTCTCTAAAATGGATAGTGTGCTCCCCACCTTCAGAATATATGTCGGGTGCATGGCGTGAGGATATCTGATCATGTGTAGTCTCACAGTTGTTGTCTATGAGTTGTGCCTCTCTGACTCACTGAATGAGTGGAGGGGCTACTACCATTGACTAGAGGTAGACTGTCTCATCTCTATCCATGTAAGATATCTGAAGCGAGGCTAACTGCTCTAAATCCCCATTCAGTAGCTGTGAACTCGATCTATGGTAAGTGAATCTGCCACTATGTTCCCCTTCCCAAGAGTATAGACTATCTCAAAGTCATAATCTTGGAGGAACACTATCCAACAACATTGTCTCATATTCATATCTTTCTGTGTGAAGATATATCTGAGACTCTTGTGGTTTGAGTAAACAATGAACTGCTCACCCATCAAGTAGTGTCACCACAACTTTAGTGCAAAGAATTCTGCTACCAACTCCAAGTCACGAGTCACATAATTCTACTCATAAATCCTTAGTTGTCATGATCCATAAGCAATCACTGCATCATCCTGCATCTGGATGAAATTGAGTCTGGTCCCCGATGAATCATAGTAAACCACGTAGTTAGTGCCCTCCTCTAGTAACCTCAGGATGTGAGTACTGGTCAAGCTCTACCTCAGTTTTTGAAAGCTCTGCTGGAATGTCTCTAACCATAGGAAGGTTTTTCCATTCTTCATCAAGGCAGTCATAGGTGTTGCTACTCTATAGAAATCAGGTACGAACCTCTGATAGTATCTTACTAGTCTAAGGAATCTATGCACCTCAGTAACACTCCTGGGTGGATCCCAAGCAAGTACTTCCTCGATCTTCGCTGGATACACTACAACTCCAGCCTATGAGATGATGTGTCCCAAGAAGTGGACCTTCTATATCCATAACTCACACTTTGAGAGATTCCCATATAACCAGTTCTCCCAGAGTGTGTCCAGAACTATCCTCAAGTGTACAGCGTGCTCTTCCTTAGACTTTGAGTACCCCAAGATGTCTTCAATGAAGACTACCACGAAGCGATCGAGGTATGGCTGGAAGATCCTGTTCATGAGCCCCATAAACACTATTAGAGAATTGATCACACTGAAAGGAATCACCAAGAACATGTAATGGTTGTACCAACATCTGAAGGTTGTCTTCGGTATGCCCTCATCTCGTACCATGAGTTGGTGATAGCCTGATCTGAGGTCTATCTTTGATAACCAACAAGCACCCTTCATCTGTTCGAAGAGATCATTGATCCTCAACAAAGGATACTTTTTCTTCATGGTCACCTAGTTTAGGCATCGGAAGTCCATGCATAACATCAAACTTATTTCTACCTTCTTGGAAAACAACACTAGGGATGCCCATGGAGAAACATTGGGCCTTATGAATCCCTTATTTTCTAAGTTCTCCAACTGTATCCTCAGCTCCCAGAGCTCCGCAAGATCCATCTGATATGCTGGTGTAGATATCGGTGTTGTTCCTGGGTACAAGTCAATGCGGAAGTCTACCTCTCTATGAGGAGGTAGTCTTAGGACATATTCTGTAAAGACATCCTCATACTCATCCACCACCACTGGGAACTGTGGACTTTCCTCATCCATTGTGTCGAAGTTCATGCAATAAAATTTCTATTTAATCAGCTACACCCTCCTAAGAGCAAGTCCATCTTGTGCTGCTCTATTTTACTTCTCACCAAAAAAGGAAAACGGGCATCCATCTCTATGCAAACATCGCACTATATGTCTCAAGTATTCAATTTGTGCATGAACTGATGGTATATGGTCCATGCCTAGAATGACGTCGTAGGGATTCAACACTGCTACTAGAAGATCCCATTTGAAACTCTATCCTCTGGGAGTATGATCACATTTTAGGTACCAGTGTGTGACCTATGAATCTCCTCCCGTAGGAGTGTCAAAATGAAAAGTTCGTGCTAGAAGCTTATTCTGAATATTTGAGTCCTCAACTAAGTCCACTTCAAAGAAAGAACATCTAGAACTTATGTTGATAAAAACTACTTCTAAAGTAGAGAAGATACATATTGTACCTCATATAACATCAGAGACAATAGGATCGTAAGCCTCTACTTCCTGTAGTTGGGCATGTCCCCGTCCACCTACTCCCTGAGCTCATGGTGGACCGCCTGGGGGTGGTGGTGGTAGTGCTTGGTGACCCTGACCACCTCCTACTGCACGTCCTGCTCACCATCCTCGTCTTCCGCCTGGCTGAAACTCATGCTCCTACCGCTACCACTACCTCAGTGGCCCCTCCACTGTCTGCCGATCATTCATGTGGTGGGGTTGGACAGTTACGAGCTCTGTGAACCTATCCCCCCAGGAAAAATAGATCATTCCTCGCTGGTGGATCCCTCAGCCTCTCTACCCTATCACCTCTAACCATGCATCCTAGGGTTGCCCTCCAGAAGGTCTAGCCCACTTGGGCTTCTCTGTCGTCTGTATACTGCCAACTGTAGATGACTCTACTACCTTTCATCTAGTATGGGCTCTCACAGTCGGTACTTGCGTGGCACAAAATATCTCCATTAGAAAATCTCTCTCTAGCACCCCAGCCTGCATCATGATGATAAGAGAAACTATTGTGGCTCTAATCTCTCATCAGCACCCCTGATCAAAGGTCAGGGCCCTATATTAAGGGTCTTGAACCATGTAAGTGGAGTATCAAGAGAGGTCAGTAAATCTTTCTGAGTACTGAGCCACAGTATGGATTCCCTGTTGCAAATTCAAAAGCTCCTGAATATGCACAGAGTATAGTATCATTGGCAAGAACTCTACCATGAAAAGTCTCTCAAAGTCCAGCCAGGTGAGGGTCATCTCTTCATGAACTTGGACCGTCTATTTCCACCATCGCCCTACCAAGACCTCAAGTAGGATAGCGTCCAAGATCACCATCTTTTCGTCAGGTGTCTCCACTAAGCGAAAGACCCATGAAACCATCTCAAGCCAGTCCTCTACTGCCTAGGAGTCTGTCTCGCCTCGAAACCTTGGAGGCCTTTGTCTCTGGAACTCATGAAATGCGCTCAGCTGGCATTCATGATCCACTATTAGCATATGCTTCTCAAAGGGTGGTAGTTCTTCTGGTACACCACCCGAAGGTGCCATCACTATGAGTGGTCCCTGTACCAACGCTTCATCGCTCGATGGGCCACTGTCATGATATCTAACTGGAATCCTAGATGGGTGTCTTCCTGGAGGTATCCTATAATAAATAGATGTGTCATGGTCAATATGTTATACCTGGTGATCTGACTCAAGAAATATCAAGAAAACTTTTCAAAACACTAGCAACTGATGTTTTCATGTACTCAGTCAGAAAATAGAATTCACAGTCCTAGTGTATGGATACGTCGGCTGCTGCACCAACACTAGACTCTTGGTACTGGAAAATGAACTCAAGACACTTTACAACATTACCTCATTAAAATTGTACTCTTAGTTCTTCTAGTAGAACAGACCACCCTTTGATACCACTTTGTCACGACTCATCCCATGGGGCCCGGACATGACTACCCCAAGCCCAAATTCTATAGGACAGGGGTTGGTGACTAGAACATGAAGGATTTTCCCAAATAGGGAAGGCATTTCCTTAGACATTTGTACACACTCAAAAAGGTAAACTAAAGCAAACAATAAAAAATAGTAAGGTATAACCGCGAGAGTAAAGTACAACCACAAGTGCCACTGTAAACTGAAAATATTGGGCTAGAATACAATCCCTAGAAACTGAAATAAAGTAAACAACTATCGAATCTTCCCTAGATCTCTACCTGGAGGGTAGTAGCTGTAAGTCTGAAGTAAAAAAGAGGATCTCAACTGCTCTCGTCTCACCAAGATCCACCAAGTCCCGAACATCCAAAGTCTGCCTCGGAGTGTCAGTAGTCTACACCAAACACACACGTGTGGGCGGAGCCCGTGTAAGGGGGAATATAACAAATCAGTAGGGGACCCCGAGACCCCGAAAGGACTCTTAGTAATCCATAAAGGAAAACATCACAATAAATACCACAAAGGTAATATCACAAGCATGATATAAATCATGAAGCACAAAAGAAAAGAGACAGGTCACTCTAACAGTATGAATTCAAGGTTACTGGGATAGAAATGACTAGTTGTAAACTCAGATCATCCTATACATAGTAACTCTACTTCTGACCCATATAGGTCACTGTATGCTGACCCGTATTGGTCGCTAGATGATGACCTGTATTGGTCTCTGGTGCGGACCCGTATTAGTCACTGGTGCTGGCAAATATTGGTCGCTAGTGCTGACCTGTATTGGTCACTGGTACAAAGCTATGGATTATTAGTTTTACAGCTAGATCACCCCACTCTAGAGTTTCTGATGCTGACTGGTATTGGTCGCTCTTCTTCTTCATATCAAAGCCAGCCACTGGATTCCCACACGAAGCATTCCTAATCTCTAGAAGATTCGGCTCCTCAAAACATCGGTCATATTTCAACTGGTACGAAGACCCACAAAAAGCATACCCAAGGGACCACCCCGTCATAGGGGTCCAAACGTGATAGAGAGCGCGTCGATCAGATGCCCGATCTGTGAGACATGGTAACTTTTGTAAAAACATCCCTGTTGGATTCAAGCCTGGACCAACCTTGGTCACATGGAAAACTCCATAAAAACTCACTTAGAGTTTTTCCAAAGGACCACCTTTTCATAAGGGTCCTTATTCCACAGATGGCACATTGATCAGAAGGCGTGTTGATCAGACAGCATGATGATTAGACGTCTGGTCTATTACTTACACCCCTTTTCTTGAAATGGGGGTGATTGCACCTTAGTCTGGCCCGGCACGATCAGGCCTTCCAAAATATCCCAAAGGGACCGCTTCCTAAAAATGGGTCCCAACGCCATCGAAGTCTTGTCAAATGGACAATTAGCTCGTCAATTACAGTCATTTCTTTATTTGGTGGTCGGTTGGGTATGGGCCCAGTCTGACTCGGTTAGGCCGACCCGACACAACGTGTCCCAGGGTCTACATGACCCCGCCTAAGACCGACCCATTAAGGGTTAGGCTGGTTCACTAGGTCCGGCCCATCGGGGTCGGCCCGACTAGTTTGTGGGCCCAGGATGTGGTTCGCCTGGCCCGCTGGGTGGGGCTCAGCCCACCCTCGCTGGCCCGTGGGTCCAACCCGGTCCGCCTTCAGGTGGAACGTGTCTCCAGCTGGTCCCATGGATGCAGGGTCATTTCATCTGGCCGGTGGGGCGCTGCCTCACCACGTGCAATGGTCGTCCAGGTGGTCGACCGATCTCCAGCCGATGCGGTGCGGCATGAGACCGTGTCACCCCCTCCGGCTACAGCCAGTGGGGCCTATGGGCACCGCCCTTCTCCCGTGTGGCTAGCTCGGGCCGGCTGCCTCTAGCCACTACAGCGCACGATGGTGCTCCGCTTTCCCACTACCCGTGTTTGGTTGTCGTGGGTCTCCTCCTTCTATCATTGGTAGCCGCCGGCATGGCGCGTCGGTGGTTCTTTCTACGGGCCACCGGATGTTCTCTGGTGGTCCGTTCTTTGTGTCGTCTATGCCTACAAGCCTCTCGGGTCACCGCTGCCACTCTGTGACCCCTATCTCTGCCTTACTATCACATTTCCTAGCCATGCGTAGGAAACACAAGAACAAGAAGATCTGTGGAGGGTCCGACCCTTATTTGGATTGGCATGCACCCTCCGCGATAGTATTTTAACAAGGGGTGTTAGAAACAATCAGAGAATTTAGAAATAACTCCAAACTTGTAACCCCACATCAACCTATCATGTTTAAAGAACCATTCTCGGATCAACCCATTGATCGGTTGATCCAAGTTCTTCATATAAATCAAGAATGGGGAATGAGGAATATCACAATATCAAAAACAAAAACCCCTACCTGGAAGATACGTCCAGTGATGATGATTGACAGAACCTCCTTTGACATTGTCATCAGTTTGTAATTTGGTGGCACTTGTCACCGCTCACTGAATCCGGTCTCGTCCTCCAGGTGGATCTTCACCAGTGTCTGTCGTTCTTCGTTGAGGAAGAAATATGTCAGCATTTCGTCGGAGGTTCTCCCATGTTTATTCCACTCATTCACCAATGAATGGTTATAATTAAAGAGAACCATCACAAAATTGTGTTCAATAATGCGGTTTATTAATGAAATGCAATTAACAGGGTTCCATAACCACATAGACAGTGTTTTTATGTAGTCAAAGGGTAACATGTCATTTATTGACCCGTAACCATTCTGTCACTAGACTTCTATTACGCAGCATTTCCACTCAGTGGTAATAAAATATAAAATAAGTTTATTTTATTTTTTATAACAAAAGGTCTAAAAAATATCTTTCCCGGTCGACCTTCGCTGACCAAAGTTAGGTCCCCTTTAGGTGAAACCCAATATTCTGGATTCAATGGTGCCCTCATATTTTTAATCTAGGCACTGGTTCAAAAGTTCAGAAAACCTACTCGCATGTCCACTGAACGTACTTAAAAAAAGTTATAAAAAGTATTCTTGGCACCCCAGGCCTCAAAATCACGTGCTGTCACAGATCCTGGTCTCACATTCACTTCAACAAGTCGTAAAAAAAATTATTGAAAATTCTAGGTTATTACATGTATTTGGAAACATGAAAACATAAACACTGATACATAAGTGGGAAACATTATCTCCCACTAGGTTCTTCTTGACTATCAACCTTCTTAGAAACATCAAACATAATACATATCTATATTACCCAGGAAAGGAAACATAAAAAGTGGTGAGCTCAAATGCTCAATAAGGGTAAAGAAGGGATATATTTAAACACAATCATGAGCATAAGGGTATGATAACATGATCATGAAAATAGAATATCATACCCTGCATATTAATAATCAAATACATGAATCATGGCATATGGATTTGTAGTTCATAAGTCATGAATAATAAGAAAATAAATAACATAATCCATGAAATCATAACATAGGAATAAAACACAGAATTGTGGAAAACACATATTCACATAATATTATTTCCATAGTATCCAAGGAATTGTTTACAAGACCATCTTAGTAGTATATCTTCACTCCCCATAACATTTTAATAGTCATAGTTCACTACAAATGCCATATTAGTAGTCTGATTTCACTCCTTATACCATCTTGGTAGTTATGGTTCACTCCCACAACCATCTTAGTAGTCAAGGTTCATTCCCAAAACCATCTTGGTCTATCTCATGAGATATAAATCTTTACCTAATGCATTGAAGGGAGATATATGTCCCACACATCTCATAATGAAAAAAATCATACAAGTACCACAAGATCATAAATAATCATATCCTAACCCATGAAATGTAATGGTTAGTATAAACATGTAATCATATTATAACTTGTGGAAAAATAAAGGTTTTATAATCATTTCATTATAAACATAACCATGAAAAAAAGAGTCTTTCAAAAGCATATAACCCTTGGAAGATAAATAGGTTTTATAAACATCATGACATAAAAATATAATCCATTAAGAGAATTAATATTAAAGGAAATATTGAATAATTTTCCCAAAAAAAGGCTTGTATAACACCAATGGATGTTATATTATATGGGAAACAAATTTCAAATATCTTTTAAAAAAATTTCTTGTGGAAAATATCCTTTCTGCTTTGAAAAATTATTTTTAAAACATAAATCATTTTGATTTTTTTCTTTGAAAATAGATTTGGAAAATATAAGAAAATTAAAATCATGTTTCCTTGAAAATGGGAATCAAATATATTTTCAAACCATTTGTGAAAACATTTTTGAAAACATTGTTTTTGAATACAATATATTTTCAACTAGAGAGAGAGAAAGTCATATTTTACTTAAAATGTTATAATAAGTACCAAAGAGTGGGAAAATGGTACTATTACATGGATATATCTTGAATTCACATAGTAGAAGGAAACTCATGAGTGTTCTTGGGATATAGATCATAATATTTCATCAAAAGGAAGCATAAACATACATAGTCTCAAAAAGTGATGAGATTGTTTCAATAAACACTTATAACTTGGTAAATTTATATCATATTATCCATGTAATAAAATAAAATTACAAGAATATTAAAATATCATGAAAATATGGAAATTATTGATATAACATGTAAATTTTATGTATATACACCTTGAAAAATAGATTAGGTGCATAATAAAACTTGAGTCTCTAAGAAGGAAAATTGAGACAAAACATTTTTACTGATTTGGTAACTTTTCAAACTGAGACCCCAAGAAAGAATGGTCATAATATATATATATATATATATATATATATATATATATATTAATACCCATAAATTTATTTATAATAAACATATAACACAATCATGGGAAGTACATACACAACATAAAAGGAAAGAGTGGCGAACATAGCATGTATCTCACAAAAATAAAAAGTGTGATGAAATCCCTTTATCTTATGTCTTGATTCTCATAATAATCATTCAAACAACCTGTATAATAAATATAAATTTATTGTATATATTTTATAGATCCATATTCTTATATATATGGTTTGATTATGACCTTTTATTTCCTTCTTGTTAACAATCCTATGTTAATATTTCACTTCGGGTAATATCCGCTTTAATTTTCACATGTGTCTTAATTTGTTATATCTTTGGTATTTATATTTTATATCATGATTTAAAAAATTTAATCCATGATATAAATTTAATTTATATAAATTATTTCTATATTATAATAATCTATATAATATGTATGTATGAAATGAAATACACCATTCATGGAGATGGTGGGTTGTACGTACTCATGAACGTTATTTCCGTTTAATTTTCATGTTGAAAGAAATAAAGTAAAAGACATATATTTATATGTATATATAATATATATATAATTATTAAATTAGATTTATTATATCATATATATATTATATATTCACTAAAATCATCCTTAATACCATCTATGTAGTGTATGAATGAATCATATCGCTTTGAGGGCCAGTAGTCCACATTTCCTCAAACGAAATTATCGTATTAACACCAAATGGAAATTAAAAAGATAGGAATTTTAAAAGGAATAAATAATATTAAAAAAATAATAAATATAATATATAAATATATATACATATATTTCCATCATAATTTCCACCATGAGAGGTTGTATGGAAAATTGAACAACCATCGTTTGGTGAGGCTGTAGTTCCCCATTCACATAAATAGTATATTCATTGTCCATTAGATGGAGGTGTGTGTAATTTTAGGTTTAAAATTTATCATAAAAACATCCTAGTATATTTAGTATACATGTGCTGTTATAAAATCATGGAAAAATAATGATTAGGGGGTGTAGAAAGAAAATAAAATAAAGGACATAAGAGATGATGTTACCTCTTAATCGGGTAACTCCTTTTGGATTGTTTCGAAAAGATTCCTTGGATTGGCTTATTACAAAGGGAATGCTTCTAGGAGGAATTTAAGATTTCTAGGAAGATTAATAAGAATTATTGGACGAACTTAATAGGTTTTAGAGGTGTGAATAAGTGGGATATGTGGTGATATTTTATAGGGAAGGAAAAGGACTCACTTGGAATTTTTGAAAACAAGTTAAGTGTACACATATTATTACCTAAAAAAGTCATACCAAAACAAAATAAATAAATAGTGGAATTATATGGACGACTAATGTCTATAAAATGGGTTTTAGATAAGTTTCTAGGTCATTTGGTTCCCTAATACTGTGGTTTAGTTTGTAATTAAGCTTAATTTGACCTTAATCATTGTGATTAATTTTAATCACTTTTACTAATAATTTTGGTCTAAAATCAACATGATATAATTAGAATATAAATATTATACTTATTAAAATTTTGTATTTAATTTTTTCTAAATTCAATTCAAATAAGTGGAAAATTTAAGATTAAATCTAATCCTCCAGATGGGACGAAATTATGGGTCTTTAAAGTATAAAGAAGTTCAAAATTTTATTACATTTTTATATTTAATTTCAAAAGTGAAATTGATTATAATGACCGAAATTTAATTAATATAGGTATAATTTATCTAATTTTACATTAAAAAAAATTTAAAATATAATTTAACATTAATTATTATTTAAACGAAAAGAAAATTTTTAACCTAAAATTAGTATTTTTCACTATTAATCAAAAATTGAAGTTTCTTAGAAAAATCTCAAAAATTAACTATAATATAATTTAGATATTCTAAATTAAAAAATTAATTTTATTTTATCAAATTAAAATTTTAAATCTGTCTAAAACTAATTTTATTATTAAAATCGGTTCATTCAAGAAAACAGTATTTTTAAACATAAAAGGACTTTACCAAAAATCATAACTTTCATTATCAATATGTTTTATTTATATAAAACAACTATAAATAAATATTTAGAAAATATTTATTAATATTCATATTACTATGTTTTATGGCTAAGTTATAATTATCTCATTTGAATAATTATAATAGCAAAATGATGTTTCGCTGAAACATCAGTGTTGTGTGTAACGTACGTCAAGTCGGTGTTGTGTGTAACGTATGACAGGTCGATGTTCCATGTAATGTATACTGAGTTAGTGCCATGTAACATATTCCAAGTCAGTTTCATGTAAAAGTAATGTTTGGATTAGTTCATTGCAACACATAAATGAAAATTTATTTTATTTGAAAAAAAGTTCCATAAAAACACAGGGTATTACATCACATTCAAGTACCACTGAGTGGAGATTTATTTGAGAATTTTATGGTCCACATAAATGATGAAATTAACACCCAACAAGTAGTGCCTCCATTAATATATATCATGAACCATGGTTCTTATCTTGAGGTTATTCATAGGATAGTTATACTCATGAGGCCTCAACTGATGGGATCCATATTCCATGACTTGATCATCTTGCATCAGAACTTCACCCATCTCAATTCCTGAAGAATCATAATAAAATATATAACTTATTCCTATCTCTAGAATAATCAGGATCAGACATGAAGTGATTCTTCTATTTAAATCTTGAAATGTTGTCTCACACACTTCAGTCCAGTCAAACTATACACCCTTCTTAGTCAGTCTCATAAGAGGAAATACTAGGTGTGAGAATTCTTGGATGAATCACTTATAATAGCTAGAAATCCCAAAAAGATGTGTATGTCAAACACATTGTTGATATTTTCCCATGAAACTAAAGTGATTGCCTTCCTTGGATCAACTGATAATTCTTCCATAGATATGATATGACCCAAGTAGTGAACCTTACTAATCCAAAAGTGTAATTTACTAATCTTCACATAGAGTCAGTGCTCTATTAGTGTACTCAGCATGATTTGTAGATGATTTTCTTGGTCATGTATGGAGAGAAAACACACTAATATGTCCTCTATAAAGACTACCTTGAAAGAGTCAAGATACAGGTGGAAAACTCAATTCATCAGATCCATGAATACTACCAGCACATTCATTAGACCAAATGGCATAACCAAGTACTCATATAAGCTGCACCTTCTCTAGAATGTTGTACATGTCATTTATGATGGACTCACATGAACTTGATGGTATCCCAACCTCAAGTCGATCTTATAGAAAACTATTTCTCCTCATAGATGGTCGAATAGGATGACTATACAAGGAAATGGATACTGGTTCTTCACCATAAGTTCATTCAATCAGTGTTAATCCATGAAAAATCTAAGGGTACTATCCTCATTCTTGGGAAAAATGGATATTGAACCCCACAAAGATGCGATGGGTCATATGAAACCCTTAGCCTCTAAGTCTTCAAGTTGTCTCTTGAGTTCTTGGAGCTCTGTTGGTGCCATACTATAATGAGTAATGAACACTGGTGTTGCATCTAACAAAAGATTTATGTTAAACTCAATCTCTCTATCTCTCTCAGGAGGTAAGCTGGAGAAATCATCCGGGAAGATGTCCCTGAAATGATCCAAAATAGGAGTAAAATCCATGATTTTCATCCCTTGGTCACTTATAAATAGACTTTCCATCTAGGTTATTACTCCATCTAACTAGTATTATTGAGTTGAGATATATTAAATTAAAGAATCCATTCTCCCTCATAGATATAAGCATTGTTGTTCAGTGATGTGAAAGATAACTATTTTGGATAGCAATCCACTTGGGCTCGATAAGGCACAATTTAGTACATAATGAGGATGAAGTTGAAGCCAGTCATCTCAAAGATGAAGAAACTACACAAAAAATAATACCCACCTATTTGAAGGTGGAACTCCATACACTAAATCATACCCTCTTCCCAAACTATCAACGGCATGTCAAGGTTCATAACTCCCCTAGGTTATTCAAACAATAAGCTCAGACTTCCCATAGTTGTAGTAGATAGGATAGAGTATGATGCACCTATATCAAATAGGGAAGATACTAAAGTAGAGGATTCCAGAATAGTAATTTTAACTATAGATGGCCCATGAATTTTCTCCTCTGGAATAAAATAAACAATATATATATATGTCTGGTACTACTTCCCTGATACATTGCATTTATAGCATGACCAGTTCAACTCTACTGATGATGGAACTATGAAGCCTAGCTTCCTTGAACACAACCACTAGATTGGCCCGAACCGCTTGTAGAAGATCAAATTCCTGCCTGATGAGGTGTCACTAACTCTACACCAAAAGGTGGTGCCGGTGTAGAATAACCCTCACTTGGAACTGAAGGGAAGGATCAATATAAGCATTGGAGGTGACACATCCTACAATAATCTCAAAATTTAATTGGGTTCCACATACATTGGGTATTTTTGTGACCTCGACTACCACACTTGTGGAACACTTTTTGGATTTCATTTCATGTCACATGGGTGTGACTGCCCTCATATTTACCCTCAAATCATTACTTATTGTTTCTAGATAACCCGCTGCTAGTCTATCTCTAAGCTGAACTACCATGTTTCATGTCTCCTAATTCACTTAGGATTCACTTAGTGATAAGTACCTAGTTGACTATATCTGAAATGGTGGTCAGTTGAAAGATTTTCACCTATGATCAGATGGAATAAGAAAGACCATCCTCAAAGCACCTTGTATTATTCAACTCATTATCATTCAAGGTTGGTGAAAAACACTGAAATTAGGTGAAACAAGATGAATATTCCATCATTTACATGTCACCTTACTCAAGGTGCATGAATTATTTAACTCAATATGTTCTCAAGGACTGAGGAAATAAATATTTGATAAATGATACTAATAAATATTCTCATACCATACCCTAGTGTCAACCAACCTGATTTGGAACATCCCACAAACTCTTGGTGGAGTCACACAATAGATAGGTTGTGATATTGACCCTCTACATTAGAGGCACCTTTATATAATCAAAGATAGAAACCTTAGCCTCCAACCATGACTCAAAATCCTGAGGTCCACCATCCCCTAAGAATGTGGGAGGATGTTGCTTATGAAACTCTATGTTTAGATCTATCATATAAGGGGCATTTTGAGGTGCACCTAGAAATGATTGAATGAACCGTATAAGGCTATCTCTACTACAGGAAAATTGTAACTTCATGGTGGTTTAAACCACCACCCTATGCTTCTGTGTTAGTTTCCAAAAACCACTGCTAAATTGCATGTTAGGAAACAATTTTTGAAGGTTAAAGTGGTTTAGTGATGGTTTATGGGAACCGTCATAGTCAACGCATTTTCGCGATGGTTATATTGTTTCTCATGGTGGTTTTTCTTGGTAGGTAATTACTTTTTTTAGAGGCGGTTAAAACCGCCATGACAAACAATATAACCACCCTGAAAATGCGCAGAATATGGGCCACTATAGTGGCGGTTAAAACCACTACAAATTTTAAGATGGTAGCGGCGGTTTTAACCGCCGGTAATAGAAAAAATATTGACATTTAGAGGTGGTTAAAACCGCTTCTAAATAGAATATTTAGAAAGAAAAAAATAGTTTTTTGATCCCCAGTACCAATGCCTTGAAAAAAAACCATTTCAAGAATATGGAAACACTAACAGAATACATACTATAGTCAATATGAAAAGAGATACTTAACTAAGCACAACCAAATGCATCGTTCAATGAGTAAAGGAATGCAAATAAACGTATCAAATGGCATAATCCTAGTATCCAATAAAATGTAGTGGTGAATTTATTTATTTAAAATTGACCATTGTAGACTCATATGTACTAGTTGATCCTTGATTGGATGTTCACATGTTGTGTGCAACTTATATGGTCACCCATTGGGTGATCTAGGTGAAATGGGACAATATGATTTTTTTTCAAATGTTGGTACTCCCACATATCTTTTTGAATTGTTCAAGAATGTAATAACCCTTTATATATGATTATTTGATAAAACCCAAGTCATCCCTTAGGTGTTTGGACCACTTATTTTTGGAATTTCTAAAGTGGGAAATTTCCTAGATTAACATGTCACCATCTAAGTGACTCCTTTGAGATTATATATGGGTTTCCCATGTTTTAATGAATTGAATGAGTTAACTGTAACTAATAATGTGAAATAGATAATTAATTATTGGTTTACTTTCTTAAAATAAATCAATTAGTTTTAAATGGAATGACCCAAAGTAATTGCTATGTCATGCTCTTGATTTATGATTTATAAAATGCTTCATACGAACTGTAATATTTTGAATGGAAATTGAACATGGATAAAGACATGAATAAGAGGTTATTCCTTATCTATTATGACAAAAATGATTATTCCTTTATTATGTATATATTGTAGATAGAAGAGATGTATTTGAGGTAATTCCCCTTGATAGTTATATTTAATATATGCCTTTATAGAGGTTGTGGTATGATTGTTTGAGATTGTTGAGCAAGGAGATATCACAATTCCTTACATCAGGTGTTGAGCATGGTGTATCAAAAAAATGTTACTATATAAGTATTGTGATTTACTCACCACATTCCATTACTATAATTTTTACCTGATAGTGCACTCAATGTCCCATGTGTTGTTTCATGGATTCTCTCACTCTATTGGGATATAGGTAATGTACCCAATTACATGAGCACATAGGCTCGTTAGACTGGTTAGGGATGTCTGAGTTATTCCATGGTCTATTCATTAGCATTATTATAAGTATATGGCTACATACATCTTCACGTACCTTGACAATATATGTGGATGAAATATATATAAACTATATTTATTACTAATATATATAGTAACTATTTATATTTTTATTCCATCTATGTGTTGATAAATTTAAACCCTCCTATAGTCCTTTAGGAACATGATTGGGTGGTTATTTATTTATTCCTTAGTCACTCAAAAGATTTGGGGTGTAGTATGTTGGTGGTAGACCCGTTATCATGGGAATAATGATGTGGTAATATTTTCTTGGGATTAATTTATGTTGGTGTTCCGTGTGGAATTATTATAAATGAAACATAACATATGAATTATGTAAAATCATCTCTCGCTTGGGTTATTCCATGTGGAATTATTATACTTGACATTAAAGATAGAAAAAAGGTAAAATCATCTCTCCCATGGATTAGGGTTCCTAATTTTTTAAGAGTGATGGATCAAGTTCAAGTATCATATTTGTTTCACTCATGGGATTTATTTGGAAAAGGAGTCTTTAGTGTTGTTTCCTTAGAATTAATGGAATCAGGTTCCAAATATATTGTATCTCCCATTATGAATCATAATTATTTTTATGTGTGGAATATAATAGAAGTG
The DNA here is from genome assembly GCA_963277665.1 of Viscum album. Taxonomy (NCBI): domain Eukaryota; kingdom Viridiplantae; phylum Streptophyta; class Magnoliopsida; order Santalales; family Viscaceae; genus Viscum; species Viscum album. The sequence continues at coordinate 7,112,339 of OY728152.1, forward strand.
ATTAGGAACATTATTTCAAAGGGAAGAGTGTCTCGTGAAGGGGGTTGATATATTCTATCAAGGAATATGGATGCTTATAATAAATTATTTGTGATAGGGTAGTTGGTGTTATGAATGGTAAGTAACTGATCATGTAGTCTATTTAACATTTTTCTAGGGAAGGGGGTTCTACAGAATATACTGGGAGTTTCCCATCAGTGTTTCATGCCTGCTAAGATAATAGACACTGTCATTCACACTGTCAGACTGTTCTTGGAGGCAACTTTGGAAATGGTGGGAAAACCCCATTTCAGAAAATGTAGCAAAATTTCCCCTAATCTCGTATCAGTATCTATGTATTCCAACTATTTTTTGAGATTTTGGATACTAGGATTATGCCACACTAAAGGGTGATCTATCTTAAACATGTTAGCGAGACACACATTCTCATCCCTAGGTATTGATACAAGAGCATAACTAAGAAGTAATTCTTAGAAATGGAAATGTAGTGGTAAATGCATTGGGCTAGTAAATGTAGGATAAGTTATTATAATGAAAAAATTAATTTATCAAAAATGAATCATAAAAAATGAATCATCACAATAAAGATTCAATATATATAGTGCATACCACACTTGAGAAATCAAGACATAAAAGGAAACATCAAAAATCAATAAAATACATAAAAGGAAACATGAGAAATCAAGAAAATGCTAGGTCCTGAAAATGTTTGGAGGCAACTATGTTCCACACATGATACATATACAAACTGACTATAAATATTTTTCCACATATCAATAATACTACTAATAACTGTTCCATGATTAATTGATATCATCACCCTCTCCACCTTCATCTCCACTTCTTACTACCACCTGTAAGAACATTATATTGAAAATTAAATAGTGTAGCATATTTATATTTAAACTTAAAACCAATAAAAGTTTTCAAACAAAATGATTTTTAATTTTTGTTATTTACCTACTCACCACCAGTTGATGCAATACCACCAAGGGATATCTTCTCATCTGCTGATGTATATCAGTCAATGCTTTCTGCAAAGCGGATATCTGAGCCCCCTGGGCTTGAACTGTGTTTAGTAGGGAAACAATATCTCTCTAAGAATCTCTGGGTATGGAATGACTAAAACCAGGAGTATATGCATATGCAATCATCGATGTCCTTCCAAAGACCTCAGATAGTACAGGTCCCAAACCCATCCCGTGCACTCTACCAGGATGCTCTTTCCTAAGGACTTTAGCAACCAGGTCATCCTGGGAGACTGAGTAGGACATCCCAGGATTGGCATCCCATATTTCTTTAATTTTTACCTATAAATAAAATATCAATATATATTAACATAGTAAAAACTAATAATAAGTAATTATAATGAAAAAATGAGTTCATACCCCCAACTTCTTTGGTAGGTGCCTTAACAAAACTTTCATCAGATTTTTTGTGAACATCCAACCACACTTCAGTTCATGATGCTTTATGCCCTAAACTCTGTGACCACATTAAACAATGATAAAAAAACATTTTAATATATTTAACAGATAATATTGTCTTATAAATATTTAAACTAATGAAAATATTATCAGAGTCGATTGGCTTCTAGAAAATCCTTTTGACCCCACAGTGTGAGGGATGACTTGCTTAGCCAGGCTTGATGCATTCTTTCTTGAGATATCCTGAAATAAATAAAATGAAATTTAATAGTAATTTATTCAATTTCATCTCCTCTTAATATACATGTATAAATGTATAATGAGGTTAATATAATAATATTTATTTAAATACCATCTTCTTCTCATCACGATGTTTTTCAACAAAAACTTTCCACTATTCTTTGGGTACCCCATTGGGTAGCTTCTCATACATTTGTTGGATGGTCAATGAAGTATTGTTGACATCGCTCCATAATCTCCATTTGAATTCTTTCCATTTCTTACCAAGATTTTTCAACATCCACTTTCGTGCTATCACTTCAGCAAATGTAAAGTGGAAAACAATTTGTATACATAAATTCATTTTGAACATATTAATGACATGAAATTCAATTACACCATAATGTATTAAAATTACCTTTATTTGGGAATCAAAAACTTAATTTTTCCAACTTGGAGGCATATGTCTCCAATCATTATAATAAATAGGAAGGGAAATGGTCTTCACTGCCAGCTGTCCTAGAATTTGGCCAAGTAATCCCATGGTGTCATCCATAGGGACCCCATATGAATCAAATGGGATAACTATCTTCTCTCCATTAATATTTCACACATCGAAAAATTTTATATTCTTCTCCACAGTTTCATTTTTTCATCTCTAATGAAAAAAAATTAGTATAAAAAAAGTGCAATAAATTTATTTATATTAAAATTTGTACCTATAACAGTGACACTCCATTATGCCCAGGATGAACTAGAAGTGGCGCGTTGTTGCCCTGCTAGTGTGTCTACTGAAGGGGGAGTCGATGACTTAGCTTCTAAATGGATGATCACATAGGGTGGGAGAGATGGTGTAGGGGGCAGGCAGCTGGTGGCTCAGATGACGTAGGGAGGGAGACAAATGGATCGTCATCTGTCGCAGTGGTGGATGAAATAGTGTATCACTTCTTCCTTGGAATTATTGTCATTTAATCAAATAAAATTAATTTCAGAACATATATTTCAAAAAAAATGCATAAAAAATTTAAATAAGATAATATATTCCCAATACTGATAAAAAAATATACATAACAATGATAATGAATGACTGCACAAATGAAATAAGTGGTTGCTGAATGAATAAATAATTGCACATACAATCATTTTCCCCTTCAATCATGTCGGTTTGATTCTCCATTACTTTATCCACTTCATTAATCTTTGCTAGAATAATATTTTCAATATCATGATGGACAAATAATTCTACTTCTTTTTGTTGATGAGATTTAATTTCAGAGGTCAAATCTTCCACTTCATCACCCATATCATGCAAATATCTTTGTATTAAGTGAGAAACTACACTCCACCCTTCATCCACAACATTATTCACATAATATACCATTTTTTCTTGCGATGATAAGATATATGGATCATGTAGTTCATGATCACCAACATCTATCAAGCGAGAGAAGTTCACAGAAGTAAATTACAAGGAATCTCTTTTAACACCTCCGATAATATCGACCCAATTGCATCTGAATAAAATAACTGAAAAATTCCTGTGGTAGTTTAATTTAAAATTATCAGTCATATTTCCATAGTATCCCACTTCATCAAATGTAAATATACCACTATTCTATTTTTTCAAACCCCTTTCTCGATCGATTGTACAAAATCTAAAGTCATTCACATTGTAAGAATCGATCTTTCTAAATTGTTTTAGAGGACCTCAAGCAAGAAACTTCAAATATTCTTAAAAATATTATCGATTAACAGTATTCATGATCTAAAGAAATAAATATACTTTATTAGATTTACACAATATATGTGTCGAACTAATATTTGTATTAATTTCAAAATTTATGAACTTACACATCATACAAACCATTCTACAATCTCTTTATTAACAACTTTTGTTATATATTTCTCATTTATTGTTAGGCTTCTCATTCTTATCTTTGTTTGTATCCTCAACTCTTCAATAAATGGATCTGAAATTTCACTATTCAACAGCACATATCTATGTGCCTGTAATAATTCCAATTCTGTCAGTGTCACATTTGAGGTCCTCCCAACTAATCGGCCAATAGCAGGAAATATTTTTGATTTTTGATGTATTTGAGATTGATTTTATGTGTCTTCAACAAGTCCAACTCGATTAAATCTTGTCTCAATATCATATAATTATCTAGAATAAAAGTTAAGACACTCCTCAGCCAAATAGACTTCAGAAATAGAGCCTTCTGGTTTAGCTTTATTTCTCACGTATGATTTCAAATGCTGAAGATATATATGAAATAAAATAAACATAATTTTGAATTTAATTAAGTGCCAAAAATTGTTTACTTAACTAAAAACATATAAATAAAGTACCTCTCAATTGGATACATCCATTGATAATGAACGGGGCCTCCTAATTTAGCTTCCTCAACCAAATGCACAGTTAAATGCATCATGACAGTAAAAAAAAGGGAGGAAAGATCAGATCAATTGCAAAAAGGGTCAATACAAACCTCTCCTAAAGGTTATCAAGCTGAAATGGATGTATATATTTCTCACATAGTTGTCCGAAAAATGTGCATAATTGGAGTACAACGACAGTAAGTTTTTCAAGTAATAATGTACGCAATGCCAATGGTAGTAACTATTGTAACAAAATATGTGAATTGTGACTTTTCAATCCATGTAACTTATGATTCTTCAAGTCAACACACCTCGAGATGTCACTTGAATACCCATCAGATACCTTCACATTCTTTAAAAATTGAAGGAATGTATCTTTATCCCTATTTTTCATTGCAAAAAAATGTCATATCATACTTTTCATCCTCATCTGGCCAGAGATCACGTTTTATGTTCATTACTTGTAAGTATTTGCAAGCATTGAGATAATCCTTCAAATTTACATGCTCATTAAGCAATGAGAAAATAAAATTGTCATAGACATTATTCTCAATATGCATCACATCAAGATTATGCTGTAACAAATTAAATTCCCAATACAGATATTTGAAAAATATATTTTTTTTTCTTCTATTGTTGCGTTCTGATTTCACTTGATGATGAACTTCAAACATGTTTCCCACTATCATTCAAATGATGAACCTTCCCAAATTCTGTTTCAACATTTTCAAGTTGTGTCAATATTTCAGAACCAGTTAACAAATTTGGAGGTGGTCTACGATCAATGAAACCGTTAAATTTTGATCTGTTCAGCCGAAATATATGAGATGCATCGAGAAATCATTGATGGAACAAGAATCACCATTTTCTAATGTGAGGTAGCCATTTGGGATCAAAATCAATGTTACAAATAGAACAATCCAAACCCGTGTAAATGATCCAACCAAATAAATTCCCAAGCCCAAGGAAGTCACTAATGGCCCATATTAAAGCAGCATGCATTTTGAACAGTGTTTTAGAAGAAGCATCAAATGTCTCAACACCATTTCTCCATAAGTTCTGTAATTTTTCAATCAAAGGATGCAAGTATACATCAATATCATTTCTAGGCATTTGTTTTCTAGGAATAATCATCGAAATTATAAAAGATGTTTGTTGTATACACATCCATGGAGGCAGATTGTAAGGGATCAAAACAGTTGGCCAAATGCTATAACTGGTACTCAAAGTCCAAAATGGGTTGAATCCATCAGCAACCAATCCCAAATGAACATTCCTAGGATCAGTTGAGAAATATGGATGTAATTAATCAAATGTATTCCATGATTTTGAATCTTGTGGATATCTCATTAACTCATCATTGTTATTATCTACAGAATGCCACTTCATGTGTTCGGCGGTTTTCAATGACATGAATAATCTTTGCAATCGAGGCTTTAAATGAAAGTAACGAAAAACCTATGAAGGTGTGTTCTCTTTCTTCTTCTTCTTCATGAATGTATGTTGATTCAGACTTCCAACACCACCCATTGACTGCCATCTAGAAGAAGAATGTTTTTTTCAATTCTGTCTACCTGAATCCTCTCACCAATAAAGAACAAAATCACTGGGATAAGCATGTATTTTTGTATAATTCAGACCAAGCCTGTTAACAACATTTTTCATATCATAAAAAGACTCAGGGATTTTTGCTTCAGGAAATGCATCACACAACAATTCCAATATCATGGACATTTCCTTATTTTTAATTCCACATAAACATTTGATATAGTACAACTTTCGCAGAAAAGAAAGCTTTGAATATTTCAAACATCCACTATACAACTCTAGATTTCCATCATCAAATAAACCATGAAACATATTTTCCTCATTGAAGTTTAATATTACATTTTTATCCATAGAATCTAGAGGAGGATCCAATGATATGTTACAATCTTGATCTGGTTGTGTTATAGTCTCGAAAACGTCACTTTTCACGTTGCAATTTATAACACCCTCATCTGGTTGTTCTATTATGTTTTGATGTTGATAGTGGTGTCTTGCAGTGCCTAATGCATCATTTATGAGGCTTATCATTTCATTTTCCATTGTCGACGAAGTTGGGAGATCATTCTGTGGATTAACATAATTTCTCAACCTTTCTGTAACATTTGATTCTCCATGCCAAATCTAACACATATATTGATCAGGTAAATGCTTTAGTATTAAATGTTCATAAACGTCATCTCTCTTCAACCATATTCTAAATTTACATTTAGTACTTGGACATCTTATTCTCCCTTCAACTGATCGATTGGAAATTGAAAAATCTAAAAACTTCTTCAAAACCTTTACATACTGAGGTATGTTCCTTGGTAATGTGATCCATCTTTTATCCATTTATATCACAATGTGACTACACAATATTAAAAAAAATTAAAACACATAGTTACTACTAAATAGGGAAAGAGATTCATATATACTAGTTGAAAAAATATATAAATATGTTACATAATGTTTTCCTATATAAATACATATGGTAAACCACCCACTATAAAACCAAAGCTAGAAAATTAAAAAGATCCATAAAAGGAGATGAGAACAAGGATCCCATCCTTTTAGTTTTTTGTATGTTATGCTCTACCAAAACGGATGGACAAACTAATGATTTCATAACATTGATATCACTAAGGTAAGGGCTTGATAAATCATATAATAATTGAATAGAAGTTAGGACTATGAAATGGAAACAAATTATTACCTTAAAGTTGAACTTTATTTAAGTAGATAGGTAAGTATACAATTTATATTTGACCCATTGGTGGGTTGGTATAAGTGGAATAACAAGGATATGAAAAATACATGTCTTCTTTGAAATATATAGGTTGGGTTGTCTTCTTTGTTTCTCTTGGTCCTAGTGTGGACTATCTTGGCATGGTAGTGAAGACAATAATGAGATATTTTGGGTGATGAAATTGTTGTTAATGTTATAATATAAGTTAAATATATACCCTTCCCATTGCATCCATCATGGTGATTCTAGTGGATCATATAGTCTTAGGTGATTCTGGATCATGACAAGGGTTAAATTATCAATTTGGGTGGTGAAACTTATATATCAAGTGACTTTTTCTATTTTGTTTCCATATTATGTGTGAGTTAAGCAGTGATTTTTCTCACTCTAATAGGTAAATTAGGATTATTTTGCAAGAAATCATAAAAACTGAAATAAATTACTATTAACTAGTTCAAACCCATCTTACTTAAACAACTCTATACCTGGGTCCATCACATGATGGTATTGAGAATATTTTATTCACTCATAGAACAACTACACCTTCTTTATCATTCTCTTCACCAAATTTGGTCTAAGATTAATTAACTCTCTAACCTTGTTCCAATACAATAGATATATTTAAGAACACTCATATGATTCTTTAAATGGAGTTTTACCAATGGTTAATCAATAGTTATTATCATAGTAAAACTCAACCAAAGGAAAATGATTCACCCAAGAACCTATAAAATCAAGAATAAACATCTTCAATACATACATTATAATTTGGATCATTCTCTCTATCTGACCTTCCATCTGAGGATGAAAAGTACTACTTAGAAAAAATAATGAAAAAAAGCATGCTATAAAATCTTCTACAATTGGGATGTAAATTAAGATCTTTATCATAGATGACCATTATTGAAACCACATGAATTCACACCACAATGGGAACCTATAAATGGAAGAATATACCATAACAATAAAGATTTAAAATAGATAAGTAAGATTCAACCAACTTTAAAGTTCCATAATGTGGTGTTTGAGGAAATTTTTTTATTGTTTATGGAGTTACAATGATTAATCTAGTTAATTGTGATTAAAATAGAGCATAATAAGATAATTATATTGATAGAATTATTCTTTATATGGAGTTTTATATTTTTTTTCTTTCATTATGTGGAGTTAAATTAATCGACTTTCTCATCAAGAAGATGATATCATCTGGCCTTGAAGAAGAAGTGCACAAAAACGTCGAGATCGACACCACATAAAACCTGGGATTAAATAAGTACAAAAATTTAGCTTTCTATATTAATATAGAAGAGAAATACAATTGTTTAAACCAATTTTTTCCTTGAAGTAGTGTTTTTATAATAATGAAAAGGGAGTTTGACTTGGGTGACCATTTATCAAAAACCAAATAATTATAAAGGAAGTGTTCCTTGGAATGTAGTGGCCACAACTAAAATATTTATATCTAATATAAAAATTATTTGATAAGGAATTTTTTTATATTGAAACTTCATCATGTGTGTTCCATTTAGATGAAACACAGTGCATGTGAAACAAGTAAATAAAACCTTATGTATTTTGTGCATTAAAGTCCATATTTGTTTTTGAAATTCAATGCCAATGACAAAAAGGTTCTAGATTAATCATGATCTAGCTCACACAAGAATAATATTTGATGCCTGGTGAGGGTTAAATATTTAAAGTAATGAAAAAATAAATTTGAAAAGAACCTTGATTCCCCACCCCACCTTGCAAACAATCACATAGGGTTCCACAACACTCTTGTCAAAAATTGACTATTACAAACCACTTTTCACACACTATTTTATGGTCATCAACTACTATATTAGACATCCATGATTATTTTCACATCACAAGATTTAGAATATTATATTATTTTTATGTTCTCATTTTTATATCATGTTATAAATAATTTTCATGTTCATGAGGGATGCTATTGTGTTTATAATAACCATTTATTATCATAAAACACAAAAATGTGTATGATTATATACTTTTTCATTATCATATATCCTATGATACATTAATGTTTTAAGTTTACTAATTACCTTTATAATTCAACTTAAAATTATTTGTAATGGAATAGAGAATGTGTTTTATCATTTCTTTATATAATACATGTATCATTTGTAGTGGTGGAATATACACTCCCTCTATTCTCTACAGTAGAATACTTGAATGTATCAGGTCATCTCCATTGGGATGGGATAAAATTACAAGTGTAATTTATTAAGAGTTAAAACAAATATTATAGGGTGGAAAACATACCTGGCAGGTGATCTAGGGCTTCGGCGGGTCGGTGGCGACGGGTGGCGAGGCGCGCGGATAGGCAGCGGGGCGTGCTTATGGGCAGCGAGGTCACCAGTGGCCGATCTAGGGTTCGAGTCAGGGGGGGATAATATAGCATCACGGGGGTCGGGGTGAGAAGTGGGGTCGGGGTCGGGTATGTGGGAGGGGGGGAAGCGTCGCCGCTATAAAAAAATGCTGGGTTTAGTGATGGTTTACAAAATCGCCGCTAAAAGACCACTGCTAAAGGCGATTTATGTTGTAGTGCTCAAAATAGGGAATTGGTACAGAGTAGAGGATCTACAAAAGGTGACTCATACGTAACTTCAATAGGTACCATGGGTGGATCAGGTCCCACCACCTCAAGATTATTCTCATCATCACTCTCTTGGTGTACATCACAAGGTCTTAGTTGTGGTATAGAACTACAAATTACAAGCGCATGCCCTAGACAAGATTTAAAATAGGTAGGGAAAACTATAAGGAAGAACTAGAACAATATATCCTACTAAATATTCATACCCCTATTCCTACTCTAGGATCTAGGTCATGGTGTAAGATCAAGCCATAAAAGGAAAGCATAGGAGACACGGCCTAAAACCCTCTACTAAGGTCGGTCCTGGCTAAGGTCTCATGTATAAGGTAACCATTTTATTTCAAGAATCATATTAAGGTTAGCTGTTTAAAATTCATTCTTATTAAATTAGTTATTATAATTAAAATATGGTTAATTATATCACCAATTCCAATTTATAAGGTCCCATACACCTTATAAATTGAAATAGGCACATCACCTAACTACATCATGACCCTTACACCCGATAATCGATGTAGCAGTCCATGGGCTATGTTTTAATTTGATGAAATACTCTAGAAACTCACCAATAAAAACAACTGATATGTAATAATAATTCAATTAAACCATTTATTCCATCATTGAGAGATCAACCACAATGAAAAGAATAGAAAATAAGGCACATACAATAATAACAAGCAATACATGAAATGCTGGCAGAAAGTAGATATGGAATGGCATAATCAAGGCATTTGAAGTCCTGTTATTCCTATTACGATGCATGATTTTAATGTTCCCTCATGTAATTAGGCTAAAATTATGGATACCTCATCAATATAATAATAATTAAAAGAATGTTCATTACCCTATGGTGAAATCCATGAAAATGTAACAAGTGCAAGAAAAAAACATTTACCCATCCCAGGTAATTTGGATTTTCCCTATACATGGGGTAACTACTCTCAGGCACAGATTCATAACCAAATTCCAATATCCAATTTTCCTATCTAAACCCATAAAATAAGACAAAAAAACAATAAGACACTCTCATACCACTTTGTAGAATCCCAACCCAAATGCTACTTGATAGTGCCTCAAGGCAGTGGGCCACAAGACCTTAAGTGTGCCTACCTGAATGCCAGAGGATCTAGACTAGAAACAAGGGACTTGGGTGATTCTATGGGGATATTATTCACTCATTGATCAGATTATAGTACAATAGTATAAATATAAAAAACAATATAATCAATAAAATACAGAGAGAGGCAGAAACTAAAGGCATAAACATGAAAGATAAATAGAATAAGTAGCGGAAGATGAATAAATAAAATGAAGCAACTGATGATGATGGTATGTTAGGTGTTATAAAAATATGACTAAGAAATGGGGTAGGGTTTACAAGCATATACAACATGCTATCAAAATAAAAAAATAAAAAAACTACTACAAATAATATCTCAAGCATTATCTCTGTCCTCTGCTCCCAACTCCATCCGAGAAAAGTAAAACAAGAATTGGAAGATGGATTCTTCCCTTTATCATTACCTAAAATCATAAAATCCAATTAGGCACCAAAGGTGAATGAGTATGGTGTGTGATGAGATATCAGTTGGATGACACCCATAGTTTTTATGCCTTTCCATTTCGTGCAATATTAATATAAACTATGTTCCAAAGTAGTTTTAATGAAAGAAATAATTTAAATAACTAAGATAATTGGATTGGTTTATAATTCGAAACCTTCCCAACTACCTTCTTTGGCCTAATCCAGTGCGTTTGAACCAAAATAACATGTTAGGGGATGGTGAGATAGATAAATTTCCATAGGTTGGACTATCCCTAAGCTTGTGATTGTGCTTGGTGGACATGTCCTTATGTTCTTTAAACTAATTGAAAAAAATTCTCATTTGAAAACATTTAATTAACTTTGAATTTTTTTGATCATTTCTTTATAAAGCATGTCCAGACACCTTGAGCCCATCTGTGGAAATCTAGAGAGACTTACCAAGTATCGCTTGAAGGGGTTGGTAAAAGTCCAATTCCAAGGATTCTTTCCAAGGTCACCCAAGTATAATGTCCCAAGTTTCACTCTAGCATGGAGTGAAAACAACAATAATGGACCACTTAGTCCATACTTAGTATCAAATATAGTGGACCGAGTCTCTCTCATGGGATAATATATCCAATTGTGGCATCAATACCATCCAAGGGGTCTCCCCTAAATAACTGATGTAACTCATATAGAGGAAAAATATATAATTAATGGAAATAACATCTCATGCATAGCTGATGTCACCCCCGATGTATTTACAATGCATTTAAAAAATATAACAATGGAAATAGGGTCTATTCAAGGGGTCCTTAATTCAAAACCCCTTGGTTCACCCTCAGTACTAAGGCAACATTAACTGAACAAGCAATGAATATATATAGCATGTCTAATAAGAGTCCATTTAATTTAAATTCAATCCATTAATTTATACATGGAACATTGGCCAAGCATGCCATTGGGTATAATGAATTTAATCCATAAGGAACACAACATAATAATTTGGCCAATTCACCTTAAATCCACCCATCCAAAAGTGGCATGGGAGAAAGGTCAGTCACTAGGTTGATCACCCTTAGTAAGTTAATAAAGATATCAAGGTATTTAATATAAAGATATACCCATTTTTAATTCTCAATAGGACAATTAAAAATAGACAATTAATCCACATAGGTATAGAAAACCGAATGGGATGGTCAAAATCAAGGAGATAGACCATAGGGGTGATTCACTGCCAATTAGGATCATGACACTCATGAGAAACCACTTGGAACAACTAAATTAGCATTTTTGGGGATTTTTCAGAATAGCCCAGCCAACGACACAATCACACAAATTATGAAACACAATGAAATGATGAGGAAAGTAATCGACCACCTACCTTATCCTTATAGAGATTCCCTCATCTAATATTAGCATTTGATTCATTCTAGGTTAGAAGAAATAAACAAAACTGTCAAATTCCCTAAAAATGGGGGAAATGATATTGCACCTAAATATCACAATAGATGTGATGAAGAACATGAAATAGGTTGGAGAATATTGAAGATCATAACCCTATCATTCCAATGGGTCTGACAACAAATGAATCAGATTATGAACGGAGGCTCCACCTTGATTCCTAGATTCTTGAGGGAGGAGGATTTCAATAAGAAGATATGGAGGGAGCTACTGGAAAAGAGAGGTGGAGGAATAGTGAAAATCCTATAATTCATTAAAGAGGGTTAAAATGATAAATTCACCCATTTTAACCCTCCCCACAGTTTGGCCGCACAGTTGGAAAACCATGTGCCAATTGTGTGCCACTTACTACTACTTAGGGGCACATTACATGGGTTTCCACATGGTTTGACTGACCTTGTGCCAACTGTATAGAATCTCTTTGTCAATAATTTCAGACATCTTGTGTGGCCATACACCCTAGGCCACACGATTATAGAAAATCGTGAATCCCAGTTTTCCTCCTTGATTTCAAACTCTGGGCTTCGAATGAGCCCCAGACACCCCCGAAACCTCATTGAACTTTTTTGGAAACATAAAAAAGGTTCATTTGAAGGGATTAAAAAATAATTTGTACCTTTATGAAAATATGGGATGTTACAGTTTAGATGCATGCTTAGTATCTACATATCTTTGTGTAGTCACTTGATTTGGATTTTCGGGATGTAAATCCCCAAGGTAGGGAGAATGTAATGACTCGGATTTTTTGTGTTTTATTTTTGGATATTTTATGGATTATTTTTCGGACAAGGTGCTGACAAGGCATGTGATTTGAGGCCTAGTGCACTCAGAATAAATGTTTGAAATATATTAAATATATTAATTAGAATGCAAACACAATTTTCATGAAAAAGTGGAATAACATCTAAATAGAGGCATGGATTAGAAATATTAGGGAATCATTGAGTTCATAGTGTGGGGTTTACCCTAGGAGTGAAATAACATTTTTTGGGTTGAGTTGTTTGTGAAAAGCCATCATGGGCATAAAATGAATAAAATAAATAAATAAATTTATTTTATTTTGAATTTACGCACCAACCTAAATATTTTTCTACAAATGAAAACTTATATAAAAATTTTTATAGTTATACACATAACCGTGAAAGTCGATGAGATCCATTAGAGAGTGTTGGAGAAACTCCAATGGCATAAAATAATTGAATGATATTCCATGATCAATGTGAAATGGAATTAGAGGATCTCACCAGTGAAAAATGATGCAGATTTTTATTCTTTAGTGATCGATCCAAATCAAGGCAGGATATTTGTTTTTTTATATTTATCCTCATTTTTGTTTCCTATTATGTACATGAATCAATAAACCAATGAATTGATTTGTGGATCATTTCTATTGAGGGTATGGGATAAGTGTGATATAGGATTGGGAATTTCTTGTTTTTTATTTTACATTTCGTCATTCAATATTCTAATGAAAACAAATCATGGTCAATAAAAACATTGGTCGAGGTCCGTTACTCATAGTTTTTCTTTGTTTTTTTCATTTCACATTTATTTTTTCATCATAAGGGAATAATTTTCCTGGTGAATCAACCTAGATACCAAGGAATTGAACATTTCAAACCCATTTCTTGGTGAAATGATTCAATATCACTAGTTCAGAATTGGTACGGTGAAGGGATCATGTAGTGATGGTAGTGGTGAGTGCATTTAGACCTTATCGGGCATACACGAGTTTAGTTCTTGGAAAAATGATGATGGTGGTGGTTTAGGATGACTCCAAAACAAAAAACTCCCACCCTAAATCATATCTTCAGTGAAGATCTGCCTCATTTTACCCAAATCTTCAATCCAAGGGATTGATTGATGGCGAAGGCAGCAGATCTAGGCACTGGAAGATCAGAAAACAATGAATTGGAGAAACCATTTAGATCTGTTAAATCTCATGGTATACAACATGTGTTTCATAGGAAAACATTGTGTGGGGCCCCTATGCAGTGGATAGGGTTTCCATAGTGGAATTAAGTATCACACAATGTGTGAACCTATCACACGACATGTGACCCTTCCTTAGAAACTTGGCGTGTATGCTGGAGGGTACACGAACATGGATAAAAGTACATGGTCACAATCACACCTTATAATCCCACAATTACATGGCCAGGAAAGGTATAAATGTTAATATCTATGAACTTGGACATGAGAATAAGTACATGGTAATGGGAACACCATGTATATAAACATGTAGATATACATGGGTTGTTTAAATTGGTATAACACAGTGTTGAATGGACACACCGTGTACTATTAGTACACTATGTGTAATCCTTAAAATAAGGATTGAAACCCTTTTACTCTATATCTTAGACAAGTTTCATTAGGGTGAATTCCCTGTATCAATTCCCTAATGGTTAGTGTGTAATCATGTACTACACATATAATGGTGATCCCTTTGGTAGGACTTATGGGACAGAGTTGTTGGAATCCTTCCATGAGGCTCAGAGTGATATCTTCTATCATCTTCTTCCCTAGGTGGATTTCTTGGTATCATCATGACAAAAAATATGCGGGCATCGATCCTCTAATTATTATCTTATTCTAGATTGTGTTTTTGGTATACCCCATGACCTTGGGTGTGATCCCCTTTTTGTGTATCATATCTCTTTAGAAATAAATCATATAATTCCTATAATGAGACACAATGAGCATGACCTCTCAAATGGATTTCATCAGTGTTATCTGACTCATGGAGTGTGTTCTCTAATAATGAGTGTTATGTGGAACCTTTAAACAAGAATCCTAGACTGGAATTATGGTTTGACTTTGTCCTGGGACTGTGTGTCTTTATTGATTATATCTTAATATTCTTATTATATGTGTTGTAGAAATATACTTGTGTATAGTCGACTGTTATTTTTGTTTTTATATGATTTTTGGTTTTAGGATGTCCTACTAGGTACTATTATACTTACCCTTTCATGAGATTTGACCGCACATGTTGTGTCTTGGGTAGATGATCAACCTTTTCATGAAGTCCTAGAGGGACCAGTACTAGGTGGAGATTAGTGAGATAGATAGACTGAGGTGTGTTTCTATAATTATCTTGACAACAATACCATGTTCACTTTCTGGTTTCACTTGATTTTAGACTCATTATGGTGGGACTATATTTGGACATGTTTACTTTCCATTAAATGTTTTCATACTCTGGTTGTGGAATTTAGATGTATGCATTCATGTTTTATTAGTTGTTTTACATTTCAATGTCATTTGGTCTTGGATATTTGTGTGTGTGTGTACGTTTACTTTAGGCTAAGACCTCCTGTGTTAGTGGTATGCCTACTCGTCACTACTCACCAGTCCTTGGTCATTGGAGGTGGGCATGGGGAGTCATGACACAGGACCAATTGGGGTGGATTTTGACATACAATAGAAGGAAAAAATTGGAAAATAAAACATAAGATAAAGAAAGAGAAAGAAAAAATCAGAAAATAAAATATAAGACTAAAATTAATGAAAAATAATAAAATAAAAATAAGTAAATAGAAAAGAGTTAAAACATTCAAGAAACATTTATTTAAGAAAATTAAAGAACCGTTCAAATTTTTATGAAGAAACCAAGAAATATCAGTTAATCATTACACAAATATGAAAGTAGATCAATATATTATCTTGAGATCATAAGGATGAATCTTCGGAGGTGGTTTATTGAGTAACTGAGGTTTTCCCAAGGGTAAAATGAGGTAGGAATTGGAGGCATCAACACTTTCACTACAAATGAATCCCAATGGGGTATCTGATCCAAATGAACCGCCAATCCTAAAATGATCAACATTAATTATCCAAATAGCACTGGATTGGATACTGAAAGATTCTTTTTGATTCTTAGATAAATCAATTCAATTAGTGGAAGAGAAAGGAAAGTAATTTTATGTATCAGGAGAAGTTGATGACATTTCAACACCAAGATTCAGACTCTACTTTGAGTAAATATATATCAGATCAAATATTTCATTAATATATTATGATATGTGAGGATGGATATATTGAAAGGCTGCAACTAGGGAACACTAGAATGGCCAAAATTTCTCTAGGCCATTCCTTTGTGAAAATCCAGTGCTTTTGGTGTTCTTGGGGGTTTTAGTGGTTTGTTTCAAGTGTTTTCCAAAAATCCAGTCTCACCAAATGGTTTCACCAAAACTGTGGAATTATGATGGTGGTACACCAAAATGGTGTCTCACCCTTTTCCATATTTCCATTTTCAATAGTTTTTTAGTTTCACCAATCTTATGTTTTATTAAATGTAAACTAAGTTTTAAGCCTTCTTTGGGTGTTTTTAAGGTAATTTCAAAGGGAATTATGTATATATTTAATATCCTAATGCTCCGGGGACTTTGAGATATTCAAAACTATGTGATCTTGACCATGATCTTGCGTTAATGGCCTTTGGAACTATTTCCTTATGTTGATATATGATCCTGATTTTTCTAAAAGACAAGGTTCTCTCTTCTCTATTCTTTTGGTGCGCCTAGAGCCTTCCTATATAGAAGAGCCGTGCGCCTATGCTAGAGCCCCCTCCTAATCAGTTTTCTTGGAGTTTCCTACTACTTTCATGATCCCCTATTTTGTTGAAAAGATGAGTTTTCGTCGCCTGATGTTTCATGTAGGGATTCTTATGCCTCTCTTTATTTGTGTATCATATGGGGTGGGTGTACTACTGATTCCTTGTGAATAACAGGTGAATGATTTTCTTAAATGGGTAATAAATAATGGAACGGAAGTGATGATTAGAAGATAAAGGGTGGAGAATAGAATATGGTCAATGTTGACCATTTTTTTATCTGATATTTTTGTTTCTTTTTATGGTTTTTTGTGGTTGTATGCCTTGTGAAAATCATGGTCTTTGGTGGTATTTTCTTGCACACTGGTGATGTTCTATTTTTATTGTGATTCTTGATAAATGGTTGTAACATGAAATATACTTAATCACATATAATTGGTCAATTTAAATGGATGCCCCATGATGAAAAATCGTGTGTGATCTCCCCTATTTATCAAAGTGGACTTAAAGAATAGTGTTTACCAAATCTGAATATATTTTTTTTGGTGGTGGTTTATATGGGATTTTTGTATGGGTTGATACAGGAGGTGTGAAGGAATCTTAGTTTGAGAGAATGATTGAATGTAGAATGGATGAACTTGTGGGTAGTGGGACTACCTTTATTTGTGTTGTGTCTATTGAGAGAAGTTGGGTAGTGAGACTTAAATATGGTTATGGACATTTTTTGCAGTGGTACTGCATCTGGGAAATGTTTGGGGTGGGACTGTAGGACTGGTTTTTTCCATGAATTCATGTTTATAGGTGTTTCAGGTGTGGTAATATTGTGCAGCAGGGCTGTCGGGTTTGGTTCCAAGGGTATGATTGAGTGGGATAACTTTGAATAATGATAGTTGGCAGTGGTTGAACGGGTGTCTAGGAAAAAGGGGGTGTGCAGTGGGGATGTAGGTTGGATATTATCTGTTAATTTTATGAATGGTTTTTAAAAGGGAAATGACTTACCTTGGTCCCTCTTCCCTTGTTCAATGTTGGTGAAACTGAAGAACGAAGTGGGTTTGTTGATGTGTGTTTAGTTAATTAGGATCTTCACCTTCTGAGAATGGTTATATATGTTTTTCTTGGTAGTTTCCCAGACTCCACCAATGTCTTGTTGACCCATGGAGAAGGATCGATTCCAAAACCACCATCTGATATTTATGTGACCTAACAATATGGAAAACTTATGTCACTACCTCAAGATAGTCTGTAGTCGCCTGTGGGTCAGGATCACCTCAAAACATTAGGGGTCACTATCACTTAAACTCATGAAGCACTCTTATCCTATGCATTTAATATTCTCATACTACGGGTACCATCTTCTTCTCTACAGGTGTTAGTATAAACGGTGAACCACTTGGAGGCAAAACCTCTAGAACAATCCCATGTATTGATGCCTCATTACTAAGGAGATCATTCTCATGATCCTGACACTAAATCCAAGCTGATATATGTCCTAGAGAAATCCTAAAAGAAAAAAAGATGTACCAAAACCAATGAGTATATCTGGAGAGATGACCCATGAAGGACATGAAAACCACAACACATTCATATATGATGCATATACCATTTTTTCCATGAAACCAATTATCTAATTTTCTGATTCAAAAGGTAGGTGATTGGAGTCATGGTGTATGGATACTTCGGCTACTACACCAACACTAGAGTCCCTGGCCTTAAATCTGAACTTAAAACACTTAACATTATTACCCCAAACCAATCTCATAGAATATAGTCCTGAGGTAGAAATGACTATGCTCTGATACCACTCTATAGAACCCCATCCCAATCTGGCTCATACTATGACTCCCCAATCCCACAGAGGGTCTAGTGACTAGCTCTAAGTAGGAATATCACTAACATGGAAGGAATTATCCTAATGTACTCAAACACACACACACACACACACCTCCAATCCCATACAATGATGAAATATAAAACAATTAATAAACCATGCATTCATACATCTAAATCCTACAACCAAAGTATGACAACAACTAATGGAAAGTAAATAGGTCCAAAGAAAAGTCCACCACAATGGGTCTGAAAACAATTCCAACATGAAAGTAAATATAGGGACTGTTGTCAAGATAACCATAGGAACACACCATTGTTTTTATGGATTACTAAGAAATTCTTAGTTCTAATCCCTTTAAGACTCCATAAAAAGGTTGATCATTTGTTCAAGACATCCCACATGTAGGAAAATCTCATGAAAGGGTGAGTATAACATTACCCAGAAGGACACCCCAAAACCAAAAATAATATAACAACAACAATAACAGTCAACTTTACCTAGGTATATTTCTACAACACATATAACATGAATATATATATTCTCAATAAATAAACATAGTATCAATGGAATTTCACAACCGTAATTCCATCCTAGGATTCCTACTCGAAGTCTCTACATAACACTCATTCTGGTAGAACACACACGATGAGTCAGATAACACTGATGATGTCTATCTGAGAGGTCGTTCTTGTTGGTTCTCATTAGAGGAAGTATACGTTGGAAGTATAAAGAGATACATTACATAGAAAGAGTATCACACCCAAGGACATGGGCTATACCAAAAACCCAATCTAGAATAACCCACTAAGTAGTGGATCAGCACCCGCGTAGTGTCAGACATGAAGATACCAAGAAATCCACCTAGGGAAAGAAGATGATAGAGGATCTCACTCTAGGGCTCATAGAAGGATTCCAAAAACACTGTCCAAGAATTCCATTTGAAGGGATCACCATCCTATATATAAGACGTGATTCCATACTAAACCTTAGGGAATGGATATAGTGAATGCACCCTAATTAAACGTGTCTAATATATAGAGTAAAATGGTTTCAATCCATTTTTTAAGGAGTATATGGTGTGAAATAGTTGTACAAGGTGTGTCCCTTCGACGCTAGGTTTTTCTTGTGTAAATGGTCCATGTATGTATCTGTGTTAATGTATACAGTGTTACCATGCCCATGTACTTCTTCCCATGTCCAAGTACATAATTTTGAACATGTACACATGGTTTGGTTGTGCCCATGTGGGAATATGTGGTGTTTCCATGCTCATGTGATCTTGGCTATGTATGTGTTCCCTCTATGGTACATGCTAAGTTTCTAGGGAAGGGTCACATGCACTGTGATACCTAACTCCATTGTGGGCACCCTAGCCACTACACAGGGTTCCCACATGGATTGATCTTCTAGACCACATGTTGTGTGCCATACGATTTCACAAGTCTTGTGGATTTCTCATCTGTGTTGTTGTCCACTCTTACAGTGAAAGGATTCATGACCACCACTATCAATCATGCCCTTGAATTATGGATCTGGGTCAACTGAGGCCGATCTTCACCATAGATATGATTTTTGGTTGCCTGTTTTGTTCAGGATTTTTCTTGAACCTCCACTATCAACGTCGGTCCAAGAACCACACCTGTGTATGCCTGATATGGTTCTTATTCACTCACTACTTCCATCACTTCATGATCCCCACACTATAAAAAGTTCAGATGTGCGATATCTAATAATTACACGAAGAAACAGTTGTTCAAAATTCGATTCATTATTATCTGGGTTGAATCACTGAGAAAATGATACCTTGGTGATGAATGAAGAAACAAGAAAGGAAAATCACAAAGAACAACCATGAGGAACAGATCCCTGCTCATGTTCATATCGACCTCGATTTATTTCCATTAGAATATCAAATGAATACATGTAAAATAAACAATAAAAAATTCATAATCCCGCATCATAATTATCCAATACCATAATACACATGATCCTAAAATAATTTCATTGGATGATTGATTCGCGTTTGTCATAGGAAACATAAACAATGATAAATCCCAACAAAACAAATGTCATTCCTTTATTTGGATTGATCACTGATGAAGAACAAATCTATATCATTTTTCATTGGTGAGATCCTATGATTCTATTACACACCAAGAATGGAACCTTGATTCATTTTTTCCATTAACAAAGTTCCTCTAATTCTCTCTAATAGATCTCATCAATTTTCAGGGTTATGCGGCTATGCTTGAAAATTTTCAATAAGCAAGCATTTAAAGAAAAATATTTAAGTCACTATGTCAATTCAAAATAAATTATTTTAATTTATTTATTTTATTCATTTTACACCTGTAATAAATTTTTCAAAAATTCCCCATGCCAACAAAGGTTATGTTGTGCCTAGGGTAAAACCCATGCTTTGAACTCAAAAGTGCCCTCCAATTTCTGATTTAGGCCTCCTTTTAGATGTTATTCCAACTTTTTATAAAAATCGTGTGTGCATTCTATTTAATATATTTAATATATTTTAAACATTTATTCCGAGTACACCGAGTCATAGAATCACATGTCGCATCAGCACCTAGTCTCAAAAATAATCTATACAATATATAGAAATAATACATGGAAAATCAGATCCATTAAATTTCTATTCAATTCCAAATTATCTAAATATTTGGTAAATACTATTATAATAGTTTACACTTATTCATGTGAAATAATAAATGTATTATTATTCTTATCCTTGTTCTTTTTTATATCAAAAAAAGGTGGCGAAGAGAGGCCAAACTTTTTTTATCGATGTAGAGACATTCTTTACTTTAATTTTTTTTCAAATATTTAATTATCTGATTATGGGGGTTTTATCATCAAAAAGGGGAGATTTTTAGATAGACTTATGTTATTCTAACATATCTCATTACTTTATATGTTTTTATGATTCAAAAAATACATGTTTTTACTAACATATACATCTTATTTATTTACATATTTTATTTCTAATTGTTATTTGATGATATGAGTTTTTTTTCTTAATAAGTTCCATGGAAATTTATCTTACATGAATAATGAATCAATATATTTTATTCTACAAGCATAAAAAGATCCATTAAATAGATTATATAATTCAACTTCCGTCAAAGGGATTTATCTTACATGTTAATATTATCTTATAGGTAAAATAATTATCTTATATAGAAAACTCAGTACTTGAGCCATAATCTTGATATATACTGAAGTTTTTTATCTTAAAAAATCTTAGTATAAAAAAATTATCCTACTATATAAGTAAAATATATTATAAAGTTGATAATTTTTCTTTAAAAGAAGTCATGAATTTAAAGCTAAGTCATTTAAAAATCAGACAATCCTTTTATCTTATTAAATGGAACTTCACAAAAGGATTATCTTATAGATGTAACGAAGAACATAGAAGTCAATTATCTTATGAAATTAAATGGTTATCTTATAAAGACTGATGAGAAATAATTTTCCTATGAAAATAGTGAATCTATATTGTTTATCTTAAGCACTGAATATATCGAATAAGTAAGATATTTTTCCCTTACAAAGCTATATTGTGGAATTATCTTATGATAATAGTGATGTTAGACTATTATCTTATGGAAAGAAAGTTATATTATATAAGATTGTTATGATTATAATCATTAACATTTCTGTTATTTTTTATAAGAAAAATTATGATTTTACATGAATTGGAAAAGGAGTTGTATAAATAAAGAAAAAAATGATTTGGACATAGTTTTTTTTCAAGAATGGAAAAATCTATTAATGAAAATTTCTAATATCTCTTCCATTATGGTTCATTCCATATTTTGAAAATAAATACACATGAAAATTAATATCCTATCACTTAAAAAATTGATGAAGTATTATTCTCTCAACCATTAATATTATCATGTGTGATTAAGTTCAAATTCAAAAGAGGGTCTATAAATAGAATAGTTTTTTGATCCATGTGAGATATATGTGTATATAGATAAGAGACACAATAAATTATTCATACAACACATGATACAATACTTGACTATTTATCTATTATTTCTGAGCATATAAGTTTTTCTTTTGTAATTGAAGAACCTTCATAGATGCTCTTTGGAGATACTCATATTCTCTAGATTCTTCATCAAAATCTATTAGTTGCATCTTGCACCTATCTACTTAATTTTGTAAACTCTTATTAGTCTATCTTATCACTGGAAGTAATCACTCCTTGTATTGAGTGTTGAAATATTGTTTTTTGTAAATCATTATAGGATCATAACAAAATATCTTGGTTTTGAACCAAGTGATAACTTATTTCACATCATCGAGAAGAACCTTGAAAAATGGTTAGTTCTAGTGAAATCTCTAAGTTCTAGGAGTTGAGCATTAGTGCAGTTTACTAGAGGATTTATGTTCCCCAAACCACTATAAATCTCTTGTGTTCAGTATTTTCCTTACTAATTTTATTTCTTCATCTTTATTATGATAATAAAATATCAGAATCTATTATTATATAAAAGAGGGTGGTTTTAAGTAAAAGAAATTTCAAGAAATAAATTAACCCCCTCCTTGATTCTTGGTACATTTTTTCCCAAACAGAACATAACATATAGGAACATCAAATATAAAAACAAGGGATGAATGATAGTAACACAATCATAAAGTAATACCAATTAAAAAATTAAAAATAAATTATTAAAAATAATATTATAATTCCATAAAAAAATTTATAATTTGAAATTTCAATTCAAAATACCCCCTTAAAAACCTAATTTCCAAAACACACTTTTAAATATAGTTTTAAATCAACTTTTTCCATTGAAATCACTTCTAAAATAACCATGAAGTAAAATAATCCATAAAACCATTTCAAACGAACATAACAAACCCCCTTTCTTAAAATAATAATCATTTAAAATTATAAAATTATTTATTTGGAAATTAATTGGTGCCAATAAACCCTTTTTAAATCCTCATTTCCCTTTCAAAATCCATATAGACATTTTAGGAAAAAAATTCCATGCAAAAACGTTAATAATATAAACTATATTTGGAAACCTATTAAATTCCTATATATACCAAGTATTAAGTCCATTAAAACGCTTATTTAAAACCCATTATAGTATCATATATTCACTTAATTTCATAGTAAACCAATTAAAATCTCTCAAAAATTACATAGAAATTATTATAAAATATATTTCATAGAAACTTCTACCTCATTCAAACAGAAACTCACTAGAACAAATTTAATTTGTTGGAAAATAAACAACCAAGAAAGGAAACACCATCTAAAACTCCAACAAAACCAAAAAAATGATTAGGTATACCCCAAACCCTAATTTTGATTCCTAAGTCCATTATGATTCATGGGAAAACAAGAATCCAAGATAGAAGGAGGAGAGGAGAAGATTGTAATATGAATGGAGAGAAGGAAGAAGATTACCTCAACGATATACTTGATAATTAGGTAGAGGAATATCAAAATCAAGGATAATAGAGGGTTAGATATCCCCCCACAGATATCAGGGGTGGATGATCAAAAATGAAGGATGGGAGGAAAATCGGGTTAAACACGCAGAGGGGAATGATAATTTTACTTTTAAATGATTTTAGGTAGTTTTCATAGTTAGGTTTCATGGTTTACCAAAATATGTTCCAATAAGGCAACCCACACTCGATAAGAACCATCCAAATGCATAGTATGGCCACATGGTTTACTATAATCTATGCCCACCATGAAATATTGTACTACTATAAACTCTAGTATTTTCGCAAGATCAACCACACAGTTTTCCTTAATCATGAAAATTTTGTGAGATAAAACCTTAAATATAAAAGGATCCATATGGTTTCCATTAGATTTTATATAGTTTAAACCCAACTATGTGATACCAAAGTATACAAACTATGCACTAAAATATTAAACTAAAAAACTCATGCACAATACACCCTTTATAATTTCCCATTAACCATAAATGATAACTATACAATAGAGGAAAAAATTTAGAAAATAAAAGATTTCAAATAAAATTAAAAAAATTTAAATCACCCCAAAATCATATAAAATATAAAACAACATTGATATGCAGGTTTCACAATGACCAAATGAAACATCCTACAATAAATTCCCAACCCAAATTTGTTTTCATGTCAAATATATGTCCTTCATGATTCAAAAATTAATTATACCTTCCTTTAGTGGCCTTAAAAAATTTCTACATCTCACCCAATGACATCTATGTTCTTAATGATCATCCCAAATGAAGATAAAAAAATCTTCTCCATGTTGTCTATAATGGATTTTGAGACTATAAAAATCAATAAGATATGGATAGGGATTGATTTTAAGACACTGTAGAGAAAACCCATTCTTCTTTTTCCAAAGGATAAGAAGTTGTTCTTTAAATTTAGGATACACTAAAATACCTTCTAGAATATTTTTAAAATGGTGAATTTTTAATCATCCATTTAATATAGTACCACTAAGATATTCGAGGGGGACTCCTTCTTGGGAAATTTTATCCATTATTTCATCATTTGATCTTTAATTTTCATGCATTTAGGGGATATATAGAAGCTTATTTTGGTATAATTAACCTTTTTTCCACTCTATTTTTTATATTGGGATATGATATCCTTAAGATATTTGAAAAAGTTTCACATACCAGTGAGAAAAATCATCATATCATCAATAAACATGAGATGAGTGATGCCTTTATTTCTATAACATTCTCTAAATATGTTCATTGATCCTTATTTCACTTCCTTATTAAGTGATTTAAAAATAGAATCTTGAGATATGACAAAGAGGATTGGAGACAATGGGTCCCCCTACCTCAAATTTCATATCATATTGAAAAAAAAATTGTTTTCTAATAATAGATACTATAAACCATGAAGAAGAGAAAAAATGGAAAATATGTCCACATAACCACTCAGAGAACCTATAGTATCATATTACCCTTAAAATAAATCTCCAATAAATTTTATCATATTATTCTTTCATATCCACCTTCATCATGATGTTATCTATAAGTAACTTTTTATTTAGATCAATGATCATCTCTTGGGAAAGGGCTATGGAACCATGAATACCAATCCATTTTATGAATCCATGTTTCTCCTCTAATTCTAAGAAAGGTGTTAGGTGTTATTTTTTATCAATTAAGATATTTCAAATTATTTTATATATAAAATGATATATACTTATCAAATGTAGATTATGAAAGGAGTTTTGGTAAGGAACCTTCAATATAAGGACAAGAGAGGTACAACATGTCAGTCCAGAGAGAGAACTTCCACTAAAGAAGTTTTGGATCTAATGAATTATGACCTTTTTAATAAGTTACTTGGTTAAAAAATAAAAGGATATTAGGATACCATCAGGATTGAGATAAATTTCTAGTTTCATACTCTTAATAGCCTATGAAATTTCATCTTCACTTAGTATGGCCTCATGCATCGATTTGGATAGGTCAAATATAGTATGAGGGGTGGCCCAAAAGAATTCATCATCCCCATCCCCTCCTGAGTAGTTTCCTATTTTATAAAGATTTTCATGAATCAACCCTATTATTACCTCTCCTTGTTCAGTATTTAATATGGGAAATGATCTGTTGGATCCCACCTTCAATAGGATATAGGTTGGATACTAGCACCGAGGGTATCATAGAGACAAATGGGAGAAATTTACCTCAATAATCATAAAAATAAGAAAAAACCCACCAATAAAATCCATCATCTAAATAAAAATTACATCTATGTGATTCTAATACATGATATTCTATATAATTCTAAATAAAAAGTGAACAAAAACATTTAACCACTCCTGTGGCCGCATCTACAAACTCCAACTGCTCACAAACAAGATCATGAGCTAGTATCATCAGCTTGATCACCCACTCTAACCTGTTAACCTGAAAAATAGTTTATATATATATTGTGTGCACATATAAGTATATTTAGTATCATAATACCCAAAAGATATGGAAAAATTATATTAAGGCCATGATGAATAAATAGATAAACTAAATCATCACCTAATCTGGTGTACTATGTTTCTATCCCCACTAAATATTTCAAACAAATTAATACATATAAGTTGATAACATTATATCAAAATAATATATACATATATATATATGAGTTTCCTACTACCATGTTCCCACTAAACCAGATTTTTAGAACCCCAATGACACATGTACTGACACACCCATCTCCTCCTAAGTCATCCTCTAGTACAAACTAGGACACAACCCTACCTACCTAATTCCTATGATAGTCCCAATATCTCATACCGATATTAGACCATATGACTATGTAATCATCACATCTTTTACCCCATGCATCCTTTAATCACATCTCATAACTAGGTAGTAATTATAGAAGCCACCACAAGCCTCGAACCCTATACAACACCTCAAGAAATTATAAATCATGCACGATTATGCTTATTATAAACTTATCTATTACATCCAAAATATTGGTATATGATATAACCTCACATCACAACATCCCTCATACACAAGTGTGGTGTAATTGAGAGCCATTACTGACCATATGAGAATATACCCTATAGCAGTAATCTATTACAGACTAAGTAGTTCTACATATATAGTCTTCATAGTGGAGTGAGTGGGGTAGGGAGAGTAGTCATCAATTTGATCCCTTGATAACCAAGATATTGGGTAACACCTAGAAAACGAGGTCAAAATGGGAATCGCCCATCTCAACTGAATCAATTTGTGGATCATAATAAATCAAATAACCTAATGATATAGATATAAAAAAACCACACTATGGGTAACTACCTACCCTAGACTCAAGATATAGTTAACATCCCACATGATATCTCAGTTGTCATATCTATGACTCGACTACTAAATCTATAAAAATGCAAGCCACAAAGGTTACTCATATTATTAAGTAATTTAAAAATTACTATTTCCATTATAAACCAATCATAAATTCCTATTTTACCATTTTAGAATTCATCTAAAACCAAAGATCTTTATGTTTGTTATTATTTCGATTCCATATTTCATTAAATTTCTCAAAATCATTTCCAAACCATTCCATTTCCATCAATAACTCAAATTCACATGGTTTTATTCTTATTTCATCTATCATTACATGTATTTGGTTTTATAATACTTAACCCAAACAATATAAATGGGAGATATACCTGAAGAAAACAAGAAAGGACATTATGCAGATATAAATATAGTAGTAAGAATCAATCCAAAAAAGAAAACAAGAAAGCCTAAATATTAATACAAATAATCAAACATTAAATATACCTCATTAAATCAAATTCAGTAGTAAAACTCCACTCTTAACCTATTTCATTAATCTTAGTGTCATCTTTAACACCCCAATCACTTCAACAACTTTGCAAATCCAACCATTCACTCTTTGAATAAATTAACCACACTGGGTTCCATATAAAAACATAGAAAGGGATCTATCATATAAATATATTCTAGCAAGCATAATACTATAAAAAAATATAAAGATATTCTAAGGACATAACCACAACACATACAAGAACATAAAAAAATCTATGAATAAAATAGATTTAAATAATTATTTCCAAAAATAAAAAATTAATTTACATTGTTAACTTAATTAATTCATTATGTTCATGTTTCAAAAAATAATAAACTGATTAAAAAATGTCCAATAATTGTTAATAAATCCAATAAACATACTCAAAGAAATACATCCTCTTGCTAAAAAATTATAAGGAATAAATATTAACTTCATGTAATATCTCAGTCATTATATATATAATTTACCAACTTAATTATATTCTTCCCATTTACCTAAATGATTTTATCAATTCAATAAAGATGAAATTTACTTTAAGATTATAACTATATTAATAGTATTAAATCATCCATAACATCATAATAAGCATGATCAAAATTTGTTTATTTTTCAAGGAGTTTATGAAGGTAGAATAAACTCAATATATTCTAAAAATAACTTATAAAAATAATTTAAAGTCATTTATCAAGTTTATAAGAACCAAATATATGGAAAAAAGAATGAAGAAATATAGTATACATAATCCAAACTATTAATTAAATATCATTCAACAATAACAAAAATATAGTATGTTCACGAGTAACCCTTCCCCTCATCATATATAAACTCCCCAAGTTATTATATTCATTAGTTTGATTACACCATTTATCTAGCTGAGAATTATGCATGGTAATTATACACATACACTTAAATTAAAAAAAGGTAATAAATCCCTTTCCTTAAACTATTCACTAGATAGACTCACTGCACACAAACAGGAGGAGAGAGGAGGGATCACACAACCTGGTATTTGTAAGGGAACTCAAAGTAATTTAATTTGAAGGCATGGTCTAATTTGAAGGATGAGGAATAGCGTGGGGATTTGATCCTCCAAATCTGTCTTAATTATATTGTTGTTGGTACTATCTTAGAGGATACTACTTAATCAATTGAACCCAAAATGGTCCACCAACTCCATGGCGACTATCTAGGAAGTTTGTGAAATCAGGCTTCCGATGACCATGACATTTGTATAAAAATAAAATGGTGTCCAGTATTCTAGTAGGGTTTTAAGAACTTATATCCCTTTAATAATGATATAAAGAAGGAAAATGAGACCTAATACCTAGTGGATAATACTTTGATTGATCAGGAAACTAAGTAACTTAAAATATATCATTACTCCATGGAGAGTCCAAACAAATCCCCTATTGAGATGATTTGGTTTGGGATAATGTCTTGTCAATAACCCCCACCTTCTTAAACACCTCAAAAAATGTAGACAATATAACTAGGGTGATCTAGAATTGGTTATTTTAATGAAAAACCTCCTTGAAATTTCTCACCTTAGCATCCTTTTCTAGAAAAAGGTCTGAATAATAACACATGAAATTCTTAAAATGGATTTCAAAATCCTACTCACTAGAAATCCCCTAGAGTAGAGTAATATTTTCATTATTATGGACCTTTTTTATAGTTGAAGAAATAATATTATCCTATAATTGATCATAAAACTTATCTCATGAGTTTTTTTACTCCACATGGTTACCTAAAAGGAAAAAAACCCACCCCTACTAAGATACCCCATGTAGTATACTGATTGTTAATGGAACCTAGTGATCCTTCCAAGCATGGATAGAACATAATTAAATCTCAACTAGTTCTAACCAATTATCTATCTATCAATATGATACAAATACCTTATAATTCTATAGAACTTGGTGCTAAAACTCTTAGAGTGAATTCCTTCTAGAATCGTTGTCATCGGTCTCAACTCTATGATGGTACGTTGGTGCATCCTGCTAAACATCATCAATGCGAAACTAAAGGGGATGTCGACCAAGATCCATACCTATAATATAAAAAACTATTAGTAACTCCCTAAACCCATAATATGGAATACTGAAGATTAATTAACTGAGATTTAACCTAATTCATATTAACTACCCAATTCAAT
The DNA here is from genome assembly GCA_963277665.1 of Viscum album. NCBI lineage: Eukaryota > Viridiplantae > Streptophyta > Magnoliopsida > Santalales > Viscaceae > Viscum > Viscum album. The sequence continues at coordinate 7,142,629 of OY728152.1, forward strand.
CACAAGAGAAAACAATATAATGCATGATCCTTACCTAGGTATCTACCCTGCAAGAAGTATTACCCCCACTTAGTCATTCAATAAACTTATGTTATTTGTGTCAGATCATAGGGGTATCTAAAATTATATGCCTTAACTAAACTCCCTTTCTAAACTCATGTTCTATGTTTAGCTGATACTATTTCTCTACCAACCTAGGCAATCCTCACTAATGCTTATCCCAAAACTCCATCCTATATCTAAACCAAAAGGTTTGATATTAATTTTTCATGACCTTCACCCACTATCCCCCATCTAATTTAGTGATGAAGATGGCAGTGACTCTCCTAATATTTCCTCTAATAGTCTACAGGTTGGCAAATAGCACTGAGGGTATCATACACAAAAATTGGAGGAATTGACCGAAATAATCCAAGGAACAAAAGAAACATCCACCAACAAATTCCATCATATAAATAAAGAGTAAATCAAATTATTCCTAATAACTAACATGTAATAAAATGTAGATTAAAATCAAAAAATAAAATAACAAACCACTCCTACAGTAGTGACCATGAACTCCATCATCTCACAAACAATCTCACGAGCTATTATTTTCATCTAGATTAACCAATCTCACATTATAACCTAAAAATAGTTTATATATACTTAGAGTGATAATACAAGTATACTCAATAAAATCCTCCATGAAACCACTCATGAAAGTGTGGAATAACCATACTAAGGCCCTTGAAAATAAATAGAGAAACTAACCCATAACCTAATCAGGTATAGTATGTTTTTATCCACACTAAGTTTCACTCTATAAGTAATGTATAGAAGATAGTAAAATTATAACAAAAGAATACACACACACACACACAGATATATATATATATATATATATATATATGAGTACCCTATTACCATGTTCCCACTAAACCAGTCATGCTAAACCTCAATGGATCACATCATGGATCTCTCATATCCTCCTAAGTCATCCTCTATTGTGGGTTAGGCCTTTACTCTACCTACCATAGTCCCATATAGGGACTAAAATCTCATGCTAGCATAAAAATATATATTCATTTCATCATAACATCATGTTCCCCATGAAACCTTTCATAATATCTCATAACTATGTAGAATTTTTGGAAGCCACCGCTACTTACATACCCTACACTACACCTTAATCCATTGCATCCCATACATGATTATGCCTATAATAACCTTATCTATTACATTTGGAATACCGTCACATGTTAAAACCTCAAGCTGCCACAACACACATATAAAAGTATGATGTAACTGAGAGATATCACTATCTTTATGAGCACATAACCTATGACAATAATCCATTTCACCTTTGGTATGTCTGCATACATAGTCTTCCTAGAGAAGGGAGTAGGGTTGGTGGATTGTTCAATGATCTAATATCTTGAAAACCTAGGTGTTGGGACACACCTGGAACCCAAGTCTAAAATAGGTGCTAGTTTCATAAATCGACTAGGGTGATGGAGCATAATAAATAAAAAAATGCAATGATATAGATATCATGAAACCATAGTAGTGGAAACTACCAATACTAGAATCAAGTAATATTTAGCATCACACGTGACATCCTGACAATCTTATCTAGTACTTTACTTCTAAATCTCTAAGAGCACAAGAAACCAAGGTTACTCATCTTATAAATTTATTTAATAAATTCCATTTTCTTTATAAACCCATTATAAATTTATTTTAACCATTTAATAATTCATCTAAATCTAAATGAATTTACATACATTATCATTTCAATTACATATTACATTAACATGCTCTCAAGTATTTATAAATCATTTCATTACCATCAAAAAATCCCATTATCATGGGTACATTAATATTTAATTTATTATTCTATGTCTCAGGTATTCTAAGACACAACCAAAATAATATAAATGTGTGATATACCTAAATGAAATAAGAAACTTCATTAATAATATATCAACATTGAAGCAAGCATCAATCCAAATAATCTAATGGGAAATCCCAACTCTTAACCCAAAAAATTAAATCCATCATCCACCTAATTTAATAAAAGTCAATAGGCATTCCCCACTCTCAACTTATGTCATTAATCCCAGTGTCATACTCAACACCTAAATAACTACCACAACCTAAGAAATGAAACCATTCCCTTTCTGAATAAATCAACCACACCAGGTTCCACATAATAAAATAATAACATATCTATCATATAAATAAATGGAAATAATCATAATCTATCACTAAAAATACAAGGGACTTATAGTTTTATAACCACAAAACATATAGGCACATAACAATCAAAGCTAGGATAAAAATAACCTCAACGAATTATTTTCAATAATAAAAAATTTTATTCACCAGATTGAATTAATTAATTCATTATATTCTGGTTTTAGAAAATATGAAAATAATTAAACAGTGTACAATAGAAACTAATACATTAAATAAACATAATCAAAGAAATTCTCCATGTTTCTATAGAATTTCAAGTGAAAAATATTATGTTCATATAATATCTCAATCAGTATATCCATAATTTACTAACTTAATTATATTCTTCCATTTCACCTACATTAATTTATCAATTCACAAATGGAGAAATTTTTCTAGAATAATAAATGTAGTTTAAAAACTATAAAGCATACATAGAATCCTAATAAACAAGCCCGAACTGGGTTTATTCTTTTAAAGAATTTATAAATGAAGAATAAACACAGTGTATTATATAGATAACTTATCATTATAACTTTATGTTGTTTATACTATTTATAAGAAATTAGGATATGTGAAAATTCATTAATAAAATATAGAATACATAAAACACTCTATTAATTAAATAGAATTCAATAGTAACAAAAATACCTTATGTTTGTAGGAAACCCTTCCCCTAGTCAATTTTGAATTATATAGGTTATTATATTCATTAGTTTGGTCACGCCATTTATCTGGTGAATAATTGACCATGATAATTCCAACACTTAAACATAAAATTAAAATAGAGGTAAAAAATCCTCTACTTAAAATTATCAGTTGGACAGACTCCCTTCACTCTAGAAGGAGGAGAAGAGCGCTCGCATAACCTAGGATTTATAAGGTAACTCAACCTAATCTACTTATAAATCCTTGTCTACTTATAAGGTAGTGGTGATGCTCTTGTGGGTGTCTTATACATGTATAACTCAATGGAAAATTGGGATGAAGTAAGAATTGGGAGAGGGGGAGATAGAGAAAGAGTTCACATATAAATTGAAAATAATTGTGATATTCACCAACCCTTCCAATTTATATACAAAAATAGGGATGAATCTGGTTTTTTAATCACAAAATTGTAGTATTCATTTAATGGTATGTATTAATCCTACTATCAAGGGAAAATATAATAAAAATACCACTGTATATTTTCTTGGTGTAGTTTCATATTTTCAGTGATTAAGTATTTAATTCCTTAAGCTTCCATTGGATTCATTATTTTTAATTATTTACACTAAAACATTATGATTATACTATTTTATATATTTATTTATCATTATTTTTTAACTCAAAACCTCATTATACCATAAAAATTGTGTTGTGGATCATGTCTGGGAAGAAGAGGAATGAAATTATGAAAATTCTATACAAAATATTCTACTTACATGAAAGATGGGTGTGTTTCATAAGGGTAGTTTGAACTACTTTTTAGAAGATAGGACGGTCTTACCCTAATACAATATTTAATCAACCACATGTGATTCTAAAGAACCCTTATGTGATGACCCTTATGTGAGACTAACTATACACAAAACTAGGTCTACCTACACATAATAGAACAAAACCTATGAATGCCCTTACATGACTCAGGATACCTTTATATAGGGAAGGAAATAGTGGTATTTACCTTATGATATCATAGTCTCTACCCTCATGCAAAGGCTCTACCCTCATGCAAGATCAAAACTACTTAAACACAACTTAGGGGAAAAACTAGCATACATTTATGCAACTATAAACTACATATACACACCAAAAAAATAGTGGTCATACCTTTATGTAGCTAGTGAAAAAGAATGTTTACCCATATGAAATGAAGGAAAAAAGGAGTTACATAAGGGTAAAATGATTTAGCTTCATGAGTAAGGGTATGATAAAAATTAAAATAAATATATTTTAATAAAATAAACTTATAAATAATAAAGAAATGGATTTATTATTACTTTCAAAATTCTAGATTTACTTCTAAAATATTGAAACCACTGTAAAATTACATTTATAAATTAAAGAACCATTTTAAATAAACATTTATAATATAAAAAATATCTGGTCATCTAACATATCAAAATGAAAAAGGAAAGGCTCAGATAAGATCTAGGCATTTTTAAGGACTTTCACCAGTAAGTAGAGAGGAGAAATTTTCCAGAACCATGGGACAAATAACACTAGTATATAAGGTAAAGAACCCAAATTCTAGTTGAATGTTGAAGTTTCCTAATAATAAACATTCTATTATGCCAAAATAAATTAATTTGGCATTCTTATCTACTTACTTGATCTAACAAATCCTAGATTTTTCATGGGCTCGAAAGTCATCTTTCAATAAAAACTCTGACAACAGTTTATTTTTTTTAATATATGTAGAAAGAGATTATTATCCTAGAAGTATTGAGGTCTCTAATTTGGGGATTGAATTTATTTATCAAGATCTTTTTCACTAGTATTAATTGGAGTTTTTTATTTTTTCTATTCTAAGAGTGCATGTCATTGAAATTTTATCATATTATACAGAGAAAAAGTAGTGTTGCCCTTGCATGGATGTATTCCATGAGGATTGAGAAAACTGTTTAGAATTATTTTATAATATTCACACTCTTGGAAGCTAACCCAAGACTAATAATTCTTACCCACTTCTAGGTATCCTCCTCCTCTTGAAAAAGGGATAAAAAAGAAGGCACCTATAGGAAAGCCTCCACATAATAGCTCTAGATGCCATTGATCCTAGAATATTCCAACCAAGTTATTCTAGAGTAGAGCCTCCCACACTAGGTGTAACACCATCACCTAGATCCTTAGCACCATCAGAATAATATGTTGTTGTTTTACCTGTATGATTTCCTAAAGGATAAGGTGGAGGAAATAAAGAAGTAGACCCCCCATTAAAGGTGAACATTGGCCCAATATAAGAACATGAAGGACTAGTAGTGGCCCTGGATAATGAGTGGAGGAAAATTATAAAAATATCCTACAATTAAAATAAATATGAACTTGTAGATGGAAATCAAAAAAAATCCCATATCATTGGAAAAAAATATCATATTCCAGAAAGATACACTACCATAGATCCTAGTAAGGCATGCATCGGCTTTTGTCAGTGATAAGCAGAAAGTGCTCATAAAAGTCTCCCCTTTATCAGCACTAAAAAAAGCACTGATAAAGGTGTACACTTTATCAGTTCTTTTTTAGTGTTGATAAATATTTTTATTAAAAAGTATTATTAATTTATAAAAAATTATTATATTTACATTCAAAAATAATGTTTATTTATATACATTAATTAAAAAAGAGTTTTTATAATTAATATATATTTTATAATAATTCAATTATATATATAATGTTTAAACAAAAATATTTATAATTTTATAAATAAATATATTTATTTAAATAATTATAAAATTATAATAAATTTTATAAAATAATAAATATATTTATTATATTTATAAATAAATATATGCCTCCAATGAATTTGGTTAATAAAAATATATATCAAGAGATAATTATGATATTCATTATTGGTGTTATGTTCATACATTATATGTTTGAGTATGTATAATTGACGTTATATGACTCAAATGTTTATTTGTGAACATGATTATGGGTTGCTATTTTCCAAATGTTAAGATTAATTATATTAATGATAATGCATGCATATGTTATGTATTCAGGACTCATGAATGTTCATCTATACATTAATTACACCATTATTAATCTTTTTTTCCATATATATGTGATAACACATTTTTTATAATTTTTACCCTATTATGTATGATTCATTTATGTTATACACATTAACTTATTATGTTACCATAAATATTTATAAAATTATAATAAAAATATTTAAATAATACACATATTTATTATATTTATAATTATAAAATTATAATTCTATATAACTAATTTTTAAATATAATTATTTATAATTATAATTATAACTATATATGTAAATAAATATAAAATTACAATAAATACATTTATTATTAGTTTATAAATATTTTTATATAAACATATTTATAATTATATAAAAATATTTATATAAATATTTATATAAAATTATAATTATAAATACATATATTTAAATAATTATAAAATTATAATAAATTTATGAACAATATTTTATAAATATATATGTTTATATATTAATAAATATATAGATATAAATATATTTATAATTATATAAAAATATTTATAAACATATTTAAATAATTAACAAATTATAATAAATATATTTATTATATTTATAATTTTATAAATATATATAATTATATAAATATATATAATTATATAATTATATATAATTATATAATTATATATAATAAATATATTAATTATATATATTTATAAAATTATAAATATAATAAAAATATTTATTATAATTTTATAATTATTTAAATAAATATACAATAGGGGCAGGTATTGTAGCAGCACTATAGCAGCGTTGTAGTGCTACTACAACAGCAATGTAGCAGTACTATAGTGCTATTGTAGAAGGATTGTAGTGGTGGTGGAACTATAGCACCAGTGGCATTGTAGCGGTGGTGGGCATTGTAGTAGGAACTATAGCAGCGACAACACTGTAGCAGCCCGGGTACTCTAGCATTACTATTCACCAAAGGGTTTTCAGGCCAAAATTTTGGGTCTTTAGGGCCATGTAATGGGATTTCACGCCCACTGGGCCTACGATCCATGTAGGGGGCTTCATTTCCACCGAGCCTACGTACCATGTACTAAATAGATAAGGTTTGATGGGTTAGTTATCCCCTTGGGGGGCTATGGTCTTCCTTTCCGATATTTGTGTGTGGTGTGTGTGTGTGTGTGTATTTAAAATGTAATTGTACCCCCAAGAACCTAATGTATATATATAAATATATTTATTTATTAATTATACTTATAACTATAAATAAATATTTATTCATTTATTTATGCTTATAACTATAAATAAATAAATATTTATTTATTTATACTTATAACTATAATTAAATAAATATTTATTTATAGTTATAAAATTGTAATAAATATATTAATTATATATTTTTTTAAAATTATAAATATAATAAATATATTTGTTATAATTATATAATTATTTTAATAAATATATATTAATTTATACTTATAACTATAAATAAATAAATATTTATCTATAATTATAAAATTATAATAATTATATTTATTATATTTATATTTTTATAATTATATGTAATTATAAAAATATTTATTATATATATAATTATAATTGTATATGTATTTATTCGTAGTTATAATTATAAATAAATAAATATTTATTTATTATATATATAATTTTATAAATATATATAATAATATAAATAAATTATTGACATTAGATCTTTATCAGTGCCTTTTTAGCACAGTTAAAGATATCCCTTTATCAGTGCAAAAGAGGCGCTGATAATACTAATATTTATTAGCACTATAATTTTAGTGCTGATAAAACTACCTTTATCAGCACTTTTTGGAAAGTGCTAATAAAACCATTTCCCTTCATTCAAAAGAACCCAAATCAGATGTCTTCTCTCACACACCTTCAAGCTCTTGCAGAAGCCGACTACCACTGTGTTGCCGCTATTACTGAACCTCACTGTCGTCGCTTCTCTGCTCTCGCCCAACTGCACTGTCGCAGCCCTGTCATGGAAATGTTCTTATTGAACCCCACTATCGCATGTTTCTCATGTTCATCTGCACTACCTTTGTGTCACTGCTCCACCACATTGTCGCCACACCATCGCGCCGCCTTGACAAACCCCACTACTGCCACATTTTCGATGAATAAAGACCCTCAAAACTAAAGGTATGATATTCAAATCTTGTTTTTTTTCTTTCTCTATATTTCTACTCCTCTGCCCTTATTCTTCATTATTCATTACTTTTCCATGGTGATTGAAACTATAGATGTCTGTGGGGATACACCTTGGGTGGGGAGGAGGGTTTAATGAAATGTCATGTCTTCCTTGGTTCTAAGTGATCCTTCCTTAGTGATTCTATATAAATGTGACATAGTTTATTAGTTTTAATGTTGGTATCTCTAAATATTTTTTTCATTCCCTATGAACTCCTAATGTTATTGATATTTCCATTGGTCATTATAATAAAAAAAAAATTGATGAAGCATTATGGATTATTTTTTTAATTTAATTACTTCTTTTCTCAAAAAAAGAAATTCCATATCGATTTTTAAAGCAAAACATTTTTGGGTGCATCGAGTTCTCAATGAAGTGATTCAATGGAATGATTTGGTTTTAAAAAAATCATTAATATTTTTTTGAAATATTAAATATAAATTATTATTTTTAATTGAAAACTTATGATAATTGAATAATATATGTTTGATTATTAATTGTACATGGGATACATTGGGTGATTTGGTAACCCAAACAAATGAAATGACCATTACATATTATTCTCTAGAAAGGGATAGTGTCTTTGTTAAACTAAGTGCATCAACAGGATTGATTAGTACCCTAATGTGATAGATGATCTCCCTCCAGTTGGGTACTTGGTTCATGTATTCCATCTATCATTCCTAGTGACAGTCTTAGTATCCTCAGACTCATAGGTTTTACCATATGATGCAAGATTAATGACTACCTATGATGTGATATCTTAACTTAGCTCTTTATTATTGAATCTTGATATTTCTAATGACATCTGACCCTGATTTTAATTTATTTGACAATTTTCATGTTTTCTATTATGAAAATATTATTTTAAATAATCAATGGTTTTATGTCATTTTTTCAAACTAGAACTAATATTTTCCATGGTGAAAAAAAATATTTAGATTATATATGTCATCCTATTGAGATTTAATTTAGACCCTACATTTTACAAAGGGGTGTATATAGAATTGGTTTTATAGGATACATGAAACATAAAGGGTTCCATTACATTTAATGACTCTTATTGACCCATTTGGTTTATCAGATAAGAAAATTATGGAAATGTTTTAATCAATCAAGTGATTTTATAAAGGCGGAATAATTTATAAATTGATTTCAAGGGTGGTTTAAGTGTAATGTTTTGATAAATGTATTATAAATGGTTTCAAATTTTTATATATAGAATTAGACACGTTGTACGTTTTCTAAGTGGTTTTATCCCTTATTATGGAATTATATTCATTGAAAAGTGTTTGGGAAAATTCATAAAAGGATTTTTTAAAGAATTATTTTGTTTTTAAAATCAGTGGTAATAACCAACTTCATTTTTTAAAAATTATTCTTGTGTTAATTGGATTTCAAACCAAGATTTTGGGTGATTTGAATGTGTTAAAAATGTGGGGAAATGTTGTTTTATTTTTAAGGTGGTGAGTTTGCCCTTGTAATCTATATTTAAAACCAATTTTATTAGCCTTGAATAATTTTTATATCAACTTATTGGGGTGTTTAAAAATTTTAATATTTCCAAACGAGATAGATTATTTCAAAAGGATGTGTTTTCCCATGTGGATTGTATTTTGAAACTTATTACTTCTTGGAATATTTTTCAATGGTCATTTAAATGGTAGTGTGAATTCCCATTTGTGTTTCTAAGGTGTTTTGGTAAAATTAGTACAAAGAGTAGATTAGGATTACTTTTATAAATAATAAAATGTATTTTAATTCCAATAATGTTTGGAAAAGAGAAGACCCATTTTAAATTTTATAAAAAATAAGTTTCCATGAAAACGTGTGATACCCTCTTAAGCCAATTTGATTATTTTATGACCGTTATTGCTTGTGATCTCCTATGAGGATATTTTTTATTGATGACAAGGTTTGATGTAACTTCTTGTTGTGTAGATATAATTAGTAGTGATGACCTAGTTTCATTATCACTAGTTCAAGTCCTTTTATTAATACAACCTAGTGATGATTCCCAAGACACTATAGTCCTTTTTAGATCATTTAGAGGTTTTATCTCTCTTATTCTATTGTATAACTTTATATTTAAATTATTTTTTATCACATATTTTCTTGTCATTTTCTCTATGTTGTGTGACTTTACATAGTAGTGCTTTACCGTGTTCTTTCATCCTTGTTTTTATAGTTCTTTTTAGGTTTTTTGAAGAGGGACTATGAAAGGTTTTTTAAGAAGGAAAAAAGGAAAGTGTGATTTTGAAGTCTTTTCAAAGTATTTTAATAATGAGTTTGAAAAGTGTAATCAAATGAGAAAAAATAGAATGGTTTGTATTTGAAATTCCAAGAATGTGTGCATTTTGAAAATAGGGTTCCAGGCCACCATGCCTAGTTTTATGGAAATGGTTGGTTTTCAAACATATTTTAGAAAATTGTAAGATAGTTGGAAACCTCTTTGAGTTTTGAAACATGTATTTCAAAAATGATTTTTTATGAAATATTTTAATTTTATATTTTAAAAAAATTATTTTTCCAAGAGGTATTGGTTGAAGAATTTTTTTTCAAGTGATTGTTTTCATTTAATGAAAATATTAGAGAAATATTTTTAACACACTTCTATTTTATATTACTTGTTTGGTAAAACTTTTTAGAAAATGTTAATTTTTCTAATGTATTTCAAACTATATTTTTTAACATGTAATATGAATGTGATCTCTTAGATTTGGTAGGTTGTGGTGATATATTGTACTTTTAGATCGCGCCTATATTTTATAGGTTCATGTTTGTTTTGACTTGTTTCTCTTCCTTTGTATCTTCTAAGAGGGATATATGGTTAGACGGTGACCCTAGTTGAACATCTTTTTTTTATTTATTTTCTTAAATATTAATATTACCGAATAAAATAAATTTAAATGAATAAATAATTGTTGGATTCCAATCATATGACAAAACAGTATGAAGATGGAGTGAAAGAGTTCATCAAGTTTTCAAAAAAAACATTCATATAACCCTTATAAAATACCTTTTCTATGTTTAAACTGTAATTATTCAAGGCTAATTTGTCCAAAGGAATTGGAAGAACAAATTCTCTAAAATGGAATAGATCGAAGTTATAAATTTGGGAATAAACACAGGTAAAAAGAGAATGTTTCTATTGACTGGGATAGAACTACATTTTGTGGATCATTTGATATAACTACAAGTGTAAAAAATGAAGAATATTGTTTCGAGGATGTGATAACAGATGTGAATAATGTTGAAGATCTTATTGAGAAAATAAAAAGGAAATTTGAAAACCAACTTTTTGATTATCAAAAATTATTTGAGAAGTTAAAGAGTTTTACAAAGATTTCATTGTATGCTTATTGCACTAAATATATAGCATTTTTCACCATACTGAAACTGTAAAATTTTTAATCAGGTGATAGATAGAGTGACTCCAATTTTAAGTAACTACCTGATCTCTTTAATGACATGCTCCCAAAATATAATGATCTCCCTAGATGAATGCTACGAATTCCAAACGAATGATACGCTCAAATTAATGATGAAAGACAAATGCTATGCTCAATGGGTATAATCTCTAAAAGAATACACGTCTGTCCAAATGATTGTATACTATTTCACAAGGACCAAAAAACACTTAAATAATTCCCAAAGTGTGGTAATTCTCGATACAAGAAAGATGAATTTGGTCTTGTGAAATTTGTATGGTACTTTCCAATCATTCTGAGTTTTAGGTACCTATATGGAAGTGAGGAGACAACAGGGAAATAGATGTGGCATGAATATACATGAAATAAAGTTGGGAAACTATGTCACTTAGAAGAATCTCCTCAATATAAGAGAATTGATTATGAGTTTCTTGAATTTGGAAACAAGCTGAGAAACCTTAATCTTTCATTATCTATAGATGAAGTAAATCCCTTTGGTTTTCAAAGTAAAACTCCCAATATATGGCTAGTTGGGTTGGTAAATTGTAAATTGCCACTATGGTCAAGTATGAAATGAAAATGTATCCTGTTATCGATGCTTATATCTGGACCAAAACAACCCAATAATGATATCGATTATTTTCTGGCTCCATTGATTGAGTATTTGAAATTATCATGGGATTCATGTGTTACCTTGTATGATTCTTCTAGAAATGAAGATTTCATATTGAGATCCATGGTGTACGGGATGATAAATGACTTTTCTGCTTATGAAAATTTGTCAGTATATGGAATTAAAGTAACTCAAGGGTTTCCCATTTTTAAACAAGGTACATAGTTAATTAGGATGAAATATTCATTGAAAACTATGTTTCTAGGACATCACAGATTTCTACCTTGATGGAATAAGTACCGATCTTGGAAAATATCATTCGATTAAAGTTTATAAGAATATACAACACCACCTCCACTAATAGGTGAACAACTGTTTAAAAAATTAAAATATGTGGACTCTAATTTTGGTAAATCATTTTAAAAAAAACCTTATGAAAACTTGTTTAAAAAAGAGATCAACTTTTTTTTTTGAATTAACATACTAGAATTATCTATATGTTAGACATTTTCTTGATGTTATCCTTGTTGAAAAAAATATATGTGACAGTGTTATCGAAACATTAATAAATGCACCCAAAAAAATAAAGGATGGAATTAAGTCTGGGTTGTACATGGTTAACATGGGAATATGATAATATTTGGCACTAGTGAAGGGTGAAAAACAAACTTTTCTTCCTCCATCTTCTTACACTCTTTCCAGTCATAGGAGATATTTTTGTTTAAACTTCTTTAATGGCGTAAAGGTTCTAGAGAGGTATTAATTAAATTTCAAGAATACTGTGTCAATGAACAATTTAAATTTAAAGGTTCTTAAATAACATGGATACCATGTTTTTATTCAATATCTAATTCCTATATATTTACATTGAATTTTTTCCAAGAATTTATGTCATACATTAACCAAGATCTATTTTTTCTTCAAAGATATATGCAGAAAAGTTATAGACCCAGTGAAATTGCTGACAATAGAAATTGAAATTTACATCATATTATGTGAATTGTAAATGTTCTTCCTACCATAATTATTTGATATGATGTTTTAATTGATGGTTTACTTGGTGAGATATATTCAATTATGTGGTCTTGTACACTGTAAATGGATATACCCCATTGAACAATATTTGAATATTTTTAAAGGATATATAAAAAATTAAAGTCATCCAAAGGGTTTTATTAAAAAGTGATATATTTTTGAGGTAGCCATTTAATTATATAACAAATACCTATTTGGTGTGAAAAGAATTGTTCTACCAAAATCTCATCACACTGGGTGGCTTTTGGGTGAAATAAGTTTTGGAATAGATGTTGTCACAATCAATATTATAGATCCGGAGTAGGCCCACCATTGTGTTTTTCATAATAGTTTGGAGGTTTCCCCATATTTTAAAACCCACAAATAAGTTCTTATGAATTTGATTACATCATGGTCTAAAATATTGAAATCAAATACACATAATAAATAGTTTATAGGATGGTTTCATGACAATATTTTTAAAGAGTCAGATGAAAATATAGATTCAATTTCAGAAGACTTTGATGGCTAGCCATAGGACCAAGTGTGTATCTATTATCTTATGATGGTTATGTAATTAATGGTTATACATTATATACAAATGAACATGAATAGGACAATAACATGAAAAATAGTGTATTTACGCTTGTGGCTGAAGTAATTCATGTTTTTTGTACTAAGGAAAGAAATCCAATTTACACGAATATGTTACATTTTGGAATCATCAAACAAATAAAGGATTTGGATTATATACTGTTCTAAGTGATTCTTTTTCAATGAAAGTTGGTTGATAACATGAGTGATGTTAAAATATATGAATTTGGATTCATGAAAGTAAATTTTAGTAAGGAATGGTACAAAGAAGAACATTTATAATGGTATCACAGGCAGTACAAGTATTTTATGTTCCAGATCCCGCAAACTGAAAATGGTTTATTATTATGTTATCAAAAAAACCACTTAAGGGTCAGATGAAAATTCAAATGAGAATAACCCTTTCATTGGGACTTCGTAATCATTTTTCAAAAGTCCCAATGTAGGCAAGGTCTTGTATGTTGGATGAGACCACAATGAAGAGATTTGGATACTCGGTTGAGGGGTTAAATCCATTAAACCATAAAAAAGGGGGTTTAATAATCAGATTATATTTTTTTGTAATAGAAATCGTGTTACCTCATGTTATTATCTGTTTTATGCTACATTTATGTAATTTGAATTAAATTTTCAACCAATTGTGGAGATAATGACTTCTTCATGTATTGGTACTCCCAATCCCGATGATCAATAGGTCTCTCAAGATGCCGTTGCTCGCGATGTCGAGTAATGATGACCATATGCACGTGTCGATGCTACTGCTATAGAGAAACAATAGGTTTCTCAACCTACTTCTACCCCCATTATAGAGGAATGACAACCTTATGCACATGTCTATGCTACCGCTCCAGAGAAGCAATAGGTTTCTCAACCTGCTGTTGGTCCCAGTGCAAAGGTACAACAACCTTCTCCACATTCCAATGCTATTACTATAGAGGAACAACATATTGATGATGTTGAATATATGGAAATGGTAGGAAATAAAATACCAATTATATAGAAAAAATAATATCATCGTAGTTTGACGGTGTTAGAAAAAATCATTAAGGTGAAAAGAAAATGCATCAAATTCGAGGTCAGATAGAATGCACGAGGCATGTATGTTGACCCCAAAAAGCCATGTTTGATAGTTACATTGGAAACATCACTCAAAAACATGTGATAATTGATGTAGATTCATGACACCATGTTGTATCCACACTTATGAAACTGATGTGGTAAGAGATTACGGTAACATTATGATATCATTTCTTTATTTTAATAAAAAGTAAAATAATGAAATATTGATTTACTCTTAATCATCCCTTTTAGAGTTCATTTATATTATATTACTCCCACAATAAATATATATTAATTGTTTCTAGAAGGATTCACAAATGATTTTTCACAATTCTAAGGAGACATTATCTTAATGAAGTCGAAGGGAAAATGAACCCAACCCCACCAATTATGTATGCACACCTGATAACTCATGAACCATGGGATATATTTACGGGTTATCATGGGGATATTTCTTTTTAGGTACAATATTCTTGGTAATACATTGTTTGAAAATATGTGTATTGATCACTTTGATTGATAGTTTTTTATTTATGAAACAATAACTAAGTGCTAAAAATAAAGAACGAGTAGAAAAACCAACGTACCCCTACAATAAAGAAAGGATGGGGTACGCATCACTTGAAAAAAATTGGTATGTATTTTAAATATACCGTAATACTTTTATGTGACATGAAACAATAGCATAATTATGTTCCTCTATTTATATACAGACTGATGAATCAAAATCCAAAGCCACTTCCATCCCATGTTATATTCTATAGAAGTACGCACATGTAAATAATGAGGGGATACTAATAGATGAAAACACATGAAAAGTGTGGGAAATATGTGTAAGTATGACATAATAAAAAAATTATTTAAATCACTATTTCAAAATAATGATTACCTATTTTCTTATATTTTCTATCTTGCATAGTCATAGGAATCAACAACACCTATTCAAGATGAACACCTACTATCGGTGGCCTTGAAGTATCCAGAATATTATTACTGCATGAGAGGTGTGAGTTTTGGGGTGACACCCTGAACATATTTTGAGAAAAAAAACAATAGGAGGATCAAGATAAAGAAAAGGAAGATATGAAAGCAAGAATATATGAACTTGGAGAAAAATTTATTTGGAAGTATGGTTTTCTCAAAAATACTATAGGGAATAAAAAAGAAGAAGTAACTCAAGAATAACCATTGCGTGAAGATCCCCCAACCCCACCCCCACTAGCTTTGAGGTGATCCATTCCCCTCAAAGAGATATCTTATTTTAGGTAATAAATATTCTAAAAAATGATTCTGTGAAATGGGAATCATAAAGACACTAATACCTTTCCTATACTAATATTCTAAAAGGAGAAAATAAATATTTTTTATATCTATAAACACCGACACATTTCCTTGTAGCGATGGCTATGATGTTCAATATTAAAGATGATAGACTACACAATATACCTCTTCCTACAGGTCATTTGAGAGTGGTGATCAGCGGAGCTCAGGAGACAAGAACTGATCTACTTGTTCCACTTGATGGCAAAGGTATTTATACAGTCAACCAAGATGTTGTAACATTAATCACCTAGCTATCTGACACATGCCTATCGTAGGGTGTGGAAAAAGAAAATTAGTTTCCTAATACAGCACAGAGGTTGACCAGGGTCATCTCACTTGAGGATCATTACAGTAGGTTCAATAACTAATTCTAATTCACCTAACCTAATTATTTTGGTTTTTTTAATATATTTTAAAAAAAATGGTTTTGGTTTCAGAAAAAACATGAAATTAAAATAATGAAATATGAAAATTATATATAAATGCAGATGTAGATGCAGACAGAATGAAATTATGGAAGAAAGTTCTTTGTCCTAGGGTTTCACATCACAGGTTTATTGATTATTTCATTGTTGTTCAAATTCAATTTTATAATTCATTTCATGAAACCTCATTAGTGAATTACTTTTATATTATTTATTGATTGTGTGATTTTAGCATGTCTCTTTCACACCAAACTACACCTCCTCCAATAGAAAAATAAGAGAGCACCTCGATCAAGAATGTTATTCCTAAAAGATACTACTCCATTGTATGTCGTTTCATCCCCTATGGAAACCTCAACTCCATCATATGAAGGGTTTGACTATGTTGAGGGAGGTAAATTATGAATCAATGAAATGAAATGGATTTGAAAATAGTGTCATGGTAGATGATTGCCACACCCGTGAAATATTCTCACCTCCGCCACAAATAGATTTAAAAAATTTTGAATTAAAGAGAAATAATAAAGAACATTATGAAACCTCCCCCAAGGCCTAGACTTGGGTTAGTCACTTTCCATTTAAAATTGAAAAGAGATCGCGATGGAAAGAGGGAAGAGAGATAAAGATAATTAGATTTTTCAAGACAAATAATGATGGAAGAAGAAATGGGAAACACTTTAATAAAAAAAATATGAATGTGTTACATGTAAAATAAAAATAAAATAAAAATAAAATAAATAAATAAAATTACTAAATGGAACTTGTCCTCCTATCTTTGATTCCCCAGATGGTGTGGGGATGGGAAGGAATGATTTGAGAAGTAGGAGCTTCTCGCCTTTTATATGTAGAATATTTCCCCCAAAGGCTTTTGTGTTTTTACCCATTAAATGGATGATTCACATGTTATGCCCTTCATAAAAGTTGTTCCCAATTTTATTAAGAATATCCTCTCAAATTTTGGCTCATTTCATCTCTGTATGTAGAAGTTATGAATTATTAATTTAATGTTATTGTTTCTAGATGAAGGTTGCATGAATCTTCCTTCAAAAGTATAACATCCAATGGAAACATTAATGACATAAAAACTCTATAAAATTAATTATAGATATGAACCTATGTGCACTCATTCTATTACAGGTTTAATCACCTCAATTAAAGGTGTGTAGGACATGATGGGGTTCTTTTACGACAGTGAGGTCCATACTATGGGCCCTAAAAATTTCTCAACTTCATTGAATTTTTAGGCCTCTAGATGCTTGAATCAGCCCATGTTCCAGATGACAAAGTTGAAGGAAATTAAATAAATATTTAAAAATAATAATATTAATATTTTTAAACAAATGACCAAAATACCCATGACGTAAAAATCTGTAAAAAAACTAGAATTAATCACTTTCCAAAATTTTTCTCAAAGCACGTCATAAATCCAAATGGATCCATATAAGATCAAATTGATAATTTGGGATGATTAAAAAAATTAAGTGCATAAAAAATGTGTAAAATATAATCTCTATCCATTCCCCACACTTATACCATGCTTTTCCTCAAGCATTAAATCTCACCATTAAATTTTAAAGGGCATAAATGTTACGAATATTCAAATTCCAAAGTAATAAAATCAAACAATTTTCCATGATATATCCAATTTTTAAAAATCCATATGAATTATCAATTTAATTTCTCATTTTTTAAAGAAATAATCAATTCATATATTTTAATTTTCCCCTTTGAAAAATGATGGAACTTCTCCTTTAATTCATTCAAGTTCCTCAATTCATTATTATTAAAAATGCCAAAATATGATCTACCTAACTTTTCAATATTTTCTCTCATCACTCATGATACAATTAACATGGATTTTTTCTCATATCATGAGAACATGCTCTTTATCCATAATCTTGTAAAAGAACTACTTTCTCTACTTTGTAAATACAAAAGGCACATAAAATCATGAGGACTTGTAATAAAGGTTCAACTGACTATGAGGCTTAAGGTAGATAGGATTTGATGCATTAAAAATTAAGGCTCAATGAGGAGGTTTATCCCTTAAGTAAAATTAATGATATCAAAAAATTAAATGAAATTATCCCCTTCAGAAGAGAAACACCCACTTCCCCCAAAACTCAATTTAAGGTCATTATCAAAGTAAATCATAATTAATGATTAATTCACCCTCTTGATTTTTTTAATTTTGTACTTTTATTTTCTTTTTTTGAAAGTTATGATTAGATTAAACCTCACATCCATCACTTAACC
This sequence comes from Viscum album, assembly GCA_963277665.1. Taxonomy (NCBI): domain Eukaryota; kingdom Viridiplantae; phylum Streptophyta; class Magnoliopsida; order Santalales; family Viscaceae; genus Viscum; species Viscum album. The sequence goes on from OY728152.1 coordinate 7,161,455, forward strand.
ACATATGATTAGAAGATCTTCAGTCTAGAAAATAGTGATTTTTGGTTCTCCCAAATCAAAACCTATTTTTCTCTTTTTTGGTTCTTTTTGTCATTTTTGTCATTTTTTAAAATTCTATAGGGAAAAATAATGATGTACAATGAATGATTCCATAACCTTTTACAATTCCTATAATAGCACCCCCACAATTTTTTCTTACCAACTAAATCATCCCTTCCACCATAAATACCTTCACCCCCACACTTAATCTGTAAAATATCATGAAAATACCAACAGTTGGGTAGGAATGGATAAAAATGGCATGAAACATGTATCATCCTTATAAATGTCATTCATGGTCTCTATGGGATAAAATAAGGATTTATGTAATGGTGTTATTTAAGGATAAGGGATTTTAAAAAGATACATCAACCATTTTAAAGGTGTTTTTGTACAGTCATATATTTGACAAGTTCAAATGAAAGATCTTGCAGGTGACATGTCTCAAGATCACTCAAGAAATATTCTCAAGAATAAATAGGAAGTACTTAGTCTAGAAATCCTCTTGGGAATAGTACATATGATATTTGGAAAATCATTTATGGCATGATCAATAATAAAAAATCAATTCACATAAATTTTAGAAATTCAGAGCATGAAAAATGGTATAGAAATTTCATTTACATGAATCAATCATTTACATAAAATAATGAGTCATCATTTAAATATCCATGCTTAACTTTAAACATTAAAATTCCCATTTTAATCATTTAATATCTTTAAAATTGAAATCTAAAACATGGAATCACAAGATTTATAATAAATTAAGATCTCCTAGTTAAGTCAAGTAAAGCTATAATTCAATTGCAGGCATGCAATTCTTATCATTAAAGATCAAAACATAATTTAGACCAAAAAATGTAATGAGTTTAAAAGTTTAAACAATAAAAATTAACTCCATTTCCCAAGAATCTTAGTACTTATCTTCCACTATTTAAAGTTTCCTTTTCCCATTTATGAACCTCAAAAGGATAATTAATCACTTAAGAACAAGGATCAGGTCATTAAATCTCAAAAAATATTAGGAGGACTAGATTTTATGCTAAATTAATTCTTAAAAAATGAAATTTAAATCTAAAAAGAATGTAACGATAAATCTTGGTATGATACCCAAAGTGGATCCAGAATTTTTACTACCTCCAATGGGCAGTACCATCTATTATCCATAATATGAGGGTGGTTGGATCTTCTTCGACATGAACCACCACATTTTATTCTTCCCATCTTGTAGTTATTTATTCTTGTTGAGGAGGACTCCATGGATATTGTACACCAGATCTTCCCCCTTCATAATGTGGCACAACTTTCATGGAGGGGGTAGGATGAAGTCTGGAACCTCATCCTCCTTTGTTTCTAATTCTGAAACATCTACTTCCCCTTACAGTGATTTCTCAATATGTTAAGTAGCATGTGTCTTCAGTTATTTAGGAAAACCCACTGGTATAACATTATGGGATTCCTCTAGTAGATGTTCAATGTCCTCAGAGAGCTCTAGGTTTTAATTAATAGGTGCGTCTTCTTTTTACACATCATCCTCCAAGTCATAATAAGAGTCATCCAATTCTAAAAATTCAAAACAGTTTGGAGTTATACTCAAATCAGATTCAATAAAATCATAATAGATAGAGAGAAAGAAAGGTCCAACTCCCTAATTTGGTTCATCTATAATATCTGCCTAATTTTTAAGTGCCTCTTGGAGTATATTCTCTAATTATGGAGGTAGGTATTCGGGATCCTCCATATTGACTTCAAATTCCATAACTTGGGAGGTGTCTTAGTTTAGTGGTATTGGATCTTCTTCTTTGTAAGGCTTGGGAAGATCAATCAGTTCCTCACATTCATTCCAAAATTCATCCAACACTTGTGGATCTCCTACATGCGGATCAGCAGGAAATTCATCCTCTTTTTCATCTATCTCAGGTAGAATTAGTTGAGTGAGGATGAATGAGTCTTTAGGTACCTCCACATTTTACTTCTTTTGTTCTTCAATGATGAGTGGTAAAATTTCTTCTAACACTACCTCAAATTCATTTTCTGGTTTAAGGTCAGGTTTCTCCATCAATGCATGAACATAGTCAAATTATCTTTCCATTTCCCCCCCCCCCAATTCATACAGAGTATTATTCATCCTTTCCAACCATTCATTTAGATCGTGATAATAAACTCCAAGTTCTTGATATTGCTCCTGCAAGTAATATTTGTATTCCTAATAATTCAAATTTGAATACATCGTGGAAATAATCTTTTTGATCGTTTTTACAAATAAAAAATCAAAATATTTGAAAAAATGTGTATTTTGAAAAAGTGACTGAAAAAACTGATTATCTCCCTAGAAACGGTTCTAGTTTTGACGCACGCCTATCGTAGGGCGTGGAAAAATCAAATTATTTTCCTGATATAGCACCAAAGTAGACTGGGGTCATCTCACTTGAGGAGCATTGTAGTTGGTTCAATAATTAATTCTATTTCACCTAATATAATTCATTTTGGTTTTTTTAATATTTATTGAAAACAATGGTTTTGGTTTTGGAAAAATGTGCAATTAAAATAATTAAATGAAAACATTAAATATAAATGTAGATGCTGATGCTGACAGAATGAAATTATGGAAGAAAGGTCTTGGTCCTTGGGTTGGACATCACAAGTTCATTCATTATTTATTTTTTGTTCAAATTCAATTTGATAATTCATTTTATGAAACCTCATTAATGAATTAATTTTATTTGTTTTATTGAGTGTGTGATTTTATCATGCTTGTGGCATACCATACCACACCTCCTCTAATTGTCAAATAAGAGATAACCTCGACTGATAATGTTATTCCTAAAAGACCCGACTCCACCGCATGTATTTTAATCCCTTATAAAAACCCCAACTCCACCGTATGAAGGGTTTTACTAAGTGAAGGGAGATAAAATGATGATTTAAGGAAAAGAAATGGATTTGGAAATAGTGTCAAGGTGGATGACTACCGCACCCGTGCAGTATTCCCGCCTCCACCACAAATAGATTTAAAATGTTTTTAATTAAAGTGAAATAATAAAGAACTCCATGAAACCTCCCCTAGGGCCTAGACTCAGTTTAGTCACTTTCCATTTCAAATTGAAAAGATATCGTGATGGAAAGAGGGAATAGAGAGAAAGATAATTAGAGTTTCAAGATAAATAAATATAAATAAAGAAATGAGAAATAATTTAATAAAAAGATGAATGTTTTACATGTAAAATAAAACTAAAATAAAATGAAAATAATGAAAGAAAATTCATAAATGTCCCTTGGCCTCCTCTTTTTATTTCCTCGGATGGTGTGGGAATGGTATGGATTGATTTGAGAGGTAGGAGCTGCTCTCCTTTTATAGGCAGAATCTATACCCCAAAATTTGTCTCATTTTTTACCAATTAAATTGAAAATTCACGCACGGTCCTCTTCATTAAAGTTGTTCCCCATTTTATTGTGCGTATCCTCAAAAAAAATTTCTCATTTTTTCTCCATATAAAGATGTTATGAGTTATTCATTGACTGTTACTTGTTATGGATGAAGGTTCTAGGAAGCTTCCTTCAAAAGTATCACATCAAATAGAAACTTTAATGACTTCAAAACTCTATCAAATTAATTTTAGAGACACACATATTATTACTCATTCTATTCTAAGTGTAATCAACTGAATTTTAGGTGTGTAGGATGAGGTGTTATTTCGTTACGTTGGTGGGGTCCACATTGTCTGCCTAGAAAATTTCTCAACTTCATTGAATTGTTGGGCCTCTAGATGCTCAAATAAGCCCTTAGTCTAGAAGAAACAGTTGAATGAAATTAAATAATTATTTCAACAAAAAATAATCAATCAATTTAGAATTATGTTTTTAAAAAAATGACCAAAATAACCTTGACATTAAAATCTGTAAAAAATCCAGAATTAAGCACTTTCCACAACTTTTCTCAAAACATATAATAAATCTATAATTGATCCATATAATCTCAAATTGATTATTTTGGAGGATTAAAACAATTGAAATTAATACAAAAAATGTGTAAAATATAATCTCTATCACCATCAGATCTTGTAAAAACACATGTCAAAAAGGAGGTATTCATTTCCAATTTATTTTTCATGCTAAACATTTAACAATTAATGAAAAAAGGTCAAAACTGATGAATTTTATTATAAATGGATAAAGGGAAGTGTTTAAATGAAAGGTTGAATCAAAACCATCTAAAGTATCAACCAACTAATCAAAAATATCTTCCAAAATCACATTCACCTTTCCCATTGAATATCTATATTTTACTAACATGAAAGGTTCATGAAGACACAGTGTTACAAAGTGGTATTAGTCACTTAGTTTATTTTTAAAATAAAAAAGTATGGATATGATGGTACTAACTACATTTCATTTGAGAAGGTAAATGAAATCCTTAACTATGAATGGCTAAGATCCTCGGTTTTAAATGTATACATGAGGTATGTTTTCATGATTTAAATTTCCAAAATCCAATATACTATGTTAATCATGACTAAATACATTTAATATTTTTTCCAAACATATATATCAATACTAATTTAAGGGATTTCCCCAAGAAAAAAATTAGACTCATTATTCCTCATGCCGCTTCTATAGAACAAAAAAATAGAATCCAAACAAATGGATGAAATAGTAGAAAAGAGAAATCATTGTGCACAAGGACCCTGAAAAGTTATATAATTTATATTATGTTTTAATGAGGATTTTTTTAATATAGGGTGGTGTGTGAATATAGTATAAATCATGGAATGAGGACAATAATTGTGCACAGGGACCTTGAAAATTTCTACAAATGGATAAGTATCAAGGTATATATAAAAATATTTCACTATCCAGACACATATCAAAACAAATTACTTATTTTCCTCAATGTTTATGTAGTGTATAAAACAAAAAAATGGAAAATATTTTAGTTTTTGTGTTTGTAAATTTATGAGAGAGATCATATTCCATCAAAAACAAACATCTCTGAACAGGTATTTTCAATGTTAATTACTGTTTCATTTTAAATATTTATTAATTATGTGTGTATTTATATTTTTCCATTACTATTATTACTATAGAAAAAAAATCATATTCACAAGATGATATAAATTTTCTTAAATACAAATGGGAGTCATGCATAATTTCAAAATATACACAAATAGAATGAAGATGTGACTTCCATAGAAGTAATGGATTGTTTCATATTTATGTTTAATTTATTTATTTTTATTAATACTCATATAAGAATTATTTTTCTTATGCAGGTGGATTCCTTTTATATTTATGGGTCAAGAATGTATACAACCATTATAAAAAAGGTGAATTTATACTACATATTTAATTAACTTTTTCATCATATTATCTACTATTTATAAGTGTCACTACCCGTCCCAGTGGGTCCCATGACACAACTCCCCAAGCCCACCTTCAATTAGACATGGGCTAGTGACTAGCACTAAGTAGACATATCAATAACATGGAAAGCATTACCTATGTACCTGTATACATGCACACATCTCCAAGTTATAATAACACACCTCATTTTATTTGTGTATATAAAGACAAGTCCAACCTATAAGAAATGGTACTGGGACTACTGTCTGTAAGTTATAAGAACACACCTCGTTTTGTGTGGTCTCACTATGAATTATATGGTCCTAGTCCTCCTAGGACTCCATCAAAAGGTCAATCATCTGCACAATACATGACATGTACAGGAAAATCTTATGTAGGGGTGAGTATAAAAATACTTGATAGGACACCCTGAAACCAAAAAGTAATACAACAAATGAAAGATACAGTCATCCCTACAAAGGTATATGTCTATATCACATATAACAAGAATATTCATATATACTCAAACAAGACACATGGTCTAGAGGTAAGTCACAACCACTGTATACCAACACTAGGATACTAACTCAAAGATTCTATGAATCACTCATCTAGAAGAACACACTCCTAAGTTCGATAGCACTGATGACATCCTTCCAAGAGGTACTACTCATCAACAACTATCATGAAAAGGATATGATGATAGTCTGAAGAGAATATGATAAAAAATACGAGGATCACATCTAGGGCCATTGGGTGATACCAATAACTCAATCTATATTATCCTACTAAGTAGAGGATCAGTGCCCATGTAGTGTTGGTCACGCAGATACCAAGAACTCCACATAGGGAAGGAAGAAATTAATAGAGGCTCCTACTTCAGTCCTCTCATGGGATTCCATTCACTCTATCTAGAAAATTTTGTTGATGGAATCACACTCCTAGGAGTAGGAAATGATTCGAACCAACCTTCAGAGAAAACAATAAAGGGAATGAACCCTAGTGAAACTTTTCCAAGATAAGGAGTAAAAGAGAATCAATCCATGTAAAAAAGGGGTACACGATTTGGAATAGGGTCACACACTGTGTCGCTTGACCCTGGGAACTTCCCATGTACAATGGACTATGTCATTCCAAACTATTTCATGTGTAATATGGGTACATGGTGTTTAGTAAGGGTTACATGTTGTGTCCTTCCATTTGTGGGTTTCTCGTGTACTTTGTCCATGTGCTAGTACACAACGTCGATCCATGTCTCCTTGCCTATATACCATTACACTGGGTAGTCATTGTAACAGGTTCATTCTATTCCATGTGGAGGTGTACACGCTGCAAAGGAAACCATTGTACTCCACCCCATGTCCATGTACTATCTGAAGTAAACACCAAGCTCATTAGAAAGGGGATACACACCATCTAGTCAGGGAGTACTTGCAGTGAGGATCAGGATTTTCCAGAAAACCTTCTTCTTCCTCCTGCTCACACCATCGATCCTTTGAATTCTGTTCAGATTCTCGTTTCACCTAAAAACTCTATATCCAATCTCATTTCTACATCATAACACCAAATTAATGGGTTTTAGGCCTTCAATCAGCTCAAAAATCTGATTTCATTCATCTCTGCACAACTCAACTGAAGAACAAGTGATCCTAAATCACTTCGATCCATATTTAGTTTTCTTCATCGCAGCTCCATTTCATCACACCAATTCTAGATCTACAACCTCATATAGTTTCACTAAGAACCATGCACACAAATATTGATCCTTTTTTTGGGTGTCGAACCGTGAACCAAGGGTCACTCATGATGAACAAGAAATAGGAAGAAAAAAACAATAAACAATCCTAAGGAACAAAACTCATCCTTTGTTTGTTATGGACTCAATCCATTCTTGTAAGAATGATAAACAAATCAAAAATGATCTTTATAAGAATTATCATCCATAAAACCCCGTAAAATAATCACATCCCTCAAATACAATTGATCTGTGGCCTAATCTATTCATGGATTAGTCCATATTAATCATAGGAATCAATAATGATGAAAGGTAAATCAAAATAATTCATCCTACTTGGATTTAGATCTCTCATTGAAAAATAATGGTCATCCTGTTGTTATCGTTGGTGAGATCTATCAAGATCAGCATTCATCAATCATCGATTTGAAGTTCTATCATCGCCTAATTGAGAGAATTCTCTAAACCTATCTCTCGATGGTCTCTAGAGGATTATAGGGTTATGAAACTAACCCAAGATCTCTAAAAAGGGTTTATTTAAAAATAAACATATTACTACATCACTGCATCGACAAAATAAAATAAATTTTCTTAAATTTGTTTTATTCATTTAAGCGATTGTGAAAAATTTACATAAATGACCCACACTGACTAATGTTAGGTTATACCTAGGGTAAATCCACTATTTTGAATGAAATGGTGCCCTCGTGTTTCAGATATGGGAACCCATTTATGATTTATTTTACTTTTTCATAGAAATAGTGTTCGAATGCTATTTAATATTTTAATATTTTTCAACCATTTGGTATGGGCACACCAGGCCTCAAAATTTCATTTTGTTTCAGTGCATGGTCTAGAAATCAATCCGTATAATATTTAAAAACAATACATGGAAAATCTGAGTCATTAAATTCTCTCCACCTTGGGGATTTATGTCACCAAAAATCCAAAACAAAGGCTACTAAAAAATATGAGGGTATTGAGCACAAATCTGACTCTCCTTCTCCCAAGTGCTCTTCTATAGATTTTCATGTTTCCACCAGACACACACCAGGGGAATAGATTACCCAAGAAGTATCCCCTCCTACTGATCCATGATCTCTACTGGGTACTCATAAAAAGTTGTTTCATCCTCGATGTCCAGCTCTCCCCAGTCGATGACGTGTGATGGGTTATGCACGTAAATCCTCGGCTGTGAAACATGGAAAACATTGTGTACCCCGTTTAACTATGGAGGTAGAGAAAAGAATTATTCCACCTCTCCAACTCTATCCAGTATCTGAAAATGGATGATAAACCTCATAGATAACTTACCTTCCCAGCCAAATCATTGTAATCCATGTCAAGGTGAAAGATTAAGGAACACATGGCCTCCTTCAATGAACTCCAAAGGCCTCTTTCACCTATCAGTATAAGATTTTTGATGGCTCTGTACAGTCTTCATCCACTCCAAGATGATCTGAACCTTCTCTATAGTAACTCTCACCAACTCTAATCCTATAAGTACTAACTCTCCTATGTCAGTCTAGAAAATTAGTGACCTATAGGTTCATCCATACAAAGACTCAAATGGTGCCATAATGACGATGGAATGATATCATTTTTTTTATGAAACAATATGTTAGGTCCACTAGGCTGGATACCCTGAGAGGGGGGGGGTGAATCAGGGTATGACTAATTAAAAATTAATGCCCGTTCTGATCTTGTTTTGTTGTTAAGCAAAACACTCTTCTCTCTTTTTCCTGCTGCACGACATAAACAGAATGTAAAGCAAGCACAGGACACAGCAATTTTACTTGGTTCACCGCTAAGGGCTACGTCCAAGGAGAATACGCCGACAGGTTTCCGGTCGTACCAAATTCCACTAATCTTCACTAGCTGTGGATTACAAGGTTCGGGCTAGATCACTTCTATGCCCAGGCTCACTGCCTTTACAATGTTTAGGGTCAGCTCACTGCTTTCCCAAGGGTCACTCCCTGTTTCTCTCTCTGGCTCACTGCCGGTGGAGAGGATCACCTTCTTCCTCTTCCTGAGCTCACTGCTCTTGGATGGAATCCACTCACAGTTTATAGACCTGTAGGTCTCTTCATTTTCATGAAAGAATGCATCTTCTCTTGTATGTAGATGCTCTGTTGAAGTTTAACTTTCACCCGTTGATGAATTTCTCTTTGCACCGAAGGTATCGGGCAAACTTCCAGCTTCCACGCAGCCCGAAAAACACTGCTGGAACAAACCTTACTTGGCGCGCAAGTCAACCTCGGCGCGCAAGTATCGGCGCACAAGTCACAACGGGCGCGCAAGTCCTCCTCAAACACTTGCGCGACTCAAGCTTCCTCAACTCCAAACTTGCGCGACTCTCTTCCTTTTACGCCCAAACCAATATTGGCGCGTAACTGCCAACCGGCGCGCAACTTCTAACACCGGCGCACAACTTCAACCACTGGCGCGCAAGTCCCACCTGCGCGACCACACACACCACTTGCGCGACCACCACACCTGCGCGACGGGAGCTCTCGTCTTGAACTCCGGTGAGAAATGAGGAGGGGTGGTCCAGTATTTATAGGCAATCTGACCACCCTGCGCGACGGCGCGCAAGTCACCTGCGCGACCCAATCTCGGCGCGCAAGTCTTCTCTCCTTTTAGACACTTGCGCGACCAACTCCCAAACTTGCGCGAACCTATTTCCTTAGCCATATTTTGATCTTCTGATCTTGAAAAACATATGGCGCGCAAGTTTCCTGTACAACATGTTCGCGGCGCGCAAGTCCCTTTGCCAAAAACACTTTTCTTCATTTGCCGATTTTCAGGCCCAAAAATTTGGCAAACACTGGAAAACGGCGTCACCTTGTATCTGTTCTTTTGTACCGCCTCCAGATCATCCATTCCTTTTATCGACGTTCTTGAATCAAACATGGATCGTTGACCTCAGCTCTTGAACTCGACATTCTACCATGAAATCCTCTTTGTCAACAATCACAACTTAGATGTCCACTTTGTCAACAAACACAATCACCTCAAAAAGGCTTCAATGATACCTAGAGGGATTTTTGCCCAACAATCTCCCCCTTTGGGTTTGTTGACAACTCTTCCAAACAAAGATACGTCATTGATTCTTCAACCTCCATTCGCCTCATTGCGATTCTGATAGCGACCAAGGATTTACTCAACACATACTCTAAGCCCACATGAGCAATGCTCGGCGTGAGAAACAAGAGTAAATGAAAAGTTCATCAATGAATCACTTTGTCTCTGACATCCACTGTTGACACCAAACACTGTCCAACACCACTCTTCTGCTTTTATCACGATCCTCAGCTGTCGTGATATCTATTCTTTGATCGATCACTTCTAGCATCGTCAGATTTAATACGCTCCCCCTTTCTGCTCACAGCTTCAACACTTTTTAGCCATATTTCCTGTGTTGTCCAAGCTAAGCTCTGGCTAAGCACGTTCAACTAACTTCAACTCCCCCTATCTGGCTGCTCCACCTATCAGCGTCTCCCCATATCATTCATGATTTATCAAATCTCCACATTGTCTCCCCCTTGAACATTATCAAATCTCCACATTGTCTCCCCCTTGAACAATCACTATTTTCTCCCCCTTTGTCAACGAACCCAAAGGTCACGCCTTTGTAGTTTGTAACATAGTAGAGAACACATTAGCATAGTAGGGAAAACACAGCATACCTCGGGGAGAGGGGGAGGGGTCCCGCATCCACACTATTTCAAGTGCGGGGAATCGACTGAACTCCCAGAGCTAGTCGATGCCTCTCAAAAGCTTCCTTGGGTAAGGCCTTTGTCAGAATGTCTGCAACCTGTAGCTCTGTAGGCACATACACCAACTTCACGATGCCCTTCTCAACCTTATCCTTGATGAAATGATACTTGATCTCAATGTGCTTTGTCCTGGAATGATGGACAGGATTTTTGCTAAGATTTATAGCACTTGAGTTGTCACACTGGATTCCGATCGGAGACTTCACTTCAATTCCCATATCTTCAAGCTGCTGCTTCATCCACAATAACTGTGTGCATGCTTGAGTGGCCGCAATATACTCAGCTTCTGCGGTGCTCAATGAAATGCAATCTTGTTTCTTGCTTAGCCAAGAAATACACAATCCACCAAGATAGAATGCACCACCTGAGGTTGATTTTCTATCGTCTGCTGAACCGGCCCAGTCTGCATCAGTATATCCCAATAACTCTGTCTGAGATTTGTCGTTGTATGTCAAGCCGAAGTCCACCGTGCCCTTGATATATCGAAGTATTCTTTTCACTGCAAGCATGTGACTTTCCTTGGGATTACTCTGATATCTCGCTGCTTGGCATGTGGCGAAAACAATATCAGGCCTTGTTGCGGTTAAGTACAACAGACTTCCAATGATTTGCCTGTATTCTGTGATATTAACTTCCTTGCCATCCTCATCTTTTGATAATTTCATCCGGGTAGCCACCGGAGTCTTCATCTCCTTGGCATTGTCCATTCCAAACCTTCTCAGGACCTCCTTGGCATATTTAGATTGAGAAATGAATGTTCCATTCCTTCCTTGTGTTACCTGTAGACCAAGGAAAAATGTTAGCTCTCCAATCATTGACATTTCAAATTCATTTTTCATGAATTCAGAAAACTGTCTGCACTGAGCTTCATCTGATCCGCCAAAAATTATTTCATCGACATACACTAGCACCATCATCCTTTGATTACTTTCATTGCTGAAATAGAGATTGTAATCAACTCCTCCACGCTGAAAGCCAAGCTTCTTCAAGTACTGATCAAGCCTTGAGTACCATGCCCTTGGTGCTTGTTTCAGCCCATACAATGCCTTCTTCAGCCTGCAAACTTTTTTCTCATCCTCATGAATGAGAAAACCATCTGGCTGCTCAATATACACCTCCTCTTCCAGAACCCCATTCAAGAATGCGGATTTGACATCCATCTGGAACACTTTGAACTTCCTTTGCACTGCGATGGCTAGGAATAATCTTATTGTCTCCAGCCTTGCAACCGGTGCAAATGTCTCATCAACATCAATTCCCTCGATTTGGGAGTACCCCTTACACACTAGACGTGCTTTGTTCCGAATCACTGTGCCATCTTCATTCATCTTGTTGCGATAGACCCATTTGGTCCCAATGACATTCTTGTCCACTGGCCTCGAAACAATCTCCCATGTCTGGTTCTTCTCAATCTGATCAAGCTCTTCGTTCATGGCCTGAACCCAGTTTTCATCTTCAGCTGCATCAGAAAAACATTTCGGCTCCACTTGAGACAAAAACGATTCTTGCTGTGATGATTTCATTCTTCGAGTCTGAACTGGAGCTGTTTGATCACCAATGATATTCTGCCTCTCAATCTCAGCTCGACTCTTTGGCTTCCTCGCAGACACCGACTTGACACTTTCCTCTTCATCATCAGTATCTTCTTCTGAGTCAGCTTCTGCCACTTCTGCTCCCCCGGGGTTGCTTATCTCATCATCACTTTCGTCCAGGAACTGTTCACTGGGTCGTTGAGCAGTCTGTTCATTTTCGACTATAGTGACATCATTACTCTCAACAATTTTTCCCAGCCTCTTGTTGAAGCATTTATATGCTTTGCTTTTCCCTGAATAGCCAAGGAATATCCATTCATCTCCTCGTGCCTCAAACTTCCTATGATGTTCTTTGTTGAGAATGAAACACTTACTTCCAAAGATTCGAAAGTATTTCAACGTTGGCTTCTTTCCGTACCACAGTTCATACGGAGTCTTCCCTTGCTTCGGACATAACAGAGACCTGTTTGAAACATAGACCGATGTCAAAACTGCTTCCTTCCAAAATTTCTCTGGTAGGTCCTTATCAATAAGCATTGTTCTGGCCATGTTGTTAATGATCTGATTCCTCCTTTCTACTACTCCATTCTGTTGGGGAGTTCTCACTGATGAAACTTGATGCCTTATACCATGTTTCTCGAGATAGTTTTTAACCTGACTGTTTGTAAATTCTGTACCGTTATCAGTACGAAACTTCAGAATTTTCTTCCCAAGCATCTTTTCTGATTCCCTCCTGTACTGCTTTATGCAACTGAAAACCTCTGTCTTATGGGTAATGATGAATACCCAGGCCATTCTGCTGTAGTCATCAATGAAAAGAACATAGTACCTTTGCCCATATATAGCTCGTGGTGAGATAGGTCCACATACATCAGCATGCACCAATTCGAGCACTCGAGTTGATTTTTGTTCCTTTGGCCTGTATGTCTTCCTGATGATCTTCCCTTGTTGACAAGCATCACACGTATGAGTGCGATCACGTGATAGTTTGGGAAGGTCTCTAGCAGCATCACACTTTACCATATCTTCCATAGATGGTTGACATAGATGACCAAGTCGCTTATGCCACAACTGATTTTCTTCTTCTCTGGATAAAAGGCATGAATCTTCTTCCCCACCTACCAGGTAAAGATTCCCCTTTGTTCGTTTTCCCTGAAGAATGACTATTCCATCTTTTCCTTTAACAATACCCATCTTCTTGGTAAATAGTATAGAGTGCCCAGAGTCACATAGTTGACTGACGCTAAGCAAATTATGACCGAGACCCTCTACCACCAAGACATCAGCATGTCTCATTTCTTTGCCCCCAAACTTGGCTTTTCCTGAGCCAACTATCTTCAGGCCTTCATCATTTCCAAACTTGACAACTCCTTCTTTGTCATATTTTATGCCTGTAACCAGATCCTTATTACCCGTCATGTGGGATGTGCAACCACTGTCAAGGATCTAAACACCAGAACGATCTGATGCTTTAAGGGCAATTTCAGCAACTACGGCCTTCTCAGTTTTCTTCTTCCTAGTCCATACTTTTTCTTTCATACTCGGCATCGATTGAGGCTTCTGTTCTTTCTCAAAGTATGATGGACCAGCTTCATCTTGCAAAACTGCAAATTTGTTCTGAACTTTTAACTCACTTGTCGGTTTACTGATCTGCTGCTTGCGATCATTTTGATTCTTCTTTGGCACATTTTTCTGAATGGTCGGAGTGCAGTACCTAGCCATGTGTCCAAATCCTCCGCACCAAAAACAGTGTCCTTCAAAAAAGGTTCTGGAAAACCATTCTCTGTTTGGCTGCCATCTCTGTTCTTGTTCCCTTCGATATCTTTTGGCTATGGAACACACATACTGTGAATGTCCCATCTTTCCACAACAATAACACCTGATATAAGGTGCATTCCTTCATGTTACTTCAGCACTACGAGTTTCCCCTTTGGATCTATGAGTATTCTGATTCTGCTTTGTGCTCAAATCTACTTTCAATCTCGGGACAGGTGCTTGCGGTCTAACTTCAACTGCCGTAGATTTTTGTTTCTGATTAATCCATGAATCAGCCTTAACATCTGAGTTCAATTGCTGCTTCTTTCCTGCTGAACTACTAGGCTCTTCTTTCTTCTTTTCCGTCTTCGTAACGACCTGATTTCCCAAGAATGTGTTGGGATTCAATGGTTTTTCCTGGTCTTTAACTTTTCTGCGCAGACCGACAACTTCCTCTTCAAGCTCTTCAATACGCTTGACGTGATCTTTCACTTTTCGACTCAAGCAATCGATCTCCCTTTTCTGCTCTTCAATCTCGAGTTTATGCTCATAAACCTTTTCTGTGTGCTCTGGCCTGGAAGACCTAAGATTTTCAATTTCTTTTTCAAGCTCAGACTTCTCTTCTTCTTGTTGTTGCATGTAGAGTTTGGCATCACGTACTATCTTATTGGCTTTCTTTGTTTTTGCTCGCCAAACATCTATCTCTTCAAGAGCTGCTTCTAATTCAGCTTCAATGTCAACTCTCCCTTCAATTTTTCTTCTTCTTCATCAGTTTCAGTTTCTTTCTTTTCTAGAGCGCTACTAGCAACAGCCACCATCGCATTTTGACCACGATCTCTACAGTTTTCTATTTCTTCAACTTCTTCACCCTCAGACTCAGCTGAACTGTCAATTTCTTGGGAAAGAAGATTCTTCTTCTTAAAGAAATTTCTCTTGAACTGCTTCTTCCCTTTCACATAGGCTGAAGATTTTTTCATGGGAATCTCAACTTCATCTTCATCACTTTATTCTTGAAACTTTTTGGGGCATCTTGCAGCAA
The DNA here is from genome assembly GCA_963277665.1 of Viscum album. Taxonomy (NCBI): domain Eukaryota; kingdom Viridiplantae; phylum Streptophyta; class Magnoliopsida; order Santalales; family Viscaceae; genus Viscum; species Viscum album. The sequence goes on from OY728152.1 coordinate 7,176,674, forward strand.
GATGACCAACCATTCCGCATCGGAAGCATGCTAGTGGAAGTTTCCCTTTAAACTTTCCTTTTCCTCTTTGCAGATTTTAAGAAAGGAACGACATCACCTCATCTGACTCTTCTTCCTCCTGAGAATCTTCAATAGTGAGCCTCTTCATGGCCTTAAATGCCACCTCTTTGGATTTCCCCTTTTCCACAGCATCATTGTCATCATTTCTCATTTCATATGCAACAAGAGTGCTGTGTAGGTTATCCAATGTTAGCTATTTCGGATCTTTATCTTCCAACACAGAAACTTTTGGATTGAACCGAGGTGGAAGCTTTCTCAAGATGCGCGTTACGATTTTAATGTCTTCGATAATTTCTCCAAGACCCCGCATGTCTTCTACCACAGCATTTACCCTGTCAAAGAATGCATCAACAGACTCATTCGGGTTCATTTTGAGATCTTCATACTTGTTCCACAACACTTGCAGCTTTGCCTCTCTGACTTTTGTATCCCCTTCATAAATATTCAATAGTTTTCCCCACATGGCATGTGACGTTTTGCATGACATCACCTTTGTATAAATGGGATTAGAGAGGGCTCCCCCTAAGGCATTTATTTCTTTGGAATCAGCATCCAACTCTTTGTGCTCAGCTTCTGATAATGCACCACTAGTAATATCAGCTGTGATACCATGCATAGCTGCTGAAAACACATCCATTCCCAGAGATCGGAAATAGTGTTGCATTCGATTCTTCCATATCTGAAAATTACATCCGTCGAAGATCGGAATCCCTCTATGATTAGTGACCTCCATTGAGAGAAGACCAACTGTTAACCTTTCCCTTTGATACCACTTGTTAGGTCCACTAGGCTGGATACCCTGAGAGGGGGGGTGAATCAGGGTATGACTAATTAAAAATTAATGCCTGTTCTGATCTTGTTTTGTTGTTAAGAAAAACACTCTTCTCTCTTTTTCCTGCTGCACGACATAAACAGAATGTAAAGCAAGCACAAGACACAGCAATTTTACTTGGTTCACCGCTAAGGGCTACGTCCAAGGAGCATACGCCGACAGGTTGCCGGTCGTACCAAATTCCACTAATCTTCACTAGCTGTGGATTACAAGGTTCGGGATAGATCACTTCTATGCCCAGGCTCACTGCCTTTACAATGTTTAGGGTCAGCTCACTGCTTTCCCAAGGTTCACTCCCTGTTTCTCTCTCTCTGGCTCACTGCCGGTGGAGAGGATCACCTTCTTCCTCTTCCTGAGCTCACTGCTCTTGGATGGAATCCACTCACAGTTTATAGACCTGTAGGTCTCTTCATTTTCATGAAAGAATGCATCTTCTCTTGTATGTAGATGCTCTGTTGAAGTTTAACTTTCACCCGTTGATGAATTTCTCTTTGCACCGAAGGTATCGGGCAAACTTCCAGCTTCCACGCAGCCCGAAAAACACTGCTGGAACAAACCTTACTTGGCGTGCAAGTCAACCTCGGCGCGCAAGTATCGGCGCGCAAGTCACAACGGGCGCGCAAGTCCTCCTCAAACACTTGCGCGACTCAAGCTTCCTCAACTCCAAACTTGCACGACTCTCTTCCTTTTACGCCCAAACCAATATTGGCGCGTAACTGCCAACCGGCGCGCAACTTCTAACACCGGCGCACAACTTCAACCACTGGCGCGCAAGTCCCACCTGCGCGACCACACACACCACTTGTGCGACCACCACACCTGCGCGACGGGAGATCTCGTCTTGAAATCCGGTGAGAAATGAGGAGGGGTGGTCCAGTATTTATAGGCAATCTGACCACCCTGCGCGACGGCGCGCAAGTCACCTGCACGACCCAATCTCGGCGCGCAAGTCTTCTCTCCTTTTAGACACTTGCGCGACCAACTCCCAAACTTGCGCGAACCTATTTCCTTAGCCATATTTTGATCTTCTGATCTTGAAAAACATATGGCACACAAGTTTCCTGTACAACATGTTCGCGGCGCGCAAGTCCCTTTGCCAAAAACACTTTTCTTCATTTGCCGATTTTCAGGCCCAAAAATTTGGCAAACACTGGAAAACGGCGTCACCTTGTATCTGTTCTTTTGTACCGCCTCCATATCATCCATTCCTTTTATCGACGTTCTTGAATCAAACATGGATCGTTGACCTCAGCTCTTGAACTCGACATTCAACCATGAAATCCTCTTTGTCAACAATCACAACTTAGATGTCCACTTTGTCAACAAACACAATCACCTCAAAAAGGCTTCAATGATACCTAGAGGGATTTTTGCCCAACAATCTCCCCCTTTGGGTTTGTTGACAACTCTTCCAAACAAAGATACGTCATTGATTCTTCAACCTCCATTCGCCTCATTGCGATTCTGATAGCGACCAAGGATTTACTCAACACATACTCTAAGCCCACATGAGCAATGCTCGGCGTGAGAAACAAGAGTAAATGAAAAGTTCATCAATGAATCACTTTGTCTCTGACATCCACTGTTGACACCAAACACTGTCCAACACCACTCTTCTACTTTTATCACGATCCTCAGCTGTCGTGATATCTATTCTTTGATCGATCACTTCTAGCATCGTCAGATTTAATACGCTCCCCCTTTCTGCTCACAGCTTCAACACTTTTTAGCCATATTTCCTGTGTTGTCCAAGCTAAGCTCTGGCTAAGCACGTTCAACTAACTTCAACTCCCCCTATCTGGCTGCTCCACCTATCAGCGTCTCCCCATATCATTCATGATTTATCAAATCTCTACATTGTCTCCCCCTTGAACATTATCAAATCTCCACATTGTCTCCCCCTTGAACAATCACTATTTTCTCCCCCTTTGTCAACGAACCCAAAGGTCACGCCTTTGTAGTCTGTAACATAGTAGAGAACACATTAGCACAGTAGGGAAAACACAGCATACCTCGGGGAGAGGGGGAGGGGTCCCGCATCCACACTATTTCAAGTGCGGGGAATCGACTGAACTCCCAGAGCTAGTCGATGCCTCTCAAAATCTTCCTTGGGTAAGGCCTTTGTCAGAATGTCTGCAACCTGTAGCTTTGTAGGCACATACTCCAACTTCACGATGCCCTGCTCAACCTTCTCCTTGATGAAATGATACTTGATCTCAATGTGCTTTGTCCTGGAATGATGGACAGGATTTTTGCTAAGATTTATAGCACTTGAGTTGTCACACTGGATTCCGATCGGAGACTTCACTTCAATTCCCATATCTTCAAGCTGCTGCTTCATCCACAATAACGGTGTGCATGCTTGAGTGGCCGCAATATACTCAGCTTCTGCGGTGCTCAATGAAATGCAATCTTGTTTCTTGCTTAGCCAAGAAATACACAATCCACCAAGATAGAATGCACCACCTGACGTTGATTTTCTATCGTCTGCTGAACCGGCCCAGTCTGCATTAGTATATCCCAATAACTCTATCTGAGATTTGTCGTTGTATGTCAAGCCAAAGTCCACCGTGCCCTTGATATATCGAAGTATTCTTTTCACTGCAAGCATGTGACTTTCCTTGGGATTACTCTGATATCTCGCTGCTTGGCATGTGGCAAAAAAAATATCAGGCCTTGTTGCGGTTAAGTACAACAGACTTCCAATGATTTGCCTGTATTCTGTGATATTAACTGCCTTGCCATCCTCATCTTTTGATAATTTCATCCGGGTAGCCACCGGAGTCTTCATCTCCTTGGAATTGTCCATTACAAACCTTCTCAGGACCTCCTTGGAATATTTAGATTGAGAAATGAATGTTCCATTCCTTCATTGTGTTACCTGTAGACCAAGGAAAAATGTTAGCTCTCCAATCATTGACATTTCAAATTCATTTTTCATGAATTCAGAAAACTGTCTGCACTGAGCTTCATCTGATCCGCCAAAAATTATTTCATCGACATACACTAGCACCATCATCCTTTGATTACTTTCATTGCTGAAATAGAGATTGTAATCAACTCCTCCATGCTGAAAGCCAAGCTTCTTCAAGTACTGATCAAGCCTTGAGTACCATGCCCTTGGTGCTTGTTTCAGCCCATACAATGCCTTCTTCAGCCTGTAAACTTTGTTCTCATCCTCATGAATGAGAAAACCATCTGGCTGCTCAATATACACCTCCTCTTCCAGAACCCCATTCAAGAATGCGGATTTGACATCCATCTGGAACACTTTAAACTTCCTTTGCACTGCGATGGCTAGGAATAATCTTATTGTCTCCAGCCTTGCAACCGGTGCAAATGTCTCATCAACATCAATTCCCTCGATTTGGGAGTACCCCTTACACACTAGACGTGCTTTGTTCCGAATCACTGTGCCATCTTCATTCATCTTGTTGCGATAGACCCATTTGGTCCCAATGACATTCTTGTCCGCTGGCCTCGAAACAATCTCCCATGTCTGGTTCTTCTCAATCTGATCAAGCTCTTCGTTCATGGCCTGAACCCAGTTTTCATCTTCAGCTGCATCAGAAAAACATTTCGGCTCCACTTGAGACAAAAACGATGCTTGCTGTGATGATTTCATTCTTCTAGTCTGAACTGGAGCTGTTTGATCACCAATGATATTCTGCCTATCAATCTCAGCTCGACTCTTTGGCTTCCTCGCAGACACCGACTTGACACTTTCCTCTTCATCATCAGTATCTTCTTCTGAGTCAGCTTCTGCCACTTCTGCTCCCCCTGGGTTGCTTATCTCATCATCACTTTCATCCAGGAACTGTTCACTGGGTCGTTGAGCAGTCTGTTCATTTTCGACTATAGTGACATCATTACTCTCAACAATTTTTCCCAGCCTCTTGTTGAAGCATTTATATGCTTTGCTTTTCCCTGAATAGCCAAGGAATATCCCTTCATCTCCTCGTGCCTCAAACTTCCTATGATGTTCTTTGTTGAGAATGAAACACTTACTTCCAAAGATTCGAAAGTATTTCAACGTTGGCTTCTTTCCGTACCATAGTTCATACGGAGTCTTCCCTTGCTTCAGACATAACAGAGACCTGTTTGAAACATAGACCGATGTCAAAACTGCTTCCTTCCAAAATTTCTCTGGTAGGTCCTTATCAATAAGCATTGTTCTGGCCATGTTGTTAATGATCTGATTCCTCCTTTCTACTACTCCATTCTGTTGGGGAGTTCTCACTAATGAAACTTGATGCCTTATCCCATGTTTCTCGAGATAGTTTTTAACCTGACTGTTTGTAAATTCTGTACCGTTATCAGTACGAAACTTCAGAATTTTCTTCCCAAGCATCTTTTCTGATTCCCTCCTGTACTGCTTTATGCAACTGAAAACCTCTGTCTTATGGATAATGATGAATACCCAGGCCATTCTGCTGTAGTCATCAATGAAAAGAACATAGTACCTTTGCCCATCTATAGCTCGTGGTGAGATAGGTCCACATACATCAGCATGCACCAATTCGAGCACTCGAGTTGCTTTTTGTTCCTTTGGCCTGTATGTCTTCCTGATGATCTTCCCTTGTTAACAAGCATCACACGTATGAGTGCGATCACGTGATAGTTTGGGAAGGTCTCTAGCAGCATCACACTTTACCAGATCTTCCATAGATGGTTGACATAGATGACCAAGTCGCTTATGCCACAACTGATTTTCTTCTTCTCTGGATAAAAGGCATGAATCTTCTTCCCCACCTACCAGGTAAAGATTCCCCTTTGTTCGTTTTCCCTGAAGAATGACTATTCCATCTTTTCCTTTAACAATACCCATCTTCTTGGTAAATAGTATAGAGTGCCCAGAGTCACATAGTTGACTGACACTAAGCAAATTATGACCGAGACCCTCTACCACCAAGAAATCAGCATGTCTCATTTCTTTGCCCCCAAACATGGATTTTCCTGAGCCAACTATCTTCAGGCCTTCATCATTTCCAAACTTGACAACTCCTTCTTTGTCATATTTTATGCCTGTAACCAGATCCTTATTACCCGTCATGTGGGATGTGCAACCACTGTCAAGGATCCAAACACCAGAACGATCTGATGCTTTAAGGGCAATTTCAGCAACTACGGCCTTCTCAGTTTTCTTCTTCCTAGTCCATACTTTTTCTTTCATACTCGGCATCGATTGAGGCTTCTGTTCTTTCTCAGAGTATGATGGACCAGCTTCATCTTGCAAAACTGCAAATCTGTTCTGAACTTTTAACTCACTTGTCGGTTTACTGATCTACTGCTTGCGATCATTTTGATTCTGCTTTGGCACATTTTTCTGAATGGTCGGAGTGCAGTACCTAGCCATGTGTCCAAATCCTCCGCACCAAAAACAGTGTCCTTCAAAAAAGGTTCTGGAAAACCGTTCTCTGTTTGGCTGCCATCTCTGTTCTTGTTTCGATATCTTTTGGCTATGGAACACACATACTGTGAATGTCCCATCTTTCCACAACAATAACACCTGATATAAGGTGCATTCCTTCGTGTTACTTCAGCACTACAAGTTTCCCCTTTGGATCTCTGAGTATTCTGATTCTGCTTTGTGCTCAAATCCACTTTCAATCTCGGGACAGGTGCTTGCGGTCTAACTTCAACTGCCGTAGATTTTTGTTTCTGATTAAGCCATGAATCAGCCTTAACATCTGAGTTCAATTGCTGCTTCTTTCCTGCTGAACTACTAGGCTCTTCTTTCTTCTTTTCCGTCTTCGTAACGACCTGATTTCCCAAGAATGTGTTGGGATTCAATGGTTTTTCCTGGTCTTTAACTTTTCTGCGCAGACCGACAACTTCCTCTTCAAGCTCTTCAATACGCTTGACGTGATCTTTCACTTTTCGACTCAAGCAATCGATCTCCCTTTTCTGCTCTTCAATCTCGAGCTTATGCTCATCAACCTTTTCTGTGTGCTCTGGCCTGGAAGACTTAAGATTTTCAATTTCTTTTTCAAGCTCAGACTTCTCTTCTTCTTGTTGTTGCATGTAGAGTTTGGCATCACGTACTATCTTATTGGATTTCTTTGTTTTTGCTCGCCAAACATCTATCTCTTCAAGAGCTGCTTCTAATTCAGCTTCCATGTCAACTCTCCCTTCAATTTTTCTTCTTCTTCATCAGTTTCAGTTTCTTTCTTTTCTAGAGCGCTACTAGCAACAGCCACCATCGCATTTTGACCACGATCTCTATAGTTTTCTATTTCTTCAACTTCTTCACCCTCAGACTCAGCTGAACTTTCAATTTCTTGGGAAAGAAGATTCTTCTTCTTAAAGAAATTTCTCTTGAACTGCTTCTTCCCTTTCAAATAGGCTGAAGATTTTTTCATGGGAATCTCAACTTCATCTTCATCGCTTTCTTCTTGAAACTTTTTGGGGCATCTTGCAGCAAGATGACCAACCTTTCCGCATCGGAAGCATGCTAGTGGAAGTTTCCCTTTAAACTTTCCTTTTCCTCTTTGCAGATTTGAAGAAAGGAACGACATCACCTCATCTGACTCTTCTTCCTCCTGAGAATCTTCAATAGTGAGCCTCTTCATGGCCTTAAATGCCACCTCTTTGGATTTCCCCTTTTCCACAGCATCATTGTCATCATTTCTCATTTCATATGCAACAAGAGTGCTATGTAGGTTATCCAATGTTAGCTCTTTCGGATCTTTATCTTCCAACATAGAAACTTTTGGATTGAACCGAGGTGGAAGCTTTCTCAAGATGCGCTTTACGATTTTAATGTCTTCGATAATTTCTCCAAGACCCCGCATGTCTTCTACCACAGCATTTACCCTGTCAAATAATGCATCAACAGACTCATTCGGGTTCATTTTGAGATCTTCATACTTGTTCCACAACACTTGCAGCTTTGCCTCTCTGACTTTTGTATCCCCTTCATAAATATTCAATAGTTTTTCCCACATGGCATGTGACGTTTTGCATGACATCACCTTTGTATAAATGGGATTAGAGAGGGCTCCCCCTAAGGCATTTATTGCTTTGGAATCAGCATCCAACTCTTTGTGCACAGCTTCTGATAATGCACCACTAGTAATATCAGCTGTGATACCATGCATAGCTGCTGAAAACACATCCATTCCCAGAGATCGGAAATAGTGTTGAATTCGATTCTTCCATATCTGAAAATTACATCCGTCGAAGATCGGAATCCCTCTATGATTAGTGACCTCCATTGAGAGAAGACCAACTGTTAACCTTTCCCTTTGATACCACTTGTTAGGTCCACTAGGCTGGATACCCTGAGAGGGGGGGTGAATCAGGGTATGACTAATTAAAAATTAATGCCCGTTCTGATCTTGTTTTGTTGTTAAGCAAAACACTCTTCTCTCTTTTTCCTGCTGCACGACATAAACAGAATGTAAAGCAAGCACAGGACACAGCAATTTTACTTGGTTCACCGCTAAGGGCTATGTCCAAGGAGCATACGCCGACAGGTTGCCGGTCGTACCAAATTCCACTAATCTTCACTAGTTGTGGATTACAAGGTTCGGGCTAGATCACTTCTATGCCCAGGCTCACTGCCTTTACAATGTTTAGGGTCAGCTCACTGCTTTCCCAAGGGTCACTCCATGTTTCTCTCTCTCTGGCTCACTGCCGGTGGAGAGGATCACCTTCTTCCTCTTCCTGAGCTCACTGCTCTTGGATGGAATCCACTCACAGTTTATAGACCTGTAGGTCTCTTCATTTTCATGAAAGAATGCATCTTCTCTTGTATGTAGATGCTCTGTTGAAGTTTAACTTTCACCCGTTGATGAATTTCTCTTTGCACCGAAGGTATCAGGCAAACTTCCAGCTTCCACGCAGCCCGAAAAACACTGCTGGAACAAACCTTACTTGGCGCGCAAGTCAACCTCGGTGCGCAAGTCACAACGGGCGCGCAAGTCCTCCTCAAACACTTGCACGACTCAAGCTTCCTCAACTCCAAACTTGCGCGACTCTATTCCTTTTACGCCCAAACCAATATTGGCGCGTAACTGCCAACCGGCGCGCAACTTCTAACACCGGCGCACAACTTCAACCACTGGCGCGCAAGTCCCACCTGCGCGACCACACACACCACTTGCGCGACCACCACACCTGCGCGACGGGAGCTCTCGTCTTGAACTCCGGTGAGAAATTAGGAGGGGTGGTCCAGTATTTATAGGCAATCTGACCACCCTGCGCGACGGCGCGCAAGTCACCTGCGCGACCCAATCTCGGCGCGCAAGTCTTCTCTCCTTTTAGACACTTGCGCGACCAACTCCCAAACTTGCGCGAACCTATTTCCTTAGCCATATTTTGATCTTCTGATCTTGAAAAACATATGGCGCGCAAGTTTCCTGTACAACATGTTCGCGGCGCGCAAGTCCCTTTGCCAAAAACACTTTTCTTCATTTGCCGATTTTCAGGCCCAAAAATTTGGCAAACACTGGAAAACGGCCCCACCTTGTATCTGTTCTTTTGTACCGCCTCCAGATCATCCATTCCTTTTATCGACGTTCTTGAATCAAACATGGATTGTTGACCTCAGCTCTTGAACTCGACATTCAACCATGAAATCCTCTTTGTCAACAATCACAACTTAGATGTCCACTTTGTCAACAAACACAATCACCTCAAAAAGGCTTCAATGATACCTAGAGGGATTTTTTCCCAACACAATACACTAGGGGTATGTGATCCTCTCAACTATGGTTGAAGTATAACATGCAAGCTCACAACATGACCACTAGAACATGAATAGTCTCCTCCATCTGGCCATCCATCTATGGGTGAAACATTATGCTTAAGCATAACTGGGTCCCAAAAACCTCCTATAATCCCTTACAAAATTGGGATATACAAAAATCATTGTGATATGAAACTATAATCGATGATACTCCATGGAGTCAAACTATCTCTTGAATGTAGAGGACTCACAATATCTTTAATGAAATCTACTCTCGGATAGCTTAGAAGTGGGTCGACTTGGTTGTCCATTCAATGATCACCCAAATGGAATCATGTCACCTTGACATACCTGGTAAACCCATCACAAATCTCATCTATATCCCATCCCACATCCATTAAGACACCTCATGGGGTCGATCTAAACCTGCTGGAACCTGGTGAAAAGACTTCACTTGTTGATAATTAAGGCATCAAGAGATAAACTCTGCAACTCCTTTCTTCATCCCTGATCACCAAAGATGGCATCTAAGGTTCTGAAACGTCTTTTGCACACCTAGATGTACTGCCAAAGGGGACGTGTGAAGCTCCCTCAAAACCCCCACCTTCAACATCACTGGTTCTAATATGTATCCTTTGAAAAGAATGATGTTATCCCCATCTTTTGAATATCCATAAGGACCAGGCCCTATGGACATCTGAGCTTGTAGGATCTTGTAGTCAATATCCCCAAGATATGCCTCTCTGACTCACTATAAGAGAGGAGGGGTGATGACCATTGACTGGAGTTAGTATACTCTATCTCTATCCACTAAGGATAACTTTAATGAGGCCACCTGATCTAATGCATCTTTCAGCAACTACAAACTAGATCTCCTGCTGAGAGAAACTTCTAACACATTCTCATTCCAAGTAATGTAGAATATCTCAAAGTCATAGCCCTGGTGGAACTCTTTTCATCACCTTTAGATGAAGTTTATATCTTTCTAAGAGAAGATATACTTGAGAATCTTTTAATTGGAGTAGATGATAAACCACTTTCTCATCAGGTAGTGTCACCACATCTTAAAAGGGAAGACTACCACTGCTAACTCAAGATCATGAGTTGCATATTTCTTCTCATGTGGTCCCAAATGGTGCGAACCATAGTAAATCACTTCTTACCTATACATTAGGTCACAACCAAGATATATTCCCAATGCATCACATAACACTACGTACTCAACACCCTCCTCTATAAATCTCAAGATCAGAGTTATTGGAGAACTCTACCTCAACTACTGAAAATCCTGTTGGAACTTCTTTGTCCACACGAAAGTCTTCCCATTTCATGTAAAAGCTATCATAGATGATAATATTTTAGATAAATAAGATATGAATCTCTGATAATATCTTGACAACCCAAGGAAGTGTTGCACCTCTATCATGATCTTGTGTGGTTGTCATTCTAACACTACCTCAACCATGGCTGGGTCCACTTCTACTCCATCCGATGAGATAATGTGTCCTAGAAATTGGACTATCTAAATCCAAAACTGGAACTTCATGATATTTCTATAAATCTGGTGCTCTTAGATTATTTCCAAAACTATCCTAGTGTCACGTGTCCTCCTCCTCGGACGTTGAGTACACAAGGATATCATCGATGAAGACTATCATGGACTGGTCTAAGTAAGACTGAAAGATCTAGTTCATGAGTCCCATGAACACTACTGAGGATTTATTCATACCAAAGGTCATCACCATGTACTCATAATTACCATAATAACATCTAAAGGTCGTCTTCATTATATACTCATCCCATACTCGCATCTAGTGATAGCCTGGTCAAAGGTCAATCTTTAAGAACCATCAAACCCCTTTCAACTGATCAAAGAGGTCATTGATCCTTGGTAGTGGATACTTGTTCTTCATGGTCACCAGGTTCAAGTTCTAGTAGTCCACACACAACCTCAATCTCTCATATTCCTTTTTGGAAAACAAAACTAGGGCCGCCCATGGTGAACAATGGGTCTCACGAATCCATTTCTTTGAAATTCATCCAACTATACCCTCAACTCACAAAGCTTTGAAGGATCCATATGACATGCTGGTATAGATATCAGTTTCATCTAGGGGTGTAAATCAATGAAAATTTCAATCTCCTGGTAAGAAGGTAAACTTGGAACATCTTCCGTAAAGATGTCCTCATACTTCGCCACTACTAGAATAAACTGGAAACTCATAACATCCACTGATTTGAGGGTCAGGATATCCAACTAATGAGTAATTAGCTACACCTTACTTTTCATGAGTCCATACTTTTCTTCCTAGGTTTCTTTTTCCCCAAAAAAGGTAAACCTCATTCCATCACTGCGGACATACCACACTCTTCGCCTAAAACAGTAAATCTGGGCATGGACTATAGATAACCAATCCATACCAAGAATGATGTTGTAAGGACTTAACACTACCACCAAGAGGTTTGAATCAAAACTCTCACCTCCAAGGGTCAGGTCACACTTTCGGAAAAGGTGTGTGATAAATAATTCTTCTCTGGTAGGTGTCTCCAAGCGTAAGGGTTGAGACAACGGTTCAACTGAAATATGTAGGTCTCATACAAGATATGTGGAAAGAAAGTAATGACTAGAACCTTGGTCTATCAGTACTACAGCTAAAGAAAAAAAGACCCAGATCATACCTCAAATCATTCATGAAGCCCCCTGGGTCATAAACCTCAACTTTATGAAGTTATCTCTGCCCCTTTCCTCTGGTTCCCTGAACCTAGCATGGACCACCTAGGTGTGGTGGTGGTAACTAGTCGAAATGGCCACCACATATTGTTGATCTCCCAAATCCTCTTTCACATCCGCTTCCTTGAAGATATTCCATATACTGCCATTGTCTCTTCCTTGGTGATCCATCCAAAGTCTCCTTATTAGCAGTATGAAAGGTTGGAAAATTTTGAGTGAGATTTCCCATTATATCACATAAATAGAACTTCCTCTCTCTAGGATGATTGGACCTACCATGTGTTCCCTGAACTGCAGATCCTTTATCTAGGGACCTCATCCTAAAACTTATCCCACATCTAGGTCCCTGATAATGATGTCGTCTCCCTACTACTTAGGTATTTACTCCTTTTCCACTACTGACTATCACCAGTTGTATCTTCTCATCCAAGAACCGTTAAACCACCAAAGACTGCTCAAGCACCCCTGCATAGGTAGAAATTCACAAAGGGATAATGATATCTCAGAAGTATCTACACAGACATCTCCTGAAAGACTGAGACATGAATTACCGATCTCAAACCAAATCCATTGAGTAACTAGAAGGGTTGGGGAACCTCGATGAATAATCAAATACTGTCATGCTACCCTGATGTACTGAACAAGCTCCTGGATACACACATCTCTCACCGTAATAAGTGATAAATCCTCTCTAAAGAGTCACTCAGACTCTATCAATCAAATATTCACATCATCATAAGTCTAGATAGTAAAATTCCACCATAATCCCTTAGATCTGTGTAGAAGGCTCACCACTAGGACCACCATCTGATTTGCTGGTATCCTGACTAGATGGAAAACTCAGGTCATCACCTCAATCCAGTCCCCAGCTGCCTATGGGTCAGGCTCACCTCTGAACCTGAGTGGTATCTTACATTTAAACTCATGAAGCACACTCGGCCTGTGATCATCATCCTTTGGTAATGTGGGTACCAGGTGTTTCTCTACTGGTGGCGGTATGGTTGGTGCACCATCTTTAGGTGACATCTGGGGAACTGGTCCTTGTATCAAAACCTTTTTTCCGAGGGGGTCATAATCGTGATAAAGATACTAAATCCAAGCTATTATATGTCGCAGATACAACCTAAAACAAACAATATGTACAATGGACAATGAGTATATATACAGAGTTGACTCAAAAGGACATGGAAACCACAACCCATTACTATATTATGCATGTACCATTTTTTCCTACAACCAGTGTTCTCATGTACTAAGTTGAAAAGATGGTTATCAGAGTCCTGGTGTATGGATACGTTAGTCACTCCACCAACACTGGAGTCTCTAGCCAGAAATCTAAACTTGAAACACTTAACACTATTTCCCAAAACCAATATCACAGACTCCTAAACCTAATGTAGAATCGACCACCTCTGATACCACTCTGTCAGGACCCATCCCAGTAGGGCCCTTGTCATGATTCCCCAATCCCACCTCCAATATTCTAGGGGCTGGTGAATAGCACTGAGTAGAAATATCACTAACACATGAGGCATCTCATATGTTCTTGTACGCACGCGTACATCTCCAAGACCACAAAATGATGAAATATAAAAACCACTAAGTAAATGAAGCATGCATACCACTATATCCCACAACCATAGTATGATGAAAAGTAAATTAAGTAAACAAGGATATAATACAAACCCACAAAAAAGTGTTTGTAACTATAAGTCTAACCTATAATAAAAAGGTAATAGGACTACTGTCTAGAAGCCACAGGAACACACCTCTATCTGTCTAATCTAACTAAGCACCATCTGGTCCTGGTCCAGCTAGAGATTCATCAAAAGTTCGATCGTTTTCACAAGACAATACACATGCAAGAAAAGCCTATGTAGGGGTGAGTATAACAATACTCAGTATGACACCTCTAAACCACAAAGAAATTCAATAAAGGAAAGATACAATCAGATCTAAAAAGGTATATGTCTACAGAACATATAATAATAATATATAGATATACTCAACCAAGACACATAGTATATAGGTATGCCACAACCACTATATACCAGCACTAGGATTATAGCTCGAAGATTCCATGAAGCACTCATCTGGGGGTACACATTCTTGAGTCTGATAGCACCGATGATGTCTGTCCGAGAGGTACAACTCATTAGGAACTGTCATGAGAAAGATACATTAATTGTCTAAAGAGAATACAATACAATATATGAGGATCATATCCAGGTCCATGGGGTGATACCAACAATTCAATCTCAATTAACTCGCTAACTATAGGATCTGTATCTGCCTAATTTTGGTCACATCAATACCAATAAATCTACCTAGGTCATGAAGAAATGAATAGAGGATCCTACTCCGATCCCCTAGGGGGATTCCAACCACTATATCTAGGAAGTCTTATATAAGGGATCGTAGTCCTAGGATAGGAAAATATTTATACCTTCCTTTAGGAAAAATGATAAAGGGAATGAACCCTAGAGAAACTTGACCAAGAAACAGAGGATAAGAGAATCAAGCTATGTATAAAGGTGTACACAACATGTAGTAGGGTCACACACTATGTCCCTTGAACTCGAGTACTACCTATGTACAATGGCCCATTTCATTCCAAACTATGTTGTGTGGAAGATGTGTGCACGAAATATAGTAAGGGTTACATGTCATTTCCTTCCATCTGCGATCTACTCGTGCACTTTGGTCATGTGCTAGTACACAGTTTCCACCTGTGTATCCTTACACATGTATCTTTTCCCATGTATGGGGTAGTCCATGTAGCTAGTTCAATCCATAATGTGTGGGGGAGTACACACCATGTTGTCAACCAATGTACTCCACCTTGTGTTTGTGTACAGTCCTAAGTATATACCGAGTTCATCAGAAAGGGGACACACACCATGTAGTTAGGGACTATACACTATGTGTATCGGGTTTTTTCAGAAACCCTTATTCTTCCTTTTACTCACATCGTCGATCCTCCAAATTTTTTTTAGATTCTTATTTCTCCTGGAAATTCTATATCCAATCTCATTTCTCCATCACAACACCAAATTTATGGGTTTGGGCCATCAATCAGTATAGAAATCCAAATTCATGTATCCCCACACAACTCACCTTAATAACAGGTGCTTCTAAATCACTTCGATCTATCCACCGTCGTCTTCGTCACACCTCCATTTCATCACATCGATTCTATTTCTACAACCTTGGATCATGGTTATAAGAACTATGCATTCAACGATCGATCCCTTAGTTGGGTGTCGAACTGTAAACTAAGGGTCGCCCATAATGAACAAGAAATAGGGAGAAAATGCATAAGGAACAATCATGAGGAACGAATCTCAGTTGTTATTCATTATAACCTTGGATACATTCCATAAGAATGATAAATGAATCAAAAACAATCTTCAAAATAATTATCATCTATATAACCCTATAGAATAATCACATACGGAAAATACAATCGATCTGTGCAATAATCTATTTGTGGATTAGTCTTCTTCTATCGTGGGAATCAAGAACGGGGAAAATTCAGTCAAAATAACACATCCTAATTGGATTTGGATCGCTCATTGATGAAGAATGGTTTCCATGTCATCATCATTAGTGAGATCCATCAACATCAGCGTTCATCAATTGCCAATTTGAAATTTTTTCATCACCTACTCAAGATAATTCACCCAATCTCTCTGTCTAAAAGGTTTCTATAGGATTCCAGGGTTATGAGACTAACTCTAGATCTCTAAAAAAGGGTTTATTTAAAAAAAACATGTCATTGCATCACTGTATCATTTAAAATAAATTAAATTTTCTTAAATTTATTTTACTCATTTAAGCGCCCATGATGACTTTCCACAAATGACCTACGCCGACCAATGTCATGTTTCACCTAAGGTAAAGCCACTATTCGGAATGCAATGGTTCCCTCATATTTCTAATCTAGGCTCCCGTTTAGAATTTATTGAACTATTTTAGGAAAACTACATGTGTGTGTTATTTAATATTTTAATATTTTTTGATCATTTGTTCTGGCCACACCGGTCCTCATAACCCCACATTGTCTCAGCACCTAGTCTTGAAATCAATCTATATAATATTTAAAAATAATACATGTAAAATCCAAGTGATTACAATCAGTTATTTTCCCTATCATATTAATCTAATACATATTTAGTTGTTTTCACAGATATTTTGGGAACCCATATTTTACTATAAATTATCTACAAAAATCCATAGAAGATATAACATGTTCCTTTATTCCAATGTTACCATGATTTCCATTTCTTTTCTTTATCGAGCTACAAACACTTCATATTGATTCAATGTTCATAGCCAAAAAACCCTTCTCGAATCAATATATAGTGTTGTAAGTTAAACAAATAGAGATATTGGTAATCATGGTAACATTGGCAGTAAAGATTCTTTTCAGACTTTGGGACATGTAGGAATCAGCGGCACCACAATCCAACACACTGCTGGTATGACTCTAGGTGTGTCTTTTTTTTTAATTGACATTAATTTTAGTAAAATAGACAGATGACATACTCAAAAATGAAAAAACACATTCACATTGTTTTTATACTTTTTGAAAACAATACATAATTCATTTAAGACTTGTAGGAATCATATTTACCTCAATCCAATGCATGGTGAGACTAGTATGACTCAAATTGTCCATTATTAGTTTAAAATTGAAATTTTACTTCCAAATGTGTAACTCACTAAAAAATAATCAAACATACTCATATTATATTGATAATTTAGGACATCAATTCATAAATCATTTGTGATGTGTAGGAATCAGTCAAATGTCAACATGATACATGATGTGACCAGTATTAGTCAAAGTGTGTGTTTCCATTTTAAAATGAAATTTTAGAAAAAAAAAAGAAAAGTGGTGTATTGAAAATAAAGAAATTATATTAAAAAAAATTTAATTTTTTTTAAAAAGATCCATGAGTCATTTAGGGTGTTTAATAATCATCTTCACCTCAATATAATGCACTATATGATCAGTATGACTTCAAGTGCGTCTTTTTATTTAAAATTGATATCAATTTTAGAAAAACGGAACAAGTGATGTACTGAAAAATGTAAAAACACATTAATATTGTTTTTATACTTTAGTTAAATTATCTATGAGTCATTTGGGATGTGTATAAATCTTTTTAACCTCAATCTGAGTCACGGTGTGACCGGTATGACTACATGTGTGTCTTTTTTATTTATAATTTCTATTAATTTTAGTAAAAAGGAAAACTGACCAACTCAAAACTAAAAAAACTAATTAATATTATTTTTATAATTTAGGAAAATTATCCATGGGTCATTGGTGACATGTAAGAATTATCCAAACCTCAAAATGACACATTGTGTGACCAATATGACTCCAAGTGTGTATTTTTATTTAAAATTGACATCATTTTTAGTAAAAAGGAACAAGTGATGTTCCAAAAACTGAGAAAAAACATTTAGATTATTTTTATAAATTAGGTAAATGATACATGAATTCTTTGGTATGTGTAAAAATCAGTCTCACCTCAATCCGAGGTACAGTGTGACCGATATGACTCTAAGTGCATCTTTTTTATTTAAAATTTATAACAGTTTTAGTAAAAAAGGAAAATTGAACCACTCAAACCCAATAAAACAAATTACTATTGTTTTGATACTTTAAAAAACGATCCATGAGTCATTTTGGATGTGTAGGAATCAGCCACACCTCAATATAATGCACAGTGTGACTGGTATGACTTCAAGTTCATATTTATATTTAAAATTGACATCAATTTTAGTAAAAAGGAACAAGTGGCATGCTAAAAATAAAGAAAACACATTCATATTGTTTTTATAATTTAGATAAATTATCCATGAGTCATTTGGGATGTGTAAGAATCATTCAAACCTCAATCCAAGGCATTTTGTGACTATTATGACTCCAAGTGTGTCTTTTTTATTTAAAATTTACATCAATTTTAGTAAAAATGACAACTGACCTACTCAAAACTAAGAAAATTCATTCAAATTGTTTTGATGCTTTATTTAAATGATCTATCAGTCATTTGATATGTGTTGGAATTAGTATCACCTCAAATTGACACACGGTTTCACCATTATGTCTCAAAGTTTATATTTTTATTTAAAATTGACATCAATTTAATAAAAATGAAAAATAACCTACTCAAAACCAAGAAAATGCATTCATATTATTTTCATACGTTGGGAAAATGATCTATAAGTCATTTTTGAAATGTAGTAATTAACTAAAACTCAATCTGATGCATGGGTTGATTGGTATGACTCCAAGTGTGCCTTTTTAATTTAAATTGACATTATTTTTTTCCAAAGGAACAAGTGACATACTGAAAACTGATAAAACACATTGGGATTATTTTGATAATTTATGGAAGTGTTCCATGAGTCATTTGTGACATTTAGGAATCACTCTCACCTCAATTCAACGAATGGTGTGACCAGTATGACTCAAAGATCCTGTTAACAGTTTAAAATTGACATTTTAGTTCAAAACGTGTGTCACTCACTAAAAACCAAGAAAATGCACTTTGATTGTCTTGATAATTTAGAAAAAAAATTATAAGTCATTTGTGAAACTTTGGAATCATTCTCACATCAAACTGACACACAATGTGACCCTTATGACTCAAAGTGTGTGTTTCTAGTTTGAAATGACATTTTAGAAGAAAACACAAGCGAAATACTGAAAACTAAAAAAATTCATTCATATTGTTTTGATACTTTAGAAAAAGGATCTTTAAGTAATGTGTGATGTAAAGGAATCATCTGCACCTCAATCCCACACATAGTGTGACTGGTATAACTACAAATGTGTCTTTGTTAAAAATTGACATCAATATTTTTAAAAAGAACATGTGACATACTCCAAACTAAGAAAAAACAATGGGATTATTTTGATAATTTATAAAAATGATCGATACCCCATTTTTGACATGTTGGAATAAAACACACCTCAATACAATGCACAATGTGAATGGTAAAACTCAAAGTGTGTCTTGTTTATTTAAAGTTGAAATTTTTTAATATATTTGTTTGTATTAATGTTTAATTTATTTATTTATAATATTACTAACATAATATTTGTTTTCTCATATAGGTGGATTCTATTTATCAGGTTGAGGGGATGTTTTTGGAAATAGATACCATGGGCATAAATTTTTGAGAGGGGATCATGAGTGTCAAAGACAAACATTAACATTTTAAATTGTTTTTGGAGAGTAATTGAAAATGTAATTATATAAAACAGTATTTGAAATGTATATATTAGTGTTTTTTTATTTGTGATGTAAAATGTATTTCAATTAAAGTATATATTTTTTGTGTAGGAGGTTTTAGTATGTTTCTTTTTTGTACATGAGTTTGTTGCAGTGTACCATTATACAAATAGAAAAATGCAGCAGATGGGGCCATTATCAGTGTTATAAATAGTGATAATAAATAGTGTCATTTATTAGTAATAAAGTAGAAATGATAAGTGGGGTCTTTATGAGAAATTTTTTAGTGTTGATAAAGGAACCCCTTTATCAGTTCTTTTTTAGTGTTGATAAAGGGGACCCCCCCCCCAACAGTGTTGTGATTAACAACATTGTCAAAATCCATTTTTTCACTATTAAAGGGAATGCATGTAGTAGTGATATTTAGTTTTTAGCATGAATATATGATACAGAAGTGGGTGGTTAGATCCATCTCAACTCAAATCCTTACATTCATCATGTGTTTCATATTGTGAGAATTTATTCCTATTGAAATAATGTGTTTAGGTTTTTCAAATTAAAATGGTGTTTGTGTGTTTCTTCCATGAAAAAAATATTTGTTTTATTATTAATATAAAAAATGTTAATTTTTATGGGATCTTATTATGTCTTCTATCTTGGGCATCTATGTAGGATCTTCTATATGGTTTTGTCGATGATGGTATTTTTGGATTATGCTTAAGAGCATGCTACACTTCTTCTCCCTTGGCTCGTTCTACATCATCCTCCCTATATGTCTCCTTGATATTGATGGAGGCCAATTAGGTGTCACTAGTTTGAGGGTTTTATGTTTTTTTGTGTTCATTCTTACAGTATTCTTTTTGTAGTATTTGTGTCACTATTTCCCTTATATTCTTGTACTACCATGTGGCCTAAGATTTTCTCAGATCTATTACACCACCTCTTTCTTTTCAATTCTCTTTTTATTCATCCATCAAACATGTTTCCTACCTCTATTGCCTCACCTGACATACCATCTCTTCCACTGCTACACTATTATTGTCTCATTGCCTCACCTATCAATCCTTCTACTTGATTATACAAACTTTTTTGGCTCTCATAATTTTTTTACTTTCATTACAGAGAGTAAATATAGGTTCATAGGACTTATGGGTCCTTCATTAATGGATATGTAGCCCTTATTCTTGTCATATTCTATGGTGGATAGTTCACATCATGTAAAATCTTGGTAAATCATAGAGTTTTCAATATGTTTAACCCTGATAGTACTGATGACATTTTCCCATGAGAAACCCTTTCCCAAGTTATTGGTTTAGGCATAAAATTGTAAGCTACTTGTTTTTTCATTATATTTCTTTAGTTTTTCATTATAATTATTTGTATTCTGTATTGGGGTTTCATGCAAGAATCCATCCAGTTTGAGAGTGTACATTACCAACTTCGGGCCAACATTCATCACTGGATCATGGAGTGACAAGTTCACTATGCTCGAATATCTTATGTGGTCTAAATAAATTTATTTTATCGCTTTTTATCTATCATATTCTAGTTTTTCTTTTTTAGAATAATAATAAAACATTTTAGTATTTTTATTTCCGTGGAGTTGGAAAAACTTTTTAGAATCGTGTAAATACTTGTGTTATTTTCTTTCTAATAAATTTATTTACTCTATATGATAGTTATTACTATGTTCCATATTTATCTTTCAGTTTCTTCCTTCATCTTTTTAAAAATCACCAAGTCAGATCTTTATTGACTCAGTTCAGTATGGGATGATTTATATAGAACATAAACCGCACCCAAAAACTGGTATCATAGACTATAATTTGACTTATTTATGTGATCTATTAAGTTTTAATTCAATAATTTTAATCTTGATAATGATTTTAGTATGCAGATAGTTAATATGTGTATTCTCCTTGTGAAAAATAGACTTAAATATTACTTGAACCATTCCAAGAAACATGTTTTCGCAGTCTCTCCTAAAGGATTATCTTTCATCACTTACATTGGCGCCGTCCCCAACATTCTCAAAAAGTCCCATTATATGATCTTGTTAACCTTAAGGGATAAATTTATATTTTAATTCATTCATGAAACCTATAATAAAGACTTATGTCTTAATAATGATAATATTTATATGTATAAGTCTTTTATTGGTCATCTATATTGCAAGATTCATCATTAAACTTTCAAGATAACCCCTAGTTCCTCTGTTCATACCCTTCTTAATAATTTTAACATGGTTCTTCTTGACTTTTATAATATATATTTGAATATTAATGATGAGGATCAAGGACTTTGTTTTAATTATCTTGATTATTTCCTTTACACTTTAAGGGATACCATGATGTAGGGTATAGATTCTATAATGTTAGAAGAGGTTAAGGCTATAGTTTGTCCTGTTATCTTCAAACACATGGTTTGAAGGAGGATCCTAGTGGTGTAAAAAAAGAAACATAGTTAATGTATGTTAAGGGTTAGTTTCAAAACAACAGTAAAGAATATAAAGATAAGAACCAATATAAGAGCATCTAGTATTTTGAGCGTGGTAAGACTAACCATATTAAAAGATGCATTCCATATTATAAATTTAGGGATATTATGGCCCAGACCAATATGGTATTCCTTGAGTTCACTAATGTGGATATTCTTAAGTTTCTTTAGAAACCCTTTGTTAGTTTTAGGTGTATATTTATAGACTTTCTCTCTTCAAACATCCTAGGATTGGACCTAAATGTGTTTTGTAGGGGAACCCTATTAGAAGAGAGGGTGAGTTTGAGCTGGACTAAGCTATTCAAACTTGGTTGGAGATTCTCCTCATGATAGCTTCCTATTTTGTTGTTGTTGTGTATTCTACTACATTTTACTATTACATTATTTTGATCTTTTATAATTCATCATGTTCACTATTTTTTTGAACTTGAGAAATTATGTTTTTAGTTAAGTGGGTATTTGGGTATATTTTTTCAACTACATTGGATTTAGTGAAGACTTTGTTATATGGGTAATATTTATATTTTTTTATACTTATTTAAATTTATAATCATGTTTAAATAGTATGATAATAGTAGGTGGGTGCTATAGGTATAACATTTTCCACTAAGGTAGACGAAAAGATATATTTGTGATGGGTGGATATTTGTAGTCTTAGTTTTTTTTCTATTTATGAAAGTCTTCCTGAACTAACCATTATGTTATATTAGGCCTTACAAGAACACCATCTATTATTTTTTCATTTTATTTTGAAAATGTGTGTATTTTTTAAAATTGTGTTTTTTTTCAAATTAAAATATTTTTTTTCATTTATTCCATGAAAAAATGTTTTTTTATATATATTAAGAAAAATATGAATTTTCTTCTGAATATTTTTTTGTCTTCTACTATAGGCCTTTGAGTTGGATATTCTATGTGGCATTGTTGATGATGGTCTTCTAGGCTTAAGTGGGGGCGATGTTTCACTTATTCTCACTTTTCTCATTCCATGTAATGATCCCTGAATTTCTCCTATTTCTTTATGGAGGTTGATTGTGTGGTAATGATTTAGCGATTTTATGCTTCTTAATGTGCTTAATTTCAGTCTGTTTTCATAGTGATATATTTCACTATTTCCCTTCGATTTCTATACTTCTTCAAGTCCTAGTCTTCAATCAAAGGTGTTACTACACACCCTAATTTATGATTATTCCATTATACATCCACTAAAATGTTGTCCCACCTTGATAGCCTCACCTAAAATTTTGCCTCTCTATCAAATTGCCTCCCAAACATTCAACTTCATTGTATGAAGTTTTTTGGAACACAAAAATTTAATTCTTTTTTCATATAGTGAAGAGAAAGCTCATAGGCCTTCCAGTGTCATTCTTGGATGGATTAATAGCCCCTATTCCAATAATCTTATCTAATAGTGAGTTAAAGTCATGTGAAATTTGTGTGGATCATAGTTTTTTCAAGACATTCAACCTTGGAAGCACCGATGATTTCTTTCAATGATCAACCCTCCCTCAGTTTCTTGGTATAGTCTTGGGATTGTAAACATCTTTTTTTTCTTTTTTTTTATTCAGTGTTTAATTATACTCATTCTTATTCTTCAAATTTTGTGTTGGGGTTGTTTTCATGAGTGTATCTAGTTAGAAGTCATACATTACCATCTTCAGGACATGGTTCACTATTGGCTCCTAGACTGATAAGGTCCCTATGATAAAATAGCTTTTGTTATCCATGAAAATTTCTTTTTTCACTTATTCTATATTGTATGGTTGTTGTTATTTTGATCTCCTTAATAATAAAATGTTATAGTTTTGTTATTACTATGGATTAGTACCAAAATAGTTTGAAACACATAAATACTTATTTTCTTTTATTTCTTACAATTTTATTTATTGAATTCATTTTTTCTTGCTCCTTCTACTCTCTGTCTTTCATTTTCTTCCTCCATATGCTCAAACATACCTAAGTATAATCATTATTATCTCATATAGGTGTGGTATACCTTATATCATACCCATATCATTCCCAATAATTTTTTTATAATGCAAATTTCTGAAATATTTTATGATTCCCTTCAGTATCACAGGTGTGTGGAAGGGTAGGAGTAGGCCTAGTATATGGACTCAAACAACTACCAATCTAGGGTCATTATGTTCATGGAAATACATAATACACAAAAATAATATGAAATTATGATTATTAAAAACCCAATATTCACTTGAATATACCCTAGTGAAATCCTAATCTGGGATAAGATGGATAGAGAGGGAGAGATAACTAAGGATCAAGATTGTATCAGGGGATGATAAATTCCAAGAATAAAAGATGGAATCTTCTTATACCACTAGTCAGGGGTGGTGCCTACTAAATTTGGTGATGAATATAGTGGAGTGATATGTAAAATGTTACAAATTGATATTTTCCTCCTTAATTAAATACTATTTTTTATGGCTTGTTCACCATGCAACTCATAAACCAATGGAATACAAACCATTATAAGGTAGATGTAAAATTACATGGTATTAACAGGTGTAACAGAATTATGATATATATATATATAAACAAAAAAAATAAAAAAATCACTTTAAATATAGACTTAATTAGTATATTTAAAAAACTAATAAAATCTTTTTATTATGCTTAAAATATATTTTATGAAATGATATTTTTTATGTTTGAAATATTTATAATTAGCACTAATTTTAAAATAACAATTAATATACAAAAAATAAATTATTAAAAAAAATCAGCATATTTTATGATTTTATGTTTATAAATTTTAGGATATGAATATGAATAAAATTAACATCATTTTTGGATTTACCATAGTCATATTATCATACGATGATTTTTTGGTATTTTTCAGAAATAATTTATTTTCAAGTGAATGGTGAAAATAAAGATTTTATTAATGTCATCACTTTTATAAAATTCAATTATTATATGAATACATTAATCATTTTTGAAACCTTTTATTATAAAATTATATATTATAAATTATAATAAATCATTTTAAAATACATTGTTGAATTTTTGAACCTTTTCTTAATAATTTGAAATTTTATCTAGCGACATAATGAAAACTATTTTTCAATTATTTTGTTTAATTGATTATAATATGAAAAAATGAATTTTTTGAATTATTTTGTTGTTAAATGAATAATATTTGAATTATAATAATTATTTTATATTCAATGGAATTAAAGATATTGAAAATTATTTCCAAATCATAAATCTTTTTTCTTAAAAATAATCTTTTTTCAAAAAATGGGTTTTTACATGTTGTATGCACTAAAGATAATATTAATTTACCTAAAAATAGAAAGTTAATTTGATAAATTTATTCTTATATTGGAGATAATAATTATTTTACTAGTTGATATGGCCAATTTAATTTTTTGTATAAAATTTAGATTATTAGGATTAATGTTAATTATCATGATAATAGTGAAATGATTATTTTAAAAATAATATTTTATTAATATAATAGAAATTATATCAAACCAATACTAAATAATATTAAGAATACATAATGGTCAAAATTTCATTTTTCTATTAAAATTGTTTTTCTACACATTATCTATTTTAATTTAAAAGTTAATTTTATAATATTTAGAAATTAAATTGGATTAAATAGATGTTAAATTTTTGTTCTTGAATAGAAAAAAAAATTATATGGGTTGTTATATATTCTTAATAAAACATAATATCACTTAGTTAAAAACAAGCTACCTAGTTTAAAAGAAAAAGATTAAATTATAAAAAAAACATATAATGGTAAAAACCCTATAACATGTTTAAAACATTCTTTGAAACCCTTGGTTGAGTATTTCATGACTAAAATACACTCTATGCTCTATTATTTTGAAAATTTGGAGTTATTAACCTTGTAATAGTGTCATGGAATTATTAAAATATGAAGGGTATTTCCAAAAGTTCTATTTTCCTCTCTTATAAAAGGGGGTCACTTAAACTATTTCAAACACATACCATATCACGACCCGACCCACCAAGGCCCACTTGGTTGGTGATAAGCCAAGGGAGACTACCCTAGGCCCACCTCTAATAGTCCAGGGTTGGGAGACCGGTGCTGACTAGGCATATCTCACACAATGGAGGCCTTAACCTAAGTACATATACACATTCACACATCGGCAAGCCCATACAATGCTGAGAAAGTGAAAAAAACTAGTACAATTAATTCATAAACAACATTTATCCCACATAAAAGTATGAAAAATAAGCATAAAGTGAAAAAAATAGGGATAAATAAAATACCAACTAAAACCTAAAAAAGAGTCCAACCTTCTCAAAAGTATGGGACTAGTCTCAAATGAAACACCTAGTAAACACCTTGATATGTCTTTCCCAAAACTAATATCTCCCTACTCTCGGTCCTCCCAGAAATCCATTGAATTTTTTTCATCTTCATAAGACACAGAACGGGTGGGAAATCCCATTCAAGGGTGATTATAACAATACCTAAGAGGACACCATGAAATCGCTAATTATAAATCATTAAGAGTAGTTAACTCAAATACACTAGTAAGTGAATCAGGATATGATACCTAACAATAATCAATAATAGACCCATATATACTCATAATATACAACTAGTCTCATGGGGTCTTAACTAACACTCCCATATGTAGGATTCTATCCAAGTCTTCTAAGTAACTCGTGTTCTAGGATTACTCACTCCATGACCTAGGATATCACTGATGACACTCATCTAAGAGGTTATTCTCATGTGGCCTTGTGAAGATTGTTATAACTGGATCTTAGAAGATTTTGATGCTTAGCTAGGTGATCACACCAAATATTTCTGGGGAATTATAGAAATCCTATTAGATCAATCTTCTTGATAGGGGATCGACGCCCTATGCCCGGTGGTCACACCAATACTACAAACCCTACCTTGGAAGGATATGATAGAGGATCCCACCGCAGAACTCACAGAGGGATACCACAAACTCTATCCAAAATGGAACATGTATACAGGATCATAATCCTTTTTCAATAATGTAATGACATGTTGTACCCTCATAAGAATGGACCAAGGAACTATACTCAACTGAACCTGGTCTATACTGAGGAAATTAAGGTTTCAAAGATATCTTAGAGAAATTACATTGTGTGTATAGAACATACATGGTGTACACATATAATCCCATACATTCCCATGTTTATGACCATGTTCCTCTACCTGGGCCCATGTATACCTAGTCAGGAATATGTATTGTGGGTGTACCCATGTACTTGGTCGTGCAACTGACTCTTTCTGAGTACTAGGTTATTCCCATGTACTCTACCTATGCTCATGTGTCTGGTTATGTCAGTGTTCATGTACTCCCAAAGTACACAATGGCCTGCTAACATTAATTCACACAGCCTATGACACATGTCATATAGAATGTGATATTTAATTTTTTACAGAAATGTTAGCGACGTAGCTAGGTCCACACAGTGTGTGTTCTTCCGAAGAAAGCATTGTATACTGAAAAAATTTCCATGTTCTACAGTTCTTTCACATGTCTTCACCCATACCTTTGGCCTTAAATCTATCCATGATACTTTTTAGGGATTATTTATATGTGTGGATCAACCCTCGTCATCACTACTCATTAGTTTCAATCATCACATGTCAAATCAGGATGAATAGGAACCACTAGACTGATTTTATCCACCTGTAATCATCCTTAGTCATTGTAACACCTCAATTTCATCCTTGATCATGAACTACACCCATTATATTGATCCATTTCACTGAAGAATCATTATGAAATGATCGAATATCGGGTATTCATCAACCCGTCGGTCAAAGGAATTTAAAATTATGAACATGTAAAGAAACAAGGGATAAATATAAGAATTACAAGAGAGGAATTAACCATGCCCATTTTTTAGGTTGGACTTGATCCATTTTCGTTATAAAATTGAAAAAATTAACCAAAAAATAATTCTATAAATCAATCGTAAATCAACCATCAATGTGAGAAAAATTTATTGTAAGTGGAATTGATCTGCATTCGACATGAGATATCAAAATGGGATAAATTCACATTAAAAAATGTCCTAACTTGAATTTGGATTGATCACTGATGAATAATGATTATGTGTTCTAGTTTTTTGTGAGATCCATGAACATTTTTTCACACCAATCATTGATCCATGATCCGATCATTATTCCTCTAAGAATGATCCTCCATGTCTCCTCTGTATTTCTCCAAGGTTATGCAGCTAACCTTAAGATTTACCCATAACAAGGTATTTATTTATGAGATATTGGATCATGATAATTAATCAAATAAATTAATTTAATTTTTTATTTATTTATTTATCCTCCCATGGATACACTCAACCCATACATCTAACGCGCACCAAGGTTATGTCATTCCTAGGGTAAAACTCATGTTCTAAACTCAATATAAGGCTCATATTTTTTATCCAATCCACCATTATGGATTAATTCAAATATTTCAGGAAAACTAGGCATACATGATATTAATATATTTTATATTTTTATAATATCAATAATAGACTCACTGGGACTTAGAATCTCAGGTAATCTTATCATCTAGATCCAAAAATATTAATAGATATATTTCAAATATTTACATAGAAAAAATAGAGATTTTACATTCACCCAACCTTATTTCTTTTCATCCCAAAAAGTAAAAAAGGGCTGCTCAAAAAGGTGTGGGTACTAAACTCACATTTGGGTCTCCCACTCCCAAGTGCTCTCTCGAAGACTCCTATTATGCCACACACTAAGGTATTCTCTCACTAATAGAGGAAATTCTCTTACTAATCCTCAATCTCCACCAGATACTCTATAAAGGTGAATCCATCCTCGATTACCAACTCACCTCAGTCAATAACATGTGATGGTTCGTGCATGTACCTCCTCATTTGTGACATGTTGAAGAATTCATGTACCTAGTATAACTATAGAGGTTGATCTAAGTAGTATGAAGCCTTTTTGAATCTGTGAATTATCTAGAAACAAATAATGATTCTCATAGACAACTTTTTACCCCATCCAAATCTCTACAGACCACCTCAAGGCGAGACCTTCAGGAACACATGGTCTCCCTCCTTAAACTCTAAATACCTCTGTCTCTGGTCCTCATAGGACTTCTATTATCATTGTGAAATCCTCATATGCTCCTGGATGATCTAAAAATTCTCTATCATAGCTATCACCAACTATAGTCTCATGAGTGATGACTCTCCTAGATCATTCCAACATAGTCGTAACCTACAGGTTTATCTATACAAGGACTTGAATGGTTCCATACTAATGGTGTAAAGGAATTTTTTTTCTATGAAAACTCCGCTAAGGGTTGGTGATCCTCCCAAATATGACCAAAGTACAACATGTAAGCCCACAACATATCCTCATGAACCTAATTGGTTCGTTCAGTCTAGCTTTCAGTTTGGGGGTGAAACGCTATGATCAAATTCAATTGAGTCCCAAAGGCATCCAATAATCCTCTCCATAATCATGACATGAAGTGATAATCATGGTCTTAAACGATCATTAAGGGAACTTCTTAGAACCATATAATATCTTTCACATAAATAATTTTCAAGCTCTTTATTTAAATATACTCGTGGATAGATAGGAAGAAGGATGACTTGGTGAATTGGTCTATGATCACCCAGATGGAATCATGTCCTATAGACATGCATGATAACCCCATCATGAATTCCATAGATATATAATCCCACTCCCACACTAGCACCTCAAGGGGTTGATAAACCCACTGGAACATGGTGCATAGTCTTCACTTACTAACAACTGAGGCATTGAAAGACAAACTCCGCTACACGCTTCTTTATACCTGGACAATTGAATTGATGTTGGAGGTCCGGGTACATATTTTACACACCTAGATATACCTCCAAATGGGGTGTAGGAAACTCTCTCATTACCTAATCCTACAATGTTAATGGTACCGTAGTCTATCCTCTGAAAAATATGATGTGATACCCACCTTCTGAAAATTCATTACGATAACGTCCAACGAGTATCTAAGTATGCAAGGTCTCATAGTCGGTATCTCCAAACTAATCCCCCTAACATTTTATATAATTGACGGGGTAACAACAATCAACTATAGATATGTTTCACCATCCTTTTCCATTAATGGAAACTGCAACAAGGCTAACTATTCTGAATCATTAGAAAATAAATGAGAACAATATCTCCTAATGAGATCATCTGCAACCACATTCCCCTTCCTAGGAATATAGACTATCTCAAAGTCATAATCTCAGATGAACTCTAGCCATCACCTCTATCTCAAGTTAATATCTATAGGAGATAAGATATACTTGAGACTCTTATAGTTAGAGTAGATGATAAACCACTCCCCCATAAGGTAATTTTGCCACATCTTCACTGAGAATACTTACACTTCCAACTCAATATCTTGGGTTGTGTAGTTCTACTCATGCAGTCTCAACAGTTGAGGCCCATAGACTATCACATCTTTCCTCTACATCAATACACAACCAAGTCTAATCCCAAAGGAATCATCGACACTACATACTCAACACCCTCCACTAGAAATATCAATATGGCGTTGATCATCAATATCTATCTCAACTCATGAAAAGCCTATTGGAACCTATAAACCCAAACAAAAGGCTTCTCTTTCCAAGTCAAAGTAGTCAAATGTGAAGATTCCCTAGAGAAATCGGGAAGAAATTGCTTGTAGTATCCTACTAAACTAAAGAAGCATATACCTCTATCATGTTATTTGGTGTCTCTCAATATAACAATAACTTGACATTTGCTGGGTTCACTACTACACCATCAGCTAAGATGATGTGTCCCAAAATGTGGACCTCCTGAATCTATAACTGAAGATTTTAGAGATTCCCATAACGCTGGTGCTTTTAGAGATTGTCCAGGACCATCCAAGTATCTCTCATTCTCTTTCGTGGATTCCTAGTACACTAGGATGGAATCAATGAAGATAAAAAAAACCTATATAATAAATGATGAAAGATCCAATACATGAGTCCCATGAACAAAAATAGCATGTTCTTCATGATGAAAGGCATCATAAATTACTCATAGTGAACATAGAGACATCTGAATGCCAACTTTGGTGTATCCTTTCCCTGTACTCATAGCTGGTGATAGCCTAATCTGAGGTAAATCTTTTAGAATCACCACACCCTTATCAACTAGTTGATGAGGTTGTCAATCCTCGGTAGTGGATAATTATTCTTAATGGTCACCGAGTTGTAGTGTAGATAATCCACACACAACATCAATCTCTATTCTACCTTATTTTTTACCAACACTAGGGATTAATAGGGGGAAACATTGGGTCTCATGAAGTCCTCCCTCTACATGTCTTCCAACTACACAATTAGCTCTCAAAGATCCTTAGGAGACATCTAATATGATGGCATAGATATCAAGGCTTTCATGGGGAGTACGTCAATGGTTAATTCTGCCTCTATGTGGGGAGGTAATCTTAGAAGGTCCTATGGAAAAACATTCACATACTCTACCAACACTATAGGGAAATGAATTCTCATAGCATCCATTGATCAAAGGGAAATACTGCCCAACTAGTGAGTAATCAGATGTATCCTCCTTTGTATGATCCCATCCTTATCTATTTTGGTTTCCTTATTACCAATGAAGGAAAACATCGATCCTTTTTTAAATATACACAATATAATCCACCTAAAACAGTCAATATAGGCATGAACTATAGACAACCAGTCCATACCTAATATGACATCATACGGTATCATCTTTTCTATAAGGATACCCCATAAGAATATCTCCCCACCAATAATCATATCACACCACCAAAAGAAGTGTTTTATAACTAATTCACCTATGATCAGAGTATCCAAGTGCAAGGGTTGAGCCAAAGGATCCATCAGAATCTCTAAGACCCAATCTGGAGAAGTGGTAAGAAAAGAGAGGCTCATACCTGTGTTTATCTGTACAATAGCTAAAATAGAGGAGACACATATCATACCTCTAATTATCCTTAGAGCCTCAGCGTAATAGGACTCCACTACCTACAGTTGTCCCCTTCCCTAGCCACCAGATCCCTAAGCTTGGTGCGGACCACCTGCAGGTGGTTGTGGAAACAAGTCATATCACCTGCCACCTCTAGCTACCCTACCCACTCCTCCTCCTTATCCAGCACCCTATAAACCTCATTATATAATTTTTATGTCTATTTCTTATTGGTCTATAGACTATCTTTTTATCAACGGTGGGGTGGATCAGACAATCCCAAGTGAGATGTCCCTGACCATCGCATGAGAAGAATCGCATCTCCCTCGACTGACTTGATCCATCATGTGATCCCTAAACTACCAATCCCTTATCATAGGATAATTTATGGGAGTTTATATCACACCCATATCTCTATTAATTCCATCAGTTACCTACAACTAAGGCCTCATATCTTGTGTGCCTACTACCAGCACCCATTGTCAATATATTCTCTTCTAGGAAGCTCTCTAGTACTGAATTCCACTCAATCACTCCAACATAGGTGTGAATGAAAATATATATCCCTAAAGACCTTATATCATAGAATAATACATACTCTATGGTTTATTCCCTAAATAAAAAATGTTGAACTATATCTAGGGAGTATTATGAGAGATCAGTAAACCTCACTGAATACTCCACCATGGTCACACTACCCTACGGTAAATACAGAATCTCTTATATGTGCATTGATCTAAAAAATTTCAGATATAACTCCTCCCTAAAAGGATTCTCAAAATATGACCCAAAGAGATAAGTCTCATCATGTGACTAAATCACTAGACTCCACCATCACCCATTGGATCCCAGAAGAAGACTTACTATTAGGACCTCCATCTGATCTGTAGGTGCCCTCATGAGTCAGAAAACTTAGGTTACTACCTCTAGCTAGTCCTTAGCAACCTAGGGTTTTGGATCACCCAAAAACAAAGGATTTTGTTGCCTCTGAATCTCATACAATGCACTCATCATGTACTCATCCACACCCGATACTTCTAGCATTATCTGCTGCTCAACAGGTGGAGGAATAACTGATAAACCACCCATAGGTACTACCTTCTATAAAAACCCCAATACTAAAGCCTCACCACTTGGAGGATCATCCTCATGATCACACAATGAAATCCTAGCTATTTGTCTTTGTGGAGGCATCATGAAATAAAAAATGATCACCATGATCAATGAGTATATATTGGGAGGTGACTCAAGTACATTGAAACCACAACTCCTTCCTATATGACAAATATACCATTGTTTTCTCCTATAATCAGTACCTAAATGTATCAAATAAACAAGAAGTTATAAAAGTCTTGGTGAATGGATATATTGACCATTTCACCAGCATTGGATCCCCTAGCTTGAAATTTAAACTCAAAATACTTTCACACTATTTTCATAGATCCCAAACCAATCTAAAAACTAAACAAAAATATACGCTCTAGTCTTGAGGTACAACCACGCTCTAATACTACTCTATCATGACCTAACCCACTAGGGACCACCTAGCCAGTGATAAGTCGAGTGTGACTTCCCCTATCCCACCTCCAAAAGTCCAAGGGCTGGAAACTAGCACCATGTAGGCATATCTTACATATGGGAGGCCTTATCCTAAGTACCTATATGTACACACACATCTCCCAGCCCATTTAATGTTGAGAAAGTAAAAATAATTGATACCATAAATGCATGAACAACATTTATCCCACATTAGATTATGATAAAGTACTACAAAGAGATAAAAGGATCCAAATAAAAACTGAACCAATAACTAAAAAGGAGTCAAACCTACTAAAAAGGAGGGGACTACTATCAAATGAAACACCTAGTAAATGCCTTAGTCTTTCTCTCCCAAAACCAAGCTATGCCTACTCCCATCCCTCCTAGGACTCCATCAAAAGGTATTTCATCTACATAACTCATGACATGTGTTAGAAAATCACATTCAAAGATGATTATAACAATACCCAATAGGAATCCCTAAAATCACTAAGCATAAATCATCAAGGGTAGTTAGCTCAAATTCACTAGTAATTCAATCAGGATATGAGACATAACAATAATCAAGCATAAACCATGATATACTCATAAGAGAAAACTGATATCAAGGGGTCTCAAAAAATACTACCGACCATAAGATTCTTCCTGAGGATTCTAGGTAACAATCATTCCAGGAGTACTCACTCCATGAACTAGGTTCTCACTAATGACACTCATCGGAGAGGATGTTCTAATCTAGACTTGCTAAGAAAGTTCTCACTAGATCTCAGAATATAACATTGTTAGGATATAAGATCACACTCGGGACTTTTGGGGATTCCACCAACCCTACTAGATAAATCTTCTAGATAGGGGATATATTCCTTGTGCATGGTGGTCATGCTGATACCACAAACCCCACCTAGAAATGATATGATAGAGGATCCCACCCTATGAATCATGGAGGTATATCTAGAACTCTATATAAAACAGAACTTGTAGAGGGGATCAACATCTTATTCCAAGGATGTAATTTTGAATTATACCCTTATAGGTATGGACCATGGAACCATACTCATATGAACCTGATCTATATTGAGGAAATTAAGGTTTCAAATCTATCTTAGAGAAAGTACATTACATATATAGAGGGTACACAATGTGTACCTCTAACCCTAGACATGATCGTGTCCATTCATGTGTTCCTCTTCATAT
Organism: Viscum album; assembly: GCA_963277665.1. Taxonomy (NCBI): domain Eukaryota; kingdom Viridiplantae; phylum Streptophyta; class Magnoliopsida; order Santalales; family Viscaceae; genus Viscum; species Viscum album. The sequence goes on from OY728152.1 coordinate 7,211,465, forward strand.
ATCCATAAACACCTATCCTTGCCTATGTACTACAATTGTGCTTGTGTACATGGTTCTATACCTAGTCATGTACCAGGCTATATCTGAGTACCGTGTCATGCCCATGTACTCCACCTATTCTAGGGTTCCCTGTCATGTCCATGCCTATGTACCCTCTAAGTACATGTCTGGACACAAAAATCATGTCACATGGTGTGTGGTATATCTCACATGGAATGTGATATTTAATTTTCCGTGGAAACCCTAATTTCATAGCCGGGTCCACATGGTGTGTTTTCTTCCTGAGCACACACCATATACCATAGAATTTTCTAGATTATATGGTTCCTTCATACATCTTCTCCCAAGACTTTAGAATTTGATATAACCATGATACTCACTATTGATCATGTATCTTTGTTGATTGACACTCATTGTTTCCTCTTATCAGGTTTTGGCCTTTGATCCACTTGTAAATTGACCATCGCCACCTCTCACCATCGTCATGTGTCAAATCAGGAAGAATAGGAACCATCTGAATGATATGATCCACCTCTAATCACCTCCATCATCATCACACCTCAATCGCGTACTTGATTGTGAATCGATCCCATGGTATTGATATTTTTCATTTAAGAATATTCATGCAACGATCAAATATTGGGTGTCAAATCACTGACCAAATGAATTTTCAAGATTAATGTGAAAAGAAATGGGGGAGAAATTCAATAAACGCAAGAGAGGAATGAAACTCATCCATTTTTCAATTTCTCCTTGATCCATTTCCATTAGAATGATAAATTAATTAACAAAATAATAATCAAATAAATCTACAGTAAATAAATTTTTGATGCATGAATCAATTCTTATTAGTGGAATTGATCTATGTTCGACCGGGTATGTCAAAATGAGGTGAATTCACATAAAAAAATTGTCCTACCTGGATTTCATATCTATCACTGATGAAGAACAGTTATATTTCAAACTCGTTGGAAAGATCCACAAACTTTGGTGCACATTGATCATCGATCCATGATCTGGTCATCATTCCTCCAAGAGCAATCCTTTATAGATCCTCTCTAGGCCTTTAGGGTTTTACGGCTAACCCTGAGATTTACCCATCATTATTTATTTAAATAGGATGGATTAATTCATGAAAATTAATCAAATAAATAAATTAAATTTATTTATCCACCCACGATTGTTCTCAAATAAAGTGTCTAACACTCTCTATGGTTATATCACACCTAGGGTAAAACATGTACTCTAAATTCAAAAAAAAATCCTTAGATTTCTGATCTGAGTCTCCATTCAAGAGTTATTACACTATTTCAAGAAACAATTTCACAGGTGATATTAATATATTTAATATTTTAATAATATCAATATCGGTATCATTGGGCCTCGGAATCTCACATCATCTTAACATATGGCTCTCAAAATATTACTAGATATATTTCAAATCTTTATATGAAAAAAATGGGATGTTACACACCTCCCATTAAATATTTCCTTGAAAATATTAAAAAATATACTCTACTATAATTTCCCCAAATATTTTGAAGCTCTTAGTCACACTAAGTTATCATATTCCCTTAAATTCTAAGGATTATACCAAGGAAAGAGAGTCTCCAACGTAAGTATTATCCCCTTTTTAAGTTTTTCTTCTTAATATTACTATTCAAAAAATCATGTCATCGTAACAATTTACTGACTTCAATATCATTAGTATACTAAAATTTTGATAATTTAATGGTACAACCATTATTTATTCATTCCTATCCACTTTGAAAAAACAAAGTAACATCACATGTGTGTGTGCATTACTGCCTCTATAGAGAATCGTTTATTTTGTTTTTCATATAATTTTTTATAATTTATCCAAAAATATTGAAAAATAGTTCACCATATTATAAACAAAAAATATAATATAATTATTATTCTTTCATTATTATATTATTTCAAAAGAAACACCTCCTTAGCCACACTCACTCGTCGAGTTAAATCATGTTCAATTTTGGGTCAGTTTAACAATATACCTGAACGATTGTATGATACTTAATTATAGATGACTATGGGAATATGAAACCTAATATTATTACAATATAATTATAAAATCTTGATAGGTATATTGTTTTTTAAAAATTATATTAATTATTTAACTTATTATTAAAGTATCATTTTTGTTCCCTAAAATCACCAAAGTAAGCCAACACTAATTCTATTTTCACACAGCATAACTAAAACACTTAGGGAATGATATAAGATACTTTTAAATAAATTTAAGTTATATATTAAATGATATAACTCGGAATAAAATAATGTTTCATGTTATAAATATTATAAATCATGTGAAAATAGTTAAAGATATTAACACCATATGTTTAAAAGAGATTGCAACAATCTAATACATGAAGAGAATTGTCATTAATCAAGAGTATAAATGAAAATGTACATGATTAAGGTTAAAAATTATGTAATTAATATGTTTGTATTTATGATATAGGAGGTTAAATCACTTTGGTAGAAATCAAGGGTAATGGTAGGGGACTTGTTATATCAAACTTCTTTCTTTGAGTTATATAACTTCTTATTTGAACTCTATTTTTTCAAGATTTTTCCTTTTAAATGATGTTTTATTCTTTAAATTACACTAAAAAGTGTTTTTAAACCAATTCAATTTCCATTAATGGTTTTATTTTATTTTTAAAAAAAACAAAAGGATGATTTTTGAAAAGAGACTTATAATTATGACTTTTATAATGATATTACAAAATGAATTCAAAAATATCTTTTCATGAATTAGTTTTATTTGTCTTAAAAATGATATACCTACAATAGAGTTATGTTTCATTTTCCACCCTATATAATTCTTTTATTATATGATTATTTTTGGTTGATACAGTTTTTTGTATCAAGTGATTTAATTCATAATATTATTTAGATGTTTTTAAAAAAAAATATATTTCCATGGGATCCTTATAAAAATTGAATTATTTCCATTTGGATGATCTATTAAAACCATTTTATTTTCATGGGTTCTATATATTATGGTTTTTAAATATCAAGAAACCCAATTCCTTTTTCTAGGTTATTTTATGATGTGATGATTGTTTTTCAATTGGTACACAAATGTATGGATTTTTAGTTGGGTGGGACCTAAATATCCCTCCAATTCATTTAGTAAATAATTATATCTCATAATATATAAATGTTATGTGATTTGGATAGCAAGTGGTTATGTTCAAAAAGGAAAAGTGTAATGATGTTTATATCTAATCATAATTTTATGAGTGGATGGGTTTTTGGGTATCTTGGTTTATAAAGATATTAAATTCTATGTTTTTTGTTGTGCCAATTTCTTTCTTATATTTCATGGCTCATATTTTATTCTTAATGTTTTATTTTCCCATGCCATGGTAAAATTGTTATCTTTTGATTTTATGTGTCTATATTTTTTACTTATGGTTAACATTTATTGATTTATTTTATTTTAAATAAGATATTTTTCCATATTAATGTTTTTTAACATGTTTATGATCTCACCATTTTGTAACTTTTTATTGTATCCCTTAGTGATTATTTGAGCTCACTTGTTCTTATGTTTTCCCTTCCCTATGATTTGAAGAGGATTATGACTCATAGAATGTCTAAGAGTGGATTTAGATTATATATAAATGTTCTCAACTTGTGAAATAAGTTTTTTTATGTTTTTATCCTCCAAGAAACTACACTTTTAGTTCCTTGGGTTATGGTGATATTTTTGGATGTAGTAATTAAATTATGTTATCGATGTATTATTTATGTATGTTTATCATATGCTTCTTAAGTTGGTATCAGAGTTTGGTTTAGTTATTTTGGATATTAGCATGAGAAAACATTAGTGAAAACCCTAAATAAACGTTTAAGATAACATCCTGATATTTTGGTAATGTAATGACCCATAATTTTTAAATAATAATTCTTTCATGAAAAAATATGTGTTATATTATATGTATATTATATACATAGAGCATATATGAAAAAAACACTTTAATTCATTATTAAAAACCATTACATTAGTAAATTTATAAACCCATTAAAATTAAAAATATAATAAAAGGAAAAATATAAAATATAAATACTGTAATGGGAAATTTTAGATCACCTCGATCTGCTGGAATCATCCCTCCCATGAACAACACTACCGAAAAGAAACAAAATATAGTAAACCAATTGAAATTATAGAAGATGGAAATGTAAAAACTTGATATAAATTGAGTTTAATAATGAATGGGAATTTATAAGATATAATTTACTCATTGGAATAGTAATCTGACCATTAGAATAGTAACCTGACCATTGGGAATAGTAACATAATCATTAGGAATAGTAACCTGACCATTGGAAAAGTAATTTAACCTCAAAATAATAAATTGTGGTATAAATAATATTTATCATGAGTAATTTAATTAAATATACATATTAAAATTCCAAAATATAAATATCATTATTAAAAACTCAAATAAAACATATGCACATTTTTAATAAATTGTATTTTAAAGTATTTTTTAAAAATAATAATTTTTATATTAATAATTTAAAATTACCTAGGTTATAAATTTACTTTGATAAAATGAATATAAATTTTTAAATTATCACATCAAAATTATATAAGGTTGTTTTTTTGGAATTTTTTAGAAATGATTCAATTTTCAAGTAAATAGTAAAAATACAGTTTTTTATAACTAGTGTATCTTAAATTAAATAACTCATGATGTAATAATGATCTAATAATTTATAGAAATTTAATATCAACCAAAAAATATATAATTTGATAAAATTTTCATTAAAATACAGTAAACATGATTTCCAAACCTAAAAATTACTTTCCAAAGTCTAAAATTGAAAGTGTTACATTAAAATTATATTTTCTCATTTTTTTTCTACCTTTCCTTTTGATTAAAATAGTGGATTCAAATTATTAATTCATTCAAAGTCTTAAAATAATTTTATTTAAAAAATATATGATTTATAATTTTATAAATATCTCTATTATAAGGTTGATCTTAGATATAGTAGTTTATTCAATATTTTATTATAAAAATACCCATATCCTCAAGTATAAATAACCTTTGTCCCTTTACTTATAAAACCACTTCTCCCTCACTCTAAAAATGAAGTTATCTTCCCAAATCCTCTATCTTAATCCTATTATTATACATAGAGAATTTACATATCTATACAACTCTAATCATCGAAGGATTTTAGTTCCATAGAGAAGAAGAAACACCGAGAAGAGGGTATGTTATAATCAATTCTTCATATCATTATCCATTCATATTTCTCTTATACTCTACACCTTTTAAATACCAAATATTCTAAGTATAATTAATTATTATTCTAAAATTACATTAATTATTTTAACCTAATATAAGTATTATATTTATGACATATTAAATTGTCAAAATTCTTATTCACGCTCTATTGACAATGTCCCGTTAATGGTCAGTTAACTACCAATGAGGATGTTTCCAATTAATTTCTTATCACCAAACCTATGGATCTTTATAATAAATTATTTATATTATATAAATTTATAAATATATGTATTTAAGATTTTTAAATTAATTCTACTTATGTATAGATGACATTGAACAAAATAGTGAAATCAAAGAAAAACAAGAAATTTTTTAAGGAAAGAAAGATATAAAAATGATTCAACATCAACAATAGAAATTAAAAAATATAATAAAATTATTATAAATTATAAATACTAACATAAATTATTATAATTCACTTTTGGATCAATTTTTTAATAAACCTGAGTTTGTTATTCAAAAGGTGAAAAAGGGAAGAAATAAAGAGGGGTTTAAGGTAAGGGGATTATCAAACCCAAATCCTTTTTTTGGGTTATCCCTCTTTTAATAAATCGTTAATATTGATATTCATATAATATTCCTTAAATATAATTTAAATATTATTCCATTTTATTTTCATGGATATAAATGTTTCCACCTTTATTTTTAATCCAACTGAAAAATATTTTCAAAAAATACTTTTCTTTCCAAAACACATCTATTACTCCTCTTGAGTTTTTTCTTATTCACTCAAGAATGATGATGTTTATACCAAATATGATTTCCCTTATTCATTAGGGAACCCCAAATTTTATCCATGAAAGTATGCTTTATGAAATATTTATTAAACCCATTCCTTTACAAGGTTTATTTCATAACTATGATTATTATATGTTCTATGTGGCATGCATGATTATGTGAATATTGTGGTGTGACAGGTGGGACTGGAATTATATAGCCCTCCAATTCATTGGGTAATGTGATGTACCTCATGATATTATTTTTATTATTCATGGACATGATTCTAGTATTTTTCACAATTATTATGTTAATATTTAATGCACATATGTTATTTGTGAACATGTTTATAGATTTGTTCAAAACTATGTGTTTTATTTGACCACTATGACAAGATGTTTCATTTTTATGCATCACCACATTCAAATCCTTTTTCAAATATCATCCTCATTCTTATGATGATTATACAATTCTTATGACATTATTATAATGATTATTCTCACCCATGTACTATTGATCATGTCTCTTATTTATATTATGTTTTCCTTCCAGTTACAAGGCTTTTAGCTCACCCATTTCTTCGATTTATATTAACAGGAGACTATATGTACTAAGAATAATGTGAGAGATTTTTATGGATTATGAAGATTCATTTTAATAATCACCCTACCTGAATGGCCCGAAGGCCTTCATTTTTATTATGTGGTTTTCTGATAAATGAATCCCTTTCTGGATACTAAAAGTGGATATTGTTTTGGAACAATTTCATCTATGGGTAATAACCCTAAAAACAGTTGTTCAAGTATATCTCAAACACCATTTTGGTTCATGGTGAATGGTACCCTACTATACTCATGTTTTGAAACTCTCAGGGGATATACTTATATTAATTCATGTTTTAGTTATAAACCTTTATGAAGAATTTTTTTTATTATATTAAATAGAATGGTTAAGGAAAATATAGAAGGGAAATCATTATGGATAACCTAGGTTGAAACTTAGGGAGTTGTTGGGGAATAATATAATCATTTTTTGAGTTATTTATTATATGATAATATTTTCCTACTTTATATGTTTACTAATTTAAATATCATAACCATAAACATTACTCTATCAAGGATATTGAGGGAATAAGAAGGAATCGAGATAATGATGGGTGCAATGGTAAATGTGGTGATTGTCCAAATGAGATAAGAACTAAAGTTCAAAATCTCCTGGAAATTCTAACTCAACTCTCTCATGTTATAAATAATAACATTAATAATTTGGATCTCCCAAACACACAAATAAGTGAGTAGCTTGAAATCGAATCATTTATGCATCAACATCCACCACCTTTAATGGGACTTTAAACCCATTTATTATTGAATAATAGACTAATATGATGGAATAGATATTTTATGTCATTCAATGCTCAAATCATGAGAATTTTATTTGGGTTGTTTATCATCTAGAATTTAAGGATTAACAATGGTGTAATATTGATAGGAATACAATGAAAAGATATGAATTTGATTCTATGAAGTGGGGGGATTTCAATGGAATATTATTCACTAAATATTTCACTTAAACTTTTCACACTAATATGGAATGATAATTACTTGAATTTTAACAAAATTAAGATGAGTATGTTGGATATTTCACGAAAAACTTTATGATACTGACAAGGTACACTTTAGAGTCTATCTCTAGACCTGAAAAGAAGAATGATCAACTATTTAGTGGCCTAAAACATACTCATCAGAAGACATTAGATATAAGGTAATTCGTAATCTATGAAAAAGTTGTTTTGTGTGTTATTAAGGTTGAAATTTAATATGGATACCAATGTGATTTTGGAGAAAGGAAAATAAAGATACAGTATCATGTAATCCCTAATGAATATTATCACGGGGGTAAGAAATTCCAACTACCCACATGTAAAAGATGTGGGAGGAAACACTAGAGTAATTTCCTTAAAGGTTCTAGAAAGTGTTATAAGTGTGGTAAATAAGGACACCTATATATTGATCATGAATTAAATTAAAATAATCCAAATAACATCACAATGTGGAAGAAATACCCCGATGATGCTCCATCTGCTATGTAATTCTTCAAATTTTAAGAGTATAAGAATTATGTGGATCAATACCATAACACTAGAGTTAATGAAAGGAATAGGCATAAGTAACCTCCTAAAAAAGGGATAAAGGGAGGGAATATACATTCACTACTGTAGAGGTGGACAATAATGATGTAGTGGTGAAAGGTACACTCATTATCCACTATAGAATCATGAATGTACTATTTGATTCTGGTTCTTCATATTCTTTTATATCTTATATGTTTGTAAAGAATATTAACCACCTAGAACATTGAATACTAATATATCTATGAAAACACATATTATCACACTAAATGAAACTAAGGTGTAAAAATATTCTCCAATAAATTTTTTTGGGGATATACTTCCAGAAAATTAGGTTCTTCTCCTTGTATTTGAATTTAACATAATTATGGGTATGAACTTCTTTCCTTATATAAATCTCATATCAATTACTGAGAAAGTGAAAACTCATTTTATATCCCCACTCATATAGTTATTAAGTATCAATTAAAGGATTATCTAGCACTTTCTTTGGAAGAAAATTTTATAATATGGGTCTTGATACCGAGCAACAGGGGGTTCTTTTATTATATTATTAGGGATGAAGTCAATGTTGAGAACATGCCTATTTTTCATGAATATGCTGATGTATTTCCCAATTAATTTCTTGGTCTTCCCCCAAAATGAGAGGTTAAATTATCCATTAAACTCATCCATAGATATTTTCCTAACTCAAATACTCCCTATAGAATGGATTCTTTTCAATTATAGTAATTTAAGAAGAAATTATAAGAGAATATTGACAAGGGTTTTATACACCCTAGTGCTTCACCATTGGGAGCACCATTCGTATTTGTAAAAAATAAGGATGTATCAATGCGTCTTTGAATCTATTATCATGATCTCAAAAAAATAATGATAAAAAACAAGTATTCTCTACCCCATATTGATGACATGTTCGATCAACTTAGAGGATCTCAATTATTCTGAAATACTAGACTCAAGTCTGGATATCTTCAATTGTGTGTAAAAAGGGAGGATATCCTAAAGATAGAATTATGGACAAGGAATGGAGAATATGAGTTTATAGTGATTCCATTTGGACTTACTAATTTCCCCACTATCTTCATTAATCTTTTGAATTTATAGTTTAGAGATTACTTGGGTCAATTTGTGGTAGTCTTTATAGATGATATCCTTATATATTTCAAAAGTAAGGAAAGAGTATGAAAGTTACTTAAGGACTATATTAAAGATCGTGAGGAAGGAGAGATTGTGCGTTAACCTTAGAAAATGATAATTAAGTCTAAAAAATATTTTTATTTGGTCATGTCATCAAAATCAAGTGTATATTTATAGATTCATCAAAGACTGTGGTTATTGAATAATGTCACATGCTAACCACTATGACTAAAATGCATATTTTCTTCAGTTAGTTAGATATTATCAAAACTTTATAAGAAATTTCTCATGGATATTAATTCCATTAACCAAGTTAACATGGAAAGGATTCAAGTTATTATAGATACGATAATGTGATGAAAGCTTCAAAGGGTTTATGGAAAAGTTTATCACTGTACCTATGATTACATTACCCTATAGTGGTGAAGGGTTTTTAATTTATAGTGATGCATCATTGAAAGAATTGGGATGCTTCCTCATAAAAAATAAAAAATTAATTGCTTATACCTCCCACAAATTAAATAATTGTGATCAAAATTATCTGATGCATATTTTGTAATTAGCAATAGTGATCTTTTCAATAAATATTCGGAGACATTATATCTGTACAGAAAAGTGTGATATATATACTGATCACAAAATCTTGAAATATATATTAACACTAAAGGAAATAAATATATGCCAAATTATATGGTTCTATTTGATAAAATATTATTAATTCTCAATACATTACCACTTAGGGAAGGAAAATATGGTGATTGATGCTGTGAGAAGGAAATATAAGGCTACTTTATCCATGATGAGGATTAAAAATGACCCAGTACTCAGCGATCTATAGAGGATGAATCTTGAATTCCTAATAGGGGAAATAAATCCTATATTTACTTACTAACTACTAAAAATTACATTCATGTATAGATAAAATAATCCTAGAAAGATGATATAGAGCCACAAAAAAGGTAGTGAATATTCTGGACTTAAACTTTGATAAATATGGATTAATGAGGTTTGGAACTCGGATATGTGTATCATTAAAGATGGAATTAAAGAAGGAAATTTGTTATGATTCATGTATATCATTCTTATCTATCCATATTAGAATCACCAAGATGTATAGATATCTAAAAAAACTTATGTTGGGATAGTATGTAGGGAGAGATTGCAGAGTATGTATCTCAATGATTAGTAGGCTAGAAAGTTAAGGTTGAATGAAAAAATCATAAGGGTATGTTGCAACCATTACCCATACAAGTATGGAATTTAAAAAACATAACCATGAACTTCATCCTAGGGATATACAAAATGTATAAGGGCCATAGTGCTATTTGGGTTATAGCTTATCACCTTATAAAGTCATTGAATCTTATTTCCATCAAAGAAGATTTCTCACCTAAAAACTCACCAAGAAATACATAAAGGAAGTGGTGAGGCTACATAGAGTTAAATTATCCATTATATATGATCAAGATATGAGGTTTACCATGAGGTTATGGATAAATATTCAGGAATATTTGGAGATATAGTTGTTCTTTAGCACTGCATATCATCCTAAGATAGATGGTCAGTCTAAGAGGACAATTCAAACTCTGGAGGATATACTGCGATCTTATTTGTTGGATTTGAAAGGATTTTGGGATCAACACCTTCCCCTAGTATAGTTCTCATATAACAACAGTTTTCATTCTAGTGTTTAGATGGAACCATATGAGGCTCTATATGAGAAGAGATGCAAGACTCCAACATTCTAGGATGAAGTTGGAGAAAGGCAGTCGATAGCTCATGATATTTTCCAAGAAATGATAGAAAATGTTTAAAAAATTCATCATAATATTAAGTTTCACAAACTTGATTGAATATTTATACAGATAATCATTAATTAGATCTAGATTTTTAAGTTAGTGATAACATGTTCCTTCAAATATCTCCATGGAAGCGAGGTATGAGATTTGGGAAGAAAGGGAAGTTGATCCCTATATACAATGGTCTCTTTGAGATCCCTGATCATGTCAGGGTCATAGCCTATCACTTAGCACTCCCTCCACACCTCTCTTGAGTAAATAATGTGTTCCATGTATTGATTTTGAGAAAGTACATACCATACCCTTCACATGTACTAAGATCAAAAGTTGGGAAATTGAAACATGATCTCTCATATGAGGAATAACTAGTGGAAATTTTGGATCAAAGAGATAAGGTGATGTGGATAGAGGACACTCATTTGGTAAAATTTCTATGGTGAAATTGTAAGTTTGAGGAGGTTGCGTAGGAAGATGAGGATGTGATGAAAGAAAAGTACTCTTACTTGTTTTCTTCTATGTAATGAAATTTTGAGGATGAAATTATTTAAAGGGGGGTAGAATGTAAGCAACTGGTTTTTTCCACCTTAATTAAATAATTTTTTGATGACATTATCTGTACACAACATAGAAACCAAAAGAATATAGACCGATATAAGGAATCCTTAAAATTAGAAGATATAAACAATAGTAACAAAATTATGAAATACATATAAATATATTTATTTATAAAAACAAAACAAAAAAATAAAATTATCTTTAAATATTGACACAATTAGTATAGCTAATCAACTAATAAAATATTTTCATATAATTAAAATTTAATTTATAAAATGATATTTTTTGAAAGTTTTATATATGTATTATTACAAATAATTTCAAAAATAATAGGTCATATATGAAAAAATGATTTATTGTAAAAAATGTTGTTTTAAGGATATTTTATGATTTTTTATTTATAAATTTTAGGATGTAAATTTGAAAAAAAATAGCATCATTTTTAAATTTATCATAGTTATATTAACTTAAAATAAAATTTTGAGATTTTTTTGGAAATAATTAATTTTAAGGTGAACGATGAAAATACTGATTTTATTAATGTCATCAGTCTTATGAAATTATATTATTATATGAATACATTGAAAGTTTTTGAAAACTTTTCTTATAAAATTATATATTCTAAATTATAATAAGTCATTTTAAAATACTATATTGAATTTATAAACTTAGTCTCACCATTTTGAAAATTTATGTAGCAATTTAATGAAAACTGTTTTTAATTTTTAAAAACAAATTGGATATAGCATGATAAAATAAAGGTTTTGATTTATTTTATTATTAAATAAATACTCTTAGAATGATAAAAATTAATTTAAATTAATTTGAATCAATATCATTGATAGTTCTATCCTAATCATTAATTTTTTTCTTAAAAATAATTTTTTTCAAAAAACGGGTTTTTATGCACTACATGTGCAACGTTAAGATTAATTTCCCTACACATAGAAAGTTAATTTCATGAAGTGATTCTTATATTTGAGATAACAATTTCCATACTATTTCATATCAAAAATTTCATTTCTAGGTATAAAATTTATATTATTAGGATTAATGTTAATTACCACGATAATGGCGAAACAATTATTTTGAAATTATTGTTTCATTAATATCAAGGAATTTTTATCAAGTCAATTAAATGGAAATCATTTAAATAGTGAATATAATATGATATATAAAAACATAGATAAATATATTAACACTCATTTAATTAGTAATCAATACTACATAAAATTAAGAATCCTTCACTATGGGAAAAAGCACCTTCTGTGATGGGCTACTTGCGATGGGCCCATTGCTCATCACAAATAACCCCCAGTAAAGATTATTTGTGATGAGATTTGTTTCCCATCGCAAATACCTTTTGCATGCATTGTCCGCCAAACCCTTGGAAATGTGTTTGCAATGGGAATATATCCCCATCATAAATATCATCTATCATTATTGTTATTTGTGATGGGAGATAACTCTTGTCCTAAATAAACTATTAGTATAAGAGTATTTGTAATGAGACCTATCCCAAATACCTTCTGTTGTTACTGTTATTTTCTATGAGACATATCTCTCGTCACAAATAAATTATTGGTATAAGGGTATTTGTGATGAGTCCCATTAAAATACCATTTTTTTACTATCACTATAATTAATAATGGTGGGTACTATTTGCAACGGGACCCATCACAACTAATAATATTTGTGACAGGAAACCCGTCGCAAATAGTCCCACTATAAATTATCTAACATGTATATATCCCCCCCCACCCAAAATATTTTCATTCTCCTCTCCTATGAACTCCCCTATCCTCCTCTGCTCTCAATTCTCCTACTTAAAGTTTCCAAAGTTTTAAATTTTATAGGGAATCAACTTTTCGGCTTTGCATCCTCTAAAAGATTCAGTTTTAAGGTATTTAATTAATGTTTTTAATTTTTAATTATTTTATTTTATTTTATTTTTGTACTAATTATTTTTAATTAGAAATAATTAGATTTAATTATAATTAGTTAGTTTTATTTTTTTAATTAGTTTCAAATAATAGTAATTATTTTTAATTACAAGTATTTATTTTTAATTATTAATAATTATTTTTACTCAGAAGTATTGATTAGAAATTAGTTTTAATTTTTAGTACTTAGTAATAATTAGTAGTACATAGCAATAATTAGTAGTACATAGTAATAATTAGTAAAAATTAGTATAAATTAAGTAATATTTTCTGGTAATTAGTAATAATTAGTGGTAATTAGTAATAACTAGTGATAATTAGTAACAATTAATGGTAATTATTTATAATTAATGGTAATTAGTGATAATTAGTAATAATTAGTGGTTATTTGTAATAATTTGTAATAATTAGTGGTAATTAGTAATAATTAGTATTAATTAGTAAACATTAGTGGTAATTAGTAAAAATTAGTGGTAAATAGTAAACATTAGTGGTAATTAGTAATAATTAGTGGTAATTAGTAATAATTAGTCGTAATTAGTACTAATTAGTGGTAATTAGTAATAATTTGTTGTAATTAGTAATAATTAGTAATAAATAGTGGTAATTAGTAATAATTGGTAAAAATTGGTAATAATTAGTGGTAATTTGAAATAATTAGTAATAACTAGTACAAATTAGTAAAAATTAGTGGTAATTAGTAAAAATTAGTAATGATTAGTGGTAAGTTGTAATAATTAGTGTTAATTAGTAATAATTAGTAGTAAGTTGTAAAAATTAGTAAAAAATTTTAAAAATTAGTAATAAATTGTTATATACGAATAAAAATACTAAAAAATATTGGAAATTAGTAATAATGTGTGTTAATTAGTAAAGAATTAGTGGTAATTGGTATTAATTAGTGGTAATAATTATTTATTAGTAATAATTAGTGGTAATTAGTAATAATTAGTATTAATTAGTAATAATTAGTATTAATTAGTAATAATTAGTATTAATTAGTAAAAATTAGTGGTAATTAGTAGAAATTAGTAATAATTAGTGATAATTAGTAATAATTAGTGATAATTAGTAATAATTAGTGGTAATTAGTAATAATTAGTGTTAATTAGTAATAATTAGTAATAATTAGTTCTAATTAGTAATAATTAGTAAAAAAATTGTAAAAATCGGTAAAATTAATAATAAATTTTAAAAAGTAGTCATAAATTGTTTTAAACTAATAAAAATTAGTAATAAATTGTAGAAATTTTTAATAAATTTTTATAAACTAATAAAAATAGTAATAAATAGTAATAAATCATTATAAACTAATAAAAAATACTAAAAATTAGTAGTAATTAGTAATAATTTATAAAAAATAGTCATAAATTATTATAAAGTAATAAAAATTATTAAATTGATATAATTTACTATAAATTGATATAAAATAGTATATATTCGTAAATTGGTATAACTTATAATAAATTGATATAAAATAGTATAAATTATTATAAATTATTATAAATTTTAGAAAAATTAAACATAAAATTTATATAAATTAATAAAAATATTTTAAATTATCATAATTTATTATAAATTAATATAAAATAATATAAATTGTTATAAATAACTAGAAAAGTGAAAATGAAACAAGACATCAATTTTTAATTCATGAGCAATGACAAATTTGGGCATGTTTGTCACAAATTGGTCATTTCTCATGACCTGAAGATTTGAAATTATAAGATTTACACATTTTTAGTATTTTATAATATATATTTTTTTATATTAAATTATTCTTAAAATTAGCGGTAATTAATAAAAAAATAGTAGTAATTACAAATTTTTAGTAGTAATTTACATAAAAAAATATTGGTAATTAGTAATAATTTATGGTAAATAAAACTAATTTATGGTAATTAGTATTGATTAATAAAAATGGTTTTTAGAAGAAAAAAATTAATTAGTAAAAATTACATATAATTAGCAGTAATTAATGATAATTATTAAAAATTAGCACTAACTAGTAAAAAATCAGCAGTAAATAGACAAAATTGATAATATTTATATGTAAATTTCAGTTTTTTTAATTTTATACTCTTTTTGGGATCGTATTTTTCTTATATCAAATTAATCATAAACAATTTATTTATTTTATATTTTTTAGAGAAATATGGAATAAGAAATTTGACAACAGTCTTTAGTACATGATCACGATTAGATAAATCATTATAGGAATCCAAACGAATCTGGTATAAATGCTTTATATATTGGGGGTGTCGAAGATTTTGTATCATTTTCATTGTCAAAACTAGAATTTGTTTCATAAAGGAAAATTAAGTTTCTGTGTAAGAAATGTGATCTGAGGGGGTTTGAAAAATTTGACAATATTAGGGGTCATCTATTTCATTTTTGTTTTCGAAAAGATTATGTTAACATAGTTCAAGAGAAAATATTAATGATTTTGTTAAAGATCTATCATGGTTTCAAACTTTAGTACATGATGCTGTCGACGCATCTTTTCAATAAACTAAAACCCATGATGATATTGATTTCACTTACAAGTTAGAACCATCTTAGTTTTATGAGTTATTGAATTCTACTAAATATTCTTTATATCCCGGTTGTAAGATAAGAAAAATTGAAGTCGTTGAAAAATTTATGGCTATTAAATCAGATAATGGAATATCAAATAGTTTTTTTGATCAAATATTCTCTTTGGTTAATGCACTTTTACTTGAAGGAAATGTGTTGCTTTTAAATTTCTATGGGAGTAAGAGTTTGGTTCATAATTTGGGTCTTAGTTATCAAAAGATTCACTCATGTTCAAATGATTTCATCCTAAATTATGGTGAAAATGATTCATTAGTTAGTTATCCTACATGTGGAAAATCAAGTTATAACGGGGCTCAACTATGGAAGTTTGGATTGATTCATATTCAATAGTTGAAGTATTTCCCACTTATACCCATATTGAAGCATTTATTTGTATTTCAAAACAAAATGCCATTAAATTCATGGTATAAAACCAATATTTCAACCAATAAAAGGTTAAATCATCCCTATAATAGTGATTCATGGAATCATTTTTACCAGGTGCATCTATGCTTTACTTAAAAATCCCAAAATGTGTGATTAGGTCTTTCTACTAATGGTTTCTGTCCATTTGGTTCTTATGGTAGTCAATATTATTGTTGGCTTGTCTTTATAGCTCTATACAATTTACCTAATTGGATGTTGATGAATGAGCCATATATCATTTTGACTTTATTTATTCCAAGACATCCAAAAAATATTATCTATGTTTATTCAAATCCATTGATTGATGAGTTAAATTTATTATGGAGTAATGGTGTCATTACATATGATATTGTTGCGAAACAAAATTTCCTTATGAAATATAAATTATTGTGGACAATTAGTGACTTCCCATAATATGTAAAATTATATGGCTACAGTACAAAATGGTCCAAAATCATGTCTGTATTTTATGTGTAAAAAAAATATTTTATGACTATCATTTGTAAAAAAACCTTGGTTTTTACTGTCATCAAAAATTTATTCATACTGATCATATTTTCCAAAAGAATTGAAAGCATTTCAGAAAAGGTAAAATTGAAAGACATGGACCTCCAAAAACGATATTAGATATTTATTTAAAATATATTGTCTTTTCATTACCTCACATTACCTTTGGACTGACTATAAACTAACAAAAATTATATGGCTTTGGGAAAGATCGCAATTGGATTAAATAGATTATTTTTTAGGATCTTCCATATTGTTCAAATCTTTTAGTCTATTACATGTTGGATTTTATAAATATTGAGAATAATTGTTTCAATAATATTTTTATCTAGTTTTGGACACATGCGGTAAGACCAGAGATAATTTAAAGGCATGATTTGATCTTTCCAAATCTGTGGGTGACTAGAACTTGAGTTTTTTAAAAATTACATATCACTGATGTTAATAAATCCAAAAACATCTTATACACTTTCCAAATGAAACCGTTTATTATTTTTTTAGAGGATAACAAATTTGAGACTACCATATGGTTGTGTTTCCAATTTGGTGAGATGTTTTAGAAAAATTCATATTACCAAATTAAAAATTCATGATTTTCATGTTATATTGGGAAGAATTATACTGATTTTATTCGTAATTTTTTTTAATTATTTTATTTGAGATACAAACAGAGAAATGTCATTTTTCTAAGACATTTGTGTGATGACAAAAAACAATGATGCACTTAGTAGACTGCAAGAAGATGTTGATTTTAAATTATGTAAACTATTAAAAAATATTCAATGATTTTCTTTGATTCAATGGAACATTTTATATTAAATTTTCCACATGAAGAAAAAATTTTAGGGATGATATAGTTCTGATGGATGCAACTGTATGAGAGATTTATATAAAAATTGAAGAAAAGGGTATGTAAAAAATCATGAGTTGAAGGTTCAATTGTAGAGGATTATTTATAGAATAAAATTTCTTTTTTCTACTCCCATTATTTCCAACCTAAATATCCTTTAAAATATAATAGAATGGGTCATAATAAGTGAAATTTTGATGCTGGAATGAACAATAAATTATTGATTTTTAATTGGCCTGAACTTGGCTTTGGTGGAGTTCATTAATGGTACCTTTTAGATGATGAATGTCACAGGGCCCATACATATGTTCTGCTCAACTTTGAATAAAGGAAATGATTTGTACAGTGAGTGCTACTACTACATATTCATTAAAAAATTTAAAAAATTAATATGATTTAATTTGTAGATTATATTATGATCATATCAAGAAACAATTTCCACAAAATACAGTAGTTTCCCTTGAAGAACATAGAAAACATAATTTTTTCTACTGGTTTCATAACGTTTATAGTAAATTATTTATGGTTTAACATATGAAATCAATTTATTATTTATTATATTGTTAATTGTTTTTAAAATTTTCAGGTAACGTAAAATGATGATAAAATTGATAATTGATTGTGTGTATTGAGTAACCATCCATCCAAAAAGGTTAAATATTATAATGTAGATGTAGTGAATGGTTTTCAATTTCACACACATTCATATGGTGAATAAAAAATAATAAATAGTGGTGTTTTCTTGAGAGGATCTCGTCATATAGAAAG
The DNA here is from genome assembly GCA_963277665.1 of Viscum album. Taxonomy (NCBI): domain Eukaryota; kingdom Viridiplantae; phylum Streptophyta; class Magnoliopsida; order Santalales; family Viscaceae; genus Viscum; species Viscum album. Next base: position 7,230,214 of record OY728152.1, read on the forward strand.
TGAAGTTTCCTTTTATGGAATGTTGTATGAAATAAATGAGTTATTTTATCTGAGATAGAATTATGTAAAAATGGTTTAATTTCATTGGTCTGATATTTATATAGGCTTGCGTGTTCATTTGTGCCATGGATTCATTGATAGTAAATATAAAATCCTTCTTGCAGTAAATGAACCATTTTTATTGGCTCATCAAGCACGCCAAATATATTATGCCAATTATTGTGTTGTTTCAAGATATTTAATTGGTTAGTGGAGAATTATAAAAATGAGATCCTATGAAAATAAGTTTGTAAAAAGTGAAATTGGTTCTATTTAGGTGAAAGTAATTGAAATTTTTTAAGAGGAAAATCCAAATACATATTTTCAATAAAGAGACATGAATATCGATGATGACACCCCATGGTTACAGGTCGATGGTATCGATGATTTTTTTGATGTGAAAAATGAATTTTAATTAAAAAGTGATGATAAAGCTGAAACTACTATGAAAATTGATGATACTTAGGACGAAGATAAAGATATTGACACCGTTGTATATGAAGATGAGGATGAAGATGAATAATGAAACAATTTCCTTGTTAGTTATAGTCTATATATATATATTAATCATTTTTAATTATTTATCGACAATATTATTTTCATGTTTTAGAAAACTTACAAGACTTATAATGAAATCTTTTGTAACCAAAATGAGGTTGTACTACCTAGTTATGAGCTGGATTCTTTATCATCTGACCCTCAGGTTTGAAGTGGTTCATCTTCGACATGAAGGGGTTGGGCTCTTGCAATATTGATGATTCTCGACCCCACTCCTGAGTGACATCCAATTTTGACTTTGAACCATGCATTTGGAGGTATTTTCACTTGTTTTTTTAGTTATTTTTCATTACTTTTCATTAAATTATTTATGTACTAATTGTTTGATTATTTGTTCTATTTTTTATAGCTTTTCACATATAGTTGTTGGAAAGGGGAATGCTATTTTGTGGAACAATTTTCCTGAGGCATGGGTAATGTGATATTAGATTCACATTGATGTTTGACAATGATTGTTTGATTATTGGATTGTATGTAAATAAATAATAATCATTTTGAAATTTATTTAATTACTAACTTGATATGATTAAAAAATTGTAGGGTTTATGGAATATCATCGATGATAGCATGAAGAGTTCCATCAGGGAGGCCAGGGAGGAGTGTATTCATGAGCACTATCATTAGTTTTTTCAAAATTTTAGGAGGACATCTATGAAGAAAGTAGGAGTTTCAGATTTCAATCATTCTTTCTGCACCCATTAACCTGATTACATATCATCTCAAGTTTGGGATGTATTATGTTCATATTGGATGGGAACTAATTTTCAGAGGATAGTGTCATTACGTTAGCAAAACTGTTGGATCCATGAGTTGAAACATCGAGTTGGTAGTCGTACATTTATTACACATTTCCAACATATGATAAGTACTTTTTTCATAATTTATATAACTTCAAATGTAAACGGTTTATTTTTTACTCATATAGGCATTTGAAAATCCTGATATTATGGAGTTCAATGTTTATAAGAGGATGTACAGTGATCCTTTCAATGCTGAGATTGTAGGTCGTTGGCAGCGTCATATTGTGGTCAGGATAATTTTTTTACTTTTAAAATTAACTGAAAATAAAATTTTAACTACTTTAATTTAAAATTTAAACTAAAGGATTCGTATGAATCTGAAACTTCTTAAAAATGGGATGAGATTCAGTCTGAGACTAAGAGTCAGGACACTGGTGCAGCAGTATTTGATGATACAACATGAATATAGGTGACACGGTATGATTTCAAAAAGGGATGAGTGGTTGGTATCATTTCTCAACTGACATCTGGTAGTTTTTATGGTACTACTGCATGGTCTTTGTCCAACTCTAGGGGAGATCAGGGAGATTCATCATCATCAGTCTCACAATATGAGGAGAAACTATGAGCTCAAAGTGAGGTTATTGAGGCTATATGTAGGGAGAAAGATGAGATTTGTTGATATCACCGGGCAGTAAAAGGAGATGCGAAGATGGAAGGAACAACAGAACGAGTATATGATATGTCTCGTTCAGGTTTTGGGGATAGATTTTCCTCCCCCTCCTCTTCCATATGACCCTCCCCCTCCTCTTCCTCTCCCCCTCCCCCTCCCCTTCCCCCTCCCCATCCACAGGGAATAATACATTATGTACATATTTATTATGTTAAAATTTCAATGAATATATTTTTTGTAATATTTTTATTATTTGATGAGTTTATAATTTTATTTATTAAAATTTTAAAAATTATTTTGATATGTGTTTTATGTGTTTTATTTTTTAAACTTATTTATGACTGGCCTATAACTCGTCCAAAATATTTTTTTATGATGGTTAAGTTGACCCATGAGAATAAATAATCTATTGAAAAATTATTTTTGATGGGAAACATCCCCATCCCAAATAATCTATTTTTAATCATGAATAATGATCAATATGTCATTTTTCTACTAAAAAAATTTTTCTACTCATTATCTTATTTAATTTAAAAGTTAATTTTTTAATATTTATAAATTAAATTACATTAAATTTATGTTAAATTTATTTTTATCACACCCAAATTTTTTTATATGGGTTATATATATTATTATGAAAACTTAAAATAACTTATTTTAAAACTAGTCATGTAGTTTATAAGTAAAATAGTAAAATGAAAAAATGAACATATTTCTAAAAATCCTATAACATGTTAAAACATGTGTGGAAATACTTGGTTGAGTATTTCTGTACCAAAATTCATCCAAAACTCAATTATTTCAAATCTTTAGATCCATTTTCCTTCAAATAGTGTCATGTAATTATTAAAATATAATGGGTGTTTCCAAAAAGTGATATTTTCCTCTCTTATACAAGGGGTCACTTACACCTTTTCAAACACACACCTACAATTCAAAATTACCATGAAAATATACCCAAATATCCTATTCTATAATTACCCCACACAATCTAAAGACCATTTTCACACTAATTTATCCTAATCCCTTCAATTACAAGGAGAATACCAAATAAATATAAAGTCTCTAATGTAAGTATTATCCCCTTCATAAGTTTTTCTTCTTAATCTTACTCTTACAAATACATTTTCATCATAATAATTTTATGAATAAATTATCATTAATATACTAATATGATGTTAATTTAATGATACAACCCTTATTATTTATTCTTATCCACTTATAAAAAACAAAGGAATGTTAATCGTGCATGTACACAAACTACCACCTCCACAAAGATTTTTATTCATTTTTTTATATTTTTAATAATTTTCCAAAATATATTTAAAAATGGTTCAAAATCATATAGAAATTAAAATAATATCATTATGTTTATGTCATAAGGATATTATGTCAAAAGCAACACTTCCTTAATCGTACTCACTCATCATGTTAAAGCATGTTCAAGTTTGGGTTTGTTTAACCATCTACATAAATGATGCTTTAATAATATTTTATAAATGGCTATTAGAACATGAAAACTAATAATACTAAAATTTAATAAGTAAATAAATATTTTTATATTGTTCTGGAAATATAATATTAAGTATTTAACTTATTATCAAAGTATTATTTTCATTTTCTAAAATCACTTAAACAATCCCACACCAATTCTATTTTTATGAAGCGTAATTAAAACACTTACAGAATGATATAATATATTTTTAAATAAATTTGTGTAATATCTTATAGTATATTAAATGATATAAATTGGAAAAAAAATAATGGAACATGAAATCAACATTATAAATAATGTGTAAATGGTTAAATATGTTAACATTTGATATTAAAAAGATATTATAGAAATCTAATACCTGAAGAGAATTTTCATTAATGAAGAGTATAAATAGATATATATATATGTGAAAGTTTTTTAAATTGTTAATTAATATGTTTATCATTATGATACATGTAATACACAAGATTCAATAATAGTAAATAAACCTTTCATCATAATATTGTTTCATAATACACACTTTTTTATTTCATTATAATAGTACCCCACATATTGAAACAAAAAAAATGTTAAGTAGCTAAGTTTATAAAAGAATATAAAAAAGTACCATAAAGTATGTAGAAATGTGTGGAAACACTATAATATTATACTCTGGTGGATCATACTTGAAAAAAAAATGATAAGCATATGAGATATATTTCTATTAAGAAAAAAAATAAAAATTAACATTGAAATTGTGTCAAAAAATAGAGAATTATATGAAGGGATTTAGATATTGGTGTGTGTATATATAAGGATTAATATGAACATTAGAAATTAATACCATTGGTCATTATGAACATTGGGAATTATGACTATTGGTCAATATGACTTCTGGGAATTATGACCATTGGGAATTATGATTTTTGGGAATTATGAATGTTGGTTAATATAACTATTGGGAATTATGACCATTTGTCGTATATAGATTAAGAACTGCCCATTAGAATTATTCTATATTAATGGTAATGATGAATTTTAATTATTATATAAGAGATAAAATATGGCTTCATCCAATAGGAACATTCCTTGTGAATTTTATTTACCAAAGCTTATAAAGGATATAGTGTCCCTAGGGTTCATAATTGACCAACCTAAGTATAACTCCAACAAGTGAAGTTAGAGAAAAGCCATTTTTGGGAAAATTTAAAGTCATTGGATATAACCACCTGATCAATGTTGGCTAAACCACACCATGAAACTACCACCATTTTACAGATTACCCTTAGGGAATATTCTTGTGTGATTAGAGGTTATATATCTAGGAGTTGAGTTTTATTATACTGTAAATTCTTTCTAAAAATGAATGGATATTTACTCGTATACTTTATTTTTGTTGTATGTATCAAAGTGATATAAAATATAAAATATAGGTAATTAGATAACTAATTTGATAAAATAGATTTCATATTTAGAATCTAGATTTCAAAATTAATTAAGGTTCAAATTTGATAATTTTTATTAAAATGGTAAATTATAAAAATATTTAGTGGAATATGGTAAATATGTTAAATAATGTATATATGCCATCATATTTATGTAATAATTACTAATTTCATCCACGGATATTCTATTTAACTATTTTTTATGATAAAAACTATATTGGTCCATTATGGGTGGCATTAGAGAACAATGGTTATAGTGGGGAACTAATGTAAAGTTGAATAATAAAATAATTAATAAATTATTCCATGAAATTCCAATCACCACAAATATAAATACCCACCCATCCTCTCATTATTACACATAAAATTAAAATTTCCCTTTAAATGTTTATTTCAAGGATTCTCTTCCCTATCTCTCGCTTTTTTCTTGGGAGTTTAGTTGGATCTAAGGTTAGGTTCCAATCTAAGAATCTCAAGAAAGTTAAGCATTCCAACTTCTCTCTCTTCATTTCCTATTTGAATTTATTTTTTTTAACCACTTTTAAATTTTAATATTATGTGGTTACATTATATTTATCCATTTTATTATTAATTCATTAGATTTTTATCTTGGAATCCAAACCTCTTACTTTATACCCTTTTTGTAAGTTGTTACCATGCTGAAGTAAGGGTTCATTTTTTCTCTCTCTTTATAATTTTTATTTACATTTCCATTGTCATATCCTTTTTATTCCAACTTTTATTATTACATTATTTTTTCTATGTCGTTTTATGTTCCATTCTTAAGATATATAACCTATGTGAGAATTCATTTCACTCACATTATACCTAATTCATAAGTTGTTACTATGACTAAACCTACTCATGGATATAGAAATTATATACTTTTGTTAAGTAAAATGAGTGTGATTTTACAAGAAAATACATCCATGTATGGATACTAAAATTAGACATGTTTTTGGATAAAATTATTCTTGGGGTAATAACCCAGAAAAGAGTTGGGTGGGTATATCACAGTCATCATCCTGATATATGGTGAATGATGTAGGATCAAAATAATGATTTAGATACTCAATTTACAAGAGGGGGGTGAATTGTATATTTTAAAAATTACTTTGGAAATTTTAAAGTTATTTAAGAATAACGGTGGTTTCCTTAAGAAAAGCAAAGGGCTAAGTTTAACAAAGTTAAACTAAGAAAATTCACAACACCTCTAATACCAAATGAAAACTTGGAAAGAGATTCCGAAAGTAGGTTTCAGAAATATGGTTCCGGAAATTGAAACGTAACACAAGATTACAATATGAGATTCTACATTAAAGCGTATAGAATCTAAATGAAACAGAGTACAAGTAAGGAAGTATAAGAAAGTTATACTTTCCTTATAATACAAAATACAGTGGAAATAAACAAGTATTAAAACTACAAGTAACATGATATAAGTCTTTTAACCCAAAGAGAAGGGTATCCAACAACCTTGGATAAAGGTCCCTTGATTTATACTTTCAAGCAAGTCTGTCTTACCCACACCAGGGTAAGCCCTCGATATGAAGATCGGAGTCTCTGTCTTGCTATCCCCGCAATCCCTCAACTTCAAGGTAGTTGGCATCCTCTGTCTTCCTCAGCAAGGAAGCCCTCAACTTCAAGGTGTTGGAAACCTCTGTCTTCCTATCCTCGGAAGTCCTTGAATGTAATCACCAACATTCAGAGTCGCACAAAGCTTTGATAGTTAATAAGAGACTCTCTCTCAAGAAATCACTTCAAGCATGTAATCACATGAGTCTAAGATCAGTCAGCCTTTCAGCACTGAGCTCTTTCAAATGAGCACCTATTTATAGGTAAGGTCGGCCTCCTTTCCAATGGTCATATTTTCCTTAAAAATCGGAGGGACCTGTACACGTGTAACTTAACCAACGGTTAGTTCATAACAGAATACACGACATCGTTTTATAACAAAACAAGTGTAACAGAATGTACGACATCGTTTTAAGTCTTAATTAAAAATTTCGGAGTAAAGATTCGGAGTGAAAGTTCGGTGTAAAAAAAATATATTAAAGAGTAAACAAATTATAAAAGCGTAAGCAAAATGAATGTTTGGAGTCTAACTAAAAAAAATTTCAGAGTCTAAATAAATTCGGAGTGTATAAATCAAAGATGATCAGATTCTGTTTAATAGGTGAATTCGGAATGAGAATTCAGAATGAGAACTCGGAATGAGAATTCGTCATCAGAATTCGTAGTGAGAATTACTCATCAGAATTCGTAATGGGAATTCATCATCAGAATTCATAATGAGATTTCATCTTAAGAATTCATAATGAGAATTCGTCATTATAATTCTTAATGAGAATTCATCTTAAGAATTCGTAATGAGAATTCGTCATTAGAATTTGTAATGAGAATTCATCCTTAGAATTCGTAATGAGAATTCTATGTCGAACTTCATAAGGATTCGTATCCTGAATCTGGAGAAGAACTTAATTAGAGTTTGTATCCGGAATTCGGAATGAAACTTTATCACAGTTTTCATTCTGTATTTCGAAGTAAAACTTTATTACAGTTCTTATCCAGAATTCGGATCCTAAAACAGAATACTTCATATCAAAGTTTCAAACAATTCCGAGAATATAGAAATAAATCCGAATCTTATACTTAAGAAAAATATGGATGAAAATATGGTAAGGATAATTTTTCTTACAAAAGTGATTTTCCTTATAAAAGCAATTTTCCTTATAAAAGCATCAACAATCTCCCCCTTTTTGGAAAGCACAAACATCCTTATGAAAAAGAAATTCTAAGAAGAAATAAAACATTAAGGCTTATCTCCCTTTTCTTATGGATGTAGATGAATACGACTATCTCCCCCTTAGGCTTTGAAACTATAAGGATCATATTCTAGATTTCCGGAATGATATTTCATTAAAAATACTAATGTATTCTTTAATGAGAAACTCCCCCTTAGATAAACTCTTTTGGAGTTTGTTTTTTCTTAAGGATCTTTTCCTTCTCCCCCTTTGTGATTTTCAAAAAGAATTCGAGGGAATGAGAAATATAATAAAGTACCTGAAAAATTAGTAGTAACAAAAAAAATGGACAAGCACAATTTCTATTAAGTTTGAAAATTTCAACAACAAAAGAGTTAAGGTACAACAAAAGATTGGATCTTTCTATTTTGGATATTTCTCCTTCGCCATGAGACCTTTTAGAATAGTCTTTATCTTCTTTATGTCTTTATGATATTCTTCAGCTTGCTTCTCTAAGACCACTATTCTTGTAGATTGAGCTTCAATCTTTTCTTCCTGAGCTTTAATCTTTTCTTCCTGGGATTTAAGCTTTTCTTCCTGAGCCTTCATCTTTTCTTCAAACTCAATCCGATGATCCCTTTCAAACTTCTAGTTTTGAGAAACGGAATTCAGCTTCCCATTCAGATCTCTGACTTCTTGAATCCGGAAGTTCTTTTCATCTGTCAGCTTCTCTTCAAAGGAAGAAGTCAGCTCATTTATTTTCTTGTCCTCAGTCTCAAAAGCATCTTTAACATTGTCTTGAAATTCATCCAAGAGTCTCATGTCTTCTACAGTTTTCCTCGACCAATTTGTCATCCTCTTGAAAGATCTTCTATGGGCTTCATAGCCGACAAAGAACGTTTTGAACTGAGCCTCTATTTCAAAACACTTGTCCATAACCATAGATACGGAGTCTGATTTCTGATTCAAAGCATGTTGGAGAATCTGAAATCTTGAGTCAATACTTGAGAAAGTTGGAATAGTTCCCACCAACTTCTTTAAAGACTGAATAACAAAGTCATGCCCCAATGAAGATGACTCCAAATCCAAGACTCTGCTTGGAGAAGTTTCTTCTTCAACTTGGTGAAGCTTTATCTTTGAAGAACTACCAACTTCCTTTCTTTTCACCACTATTGAGCTCGGAGTATCAGCAAAAATTTGATTTCCCTTGTCTCTTTTCGGAATGGAATCATATTCTGGAGTTTTCTTTTCACTATCAGATACTTGAACAATATTGTCTTCCTCATCAGCAACTTTCTGAGTAGCAACCTCTACATTCTCCATTTGAGAAATATCTTGTAGAAGTTGTTCTTCCTCTGCATGATAAGCTACTTCTTCTTCTCCTTTCTTCTCTTCTATTGCTGAAGTGACTAGCTTAGAAGACTCAGCTTCTGAGGTTCAGAGCGAAAAATGTTCCAAAGGTGTTCCCTTATAATCATCTACTTGTTTCAAAACATCTCTGGTTTCACCACTTCCTTCAGCAACAACTTCTTCTTCTTCCACTTGCTCAATCTGCTCTATTTCCTCAATAGGCTTAGCTACTGCCTCTTCCGGAGAAACAAAGTCTCTTCCTGGATTCTCAGGTAGAGATTCCAATGAAAAATATCTTGGAACAGGAATGTTTGCTGAAACCATCTCGTTAAACTTTAACAAAACCTGAGCTACCTCAGCCTCAGACATCTTCTTCTTGATCTTCTTTTCTTTCACTTATTTTTTGAGCTCATCCGTATTTCTTTCCTTCAAGGCCTTAGTCTCCGCAGGGTCCAAGACAAACTGAGGCTCCCCTTGCACTCTTTCTTCTTTGATGTCCCTCCATTTAGAAACTACCTCATCTGGGTAAGCTTTCTTCTTCTTTAATTTTGGAGGTGCGGAATGAACTTCCTTAGACTTGGGATTCTCTACTTCTACTTCAACTTCTTTCAACTTTCTCTTCCTTACCGGCTTAGAGGATTCCGGATCAGCAACTTTCGGAACTGTTTCTTCTTGAGCAGGTGAATCAAAAAACTGACCAGTCTTCTTGTCAAAAGCTACATCCATCCTCATAAGTGTACCATCACTCACCAGCATAATCTTGAAAAATCTTGGCTTAGACTTGCAAGCCTCCTTGAAAGACTCAAGGCACCAAACTATCAACTTCGAGAGGATTGTTGGATACATTATAATCTGAGCTCTCAAATTCCCTTTCTTCACATTCTCAAGAGTGATAAGAATGTGCTTCATCAAATTAAACTTCCTCAAATTTATCAGAAAATCTAGGATGTAGATCTCACTCTTCTTTAAGCTATCTTTGTCACCCTTCCTCGGTACGATAAGGCCTTGTACCCATAACTCTAGAATCCAGAAATTTGTAGATATAGAAAAAATCTTCAGAGCCTTGTCATCTGCCAGTCCGAGAGTTTATAAAGATTTTTCCTTGTCGAAGCTACCTTTTGAATCTGGCAACACATGAGATATGAATTCAGCTTCACCTTCATTATTCATCCCTACCAAGCTGGCTGCCTTGGCATATGAAAGCTTATAAGTCTTACCATAAAACTTAAAAGACAACTTCTCCCTTCTATATTCCTTAAGAAAGGATACTGTTTCATGGAACTCTATAAGAAAATCTGAATACACTTCATCTTGATTCATGGGTTTTGACACCGCAACATCTTCCCAAACATTAAGCTTAATATTCTTGGAAATAAGAGAGTCATACTTGTTGAAGAAATCCGGATGAACCAGCCTCTCTCTATATACTAACCACTTTGAAATCGGCTTAGAGGAAGACATGTCTTGAGAAGCTACTTCCACAGACATTCGGATCTGAAGACCTCTGAGAAGTTCGGAACGGTAAAAGCTGAGGTTCGGAACGGTCTTAAAACCGAGAGGCAGAGCTTCGCGATGATGGAGCTTGAAAACTGATGTGGGACAACCATTTGGGGTCCCCTCTATATAGGCAATGAGAAAACGGTTCAACTTTCACGGTTGATCGAACGGTTGTGACAAGCTGAGATCAGATCTGTCGGTCTAAAACCAATTCTCTTGAATCCGATCTTTTGAGGTTTTTATTAAAACAAAGAATTAAGAAAACTATAATCCTAAAACAAAATATAAGAAAATTCCAGCAAATAAATTATGATTACGAAAACTTGAGTAATGAAATCATACCTTTCGGATTGGCTTAGGAATATTATTCGTAATTGGTAACATTCTTACGAAAACTACGAAAAAAAACTCTATTACGAAAAGAAAAAATTCAGAAAACTCACTACGAAAAACAAACTCAGTAAAAAAAACTCATTACAAAAATTTCATTACAAAAAATTGAAAATGAAAAACTTATTATGAAAGATTCGGTACAAAAATCCTGTTATGAAAATACCAGTACGAAATTTTCCATTCCGGATGTTTTCAATACGAACATTTCCATTCCAGAAGTCGTCTACATGAACATATCCATTCTGGAAATTTTAGTTCCGGAAATTCCATTTCGGATATTTAGTTCTGAAAAGTTTGAAAACAAATTTTGAAAAACTTTGTTAATCTAACAATCAAATGTACTCCCCCTTTGAAAAGGAGTTTATTGCTGTAAGGAGACTTTTTTCAACAGAAGGTTAATTAAGAAAGATTACCTTACGATTATCATTCCTATCTTCTGTTTAATATATTCAAATCTATCAGAAGGCAAAGATTTTTTGAAAATATCAGCAAGTTGATCTTGTGTTCCGATAAATTGAAGAATAATATCTCCTTTCATTTTGATAATCTTTTCAAAATAGCTTTTGTTACCAGTCATGTGTCGGGAACATCCACTATCCATGTACCATGTATTGTTGTTGGTACTCTCTTTATTTTCTTGAAATCAAGAAGATAATTAGACTTTCAGTATCCAAACTTTCTTGGATCCGAGATTTCCAGATAATAGAATTTTAGGTACCCACATCTTCTTAGAAAAATAAGCTTTGTGAAATCCTAGAGATTGGGTTTTGTTTAAGGAACAATTCTTTGCCCAGTGACCTCTACATTGACACTTGGTACAAAATGGGGCACTTTGAGGAACAAAATAATTGTTACTAAAAATTGGTTTTACATGGGTATAACCAAATCCGGATTTATTTCTTAAAGGTCGTATTTGGGAATACATTTTATCAAAATTTTCCTTACCCTGGGTAAAGTTTGATAAACACTTCTTTAAGGAAAAAATTTCGGACTTGAGTTTTATAACCAAGTTTTTATCCTCAAAATCATTAGTTTTATAACTAGATCTAGGCTCGAAAACGTTTTTCTTAGAAATTACTTTTTCTAATTCTTTAGAAAGTTTGTTCTTCTCAGAACTTGCTTCCTTAAGATTTTTTGAAATACTTTCAAAATCAGCATTTTTCCTATCAAGATCTTTAGAAAGATTTGATATTTCTTTTGTAAGAATAGAATTCCTAGAGTTTGCCTTATCAAGTTTCTTATTGAGTTTAGAATTCTCAATCTCAAGAAGTTCAGCAAACCTAGAGACTTCTTCATAAGTAGGTAAAGTATTTTCTTCATCAGAAGAGGATTCTTCATTAGAAGAGTTATAATACTTACTATCATTAGAATTTAAAGAAACATTGGTCAATGATTCAGTATTTCGTACTTTAGACATAAAACAATGATTATCAATAGGTAATCTGGCTATAAGACCAAGATTCTTTTGTCCTGAAGATTCATAATCAGAAGATTCATCTGAAGAATTACCACCACTGGCACTCCAGGTATCATTAGCTTTCAAAACTTTCTTAGCTTTGGCTTTGTAATACTTCTTTCTGTTCCTGTCTGAATGCCTTTCTTTCCTTTCTTTCTTTTTAAGCAAAGGGAAATCTGGTCTAATATGTCCATCTCTCTTGCATTCATAACAAGTAACTTCTCCACCTTTCTTATCTTTCCTTTCCTTTTTCTTATACTTGGATTGGAAATTTCTCGGGCCAGCTATCTTGTTCATTCTTCAAGAAAGATTTGCTAATTCATTTTCTGATATTTCACTCTCACTAGAATCTGACTGAACTACCATCTTATTATAATTGGATCTGGTTACTCTCTCAGGAGTCTTAGCTTTCATATGATTTGATGTTGTTGTAAAAGCAACAGTACCATTTCCATTTTTCTTTTTGATGTTGTCAGCATCTCTCTTCATTCTGGTTTCATGTTGGAGAAGAGTTCCAAATAACTCATCAAGAGAAATTTGAGTGACCTTCCTGTTCTCATCTATTGCAGTTCTCTTGGATTCCCACTCATTGGGCATGATATCAATTATCTTATCCACAAGAGATTCATCATCTAAGACTTTTTCTCCCATATAATATAGACTGTTTACGATAGTCATAAATCTCTGTTGAACTTTACAGATTGGTTCACCATAAGGAAAATTGAAGTCATGATATTCATCTCTAAGCATAGCTCTCCTAGTCTCAATCACTTTAAAAGTTCCAAAGTGTGTAACCTCTAACTTCTTCCAGATACAATTAGCTGCTTCACAAGAAGAAATTTGGCTATATATATTTCTGGTCATTGAACAAAGTAGAGTATTGCATACCTTATAATTGAGTTGATACTCTTGCTTTTCCTGGTTAGTAAAACTTCTAACTTCCTTGTCAGGAATTTTATAATCTCCAGTAAGCATAAAAAAGTTGTCTACTCCAGTATTGATAACAAAAGTATTCATTCGATCTCTCCAGTACTCATAGTCATTTCAATCAAAGATTGGTGGTCTTGTACGATTTAGATTATCAATAGAACCAACATTAATTCCTGCCATACTTAGAATAACCTTCGACACACAAACTTGTTAGTAGAAAAAGATTCATAATAACAAAGTTTGGAATGAGAAAGTTCGGAATGGAAAAGTTCGGAATGGGAAAGTGAGAAAGAAAAACTTATATGTGAGTACAAGTATTTCAGATACCTCCTCTGATACCAATTGTAGGATCGAAATAATGATGTAGATACTCAATTTACAAGAGGGGAGTGAATTGTATATTTTAAAAATTCCTTTGGAACTTTTAAAGTTAGTTAAGAATAACTATGGTTTCCTTAAGCAAAGGAAAGGGCTAAGTTTAACAAAGTTAAACTAAGAAAATTCACAACACCTCTAATACCAAATGAAAACTTGGAAAGAGATTCCGAAAGTAGGTTCTGGAAATATGGTTCCAGAAATTGAAACGTAACACAAGATTAAAATATGAGATTCTACCTTAAAGCGTATAGAATCTAAATGAAACAGAGTACAAGTAAGGAAGTATAAGAAAGTTATACTTTCCTTATAATACAAAATGCAGCGGAAATAAACAAGTAGTAAAACTACAAGTAACAAGATATAAGTCTTTTAACCCAAAGAGAAGGGTATCCAACAACCTTGGATAAAGGTCCCTTGATTTATACTTTCAAGAAAGTCTGTCTTACCCACACCAGGGTAAGCCCTCGATACGAAGATCGGAGTCTCTGTCTTGCTATCCCCGCAAGCCGTCAACTTCAAGGTAGTTGGCAACCTCTGTCTTCCTCAGCAAGGAAGCCCTCAACTTCAAGGTGTTGGAAACCTCTGTCTTCCTATCCCCGGAAGTCCTCAAATGTAATCACCAACATTCGAAGTTGCACAAATCTTTGAGAGTTAATAAGAGCCTATCTCTATAGAAATCACTTCAAGCATGTAATCACATGAGTCGAAGATCAGTCATCCTTTCAGCACTGAGCTCTTTCAAATGATCTCCTATTTATAGGTAAGGTCGGCCTCCTTTCCAATGGTCATATTTTCCTTAAAAATTGGAGGGACATGTACATGTGTAACTTAACCAACGGTTAGTTCATAACGGAATACACGACATCGTTTTATAACAAAACAAGTGTAATAGAATGTACGACATCATTTTAAGTCTTAATTAAAAAGTTCGGAGTGAATATTCGGAGTGAAAGTTCGGAGTAAAAAAATATATTAAAGAGTAAACAAATTATAAAAGCGTAAGAAAAATGAATGTTTGGAGTCTAACCAAAACAATTTTCGGAGTCTAAATAAATTCGGAGTGTATAAAACAAAGATGATCAGATTCTGTTTAATAGGTGAATTCGGAATGAGAATTTGGAATGAGAACTTGGAATGAGAATTCGTCATCAGAATTCGTAGTGAGAATTCCTCATCAGAATTCGTAATGGGAATTCATCATTAGAATTCATAATGAGATTTTATCTTAAGAATTTGTAATGAAAATTCGTCATTAGAATTCGTAATGAGAATTCATCTTAAGAATTCGTAATGAGAATTCGTCATTAGAATTCGTAATGAGAATTCAATGTCGAACTTCATAAGGATTCATATCCTGAATCTGGAGAAGAACTTAATTAGAGTTCGTATCCGGAATTCGGAATGAAACTTTATCACAGTTTTCATTCTGTATTTCGGAGTAAAACTTTATTATAGTTCTTATCCAGAATTCGGATCCTAAAACAGAATACTTCATATCAAAGTTTCAAACAATTCCAAGAATATAGAAATGAATCTTAATCTTATACTTAAGAAAAATATGGATGAAAATATGATAAGGATAATTTTTCTTACAAAAGCGATTTTCCTTATAAAATCAATTTTCCTTATAAAAGTGATTTTCTTAAAGAAAGGTGTTTGTGATTTTCAAAACAAGAAGTAATGGAAAAGTCATAAGGAAAACCTTATTGACTCAACAAATGAGCCCTTAATGTGTACCTGGTTTGGCACTCCTAGGTGATATGTTATGGATAATTATCATACATTTTATAAACCAAAATGTATAATTTATACAGTATCTTATAATGTATGTATTAATTTTTCCCCCTACCCTTTCAAATACAATTTCCTAAACACATTAAAAATCCTTAATCTTGATAAGTACCCATTATCTATAATTTCATATAAATCACTTAATGTGAGTAATTTTTGAAAATGGTGAATCCATAATTATTACTTATATGTTTTGAGGGAATTTACATAGATGTTAACATAAATTTTTTTACTAGGTAAATATATTAATGACCCATATAATTTATTTTTCTATACTATAAGGTCATTTATGATAAGTTCCATTGGTAAAATGTTCCATGTATTTCCAAGTTATTAATCCTTGAACATTATGCCATGTATAGCCTATAATAATTTTCAATGTGATGTAATTCATTATAATTTTATGTTATGGGTGGATCTAGAAATAATATATTCAATCAGTTCATTGGTAGGTCTCATGGGACAACTAAGATAGGGTAATGGGATATTCCTTACCCTTTATGTATAATGTCTTGGAATAATGCCTCAATGGTGTTATTAAGATGACTAGAATTATGAAATTCAATATTTCATAATATTTTTTTGATCCATGTGATTATAAATTTCTCTTTATTCCATGGATTACATATATTTATTCATTTTTATGGATTCAATTTTACTCAAGATATTGCATAATCAATATTTATCCTTTATTATATTACATTGTATATTTTCCCCTTACTAAGTATTTAAGCTCGCCACCTTTACTTTGTTTCTACATTTTCCCATGTAACTAAGTGGAATACTATGATTGAAAAGGGATAGAATTGTGGAATAAAGACTTGTACTTTTATGTTGTAAAGTTGTAATGTAATGTATCTAGTCACTTGAGAACTACTAAACCTTGATCCTTGGATTTTAATATCTTATATTACTTTTTCCATGTAATAAATAACCCACCAACTTTGGTAGATTGGGGTCATGGGTATTATAATTGGTATTAAAGAAATTTTTAGTAGAAACTTTAAGAACTATAATTAAGAAAATGTAGGTAGGGAATATAGATTTTACCACTAGAAAAAAAATCTAGATATTATTCTAGAATTTAATTGATAGTATACCACATAAATCATGTTAAAATCTTACTAATTAACTAATAAAATAATTTTTAGATAGTGTAACTTACTAGAATAATCAAAACCCAGTCCAATAACCATGTATAATGTGATGATTTTTTGAATAATCATGATAATGGAGTTAATATTTTTTTAGAAAAATTTGTGATTGTTCTAGGAAAAATGAATCTGGTTATGAAAAATGAAATTTCCCATATGGAAAAAGTAGTTTCCCCTCCATAGGGATCAACCATATTAGATCATTTTACAAGGAAAAAACCTCTACATTTTAGTGGCACCACTAATCCTATGGATGTAGAATAATGGATTAAGTCTCTAGAGAAAATATTCATGGGTTTTTGATGCTCTGAGAAGGAAAAATTCATTATTTTTTTGTATCATCTAACAGCTGATGTTGGCTAATGGTGTTCCTTAATTCAAAATAATATATTGGCACATGTGGTTAAAAACATGTAATTGAATTCTTTCAATGTGTTTTTCCTAAAAAATATTTTCCTTGAGAGAAATATGTGGAGATAGAAAGGAAATTATTAAACCCAGGGAAAAAAGTATACAAAATGGTGAATGAATATGAGGATAACTTTACATGGTTATTGAGGTACTTTTGTATTGTCAATGAAAACTTGAAAGGAAGATTTATTTCTTGTGGTTTAAATCCTAGTCTTTGAATATCCTTAGTATCTCAAAATTTTTCAACATATGAGTAGATAGTGAAAAATGATATCAATATTGAAATGTAGTTCTCTAAGTCCTTTACTTTCAAATAGAAGAAATAGAATAAGTGTATGGATGGGCACTATATTGAAAGGAATTTATAAAAGGAAAATAAAGGAAGAGTAGAGTTCCCTGCATGAACAGAGGTTGGAAAAACACCCAGGAACCTATTTAAGGGGATTTGTTGAATACTTTAAATGTAGAGAGAAAGTTAATCAGGCATAATAGTGGAAAGGAAAGTGGTAATAAATCAATAAACAATGCTTAAACTATAAGTATACGGTTAATTACTCTAACCAATGACTTATGTGCCAAGGGAATCTTCTACATAACATCCCTATAGATCAAGGTTGTGTATTTTCCATAACAACAGTTGAATTTGAAGCTCTAAATGATATTATAGTAGGTAATTTGATTATACATTCAAAGTTAGTTAATATATTATGTGATTCTGGGTCTACACATTCCTTTATATCATGTATGTTTTTAGAAAATATTAAATCACCCCATACACAAAGGAGTGATTTATTAGTTAGAACACTGAGTGGTACATTGATTTCAATAAAGGTACACCAGGTAGTCTAAATTAGGATGCATGGTTTTTGTCTCATTGAAAATCTTATAATAATACTTGTGGTGTATTTTTAAGTAATCTTGGGGATGTATTGGCTCTCAAATTACAAAGTAAGAATTTATTATAGTTAAAAAGGATTTATAATTGGAAAGGAAAGTAAATAATTACTTGTTTTCGAGGAGAGATTTAATTACCTAAATATTTTCTTGAATCTCCCCCAATAGATCAAATTAATGAATTTATTATGGAGGATTTTAATGGAGTTTAATCTATGGGGGTAATGGTATTAATAAAATAGATTAGGTACTAATTGTGTGAGAATATACTGATTTATTTCTTAATGAATTTCGTGTATTATTCTCTAAATGAGAAGTTAGATTCACTATTAACCTCATCCCTGATGCGAATCCAATATTTAAGCCTCCTTATAGGATGGATCTAGTGGATTTAGTTGAGTTTAATAAGTATATACATGACTTATGAGATAAAGGGTTTACTCATCCATTTATTCCAACATGGGTATTGCGTGTTTTGTTTTTAAATAAAAAGGATGGGATAATGATATTATTCATTGATTATAGGGAAATCAATGGAATTACTATAAATAAAAAGTATTGTTTCCCTCATATTGATGACCTCTTTGATCAACTTAAAGAGGGTCAATTATTTTCAAATATTGTTCTTTATTCTAGATATCATTAGTTAAAAGTTAAAAAGTCAGGTATTCCAAAAACATCATTTTTATGAGGTATGGCCATTATGAGTTTATGGTAATTCCATTTGGGTAAAACAATTCTCCTTATATGTTTATGTATTTGATGAAAAGATTAATCAAAGACTACCTTGATAAGTTTGGAATGGTATTTATTGATGAAATTATTATATATTATAAGAGTTATGAGGATCATGATACTCATTTACAAATTTTTCTTTAGTTTTTTAGGTGTCGGTTTCTGAAATTCATCCCGCTTAAGTAGAAAACTCCTTGACACTATAGAGATTAATAATCACACAAAAGGTCCCTAAATACCTCCAAACCATCCCAAAGGGAGCCTTTAGGAAGACCTCCTCAAGGAGGGCCTACATTCATGAGGACCTCCTCCACGATTGTTTCTACGATGTCACAGACCCTCTGTTAGTTTGACGCATTCCAACGGAGTGCATCCTCTCTGCGGAATCAGTGGTCTCCACGGCCCACTCTATGCGGCCACTTTAGCGAATGCCTATGTGGCATCCTGCACCCTATGCAAGTCTGATGCATTTTGATGGATCCCCTCCTCTCCACGGCATCACTCTTTTGTGTGGAGAGTTCTATGACCCTCTCTGACCTTCGTTGTCTATAAATAGAGGACTCACCATCTCTCAAACCAATGTTACTCCTCCCTTTCAACCTTTGATCTTCCATTTCGCAAAGGCCTTCATGAAACCAACTGATGGATCTCCAAAGTTACTTTGCCTCTAGGATTCTTACCACTTTGCATTCTTTACAGCCTCCACCTATAGTTAGGATTTCCTTCACAAAGCCATATTCCATTTACAAAGTAGGTGGCCCCTCTGGGGTGCTCGAGGTTTTGCGAAGCATATACCCTTCATGAAGTACTCTCCAAAGAAAGAGTTTTGTGTTAAGGAAAATCTATAACCCATTAAAGGCTCCCCTTCATGAAGACCTTATCCTTCATGATTCCCCCTTCCATTATGAAGACCCTTCCCTTCATGAAGGTCATCCTCTTCACAAAGCACCCATGCTTCGCGAAGACCCTTTCATTCATGAAGAACCACTTTCCAAGATCTCTTGATTTTCACATCTTTCTTTTATGAGGCCCCTCAGGCTCATATGAAGTTATTTCAAGGTCCCTCGAGTAGTTCTTCATGTTTAATTGCTTTGCCTCATGCTTCTTCATAGAGGAACACTAACATGTATTGATTATTTGAAAATCCAAGCTAACTTGATCCCTTAAATGGATCACTCCAAAACCTCGTCTTCACATGGCATTGTTGGTTCCTTCCCTTAACCACAGGTTGAAGTGCACTAGTTATGTAATTCCTAGGGGTGAGGAGTGAATCCTCGCCATCCGAGCTACAGGATGTTAAACTACCAAGCACCCACGTCCTCAACACAAGAGGTTAAACTATGATGGATTCATGTGTGGTAGGTCCAAGAGGTTCAGAGAGGGTATGGGCATGGGTTACCTCTTTCTCTCTCTTTCCCTCTGATCTTTTTCACCATTCATGCCTTCAGAAGTCTCCACATAAGCCTTGGAACCCTCTGATGGGATGTTTCAGGTATGATGGCCATATCCTCCTTGTACATCTGGAAACCCTCCATTCTCATTAGGCCTCCATCCTAGAGTAAGTCCTAATCGTTGTCTCTCTGGGCCGCTAACCACATGTAAGCCTTGCTCCATTCCTCATAGACGCACCTTTCATGAGATGATCATTAGGTCTGTATTGCCTCTTGTTTCTCACACCGAGAATGACTCATGTGGGATTAAAGTAATAATTGACCATGACACCCACTTTGGGTTTCCTTATTGTGTAAGACTCATCCCCAATCCCACAAAACTACATGGAGTTCGATCCTTCCTCTTTCTAGGCAAGGTAATTAGGACGCCACTCTAAGGTTCAATCCCATCACCCATCCGTCCTGACCACTTCATGCCAGCTTACCCTCATCTTGCATGATGTTAAACTATATCACCCTTTTTCACACTACATGACGTTGAAATGTATGCTTTTGAACAACAAGGGTTTTGATCCCTGTCTCCTAGACAGTGTATGTAGGAAGCCTCCTTGAGGTTCAACCCCAAACACTGACAAGCTTTAGCATCCCCTTTGTTGAGACCCATACCATTGGTCCACCACATCATGGTGTTATAAAGCTCTCGGGATGCTAAATATGCATAATCCCCACACTCAATCCATATTTATACAACCAAGAGAAACCCTATTGTGATTGGCTGCTTACCATGAATAATCCCCATCATGTCTTCGAGTTATTTTCCTTTTTGTACACGCCGATTCTACACCCCTTCTTAAACAACATGTACTTTGATCTCTTCTTTTTAAGCAGGGTACATAGGAATCCTCTCTGATGTTCAAGCCCCATCATTCCCTATTACCCATGTCCCATCCTAGTCTCTTGCTTGAGACATTTTATTTCAGGAAGGTCATGCCATAACCTCGGAGTTCTACTTCCTTCAAGTCCCATCCATGCATCCATTCTTACGAGCTACCTCCTTAGGTGACTCATCTCCCCCCAAACTACGTGGACTTTGATTCCCACCCACCGGGATATGTAGGAATCCTCCCTAAGGTTCAATCCCAACACCACCATCATCTTCATGTTGGTTCCATCCCACTCATCTCATACACATCATCAAGTTATCCATCATCCACCATGGTTTCACCTAGGTTGTCACATCCCGGTGAGATCATGTCATCCACTTCCTCACTACTCCAAGCAGTACTCAGGCTTCTAACCACGTGTAAGACCCAACATGTATTTAGGTTATAGTCCTTTTTGTACACCCTAATTCATCACTCTCTTGAACTATGTGGGTTTTTATCCCTGACTTCTATGCATGGTAAGTAGGAGGCCTCCACGAGCTTCAATCTCAGCCAATGGTAAACTATGGTGTCCCCTTTTTTGGGACCCAATCATCCTCAGATTCATCCTCTTTAGTAATTTTGATCGACCCATATAGTAAGTCTCATAGGTGTTCCCTCCTAGGGATATACCCATCTGATCCACTCCCATAAATGTTCCTATCAGTCTGGTCCATCTCCGCTCAACATTAAACTCGTAGCATACCCCCTATTAAACATGGGAAGCTAAGGAAAACCTTATATACATTCCTATGGCATAAAATTTCCCACACTCGATGTTGGATCCATTGGGATTTCGTTCCCTCAAGAAGCCCTGTCATAAGGGGAATAAATCCAGTTGTACCAGTGTTTCAGCACCCAGAAACGCCATCGATGCTCAATGTGACTACTCCCCTAACCAAAATTTGCTTCCCTAACTTGACCCCTAGGAATTTTCTGATAGGAGAAGTGTAATTAACCAGCATCCAAAAAGACATGGCACGAGGAAGAGTTTCACGAACAACATCTTAATATTTAAGTGAGACCCAGACTAGGAAACGAATTCCAAGGAGGAATCCACATAAGGAGATACCATCATCCCATCATACCATTTTGATCAAGGAGAAAATGTCCATGAACGAGCGAAGGATTCCACCCACCTTTGGAAAGAGGGAATACGAGGAAAAAAATAGCTAGCGCATTGCAGCACGATGATGTGCACCCCGGAAAATCATCTAAAATAGAAATGGTGAACCCGATGTGAATCTTATCCTAAATATGGAGATTAGTTGCATTCAACACATCAGCTGATAAGCATGTTAATGGATCCATATATCTAGTGTCAGCTCCCACAAAACAAATTGTAGGGCCTATAGTGAAACTCTCCAAATTTTGGGGTAGTTAATCATTAGGAATTCCAATCTACGATGTTGTCAGCGTGGATATTTCTATCCTATTATGGAAGACCGAATGACACAGGGGAATTGTGCATCCCATTCCTATTATCTGTACTAATGGGTAAACTATCCTGCTTTGCAGGACCTAAGCTCAAGCTATGGGAAATGGATCGCCTCCCAACTTTGGATGCAAGGGAAGGGGAAATTCCAACACAGTAATCCAACGCGACTCCATCTCTTTTATGACTTCCACAACTATGGCTACTGGGTTCCCACACCCCATCTCACTCTCTGAATTTATTCAATTAACGGTGGTCAATACTCTTTTCCATCGATATGAATAGGAGGGGGTTATCCCGATAAGGGGCATAGCATGCCAAGACTTGGAGGCTTCAGTGCCACATCAACACTGTCACCCCCAAGGGCCATGTAGGTAGCTGCTGCTCCCCACTCTGAACTTCAACAACTTTGGGAGCCTATCCCCAGATATCTCCTATGACTCACTCCCTTATGCTGACGAATTAAGGGATTTTTGAGTCTACTCATCTAGGAATTCAGCTAAGGAGCCTCCAAGGAGGGCTCCCATCCATCCACATCAATATCGCCAGCTGGTCCTACAGACAGAAGAGAAGGTTGTTCATCCCCCTGCACAACCGTCTGTAGTTTGGTTGACCTGGCATCAACGTCGGGTGCAAGCTCAGGAGTATGCCCACCAGGGGGAGTCATTTTTTGTGGCTTCAGTGGCCTGAGACACTACAAGCATGAGATATCATCCCCTATCATTATTGGGTAGGGGAACCTCCCATTTATAGATCAGGGGAACTTCCAAGACCAGCCAAAGTTGAAGCACCAGTCACCCTACGAGCAGGTTGAACTGGAACTTCTGGTTACCAGGGCAAGAAATAGTTGTTGCAGGATAGCCTATGATAGTGAAATTCGGTACGGGCGCCCTCCCCAATCCACTATCATCAACCTAAGAAGAGTCCCTCCCCATCTTGTTGACACCTGACATAAAGTTCTTCCTCCTGCCTTTGATCTCAGGTATGAAAATTTGCCCCACATACCATGTTCTGAACATGTGGGTCTTCCTTGCCCAGTCACCCAACAGCATGAAGGCCCTCCCCATGTGCTCATCGATTCCGGTGGAGGTCCTCCCTGTGCCAGAAATCACCAAAGTGGAGGTCCTCCCCACTTCATCAAAGGCGAACATAGAGGACCCTCTCATGTCCAGTATAATTAGTACAAATGCCATCTTTGTACAACTGCTACTAGGGCCAGCCAATGCAAAGGTCCTCCCTTCACTACAAATGGCCACCATGGAGGTCCTTCTTGTGTGTTTACTAGCTTCAACGGAGGCCCTTCCTGCTCCAGCACTATCAAACACATAGGTACTCCTCGTGTTCCATTCGAAATTTTTGCAGGTGCCCCTTACACCTCATCTCATCATAGAAGAGGTCATCCTCGCGTTATCAACAACTGATATAAAGGCCCCCTCCTCATATCCCATCCAGTGCGGGTGGAGTTCTGCCCCACTCTAGCACCAATATGCACAGAGGACCTCCCCATGTCAAAAACCTACCATGTCCGGAAGAATCATCCTGAGGCAGGAGGGTGGGTCACTTCCACCAAAGGAAGAATCCTAAGAAGCTTCAAACTGTAATCAAACCCTCCTTCTTTTCAGATTCTAAGGAAGAGTGAGATTCTGTGGTGTAACCCTCACCCCAATATTCTATGTTAGGGTATGGGGCAGGAACAATGTTTACAAGCCTCATCCTTTCTGAAAGTGAGGTCTACTAGATCCTTAAATCCCTCCAAATATACATACAGGAGGAGGAATATTTAGCCCCTTTCTAGGGCAAGGCAATGAAATCCTCCTTATCATCAACAAGATCATTCTCCACCTCAAAAATAGATCATAGAGAGCTGTTTTGGGGACTAATAGAGGACGAGAAACAGTGTGACCCACCACCAACGAATGCATCCCCTATGTGGGAAGAAGTTGTCGTTAGTCTATCTTACAGGATGTGGTGGTGTAATCAGTGCATTATTCAAAAGACAGCCCAAGATGTGGTAGCCTATCAGCTCACATGTCGTACTCTCCACCGACTAGTCTTCCATCACAAAGCTCCACTTCAATGTTGTTACTGGTCTCTCAAATACCCCCAGTCAATGAATGGGGCAATCAAGGTCAAGATATTGAGTATGAGATGATAATTTTGTCGAACTTTCTAATCGTAGATCATATCCCTGAGATTTTTTTTCCCATTTCAATAGTAGGTTTCATCATTTTGGAATCTCTCACCCAGGAGGAGGTCATGTGCTTCTGCCAAACTCTCAAGGAAATGCACTTCTATCTCCATCATCAATAGGTATCTTATCCCAAGAGCTAGGAACACTTCGACGACATCGTCCTGCAATGTTGCATTATCAACTTAGCTACACTCCACGTGGCTCAGCCCCCTGAGTTTCTTGGTCATCATCGGACCCTCCAACAACAAGGTATCCAGAGCTTTATAGTGATCCACAAAATTATTAGGGAGGATTCCCCTTATGTTTATATTTGTGTTTGGGGGCAGTATGCTACCCTTAATTTCAGTCATGTCTAGCACTAAACCAACTTTCTAGGTGATATTGAGGATATGCCTCTAGGAATAGTCACAGTTAACATGGTCGACCTATTAGAGGAAGAAATTGAGCTAGGACTCATTGAATAGAAATTACCCCTCAGGGTGGTGCCACACCTATTGGATCCTTTGGATAGTGTTACTCGCCAGAAAAGAAACTTACTAGGCCTTCCTGCACCTTCTAATTCATTGTCCTTCAGTCAGGACCCCAATAAGGGTAAAGAACACACTCAGACCATCAAACCCTCTGACCCATCTGGCTCAGTACAAAAGATGTAAGACGACTCTGAAAAGGATGTGTTTCTTCAATAGCTCACAAAACATAAAAATATAGTTGATGACCTTCTTGCCAAACATGTTATGGAACGGCGACCAGATTACGGTAATCCTTGGTCAGGGAAACATGGGTAGGTACAACCTCCCCCCGGTGAGTTTCCCCCTAGTTACCTTGACCATCCTACCCATATAGACATAGTAGAGGTCAAATTTTATATCAATAATCTATGATATTCATCACAAAATCTACCCGAGTTGCGTGATAACACGCCTCGGGACCCATTTCAGATTCCCCCAGTTGTTCCATAGGTCATTCTCCCAGCATTCCCACAAGTCATCCCACCAGCTGCTCCACAAGACATTGGGCCTGCTTACCACATTGAAGAACCATCCAATGAATTGAATGTTAGGGACCCTTGTAAATATTGGAATCCTCATGAAGATGGTCTGATAGAATCACTTATTTCTCGTCTAAAGGACCTAGAAACTCGATAGGTGGCAATACCACCTGATGGAAAGTTGTATCCAGCATGGGTGGATGATATGCCAACACCCCCCGAGTTTTGGGAATCCTACTTTCACCCCATTTAATGGGAAGTGGGATCCATTTCAGCATCTATCCCACTTTATTTCAAGGTGTGAACCCATGCTGGGAAATTCGGCATAGTAGGAGCCCACCAAGCACTAGTGTTCCATGCAGGCACTAGAAGGGATCACATTTGTTTGGTACAGCTAGTTACCTATTGGGTCAGTATCTGGTTGGGAGGACCATCATAGGTAGTTTCTATACAGGTTCAATTCCACCACTCAGAAGACAAGCATTATTGACCTCTTCAAATGCAAGTAGAGGCTCGACGAGCGCATCGCAGACTTTATTACTGGGTGGAAGGGAATCACATATTTCCTTGATATTAAACTAACCTAGGAGTAGTTGTTGATGATGTGAATAGGGATTTTGAAGACTGAATTGGTCCCTTCTCTCATCACTCAGAACTTCCTAGGTGGGTTTCAGGATTTCTATGATAAAGATCATCATTTAGAATAATCCTTGTAGAAAACCAAGTAGGCACGTCCATTGTCTCCTGTGGTTCCCTAAAAAAGAGTCGCTAAGGCCGAGACCACTGCGAGAGCACAAATAGAGACCTCTAGGAAAATGGAATTGTTCCCAGTAGATCCACCTCCACAGATTTGTCGATGCCCACCACCGTAGGTGCAACATCTAGCCCAGTAGTTCCTACCTCAGAATCGGTAGGCACACTCGTGTAACATGCCACTTCCACCTAGGCAAGATAATCAGGTTCCTCCTCCCCATCAGGCACTGTCATCCCTCATTAGGGCTAGAATCCCAGAGCCCCCTTCCCATACATAAGGAACTAGAACTACTCATTTAATAAGTCTCAGGTTCCCGGTTACTTATTAAGGGCCTTGGATTAGGGAATCTTGTGGTTTCCTAAATTCAAGAGTCCTGAAGAGGTGGAACACATTGATCGCCCAAATTACTTCCCCTATCAACGATTCCTTGGGAACACACTCAAGTAGTGGTATGTGCTTAAATAATGGATCCAAGACCAAGTCGATAATAATATAGTCAAGTTGGTACCAACCCCAGCACACATGGAATGTGTATTTATAAATCCTGATAGGGATAGAAAGGGTGAATGGAAGCATATTTCTAACCATGGGTCTCAAAAATACGACAACCGAATGGCTCGAAAGGTAGTTTCCCATTCTCTTGGCATTATACTTTCATGTTTGAATCGACCCAAGCCTTAAAAAGTCACCACATTACCTACAGCCACTACTTCTTCATCAACATCTCAACCTTCCTCTTCCCAGAAAGGCAACCATTGACTATGCAAGGGAAAGAAAAGTCCCCCACCAATTCATCATCATCTCGTACTCTCAGCGATTTCATGCCCCCAAAGATGGAGATTTCCCCCAAAATCCTCCCAATGATGGAGGATTCTTAAAGGGATGATCATGGGTACACTTCAATCGATATCATCGAGTTCGTAAACCCTTACATGGTTCCCAATGATGAAGAGCTCCAGGCAGACCCTCCCAACATCCCCAACTGATGTCAGAGTCGATGGAGCCATGGGTATGTGAATCACTAGAATTCATTTTTCAGTGCTTCTAGTCAAGTTGTACATGCCACAAAGACTAGACAGTAGGCCCAACATAGACCTCAGTACTTACAACCTTATCATATTGTTTCATCATATCCAACTCAATTTTCATTTGTGCTATTTGATTAGGCAGAGCCACCGTGGCTATGTTGTGGTCATTATGTTCTATTATGGATAGACCTTGGTCATCTGGTCATTAGCTAGTAATCACTCTATGCAGTTCGACTAGTGAGAAATGAGACATTCCCAACACCATCCAGAATCTTCCAGTTCAATAAGAAGCACACATCAAACCTCCCTCCACAGAGAGACTTCCTATCAGAAGAAGTTTATGCCTAGCATGTAAGTATGATATCCTCAAGAATCATTCCAATATTCTTGTGAAGTTCTCTATCCATGAGGCTCTCATCCTATCATTAGATATGCGTGGATTCCTTACAGAGGCTTTAAGAATCCCCCTCTAGTTTTATATAGAGTTAGCAGTTGTAGAAGCCTTCCATGCTGAGACAGTCAAGCATACAGAATGTCAGGACATTATCTATTTATTTAGAGAAGATGATGGTTCTCTGATACAGGGGCACATCCACCCATTGTACATCACTATCCATTTCAAAAGCATGGAGTTCCACCATTTTCTTGTATACATAGACTCTAGGATCAACCTTATCCTGACCCAAACACTTTGAAATATGGGACTATTCTAGGAATACCTGAGTCCCTCTAACTGGAAAATTCAAGGTTATGACAGGATGGAGCAGACACTAGTTGGAAAAGTTCTCTTGAAGACCCAGTTGAGTGGCCTAGTTTCCAACACTGAGTTCATAGTTATCTCACAAGACACCACTTACAATGCGTTGATGTGTAGACCATGTCTCCACCTGCATGCGACAGTTCCTTCCTAATATCACAAATTCCTTAAGTACTCCCTCAATGGTCCAGTAGGTTTACTCCAAGGTGATGCATCCCCATTTTCCTCTTTTAAAGTACGATACTTCAATGTAGACTATTATAAGAGAAATGACAAGTAGATTAATGCTAACGAGGTTGAACATGCTATAGATGTGATTGGTCCATGGATAAACCTGGATGATGCCTATGTTTTCCCAATTCACCGATTGGAGGCCACGACCTTGGATTTGGGGAAATGATTTTTTGTCTCTAGAAATAGGGGGAAGTGTGTTCCCAAGTCTAAGGAATTCCTTGAGATCACATCTTATTCCTACACAAATCAAACTCAGGTAATCCTAGATCCCCCTAATCTTATAGGGTATCGGCACGTCTTCACCATGGAAACAATGATACATCATACTTTCCAGTTTCGTCGGTCTAGGATAAATAGGATCAAGCCGACATGCCACTATTGCTTTGATATTATCAAATTTGGCCCCTTGGGTCAGTGGCCAAATGGGATCAGGTTGATGTCTTACATCACCATGGTTTCAGTAGTGTAGGAGTTCCCCGATGAGGTTTCCACTATCGCTCAGGCTAGCACCAGTGTCCCGCTAGGATCTATTGACTCGGAGGAGTTGCCTCCTACTAATGATTCTCTCAATGTGGATGAATAATAGTATTTGGAAGACTCACCTTCCACATTCAAAGAGGGTGTCTATACTATGGTCAAAGAATTGGTACAGGTTAATCTCAGTACTGAGACGAATCTAAAACCAACATTGATCAGTGCCGTTATGCCTGTAGAAGAGCGAAAACGATATGTTGATTTCTTGGAGCAGCATCGTGATGTATTCACCTAGAGTTATGAAAAGTTTATAGGGCTATATCCTCAAGTCGCCATCCACCATCTCAGTCTCCCAAAAAATCATCACCGGTTCAAACAGCCTCCCAGAAAGATACACCCTTCTCATGATGCCATGATTGAGGCCGAGGTTGATAATCTAATCAAATCCAACTTCATCAAGGAGGTATAGTACCCTAGATGGTTAGCTAACATTGTGACTATTAGGAAGAAGAACAGATAGATCAGAGTCTGTATCGACTTCCAGGATCTCAACGGTCACTGTCTGAAGGATAACTTTCCCCTTATTATGATAAGAATGTTGATCGACGCTACCACTTGGTTCCAGGTTTTCTCCTTCATAGATGGATATTTTGGATATAATCAAATCTAAATGGCCCCCAAGGATGAATATTCTACCAACATTAGGGCACTAAAAGGTATTTTATTCTACTATTTAATCCCTTTTGGTCTAAAGAATGTAGGTGCCACCTATCAGTGTTCCATGCACCAATTATTAAATCTAATCTTCAGGACATTGGTGGAATGCTATGTGGATGACCTGGTGGTTAAATCTTGCCAGTTCCAGGACCATCTCAGATATCTTGAGAAAGTGTTCGGATTCCTTTGTTCCCTCCATCTAAAGATGAACCCCTTAAAGTGTTCCTTTGGGTTCACCTTTGGAAAGTTTCATGGATTCATTGTCAGATACAAAGGAATTGAGATCAATCTGGAAAAGATCAAGGCCATCAGCCAGATGTATCCTCCTAGTAATATTTGTTAGCTCTAAGGATTTCAAGCCCACTTAGCCTATATATGTTTATTCATCTCAAATATGTATGGAAAGTGTAATCCATTTTCCCAACTCATGAAGAATGGTTTTGATTATCAGTGGGATGAGGAGTATCAGAATTCTTTTGAGGAAATCAAGTAGTACTTGCTATAGCCTCTGGTTCTGATGCCACCTATTTTCGTAAAGTTGCTGGTCCTATATGTGACTACTCTAAAATGGTCCCTCAATGCACTCCTTGACTAGAAGAATGATGAGGGAATAGATAATGGTTTATACTATCTCAAATTCATGATCCTTAATATGGAGACAAGATATTCCTCTATCGAGAAGAGCTACCTTGTGCTGGTATTCGTAGTACAGAAATTACAACATTACTTACAGCACCATGAGATATATCTAGTGTCTTGAGTGGATCTGATGAAGTACATTCTGAACCACCCTATGTTGATAGATCATCTAGCTTGTTTTCCAGTGATCCTTCAATAGTTTGACATCAAGTTTTCCCCCATAAGGATATCAAGGAACATGCAATAACATAATTTATTCCCACCCATCCATCCCCCACAGAGCATTCTTTGGATCTTGAATTTCTAGATGAGGAAATCCTCTCATTAGATCAAGTCATTCCATGTTGGAAAATTCACTTTGATGGTGCCACCTGAAGCCCTATTGGCAGGAGACTCAATAATCCCAAACTCAATAGAGTGGGCCTGCGTATCGTCTTCATCACACCTGTATAGGATATCCTTCCCTATTCTTTCATGTTGTTAGAAGGTTACACCAACATGAAGGTAGAGTATCAGGCACTTATCACTGGTCTCGATATGGCCCTAAAGATTAACGTTACTCATTTGGATGTGAAAGGGGACTCTGAACAGGTCATCACAAAGATCAATGACAACTATGTGGTTAGGAAGCTGGAGATCGTACCTCTGTTAGAGCATACTAGCTAGCTGATGGAACAGTTCCCCTCTAGTCCAGAAGATACTCATGTCCCTCTATCACATAATGGTTGAGTCGATGCCTTGGCCAGCCTGGCCGCATCTCTTACAAAGCCTGACCAGGATGATTTCATTATAGATGTGTGCATCGAAGAGTAATATCTCCCATCACTCTAGATGATGATGGCATCCCACAAGAAAGATACCCTATCACCGGTGCACCCACACCATTACCCTTTTATCCTCTAGTTGTGGTAGAATATATCCCTAACTATATTAATCCCTTTATCAAGTATCTCCAGCACGGTAACCTCCCAAAAGACTGAGCCGAATGTGAGCGAATCTGATGGCACGTAGTGCAGTTCACCACCCAGAGTGGTCCTAGTCTTGAGGAGATACTCTATAGACATGGGATTGAAATGATTCCCCTTTGTTGTATTTAAGGATGTGAGATTTATTAGGTCATACTGGAAGTTCAAGATGGTTCCTACGGGGCTCATCAGGAAGGGCTGAAACATTCTCATCATATCTGAAGATTGGGATACTTTTTTTCCACCATGATTCTTGACTGTATCAAGTTTTCCAAAAGGTTCCATTCATGCCAGATCCATGATAATTATGTTCATCGGCCACCAGAGCCTCTCCACACTACCAAGTATTCTTAGCCCTTTGCAACCTAGGGACTCGATGTTGTGGGACCATATCTATTGGCAATAGCTCGCCAGTGTAGGTTTATTATAACCTCTATAGATTTCCTATCCCAAGTGTATAAAGTCAATTCCTCTCAAGGAATTCAAGGCCCGTTATATAATTTAATTTGTGATCTCTAATATCATCTACCAATTCGGAGTCCCTCACATCATCCTCATTGATAATGGAACCAACTTTTGATCAGTCGAACTAAAGAAATTTTACACTAAGTACAATATCCGTTCTAATCATACCTCTCACTATCATGGAACAGGAATATGGGAAAATAAAGGCATTCAACAAAACCCACTCTAACATATTGTAGAAGATTTTTGGTCAAAACAAGAAGATTTAACCAGAAAAAATATCCAACGCCCTCTGGGATTACTAAACAATAACTCGTAATTCCACTCAGGTGACTCCATATTCCCTAGTGTATAGAACAGAGGTAATATTTCCCATTGAGATTCAGCTACCCCCACTACGCATAGTTGTATATGATCAGAATGCACCAGATAAAGTAGCCAAATCTGTCTAGATGAACTATAAGTGCTTGAAGAGAATTGGATTTTCACCTTGGACAATCTAGAGAGGCATCAAAACAAGATATCTAGGGATTTCAATAGAAAATTTCACCTCCGCTCCTTCTTACAAGGTGACATGCTATTGGCCTTGAGAATGCTAATGATACTTGGAAGAAATCCACCAAAGTTGGATCCCAAATTGGAGGGAACTTACATCGTTCAAAAGGTTTACCCCAATGGTGCATTCTCTCTGGTCACTATGGATGGTGAGCGTATTACTCCTCCCACCAACATCAAATTCCTCAAGCAGTACTTAGCGTGAAGAAATCATGTCCTGTAAGACATTAAACTGTATTATCATACAACATGATGTTAAACTGTGTTATCTTATTACAAGATGTTAAACTGCTCATATCCATATTGGAATTCGTTAAACTTCTTGTCCTCATCCTTCAAGACATTAAACTGTAAATGTTCCGAGCTCTACAACCCTAAAATAAGATCCTTATCATCCCGTATGATGATAAACTTCAAATAGTGAATATAATGCATGGTCTGATCTCTACAACCTTAAACTAAAATCTCTCGCATCCTCACTGCATGACGTTAAATTGCACAGCATTTCCAGAACTACGTATAGCTTGATTCCCATCCTCATGGGATATGTAGGAATTCCCGGACATTTTGTCTTCGGGTCCATACTAACAAACCTCTTCACTCCTCCATGGGTTTAGTTCTCTTCGAAGGTTGCGTATGGTGATGTGTGGACTTATATACTCATTCACATCGAGTTATCTTGCCACGCCATATACATTCCTCTTTGAGATACCTCTTCTCCTTACATCCATACTACATGATGTTAAATTGCACGACATTTTCAAAACTAAGTACAGCTTGATTACCATATTAATGGGATATATAGGAACGTCTGGAAATTTCATCTTCGGGACCAGTCCCAAATTTTAGAAACATCCTCTTCCTCTTGGCCCCTTGGCCTAAGTTCTCTCAGGGGTGTGTGGTGTGGTGTGGACGTATGTCATCATTCAAGATGAGTTTTCAATAACCACATTGTGTATCTCTATCTTAAGAGTTATCCATCCCCCTATCCTCCACTCACCTCCTTGATTAATCTGCTCTCAATTAGGCCCCTTGACCCTTTTTGTCAATTCACCAACGTGCTCAGATGCATTGTGGTTTAGTACATTGAGTGTTGCATTATGCATGGATATGCTTTCATCCATTTCCATGCTTCACTTCTCCCTTTATTTGGATTTCCATCATCATTCCCATATGAAAGGACCCACAAATAGTATGTATTTTCAGCCTTATGGATGGCCTACCACTTTGGGCTAACATCCCAGAGGATTTTGAATGAAAATTTGGCACAAGTTACGCGTTTCGAATACATTCGGTGGCCAACCCTCATTTTTTGTTCCCATTTCAGGTTACACAGTTTGGAAACTATGTTTCGAACATGGTCAACAATTATCCTCTATTTTTTCTCCCCCATTGAACCCTAAATATTGGTCGCGTGATTCATATCACATTTCACTTCATCACGTCCAGGTGGAATTTCGACACCGTCAGTGATATCCCTCCACCGAATTTGAGTGTTAAGAGGATGAATCAACATCGTGGTGTCATCCTTGACTCTGCATCATTTCCTATTTTTGTGTATTACATGTGTTAAGAAGATCTTCTCCACCCTTGTTTCCCACATTGAGCCTAGATCACATGTTCTTAGGGACTTATTCAAGGTTTACGCCCAATTGAAAGAATCTCAGTTCCTTATAGTCCAAGCTCTATGACATTAAACTAATATCGCATTGTTCTTACCACATGACGTTAAACTACACAACACTCCAAGAACTACATACTTGATTCTCATCCTCATGGGATGCATAGGAATGCCTAGAAATTTTGTCTTTCAGTCCAGCCTGGGTCCCTTGATCCTTTTTGGCCCCCCTTGTCCTGAGATTCCCCTCCTGGTATTGCGTGTGTTGTGATACAGACTTATGTCCCCATCCATGTTGCGTATGTGTTATCACGCAATGCATTCTCCCTTTAGAACCTTGTTCTTGTGTATATGTCCAAACCATATGACATTATAGTATGTTGTCTCTTCCCACTTGACTTTAAACTATTTCATCTTTTCCACATGGCATTAAAATATGTGGTTTGGTCCTCTCATATGACCATAAATTGTGACACAATCATCATGGCCTTATGAAGAAAAACGGCACTGCATTGTGGTGTCCTCGCTTGAGGGGACATCATGTTTGGTATCGTTTATCCACCATACTATTTTTTAAGGCCAAAATATGGCTTGATTCCTTCAATGAAGACTAGGTCTCCATTCTGGGGTTTTTTATTCAAAAAAACACACACCCACACTAAAAGAACAAACAAGATCCATCAAATTATGATTCTTTTGGTGCATGGGTCAAACCTGCACGACAATATTGCCCCTGGTGTTGGTACCCTACCATGATATTTTTAAAAACTATGTTTGGCTTGATTCTCACCCTCATGGGATATATAGGAATGCCCAAAAAAAATTCCTTTGGGTGCATCCCCAGGTACCTCAAATCCTACCTTCTTTCCATCCTCTTGGCCCGAACTCTGTCGGAATCACGTGGTGTGGTGAAGACCTATTTGGTCCTCATTCACATAGAGTTTATAAAAACCATTCCATGTACTTACCTTCATAGATCTTCCTTCCATTATCCTTATTTCCTTTTCTCATGATGATAAACTGCACATAATTTTCAAGAACTATGTATGGCTTGATTCCAATCCTCATGGGATACATAGAAATTCTTGAACATCTCGTCTCCAGGTCCATCCCTGGGTTCATCAACCCATTTTCCCACTTTCTCATCTATACTTCTCATCCTCTACTATGCCTCACCAACATGCTCATATGCATTGTTTTTTAGGACCTAGAGTGTTGGATTTCTCATGGACATGCTTTCATCTATTTCCATCCTTCACGTCTCCCTTTATTTGGGTTTTCATCATATTCCACATCTAAAAGGACCCTCAGGTGGTATGGATGCTCGACCTTATGGCTCACCTACCACTTTGGGACAAAGTCCTAGAGGATATTGAATGATAATTTGACACAAGTCTTGTATTTTAAATAGAGACAGCAGTCAACCCTCATTTTTTGTTCACATTTCAGGTCACATGGTGTGTATGTTGTGTTTTGAACACAATAAAAAGTTATCCTCCATCATTATTTATCCCCTATTAAGACTTAAATATTGGTCGTGTGATTTACATCCCTTTCCACTCCATCATTTTCAAGTTTAATTTTTATATCCTTGATGTTATCCTTTCGTGCACCTATGCGCGTTAAAGCGTTTGAATTGGAGTCATGAGGGTCATCTTCGACTCCACACTATCTCACCCCGTTGTGTATTCCATGTGTTGAAAAGATATTCTCCGCCCTTGTTTCCCACATTGAGCATAGATCATATGGGATTAGGGATATGGGTAAGGTTTGTGAATACCTGGAAGAACCACACCTCTTTTGGTTTGAACTCTATGACCTTAAACTGGGAGCTTTAGTCCCTTAGTTCAAGCATCGTGACTTTAAACTGTGTATCTTCTTTTGAAATTTTTTGGTACAATGCAGACTATTTTGTCCTCATTCATGTCAAGTCGCTTTATGGAACCACATCACATGTTTCCACTTTGGGAACTTTCCCATTTTTTGTATATTATCTATGACCAGAAAATAAGATATCTTACATCCTTATCATATGGTGCTAAACTACATCTTCTACGTCCAGTCTATGTAATGATAAATTACCTAGCCATTATATGTCTTTACTAAAGAATATGTTTCCTCTCTTGGTATTGGTTGCCTACCATAACACTTTTAAAAACTACATGTGGCTTGATTCCCATGCTTATGGGATACGTAGTGATGCCCGGACTTCTTATCTGTGGTCTAGCCACATCACCAGGAACCCTCTTGTGATATTTCATCCTGAGTTTCCTTGGAAGTATGTGGTGTGGTGTGGACTTATGTCCTCATTCATGTCGTGTTTACAGTAGTCACGCCCCATACCTTTCTCGAGACTTCTCCATTTTTCTTTCTTTACCACATGATAATTAATTGCACAGGCATGTCCCATGCACATGACATTAAACTATAACCTTTTGGTCTAAGCTCTATGACCTTAAAACTAATATTCTTATTGTATGTGCTCGCACAATGTTTAACTGCATAAAAATTATGATATTTCACTTCTAAAGAGGATGTATCTCCCTTTTGGTATTGTTCCTATTCCATACCACCTTCAAGAACTACGTGTGGATTGATTCTAATTCTTATGGGATACATAGTGACACCCAAACTTCCTATATGTGGTCCAGTCGCAACCACTTTTGCCTCCACATACCCTTTTAGCTTGGGTTCTCCCAAATGAACATGGTGCATTGAAGACTTCTTTGGTCCTCATTCATGTAATTTTTATAATAATTTGACCATGTACTTCTATTTAGATTAACACTCCTTGCATTCATCCTTCATGATGCTTAAACTGCATGGGTAATGTTCACACTTTACACATTCCTTCATTTGGGTTTTCATTATCTTTCACATACGGAGGGACCCCCTAATAGTATTGATGTTAGGAATCAGTGATCTCCTACCATCCTAGGACAACACCCTAATGTATTTTGAACAACAATTTGATGCAAACCCTGGTTCTCGAATATGGTCAGCGGTGGACCCCCATTTGTTTGTTCCCCTTCTAGTATAACACAAAATGGATGTTGTGTTTCAAACACGGTCAACATTTATCCTTTATCATTATGTTTCTCCCATTACGACCCAAATATCGAATGTTGTGAATCACAAGAGTAATACCACATTCCTATTTACAGATCCTCAACACCTTGGGTGTTGTAACTTCGTGCATTTTTGTGTTTCAAGTAGGAATATTGGTTTTTCTAGGACCTTCCCATATGAAATTTCCTTTCCACCATTGCATGCTCTTGTTAGACAGAGAAGGAATGACAACGCTCCTTTTTTCCTACACCAAGCATGGCTCATGTAGGGTTAGGGGTTGTGGTAAGGTAATATCCATATACGAGATTGCGTGGCCCATAGGTCCTACCATCGACCTTAAAATGTGAAACTTCCATCCTCACCACATGATGTTAAACTATTCTGAATACAAAGAACTATGTAAGGTTTGATCCCTTCCCTTGTAGGATATATAGAGACATTTGGGCATCTGATCCTTGGGTCCAGTCAATGAATGGTAAACTCCCTTACTTGGAATTCTCAGCCATGACTTCCCTTTCAAGATCATGAAATGGGTGTACAAGCCTCTCTAGTACTCATCCATATCAGGTTATGAACCACACCACACATTTCTCCTTTGGGGTACCCATTTTCTCAATGCATGACTTTAAACTGCGACCCTACACTGAACAAGTTTAGGATGCCCCATGATAGTTATGGGATGTGTCAGCTTCCTCACCAGAGAGGATTTCCCCCACCAGTGTTGGTTTCTAACCATTCTAAGTTTGAGAACTATGTACAACTTGATTCCCATCCTCATGGGATATGTAGGAATGCCCATACATTTCACCTCGGGCCCAGCCCTAGGACCGTTAACTTTCTGGTTCTTTTCCACTAATCATGGTTTGAACTCCAAGACCTTAAACTAGTGGTTCCTAGTCTATGTAACATGACTTTAAACAATTGATCAATGTTTTGGTAGTAAGACCTTTAAACTATGTGAAATTTCTTGATCATACGACATTAAACTATTCACTATCATCCTCACCGCATGACACTAAATTGTGCACTTATCGTCCTCATCTACACAAAGTAAAAAATGTAGACCATCTTAGGTCCTGGTCAGAGAGTTCACTCTCAGAAGTAGGCCTGATCTCAATTTAGACCTATACTCTCACCCAGTTCACATTCATCATGGTGGTGTAATTTCAAAATTGTTGGACTTCATCCAAATTTCCCATTATTTCATCACCACGCTTTGTGTGCCCTCTATTTCGGATCCCAATTTCATTTCATGTCTGAAGGAACCCCCTAATGGTTAGGATGATCAGCATTAAGGATCTCTTACCATATTGGTCCAATGTTCTGGAAGACATCAGGTGACACTGCGAGTTCAGCCCCTTGTTTCAAATGTGGTCAGTGGTTGGCCCTCATTTGTTTGTTCCCACTTTATCCTAACACGATACGGATGTTGTGTTTCAAATTTGGTCAAAATAAATCCTCTTCATCATGATATCCTCACTAAATCCAAAATTTGGGGTATCATAATTCACATTCTTCATTCCCCTTTGTTCGGATTGATTCTAATGCCCCTGGCATTATCCATCTCATGCGCTAGATCATGTTGGGAGAGGACGGTTTTCCTGTTTTGAGAATTATTCCCGGAAACTCTAGGTGTTCATTCAGACCTTGGGTGTCTGGTGATTGGTTAGTATTCTCATATTCAAATGGAATAATAATGTGGTAATCCCTTGTTCCTCACATTGGGAATGACCCATGTGAACTTAGGGAGTGATCGTTGGATATTTCATATATATGATTGAGATGTAGTAATCAAAGCAAATAATGGAATTCATGCACGCATCCAAAAATAAACAAGAAAGTATGAAAGTATTTTTATGATTTCATACAAGTTACAATGCCCATGGATTTCCCCCCCCCCCAATAGATGGATTGACCTCCTCAATAGAGTGTTACAGATCTACCACTCTTTGGTGCATGGCCTCCAAAATTTACTCTC
Source organism: Viscum album (assembly GCA_963277665.1). NCBI lineage: Eukaryota > Viridiplantae > Streptophyta > Magnoliopsida > Santalales > Viscaceae > Viscum > Viscum album. The sequence continues at coordinate 7,269,057 of OY728152.1, forward strand.
GCGTGGTAAGATCCCTCTCCTCTTCATTGACAGCAAGGCACAATTCATCGGCCCTGGTGCATGCTCAGTCTTCATCATCTTGGATATTATCCATATCTTTGGATTATCACCTCATCTTCTCTAGGGATTATATCATATGTGCCTTTAATCGAGATATAAATTCTGATTGGGTGCTAATGAAAGCAGAATGTTCAGTCACCCACGCCCTCAAACACCGGACTTCTTGCTCATCCTCTTGAAGTCTTTGGATATTGACAGACTTCCTCTACTATCAACCAACATTGAGGCTGCATGCATCCTACCGCAACTTTTTGGCAAGATAATCTTGAATGGGCATGTGAGGGCATTGGGAATCCACTCCTTCAATGCATAGTTCTCGCAAATGTGGGTGAATTTTCACCATCTGATTGATTCACTGCGATTGCGGGGTTTTATCGATGAAATGATTGATCAATTTCCATGAATCGTAGTAGGAAACCTTGATATAATCTTCATCAGAAGCGGTCTCATCCCACTCCTCTAGGTCAGTAGGTTCATATTCAGGAAATGCCTCCAGTAGCTCAATAGAAGGATCTCCTTTGGGATGGTCTTCATCACTATATTCTAATTTAATGATGTCCACCCAGTTGACTCCAAACTCTATCCCACCTATAGTATCACTCGTCTCCACTGGTCTCTCATAAGGAACTATGGCCTAGTCAGCCTGGGCACTCAGTGCTATAGGTATCAACACCCCTCTTTGGAGTAGAGCCTCAAGTCTTACATCCATTTTCACCATTAACATGTGTATCATCTTGGAAACTATGCAGGTATGGGTCACATTAGCCAATTTGACCAATCAAACAACAGGTACATCTCTGAAGCATGAGGCTTAACCTAGTCAGCTGCTTGATCTTGCCTCAGGTCTATCATTACTAGGAGGCTAGGATGTGGCCCTCTGTATATGATTGTGGGATCTAAAGATTTTTAGGAGGCTACCCTTGCTCCTCCAACACTTCTAGATTCTGCAACCATTATCTCTCTGGCTACAAGTCTTGGTGTTTGGCCCTCTGCGCCTGTCACAACTTCATCCCCATCAGTGGGAGTGGTTTATTGAGGATTCTTCTTCATAGATAAGTGTTAATTGAGGATTAAAAATAAGGAAATAATGTAACTGTCACAATGAAAGGGAGTGGGAACTCACTTCTAGAGTTACGACGAACTCGCCCAAGGAAATTCCCCCCGAAGACACTATTTCCCCTTCTTCTAGAGATCCTCCCTTGGAAGTCCCCTCTGTTGCCCTATGAAAATCTCCCTCATTTACTTCTTCCCCCCAAGATTTTTCTAAATGATAAAAAAAGGGAAAACTTTATACCAGTTGATCTACCATCAATTATGTAGGAGTTTTCATGTTCAAAAACACCCTTACCCAGTGTGTCATCAGCCGCATGTCTCTATGGGAGTGTATTACATCCTCCAGTTCCAACAAAAAATTTATTACCTTGGAAGGGGTAAAGTTGAAGTGACCTTTTTCAAAGAAAATTTCTCCCAGTGTCTTCTCATGCATGTTCAAGTTTATCAACTGGCCATTAACACCAAGATATTGCTTACTCTTTTCCCAATATTTCTAGGCCTCTAAAAATATGGCATCAGAAGGAATCATTACTAGACACAGTTTCTTCCTTGGATCTTGAGGGGGGCCTGAGAAAGCCCCAAGATGATTCACCTCCCTCCTGAGTCCTCCTAAGAGGAGCCACCGGGCCTGGCATCGTTACCTCTCCCTCTTCACCCCCAGCCAGCACTGGTCTTGGGTCTGCTGATTCTTGGTCTATTTCCCTTAATATTATGTCCATGTCGCCTTGATTCATGTTTGCACCACCTCATTATTCTACGTCGAGGTGTACATACCACTTTTCTTTCCAAGATATTCAGTAGCATTAGCATCTCACCAGGGTAGCCAGCCTCCCAACTCTATGAATACTCATCAACTAGTCCAAATGAAGTATTGGATGGAGGAAAATCATTCCAAATATTCCCATACTCCCTTACAAAAATAATCCAGAGTTTTTGCATCATGCACGTGTGGTTCTTGTGGCACACATTTTTATAAACCTGTGGAGTCAGCCTATGCATGCATCGGAATTGTCGTGTGAACTAGTGTGGAGTATATGGTTCACATATAGGTTCACAGTCTACTTGTACCGCCAGAACACTATCGTGGAAAGATAACAGATAAGACCTCTTCCCTATAGTATATGTTCTATCGTCATTATAGGCTTAGGTTGGTAATGGAAATGGGTGGAATATTAATTCTTTTTCCCACCCCATCTTACCTAGCATGGTCACTGTGTCCAGCTTCAAAGGGGAGCTCCCAGAAATATTAAAAATTGTCTTCTAAGAATATATCCCAGGTGGAGCGATGGGTTTAAGAGATTCATATCCCCCCATGTGTGTCTCAAACCAGCTATACAGAAAGTGAAAAGGCATGCACACCCGCAATGTCCTCTTTCTCTCACTGATGTTCCAGAGTAGATGGTATAACTTCACCAACACCGGTATTCCCAGGTTGATGTAGTCTACCCCATCTAGTTGATCCTACATGATGAATTTACTTGGTATCACCCCCATTTGGGCATCTTTGACTAGTAATATCCACCCAAAGATCAGTGCTAAGATGAATCCTGTCAGCCTGACTTTCAGCCGATGATCAGTCTTGACACTATACCCCCACAATTTCCACTGGTTGTCCTCCATCATCCACCAGTATAAACCTTATTTGTTTAACTGAGATCCTCATGGAAATATGGGGGGCCTTACCATTATTTTTCTCTCCTTCAGTGGTAAATTCATAAAATAGTTGAACCACTGCTTAAAGTGGATGTCTCGGGTGTTCTACTTAGCCTCGTCTATACCTAGTACTAGCCTTAATAATTCCATATCCAAAGGTGGCATCTTCTCCCTTTCCTTCCAGACATTCATGGTATGGAATAACTCATCACACATCCCTACCAGGACTGGGATTCCAAAGATTTGATGGAGGTCCCCGAGGCTGATGTCAACCTCCCCAGGATGTAGGTGGAAAGTGTTGGTATCCAGTGACCACCAGCTTACCAATTCTAGTATAAACTCCCTTGGTTGAGAGACACTGAATTGGAAAGCCCAGGCCGCTTCATAAATTCCTACCGACCTCAGTACATTCTCAAACTCATTACAGGATGCAAACACCCAGTAGGCCCAAGCCTAGTAATTGGTGAAGTTTCCACCCTGGTGCAAATACTAGCTTGTGATCCACCCCTTTTCTGGATTCCCGAGCCCTACCTTGATGATAATCTTGTAAAGAGGTGGAGACGTATCCTTCTCCAATGCCTTGTTGTTGATGTTGTTGACAAGATTGTAAACGAAATTTTCTATGACTGGGGTGTGATATTTTCCAACGTGGCCATCCACAACCCAGTACCATTGGTATTGGTCGAGGGTGCTCCTAAACCATTAGGTTTTCTCATCCTTACTGGTGTCTGGGATGGAGACTTCATCCCGCAAACCAAAGTCACACACTCTCAGGCACTTACATAGAAGTTGTTCCTTCTTCACATCTATCAATTGTTCTATCAATTATTGGTGATCTAAAGTACTATTTATGTACTCTCCAATTTTGATGTTGTTTTTCATGGACTCCCTTCGAGCAGCATCATCATGAGATTCTTGCGCAACCTCCTAAGTGGCCATTAGCTCAAATAATTGGAGAATTTTTTGGGTCGGGGCACAAAGGTTGAATGAAAAATAGTTCATGAACACTTTTTGTGAAGACTTTTCACAAAGATGGATGTAAACCACCTACCCTCCATGAATTATCCCTTACTCCAGCCTGCGTCGCAAAGGTAGAAATAGATTTTGATGCCCTGATTCACTAAAAGATTTTGTGAATCACCAGATCAAAGAAATCTGGTTTGCAAAAATCATTCATGGAGAGGATCATTTTGGAAAGAGAGATCAACGATAAGATTTTTCGTGAAGATCAAGATATAGAAAAATGACTTTGGGCCTCTATTTATAGGAGAAGTGGATTCCGAATTCATGGAGACCCATGGATGGTCTTCGTAGTGAGCCGCGGAGGCTCTTCATGGTGCCTCTCACCCATGATGAGTGGTACCTCTCTATGAGGTCTTCTTCATGATTCTGCTTCGTGATTACCTATGTGGTGTGACTTCTCACTCTCCTTGGTGACCCAAATTCGTGATCTGTCGTATGTTTAATCCTCCTATTATCTTTGGCGTCTTACCCTTAGAATCCACAACACTTTTCCTTCAGCTCCAATTCTGAGGGGCGGGGGATTTTTTGGCACCAAAATTCATCCCTATTAGGGAGAGAACTCCTCGAAAATATAGAGATTAATCATCACTCAATAGTTCCCAAAATCCCTCCAAAACATCCTAAAAGGTTCCTTCGTGAATCCCTCTACAAGGAAGACCTGCCTTCGTGAGTATCACCTTCGTGATTGTTTTTGTAGTGTCACGGACCCTCTATGAGTATGACGCATTCTGACAGAGCACATCATGTCTATGGCGCTAGTGGTCTCCACAACCCACTCTACGTAGCTTCTTCAGTGATTGTCTCTACGGTGTCCTACACCCTGTGCGAGGCCAATGCATTTTGATGGATTCCCTCCTCTCTACAGTATAAATCCTCTCTGTGGTGAGTTCTGAAACCCTCAAAGACCTCTATTTACTATAAATAGAGGGCTCACCCCCCTGTCAACCCACTTTTACTCCTCCCTTTCAACCTTCGAGCTTCCATTTTGAAAAGACCATCTCAAAACCAAACGATGTATCACCAAAGGTACTTGGCCTCTATGATCCATACATATTTATGTTCTTCACAGCCTCCACCTATGGTGGGGATGCCCTTCAAAAAGTTATAAGACATTGAAAAAGGAGGGGGCCCTTATAGGTGCTCAAGGTTTCATGAAGCATAGAGCCTTCGTGAAGCACTATCTAAAGAAAGAGTTATGTGCTAAGGTGAAGCTATGATCCATTAAAGGCTCCCCTTCACAAAGACCCTATTATTCATGAAGTCCCCTTCCTTCGTGAAGAATCTTCCCTTCGTGAATTACATCCTCTTCATGAAGCACCCATGCTTCTCGAATACCCTTTCCTTTGTGAAGAACCTTTTTCCAATATCTCTGACTTTTCACACCCTTCTTCCATCTGACCCTCCAGGTTTGTATGAAGTGATTTCAAGGTCCCTCAAGTGGTGATTCATGTTACATTTATTTGCCTCATGATTCTTCACATAGGAATGCTAAGGGATATTTCTTCTTCACATATCCATGCTAACATGATCCCTTCAATGGATCTCTCTACAACCCCATCTCCACACGGCATTGATGGTGCCTTCCCTTCACCAAGGGTTGAAGTGCGCCAGTTATGTTTGTCCTAGGGGTGAGGAGTGAATCCTTACCATATAAGTTGTAGGAAGATAAACTACCAAGTACCCATGCCCTTGACACAATAAATTAAACTATGATGACCGCATGTGTGGTAGGTCCATGAGGATCATAGAGGGGATGGGCACGGGTTCCCTCCCACTCTCTCTTTCCCTCCGAGCTTTGTCACCATACGCACATCAGGCAGTCTCTATGTAAGCCCCAACACCCTCTGATTGGATGTTTTAGGTATTATGGACATATCATCCTTGTACTTCTAGAAACCCTCCTTTTTTATGGGGTCTCCATCCTAGAGTAAGTCCCAATCTTCATATCTCTAGGCCGCTAACCACACATAAGCCCCACTCCATTCCCCACGAACTCACCTTTCATGACAAGATCGTCGGGTCTTTGTTGCCTCTTGTTTCTCACACCTAGAATGACTCACATGATCTTAGAGTAAGCATCGACAATGACACCCTCTTTGGGCTGCCTTAGTGTCCAAGCATCATCCCCCATCCCACCAAACTACACGTACTTTGATCCTTTCTCTCTCTAGGTAAGGTACATAGGAAGACTCTATGAGGTTCAAGACCATCACCCATTGGTCGTGACCATTGTAAATAGGCTTACTCTCATCCTGCATGATGTTAAAATGTATCCCCCTTTTTTTCTCTCATGATGTTAAACTGTAAGATTTCGAACTATGTTGGTTTTGATCTCTGTCTCATAAACAAGGTATGTAGGAAGCCACCCTGAGGTTCAACCCCAAACACTCACAAGATTCTGTGTCCCCTTTGTTGGAACCCATACCCTTGGTCCACCACCTAGTGGTATTAGACTAGATCTTGGGCATCTAACCATGCGTAATCCCCATACTCAGTCCATAATCCTCCAACCAATAGTGCCCATCTTGTGATGGGATTCTAACCATGCGTAATCCCCATCATTTATTCAGGTTGCTTTCCTTTGTGTACACTCTGATTTCATGCCCTATCCTAAACTATGTGGACTTTGATCTCTGCCTTTTATGTAGGGTACGTAGGAAGCCTCTCTGAGGTTCAAGCCCCATCATTCCCTATCACCAATGTCACATCCTAGTCTCTCCCTTGAGCCTTTGTGTTTTGGGAAGGTCATGCCTTATCTAAAGGGGTTCTCCTTCCTTTAGGTCCCATCCATGCATCCATTCTCATGAGAAGCCTCCTTAGGTGACTCATCACCCCACAAAACAATGTAAACTTTGATTCCCACCCACTAGGATGCATAGGAATCCTCCCTGAGGTTGAATCCCAACACCACCATCATCTTCATGTCGGTTCCATCCCACTCATCTCATACACATCATCAAGTCATCCATCATCCATCATCCACCCTGGTTTCACCCAGGCTTCCACATCCCAGTGAGATCATGTCATCCACTTCCTCACTTATCCTAGTAGTACCCGGGATACTAACTATGCGTAAGCCTCAGCATATCTTTGGGTTTTTGTCCTTTGTGCACACCCTGATTCATCACCCTCTAAAACTATGTGGGTTTTGATCTTTGTCTACTATACAGGGTACATAGGAGGCCACCATGAGGTTCAATCCCAGCCAATGGTAAACCATGATGACCCCTTTTTTAGGAACCAATAATCCTCTGATCCATCCTTATTGGGCGTTTTGATCCACCCATCTAGTAATACTCCCAGTTTCTCCCTCCTAGGGATGTACCCATCTGATCCACTCTTATCAGTGTTCTGATCAGTCTGATCCATCTACACTTCATGTTAAACTCATGGAATAACCTGTGTTGAACATGGGAAGATGAGGAAAACCTTGGAGACATGCATATGGCATACAATTCCCTGCACTTGAAGTTGGATTCCTAGGGCTCTCGTACCCTAAAGAAGCCCTATCATAAGGGAAATAAATCCAGGTGTACAAGTGTTTTAGTGCCCAGATGCGCCAGAGATGCCCAACGTGACTACTCCCTAGACCGAAGGTTGCTTCCCTGACTTAACCCCTTAGAATGTCCTGATAGGAGTAGTGTAATTAACCAACAACCACAAAGACATGGCACCGAGAAGAGTTTCTCGAACAATGTCTTAATATTTAAGGGAGACCCGGACTATGCGATGAATTTTGAGGATAAATCCATAGAATGAGAGACTGACATCCCATAATCCCATTTTGATCAAGGATCAAATATCCCTGAATAAGCGACAGATGCCTCCAACCTTTGTAAAGTGGTAATTCGGGGCAACAAATAGCCAGTGCGTCGCAGCATGATGATGCATTCCCCATAAAAAGCATCACAAACATTAGGAAAATAGTTATATGATAAATTCAATAAATATTAATTTTGGAATAAATATGTTGCTTTAATTAGTTATATTATGTCCAAGGATAGTATATATGTTGAAACTTCAATGATGAAGGATGTCAAGGAATGGCCAAGACTCGCCAACATAACAAAAATATGATTTTTTTTCTCAGGTTAGCTGAAAAATATTGACATTGTGTTGAAAAGTTTTCTCAATTGGTTAAACTATTAACCAATCTAACACATAATGGTGTTAAGTTCACATGTAAAAATGAATGTGAATATAGTTTTTAATAATTGAATAATAAATTGTTGAATTATCATGTATTGACTCTTCTATCTGGTAAATAATCCTTTTTTATTTATTATTATGCATCAAGGAAAAATCTTGGATGTGTTCTAATAGAAAATGATAGAGTTGTGGCATATGCATTGAGATAGTTTAAACCCTGTGAGATTAACTATATTACTCATGATTTAGAATTGGAAGTAGTAATATTTTCTCTAAAGATATAAAGGCATTACCAATATGGATAGAGATGTGATATATACACAGAACACAAAAGTTTTAAATATATATTTGTATAGAAATATCATAATTTGAGGTAAATAATATGGTTTGAACTAATTAAGGATTATGAATGTTATATCCATTATCATTTGGGTAAATCAAACAATGTGGTGGATGGTTTGAGTAGAAAAGATCATGGCACCTTATCCAAGTTGAGGGTAAAGAACAATAAAATTCTCAGAGACCTAGTAAGGATAAAATTGGGTATTATAATGGAAGGTTAAACAAAATTATTATTTTATGTAATCACCTAGCAATTTTTACTAGAGAGGATTAAGAAATATCAACATGGTGATAAATCCTTACAAAATAAAATGGAAGGCAAGATGAATGGGATATTACTAGAGTTACAAATTGGGGATAATGGAGTTTTCTGGTTTGGTAAGAGGTTATGTGTTCTATATGTTCCAAATTTGAAGAAGTATTTACTAGATGAGGCTCAAAGTTCAAATTTCTCTATAAATATGAGTAGTAAAATGATGTATATGGATATCTAAAATCACTTTTGGGGGAAAAATATGAAGAGATAATTTTTATATTATACTGAAAGATGGTTAGTATACCAGTAGGTAAAGGCTTAAAGATTACTTACCAAAGGAGTAATGTAGCCACTACCTATACCATAATGGAGGTGGGATAATATTATTATGGATTTCATATCTAGTGTTCATGATACATCTAAGAGGAATAATGTTATATAGATTATTTTTTATCATCTCAAAAAGTTATCACTTTTCCATACTATTCGAGAATATTTTTTTCTAGACTTTATTACAAGGTTCTATATAAATGAGGTTTTCTTACTTCATGGAACACCCATATCGATAGTCCCTAATCATGGCCTAAGGTTTATATTAAAATTAAATAAGAGTCTTTAGAATGCTTTAAATATATATCTTAATCTTAGAACATGCTATCACCCTCAAACATATGGTTAGTCTGTATAGACTATCCAGACAACAGAGGACATGCTAAAGTCATTCTCTCTTGACTTCCAAGGAATTTGGGATCAATATTTACCTATTGTGGAGTTTTCCTATAATAAAATTTACCAACTAAACATTAAGATGGAAACATATAAAGTCTTTTATGTAAATAGATGAAATACTTAGATATGCTGGGATGAAGTCAGAGAAAGGAAGATATTGGATCTAAAACTTGTGGAAGAAACAACTAAAAAGGTAAGATCCTTCCAGAAGCTTATTAGGGTAGCTCAAAGTTTACTGAAAAGTTATGTTGACAATTGAAGAAAGTGTCTTGAATTCCAAGGGGGAGGCTATGCCTTCTTGAAGATATATCCATGGAAAGGGGTTACTAAATTTGTAAATAAAGTTAAGTTGAGTCCAAGATATATTGGGATGTTTGAAATGTTAAATCAGATATAAGTAGTGGTATATCATCTGGCCATGCCACCAACCCTATCCCAAGTTCATGATGTCTCCAATATATCACTTTTAAGAAAGTATATCTTAGAAACTACCCATGATCTAAAGGTTGACCATGTTTAATTAGATCCAAATATATAATATGAAGAAGATCCAATTTCAAATCATTGATACAAGGGAAAAAGTTCTATGAAATAGAACTACCCAACCGGTGAAGGTTATTTAGAGGAATAATCTTCAAGAAAAGGCAACATGGAAGACAGAGGATGCTATGAAGAAGTATTATCTACATATGTTTATATATTGAATTATAGTTTTGAGGTTGAAATTTTTTTAGGGGGATAATTTAATACCCTAGATTATGTAATAGTGAATAAAAATTTTATCATAATATTGTTTCACAATACACACATTTTTATTTCATCATAATAGTATAACACATATTGATAAAAAAAATTAATTAAATTTATAAAAGAACATAAAACCAATACCATAAAGCATATAATAATGTATAAAAACATCGTAATCCTATACTCTAGTGGATCATACTCAAAAAATAATAACAAATATATGAAATACGTTACTATTAAGAAGAAAAAATAAAAAATGAAATTTATATGGTGTAATAACTTAGAGAAAGATATGAAGGGATTTACGTATTGGTGAATATATATAAGGATCAATATGACTCTTGGGCATTATGACCATTGGTCAATATGACTATTGGAAATTATGACCATTTTTCAATATGAACATTGGGAATTATGACTGTTTGTCAATATAAATATTGGGAATTATGAAAAAAATTTAAAATGATCATTGGTAATTATGACTTTTGGTCAATATGACCATTGGTAATTATGATTGTTAGTGGTATAACAATTAAGAACTAACTTTTAGGATTCATCAATATTAAGGGTAATGATGAATGTAAATTATCAAAGAAAAGAGAAAATATGCCTTCAACCTGTAGTACCATCCATTATGAAGTTCATTTATCATATATTGGGAAGTAAGTATCATCATTTCACTTATCCCTTGATCAAGAAAATTAAAAACTCTAACAAGTGAAGTTTGAGAGAAACTATATGCGGAAGACGTTCAAGTTAGCGGATATCACCACCCAAATAATGTTGGAAAAACCACCCCATGAAACTGCCACCATTTCACACCTTCCCATATGACATATACCAGTGTGATTAGATGCAGTTACTCAATCCTAGTAGCCTAGAGTTGGTGTCTTATATGTTAGATTTACATAATATACAAGGAATCTCACCCCAAAGGAATGAATAGTTTAGCAGTCTTGGTAAACTTGATACATATATGATTCCCATATTACATTTAAAAACACAAATTAAAACATAATTTTTTTAGAATACCATTATTCCCTCTAGAATATCCTTACATATCAAACATTGTACACTTCATGGATTCCTAAAAAGGAAAAAAAATAAGGGTGAGCTCAAATAATTAGTAAGGGTTGAGTATAGTAGAAGCTATCAAGAATCAATAATCTTAATCAACATGGAAAGGTAAATAATTGAACACACTTCCATTTAAATAACTTGAATATTATGATAAGATAAGTAATAATCAATATAGAAAGGTAAATAGCTAAACACACATACCATTTAAAAAATATGACTTGTTATGTTAGAATGGCGATGGCGAAGACACAAGAGGGGGTGAATTGTGTCCTTTTAAAAATATTTACAAAATTAAAATGTACCTCTTGAAATGAATCAGTAATTTCATTTTATATTAAATATGAGCTAGTAGAGGAAATAAATAAATAAAAGAACACAGTGATGTATAGTGGTTCAGAGAATCAAAATCCCCTAGTCCACTCCACCAACACTCTACTCTATGAGTTTGGTGATTTTCACTAATATGTCCTATTATCGAGAGACCTCTATAACTGAGCATATATGGTTGAAAAATTAGGAGGATTTTATAGGGACTTCTAGTTATTTTACAAGGAATTTAAAATCCATAGCTTAGTCCAAGAATCTGACACTCCATCACAAATGAGTTTTAGAATCTGATACTCCAATTAATAAATAGTAATTGATTTGATTGAGAAAATATATTTAACTCAAAGTTATAGCAACAACTGATAGGTTTGTTTGATCTTTAATGATGGAAAGTAGTAGTAAAATAATATTCAATGTCACATAGGCTTCTTCTTATTTAAATATTGGTAAATGGATTAGACAATGTTGTTTGGGCTTCTTCTTCTTCATCAGCAAATAATATCTTTCTTTTTTAGCGTAGACTATCTTATTGTTATTTTTTTCATAGTGATAGAATAACAGATATATAAAATATTTAAATTCTATCTTTAAAATTTCAAGCATCAGAATAAAACTATTTCATAACTTTATTTTCATAAGTATTTTTTACATCTCTGATCTTCTGTATATATTTTATTTTCCTTCCAGAGAGAGATATATATATAATAAATATACAACAGTTTCATAACTCATCTTCCTTTGGATACTCAAAATAAATTTATTTAATATCATTTATAAATATCTGAAGAATAAAATGGAACAATTTCAATATTTAATCATGTAGAATAAATCTCTAATAAAATCATAAAAAATAATTTGAATAATTATTTTGATAAAATATCTAGAATAATAGTGTCATTGAATACTTCCTTCCAAAACAATTCCATTAAAATCACTGAAACAAATCCTGAAAATCAGCAACAGCATCTGCAAGATAATTCAAATATTTGAATTTGATATCCTTGAGTACTTTATCTTCATGTTACCTTCTTTAAAAATATCAATAATAATTGATATTCTCTTTTTTTAATAAATTAATAATCTGATCATCTTACTGCATCCACACCATAAAATTTATTCAATCTTAAATAATACGGAGACATCACTTTCATACTAATATGAATATTTTTCAACTTAACAACTTTATTTTATAGTTATAATGATAAATATGTAGCACATAAGAGAAGATAATGTATTCGCATGAAGTGAACTGAAGTAGTGTACATCAGTTTGAGTTTCTATTCTATAGTTTCTCCTATAGTGAGTATCGTCAAAAAGAGATACTACACCTATCTCATTCCAAGTTTCATCACATTGTAATTTATAGGATTGAGGTACTTTTCATCTTATTCATGTTTTAGTTCATGCAGTGAACAAAAATGATGTTATCAAGTGGATGTAGTGTTGTCAAGAACTGTATAACATGTTTTGATACTGGATGTTCATTGTAGTAATATATAATATATTTTAAAGATTCATTTTTTCAGCACATAACAGGTCACCATTTTAGCATATAATCTATTCACATGGGATGAATATGTTGTAATAAATTTTAGATTTTTCAAAGCTTCAAAATATTAGACTACAGTTCATCATGTAGCAGATTGAGTTCTAGTAATAATGAAATATGACACTTCATAGCAACATACAGTATATATGTTCTAGTTTAACCAACTATAGCTCTGTAAAAATCAGTAATTTAATGTTTCATTATTTTAATTTCTATTATAGTTTAGTTCATCATGATTCTCTATGTTATATCATTTCATCTTGTTTCATACATGAGGAAATATCTCTTGTATCAGCAATATTCCATCGGTAGAAGTATCAACATGAAGCATTAATATCAACTACACATTCCACTTTGGTATCAGGAGAAACATGAGGAGTTTTTTCATAGAACCTGTGGAAATACACATTAGGTATAAACTCCCTTTTCCTAGTAGTGAGTGAGTTTTAATTTCAACCAAATGTAGGGTTTAAATTCATCAAAAACGTAGGGTTCATTATCCTTACTTTCAAATGTATCATAGGGTTTTCCAAACCATACATTCATCTAAATGTATGGTTCATTCTCAATGTATGGTTCATATACCATAATTTTGTATGAATGTATCATAGGGATCAAAATTATAATGTGGATCATTCTATTAAAATATGGGGTATATGAACCATACTTTTGAATCAAAAGGAAGGTTTTTAAAAATTAGGGTTCAAAAGTAGGGTTCCAATATTGGGTGCAAAACCCTCTAAAAATATGATCATGTTAACTTCAAACTTCAATGAATTTTTAGATCTTATTGACATTAGATAAATCATTTTTCCTTGATTAATTATTTTTGTAAAACATTATAAATTTAAAAAAGATCAATAATTGAATCAATCTGACATCCATACCTTTATATATCTTCAAAAAATCGAAGCAATTACATTCTGAAAAAATGATGTTATGTAAAATAATCACATAATTTTGGATAAATTATTGACCTAAAAAAAACTTTTTTTACATCTATGTAAACTTATGAAATCAAGATAAACTTATTAGATTTCCATTTCCCCAGTTTTTGATTCATTCTGATGTTTGTATCACTTGATGTAAATCAAATATAGTTGCTTTCCAAATCAATAGGTTTTAGAGTTAAAAAACTATTGTAGAAAATTCAGTGATTTTTTGGAGTACCAAAACATCCTTTCAAACTTCCTAATAAACTAATGATGTTTAGATAAATATATTATCTATCCTTCAGAATAATATTCATAGAAATCCATTTATTTTATCTTTAGATATCGTCATACTTCATATGTGACTTCAAGATGAAAACAGCAATTTCACTTAAAAATATTGTAACATCTTTGGTGAATTTTTCACCATAGAAATAATAGAATTGGATTTATACATAAAAAATAAGAAATGAATATAATATTCCTATATTTCCAATGGAAAAAATTCCATAAGAATGTAATCATTATTTTTTCATATATAAAATAAATAGAGTAACATACTAAATCTGAAACACTTAAACAAATTTATTATCAAATAAATAATTATGGGTTGAAGTAATTATCAAAACCAAAATAAGAGGATAATGAAAAGGATCCACTTAACATTATACCCCTTTTTGATAACTACAAACCCCTAACTCTCAACCAACTTTTTATCCCCCATTTATAAGGATAAAAAAGATGAGTTCTTTTTTATATTAAATAATAAAATATATTTACCACTTTTTATAAAGAATAGGAATTATAAATTTAAGTATAAGTATCAAAAATATTAAAAATTTGAAATAAAAAATTTTCTTCCCCTCTTTTTCAAAAATAGAAAAAAGTTTATTTATTCAAAAATATGTTCTTAATACATGTATCAATACAAACTCCCCCTAAATTCATGATTCCATCAAAAAGATAAAAATATATAATCGAGTAACCATGAAAACATATTCAATATTATTAAATAAATAATAAGGGTTTTCAATTAATTAAAAACATGTATTAAACCACTTAATTAATTATATAATAATAAAATATTTAAACATATTCTAAATATTTAAAATAACTCCCCCTAATACATATCATAATTATAAATAATATTCAAGGAATTAAATAAAATGTTTTCAAGGAATTTTAAAATAAATGACTTTAAGAGAATTTAAAATAACATTGGTGCATGTCATAATTAATCAAAACATTTTAATAAAATAATAGAATAATTTATCACATACAGTAATAGATTAATTTTAAACATGAAATTAATTTAAATATAAATAAATTAAACACATACTTATAACGATTTATATAAAATCATAAGAGTATTAAATATGAACATTGGTTAGTAAAATAAATCAAAAAATTAATTCATAAAATAATAGAGTGAGAAAATGATTTAACAAATTAAGTGTAATAATAATTAAATGTATAGGAATAAAAGATAAAACATTAAAAATTTCTTTTTCCCCTATATAAAATAGTTAGTCTATTTAAATCAAATATTAAAATAGAACATAAAATACTTCCTAAATTTAATAGTTCCCACTCTATAAAATGTTTCAAACAATGAATTACTTTAGATATATTCACCCTTTATAATATAATTAAAATAAATCTCCATGGTTTTCAATAAACCAAATTATGATATAACGATAATGTTTAGTTTTCCACACCTATAAAATATCAAATAAAAGTGTCTGTTTATACCCATAATTTTTTGGGTCTGGAAGTGTTATTAATTAAAGTTTTAGGTAACCAAATCTGTTTATTTTTATCTAACATTTTATAATCAAAGATATATAATAATTTTGATTAATAAACATACATGACACGATGAAATTTAGGTTTTCTAAATTAACATTCATTAGCATAATTTCCATTAATATCACTATAAAATAATTTAATAGTGGATATGGTTTTTTGTTTAAACAAGGAACAAAATAATTCTTATATAATTTTGGATTTTCTCCATTACTACCAATACCAAGATTTCATTTGTGAAATTTATTTTTACTGATAATTTGATTCAAATGTTTTTCTCCCATGATAAGTATACTAAAATATTTCTTTAAATCCTTAAATTTATCTAATATTTCTTTAAATTTAGTTTCATGCATATCATAAGAAATTTTGGAAGAATTTTATCTTAAATATAAAATTTTCTTTGAAAACTATCATTATCAATTGAAATGGTGTCATAATATTTTTTAAGTTTTCTATGATTTTCTATAAAGATTCAAATTTTCTTGAAGCATAAAAAATATTTATCGATTTTATTATAAGAAAATTTTTCTTAATTTTATTTTTCAGAGTAAGATGATTGTACCTCATCATCATGAGTCGTAAGACATAGATTTACCTTTTGTATTTGAATATCAACTTTTATGTTTGTATTAGATTCATCGCTTGAACCTAAATGACTAAAATATGAAAATTAATCCATAGAAATATTGAGCGCATCATTTTAATATTTTATAGAAATATTATTTTTAGTTTCTTCCTGTATCTCAGCTTTTCACATCTCAATCAACTCCTTTAATGCCTGATTTTTTTTATTAAACTAGAGTTCCCAAGGCAGCAACTTCATTGAAAACTTCTATCAATTTATTAGTTCCTTCATAGGTAATTTTAATTGTCTAACACGTCTCATAAGCAGTATCACATTTTGAAAAAAGATTAAATTCATCAGGACCAAGATCATATATAATTACATTATCAGGATTGGTCTAATAAAGGCACTCTCAGGAGCTCTTCTCTCGAGAGCGCCTAGGGTTTTTTCCTCGTTGGGTGATCCAGTGCGAACATCATGTCTCTGGCAGCATGCGTTTAGGGGAATGGAACAGGTTCTCAGAAAGTATCTTCAGCAGTGATGGTGGAGGGTCCAAGGCGGCGTGTGTCCGGGATTCGGCTTTAGTGGATTTCTTCGACTACGGGTGTTTCTCAACTCAGTTCAGCTCTTTTGGCGATGGCATCACTCAGTAATGGAAATGTTGGTTCTCAAATCATCTTTTAGATTTCAATGGCGGTGGTGTGGATGGTTCTTGGTCTTCGGATTTTAGTGGCGGTGAGGGTTCTTTGTGCTTCGGCTTTCGGTTCAGATTTCGGCTTTCAGCGGTGGTGTGTTCAATTAGTCACCATGGTGCTATCATCTTCTTCTTCCCTATGGTTGGTGCAGATCTAGTTTAATTTGTTTTGGATCTGGTTTGAAATTATATGAAGCCAGTAATGGTTTTATTTTGCTGTGAGGGTTACGATTTTGTGATGAAAATGGTGGTGGTTTCTTGTCTTTGTGGCCTTTTATGTCTCTCTCTCTTGGTGTTGTTGGTGTTCTTGCAGTTGATAGGCACTCCGGCCAGCATTTTATCTTGACTCTGAATACTTGATCTCTGTTATGGGTCCATAATTCCTTCATTCTCTATGAGTCGGAGTAGTGCGGTGAGCTTCATGGTCCTTTGGTATGTGAGTTCGAGCTCAGAGAGATCGATGCCCATGTTCTCAATGGTTTTTTTCACTCTATAAGGATAAGCATCAGATGAGGTATAGAGCGAAGGTTACTTGTCCCCGATGATGTTTGTGTGCTGAAATTTTCACTCTATAAGGATGAGCGTCAGATGAGGTATAGAGTGAAGGTTCATTGGGCCCGATGATGGTTGTGTGCTGAATTTCCTTGGTTGTTCAACCTGCTATGACTGCAAGTTTCTATTTGCCTCTCCTAGTTGGATCTGACACAATGGAAACTACATGGTTTTGGGATTTGTGGTTCAACGTTTGAAGGCCTTCAAGACGCTTCCAAAGTTGGTGTGCTTTGATTTTTTGGCTTCAGTTTAATTTGGATGTTTCCTTAGTGTTCGGTTTTGGTTTTTCTTGGCGATGATGATGTTTTTCGGCAATCGGTTGTCTCTGATCTTGATGATTTTTCAGTGTGATGGACTATATTGGGGTTGTTTGTTGCAGTTTTTGGTGGTGGATTTCGGTGATGATGGCGAGGTAATGGAATGAGGGTGAAGAAGTGTAGATCGGATGTGTCCTTCCTCAATGCAGTCGATGTACATCGGTCAGCTCGTGGGATTGGCGTTATTTGCAATTATGATGGTTTGAATTTTGAAACTGGGTGTGTGAAGATGGATGACACGGTGACTTGGTTTTGTTTTACTATTTTGATTTTTGAATTTTGTAATGTGGGTGTGACTTGATGTGAAGGAATGGTTGTGTAGGGGTTCCCACTTACCCTAAAAGTGGTTTTTCAATAAAATAATAAAAAATGGATTATGGATATAATTACATTCATGGATTTTGAATTAACATCATATTCAGATTCATTCGCATCATACCACATTTCTGGTTCTATATGGATTTCATAAGGTTTGAAAATCTTCATGTAAAATTTGAAACCAAGATTCTTCAAATAAATAATAATAAGAGATTTCATGAATCCATAATTATTTCCAATAAAATAAGGAGCATAGATCATTGACATTCATTCTCTAATATCATCGATTAATATTTTTCTCCATCTAAATTTTAACTCAGGCATGTCAAATCCAAAAGAAAACATTAATATTCTAAAAGTGTCTAACCTTTGATACCACTTTTTGGTATTGGATAGTAATAGATGAATTTTCAAGGATTTACAAAAATATAAATATATCAATAAATCCCTTCCTTTGATACCACTTGTTGTGTTAGAATGGTGATGAAGAAGACACAAGAGGTGGGGTGAATTCTATCCTTTTAAAAATATTTTCAAAAAGTAAATGTCACACTTTAAATGAAGAGATCATTTCCTTCTCTCCCAAATAATAGTGATTATCATAAATAAATAAGGAAAATAGAATGGTGATTTATAGTGGTTTGGGGCACAGAAATCCCCTACTAAACTCCACCAATGCTCTACTCCATGTGATTTATGATTTTCACTAGTAGGTCCTCTTATCTGGAGACCTATATAACTGAGTAGTGAGAGTTTACACCTTACAAGGATTTTACAGGTCCTTCTAGTTATTTTATAGGAAACCAAAAATCCATATCTTATTACAAGAATATGACACCTTACCATGACTGAATTTGACTAGTCGATACTCTAATAAATCAATAATAATTTATTTGGATGATAAAAAAAGATTTAGCACATAGTTTCAGTAGAAATTGACAGATGTGATGGATATTTTATAATGAAAAGTAACAGAAAAATAATCTTCAATGTCACACATGATTTTTCTTCTTTAAATAGTAGTAAATAGATTAGAAAATGTTGCACATACTTCTTCTTCATCAAAAAAATATTTTTCTTCTTTGGTATAGACTATATTCTTTTACTTATTATTTTCACAGTGAGAAAGTAATAGATATATAAAATATTTCAATTCACTATTCAAAATTTTAGTAGTAGAATGAAAATATTTTTGAACTTTATTTTTGTATGTGTTTTCACATCTCTGCTCTTATGAATATAATTTCTTTTCCTTCTAGAGATATATATATATAATAAATATCCAGAAATTTCATCACTCTTATTCTTTCAAATACTCAAAATAATTATTCAATAGTATTTATAAATATCCCAAGAATAACATATAACCATTTCACTTTTTAATGTTGTAGAATAAATATCTAACAAAACCATTCAAAATAATTTGAATAACTCTTCTGATAAAATCTCCAAAATAATAGTATCATTGAATACTTCCTTCTTTTAAGTATCCAAAAACACACCTTTAAATTTTCTAAAACAAATCCTAAAAATTAGTAGCCATGTCCACTAGATAATTCAAATATTTGAATTTAAATAACCTTGATTCATTTAGCTTCATGCGACCTTCTTTAGAAATATAAAGAATAATGGATATTCTAATATTTTTAATAAACTAATAATTTGATGATTGTATTGTATCCATGATGTAATATTTATTTAGGAATAAATAATATAGAGACATCACTTTGAAAATGATATGAATATTGTAGCACTTACCATCTTTAGTTTCTAGTTATAATACTAAAGATGCATCACATAAGAGAAGATAAATTATTCGCATGAATCGAACTGTAGTAGTGTACATAAGTTTGAGTTATTGTTCAACAAGTTATCCCTCAATAAGTATCTTAAGGAAGATCTATTACACCTCTCATATTACAAGTTTTATCACATTATAATTTCCATTTTTGAGTTACTATTTATCTTCTTCATGCTTTCATTCATGTATCGAACAAAAATAGTGTTCTTGAGAGAATAAAATGTTATGAATAAATTTAAAACATTTCTTTGATACTGGATGTTCTTTGCAGTAATATACAATAGATTTTAAAGCTCCATTTTTGTAGCACATAATATATCACCATTTTAGTATATAATCTACTATGCATGGATAAAGATATTGTCATGTATTTCATATTTTTTCAAGACTCAAACCGTTGGACTCTGGTTCATCATGCGGTAGACTATATTCAAGTAGTAAAGAAACAAGACACTTTATAGAAACATAGAGAAGTTTTGTTTTCCTATTTAACCAACTGTAGATTTGTAAAAATCATTAAGTTGTTGTTTCATTATGCTCTTTGTTAGAGTTCATTTCATCATTCTTCTATAAGTTAAATAATTTAAGCTTGTTACAAACATAAGGAAATATCTCCTTTAGTAGAGAACTTCTATCGGTAAAAGTATCATCATGAAGCTTGAACATCAACTATACAATCCACCTTGGTAGTAAGAGTAGTATTAGGAGGTTCATCTTAGAACCTTTGTAGATACACAAAATATATAAACTCCACCTTCTTAATATTGAGTGAATTTTAATTTTGACAAAACATAGGGTTCAACGTCATAAAAAACATAGGGTTTTTTATCATTTATTTCAAACATAGCGTAAGGTTTTCTAAACAATGCTTTCATCCAAACATATGGTTCATTCTCAATGTATGGTTCATATATAATACTTTTTTCCTAACATAACATAGGGATTAAAATTAGTGTATGGATCACTCTATTCTAATATAGGGTAGATGAACCATACTTTTGAATCAAAATTCAGGTTTTGGAAAAGTATGATTCAAAAGTAGGGTTCCAACATAGGGTATAATCCCTAATAAAAATATTAGCATATTAACTTTAGACTTCACTGAATTTTTAGGTCCTCTTAACAACTTATTCAGAAATTTTCCTTGAAGACTTATTTTTATTAAATCTTAATATATTTATAAATGAATAAAAATTTAATCAATCTAAAATCTACAACTCCATATATTTTTGAAAAATAAAATCAATAACATTTTGAAGAAAAAAAATTGTAAAATCATCACAGTTCATTAGATAATTTATTAACCAATGAAACATCCTTTTTATACTTAGAAAAAAACTATTAAAATCAAGATAAAATTCTTGGATTTCTATATCAATAGGTTTTTAGTGATTTTTATGTCTTTATCACTTGTATTAAATAAAATATAGTATCTTTCCAAATCTGCATATTATAGAGTTAAAAACTGTTGTAGCAAATTCGGTGATTCTTTAGAGTACCAAAACTTCCTTTTAAGACTTCCTTGTAAACTATTTAGGTTTATATAAATGTATTATATATAAAATAGAATAATATTCATGTGAATCCATTAACTTTATCTTTATATATCATCAAAATTCATAGGTGACTTTATGATGAAAACTACAAAGTCACTTCAACAACTTGTAACAACTTCAATGAATTTTTTTCACCATTAAAACAACTGAATTGGAATTATACATAAAAAAGATGAATTTAAGATAATACTCTTTTATTTTCAGTGGAATAAAATCCATAATAATCCTATTGTTATTTCTTCATATATAAAATAAATACAATGATATACTAAATCTAAAACACTTAAATAGATTTATTAGAAAACAAAGAATGATGGGTTAAAGTAATTATCAAAAACAAACTAATATAAAAATGACATTGAGCCACTCATAATTACTATCTTGATAATATAAGAAATAATCAATATGGAAAGGTAAATAATTGAACACACATCCCATTTAAATAACTTGACTATCATGATAAGATAAGGAATAATCAATATGGAAAGGTAAATAACTAAACATACATGTCATTTAAATAACTTTACTATCATAATACGATGAGGAATAATCAATATGGAAATTTAAATAAATTAACATACATTAAATTTAAATAACTTGACTATCATAATAAGATAATACATAATTAATATGGCAAGGTAACTAAAAACACATGCCTTTTAATCAATAAACTGAGAATGAAATGCATCCAAAGATAACATCATTGTGAAAATATCATGGATAAAAATAACTTAATTATTAATAAATGAAATTATTAACTATTTAACTCTATGATATTAGGCATCATGATACCTCTATATCAAGACCTTTCACAAGACGGTTTAAAACTAAAGGTTAAAACTCAGTTAATGTTATCTTACTGATTTTTCTCATGAGACCTACTCATACATTGAGGGGCTATATAATTATGGGACCCACCCATCACTACAAGTCCAAAGAATTCCTCATATATAAAATATTCAATTTAATTCATGAAAAATGTTCCTTATCATCAAATATCTGTATTGAGTAAAGAATACAGATTTATCAATATTTCCCCAATTAAACAAATAACATTCACTGTAAAAAACCACATGAAGAAATTATATATGGTTTATCCAATACACATACCCATGATAAATAATATGAATATTTAGGGGAAATTTAATGTTCAATGATCACAAGAAATAGAATTATTCGAGGGGAATTTTATGACTACAAAATTGAAATTATGAAGTGAATTTTAATAACATCATTTGTCAAAATAATCAAAAACTATCTAGAGGAAGATTAAGGATGGTATAAATACAACATATTCCTAGTGAATTAATAATAAAGGGGTTTTTCATTGGTGAATATAAATACAATAAAAATATCTTTATAAACATTCTTGAGGAAAATATACTTTCCATTTTTAAAATAAAATTTAAAAATAAAGTTCAAAAAACATTTTGAAAATAATTTTATTAAAAAATAATATTTAAAACTAATAAATGAAGCCTTAAAACACTGAGTGGTCATTATGTAAATAAATTTTATACATTTCAAATCTGTTAAAACAAATATTAGTTTCACTTTTTAGGTAAAATACAAATGAGAATTATTTTGAAAAGGACATATATATTCCTTTCAAAACATTTTTAAAAAATTAAAAATAAGGAAAATTTTCCTTAATAAATCAATTTTAAAAGGTTATAAGAATTTTTTAAATCATTTTTAAAAAAATTTATTTTCGAAGAAAAAGTATTTCCAACCAAAAATAAAAATGAATTTGGGTTTTATAAAAAAATATCAATTATTTTAAGTACTAAAGAGTTGAAAAATGATACTATTACCTGAAATATCATGAATAATTGGAGGATAAGAAAATTAAATGGGTTTATTAGAAAATTATCAAATAATTTAATTCAAATAAAATTCAAGAATAAATAAACTTGATTATAATGAGATTTTTAAATAAACCCTTACAATGATCATAATGTTTAAGTGAGAATTAACCAATGAATCTATTATGTGTGAAAAATGTAAATCCACATAAAAAAAGTGGAAATAGCATGAGTAACGCTTCCATTTTTTAATGATAATTATGGAAATGAGGTAAGTAAAATTTTATTTTTATATAATTAAAATAATATTATAAATACTATATTATTTATTTAAATATAATTATATATATCATCCTTGTCTTATGGTGATGAAAATAGATTCACATCATTTCGTGAAGGTGGTATTCCACACATACACGAATGACATTATCATCTTTCAATGAGTGAAAATGTAAGAAATAAAATGATATATTATATTTTAATAATGATAAATATGTCCTGAATATAATAATTATGTAATTTATATCACATATAATTATTAAATTTATCCTTATTACCTTCCATATAAAGTGTTAGTGAAAAATGAATCACATCGCTTCTCGAGGTGGTAGTCCTCTGTACACATGAGTGACATTATCATATCCCCTATGGAATGGAAATTAAAAAGGGTATACATAATATAATGAATTAAAAGGTATAATTATATTATAAATATCATATATATACTTTATATCCATCATCATACCCAACCATGATATGTGGTAATGGAAAAATGAATGACATCGGTTCGTGAGGTGGTAGTCCTCTATACATGCAAATGATGTTTTCATAACCCATTTGATGTACGTGAGGTAATGAAATTAAAATAAAAACATATAATTATATAGAAGATAAATTAGTTTTTATATTATCATGGTTTAATAATAATTGAATTAGGTGGAGTAAGAAATTAAATAAAAATTCTCAATGAAGAATGTTACCTTTTCCTTAGGTAACCTTCATAGGTTTGTACCAAAGCCTCTAAAAGTTGGATTAATGAATAAAATAAGGATTTCCAGTGTGATATTAGGGAATTTGGTAAGTAATTTTTTCAGGTATTGGTCGAACCAAAATAGTTTTATGTTGTGAAGAAGAGAGTATATGGGGTGGCTTTTTATAAGTGAGGTGAGTTGCACACTTGTAATTTTTTTAAAAAGAAAATGGTGTACCCATATTTTTCCCATGAAAAAGGTGTAAAAATGTATTATTATAAATAATTAAAGATTATAAGGTCTAAATATGTATTTTACATTGATTTTATATAATTTTTTAGTTCATTTTAATCCTTATTTTTTAGTTAAACCCCCTGTAAATCCATTTGTACCTTAACTGTGATAAATTATTTTTATTGTTTTCACTATTAATTTTAGTCAAAAATTAAGTTGAAATTTTTATATATTATCAATTATTATGATTAAAAATATAGAATCCATTTTTCCAAATTTAATTCACATAAATGGAAAATTTTAATTTAAAATTAATCTCACACATGCGATGAAAAGGCAGATTTCTAAAGGGAAAATGTTCAAAAGTTTACAAGGTTTTTATATCAAAATTCAATATGAAAATGGTTCAAATGACATAAATTGGATTAATATATAAATAATTTTACCAATTTTACTTTAAAATAATTGTAAATAATATTTAACATTATAAATAATTTAAATTAATAAGAAGTTTTCAATTAAAATTTAGTATTTTTTAGTATTCATCAAAAAATGAAACTTTTTTTGAAAAATTACAAAAATTCAACCTAATAAAATTTTGATATTATAAATATAAAATTTAATTTAATTTTATAAAATTAATTTTATAAAAGTGACAAAAATTAATTTTATCATAAGTTCTCAATAAGCAATGAAACTGTTCTTTTAAATAGTTTTTCAGAAAACATTACTTTTTTATCAATAAAATTATTCTTATTTTATTTCTAACCAATATATATAAATTTTGTTTTGTTTATACATGTATAAACAATGTAATTTTCATTATTTATTTATTATCATTCATACTCTCCAACTTAATGGTTGGTTTATAATGGTTGTGTTTAAATAACAATATTTTAATAGAGTACCATCCATCCAATGGCCTGAAGGCCTTCATTTTTTATTGATTTTTGATAATCCACCTTTCAAGGGGTGATGTGGAACCCTTAAAAGGCTCGTAGGCGTAAGTATTAAATGTCCTATAGGCTTTATATAAATTCATTGCTCATAGGCTTCAAACATTACATACAACCCAGACAAACTACTTAGAACCGCTCCTCTCCAGCATCTTCATCATGAAATCAGCTCTCCACCTTCACATGGTTGTTCGGCTAGGCTATATCATGCATGAACAGGCTTTTCCTGATGGAAGGTTCCATACCCTCTCATTCTTTCAATCCACGTAGCTTTTGTTGTGGTGAAATTTCCTTGCTCATCCTCCTTATAGATCTTGTTCCATGTAGGTTGTCTGGTTTGCATCTACACTAAAGGTGGCCTAAAGGCCTTGAGGTGGCCCAAAGGCCTTACTGGCCTGAAGGCTTGGGTGGACCTAAGGCCTTAAAGGACTCAGGAACCAAATCGGTGGCCTGAAGGCCCAAACGGGGGCTAATTCCCAGCTGTTACAGTGCCAAACAGTGCCTGCTACAGTTCCCGCTATAGTACCTACTATAGTACTACTGCAATACTGCTACAGAACCTCGGAAATTGTTCCTCCACCTAGATTTGATCCCGAGTCGCCTAGATGCACTTAATAGTCCTCACCAACCCGGATGAGGCTCATGTGCAAAGTACCATGTTTCATTAAAACCTAATGTTATGGGTGTTGAAAGATACCAAAGAGATAAAATTTATTTAAAAATAAATATATTGTTAATTATAGGGTTTTAATATTCCCTTTTATGCTTAGTGTTGTGTTTCATACATGTTATCAAATATTATGTTCATATTTTAAAATCTGAGGGTGTTAAATTATATCACCTTAAATAAATTTCATCCTCATAATTTAATATTAATCTAGATAATAAAGGGTTTGTAATTTGAAAATAACCTTATTCAAATCCCAAATTGTGATAAGGGTTAATAAAAAAATAGTCTTGATAAGAGATAAAGGGAAGTAAAAAGGTCATCTAGAATATTTATGAAAATAGGTTTCCAAGTATGAGAACATATGTGGTAAGTGAGGATATGGACATGGAAGAAAAGAGTGAATAATTATAGAGATTGTTTGATATTATTGATCATAAGAAAGTAGATGATACATAGTAGGTTAATGACTACAAAACCATAAACCATAGAGGCATGAAAAAGGTCATTGGTATCATAAAAAATAATGACAATAAGATAAAATTTTATTTCAATATCATTTTCCTAATGTTGGGGAATTCCTTTTCTATCTAGACTGAGAACATATTAAAATGTACTTAATTCATATATTTAAATTTCATAGGCACAATTTCATTTATTGGATATTCTTTAATAAATTTATAATTCATCTCATACTCAAAGAAATGAATATCCAAAATTGAATATTTTTTTTAGAAGAACTAAAATTCACTTTTAATAGATCATAATATCTATAATATAATGATAATTTATTCCTTAGATTTAAATTTATTATTATGAAAAAAAAAATTTGTTGTAGGTTATCTAATATGAATAAATATCCATATGGTGAAGTAATACATTAATATCTAAAACCTCATCCAAATTTTAACTTAAACCATGTTATAAATGGTTAACCTTATTACCCATAAAAAGACTAAGATCTAATACTTTTAAAAGAATGTCACTGAATTTTCAAAATGAAATTTTCATTAATCCCACAAACAACTTGAAGTATCTCTCAATCATTACATACTAAACATGTGAATACCTTCACCATTTATTCTCTTGAAACATGGTAATAACATGAATTTCTCTAAAACCTTATCGAAAACATAAATTCTTCTTTATTCCTTTAGTAAAACACAAATTATTGGATATATTCCTTAAGTTTATAAATTTTCTAAAATCCATCAATGATAGAATAAACTACTTTGTCAACAAATCATTAATCATTTACATGGTATTTAGTTCTATCCATTTTACTTTATCCATATCAATCATCTCTCTATCCCAACATCATTTTCTCAATATGAGGAATATATTAAGGGCAATATTTCCCTTAATCATGTGTTTTCAAAGAATTTCAAATTGCCACTGATTCATTTTTATTGTTCATCGGTATAGTTTGACATACTCTTTCAAATATTTAATGAAAAATAGCTATAATAAAATCCTTATACATTTAATAATTCTTATAACTATTATATCTTTGATAAAATAGTCAAATAAAATAATTATTGAATCCCAAAACACGTAAATTAATCATTCCACTTAATGTGTGGTAATATAATAAGCTTGTCCATGATCCATTATCTTATTGGGAAATATGTTTTCATAGATCCCCATATCCTTATAGTTTAATCATTTAACATTGGAAACTTTTTCCTTTCCCTTTCAATAATGATCATGGTGTAATTTATCTCTATAATTATAGAAAACTCTCATTACATTTAATAAAGTACTACGGCATTTCTTTCTAAAATTATAAAATGTGTAAAAATCCTTCTTTCCCTTATTACCATTATCCATATTTTTTTCAACCATCCTCTTCTACTTTTTCTTCCATTTTAATTCATAATACTTAAAAAATTATTTCTTTTTCTTATTAGAACATGATATTATATTCTCATATGATGAGAATGTTTGAGAGACTAATTCCATCCAAAATATTATATTAATCCCATCAAAGAAATGATTATTCTTACACTTTGGATTACGTGCATTGATGTGATTCTCATTCCTCTCACTAAGCGCCATTTCTAAAATATGGAATACACTATATTATATTGTAACATTTTGAAACATAATTTATAATGCCAAAACAAGTGAATCACTTAACATAAATTGAAAAATGTATTTATAGATAATCTTATAATCATAAACATGGTTTCTTTGAGGATATATTTATTTCTAAAATCATTCATAATGGTTTGTAAAGAAAATGTAATTTATCCTAAGTATATCCCCAGGAGTTTCAAACTAGGTTCACAGTAAGGACCTTGGTCATGATCCAGGTGATTATTGGTTCAATCCCAATGCACCCTTTTTGGAGTTATTACCCCTAGGTAAATCTGTGTTAGAACCACATCCAATTGTAGTATCCAAACATGGATTTATTTCCTAAGAAAAACCACATAATATCTTCCTTACCAAAACTTCAGGATGTTCTTCTACACTTATCCTCAAATTCTATCATAATGTTATATTCCCTAATCTATGTTTTCATAAATCTAGTTCTCAAGGTTTCTATTAAAATTCCTCTAATACCAACAGTAGTGACCCCGACCCTAGTAGCCTAAATATGGTTCCTGATTTATTACATTGGGATAATATACAAGGAATTTCTTATCAAAGTAATGAATAGTTTTATAGTCTTAGTAAACTAGATATATACATTATTCTCATATTACATTTAAAAACAAAATTAACAATATAATTTTTTTCAAGAATAACATTATTCCCTCTATCATATCCTTTCATATAAAAAATACATTTAATAGATTCCTAAGAAATGGAAAAAAAAATAGGAAGATATCAAATGATCAATAAGGATTAAGTACAATGAAAGCTATCATGAATAAATAAGCATGATCAATTTGACATTATAAATAACTGAACACACCTTCCATTTAAATAACATGAATATTATGATAAGATAAGGAATAATCAATATGGAAAGTTAAATAACTGAACATATCTTCCACTTAAATATCTTGACTATAATTATAATATAAGGAATAATCAATACAGCATAGTAAATAACTAAATACACATGCCTTTTAAATAACTTGACTATCATGATAAGATAGGGAATAATTAATATGGAATGGTGAATAATAAAAAACACATTCCATTTAAATAACTTGACAATCATGATAATATAAGGAATAACCAACATAGAAAAGTAAATAATTGAACACACATTAAATTTAAATTACTTGACTATCATGATAAGATAAGGCATAATCAATATGGAAATGTAACTGAAAACAAATGTCATTTAATAAATAAAATGTAAAATGCATACATAGATAATATCATTGTGAAAATATTATCGATAATAATAATTGAATTATTAATGAATGAAATCCATAAGTATTGGATGTCATGATCTCAAACATCATGATACCTCTACCATCATGACCTTTCATAATATGGTTTAAAAATAATTATAGAAACCTGTCTAATTATAGATTATTAATTTGTCTAATGATACCTACTGATGCATTGAGGGGCTGTATAATTCTTGGACCCCCCCCCCCCCCATCACTTCAGGTCTAAATATTTCCTCATATATCGAATAATCTATTTAAATCATGAACAATGTTCATTTTCTTCAAATATCTTCATTGAGTAAAGAATACATATTTATCAATATTTTCCCATCTAAAAAAATAACTTTAAATGTATAAAAAATATAGAAATGATAGATTTTTTAAGAAATAAAAATATCCATGATAAATAATATATATATTTGGGGGAAATTTAATGTTCAATGATCATAAGAAAGTGAATAATTCAAGGGGAAGTTAATGAATACAAAAATGAAATAAGGAAGTGAATGTCAATACTATACTTGGTCAAAATAATTAAAAACCATCCAAAGGAATAATAAGGATTATTTAAATAAAATATATTCCCAATGTAATAATAATAAAGGGTTATTTTTATTGATAAATATAAATACCATAAAAATATCTTTAAAACTCATTCTTGAGGAAAATATCCTTTTCATTTTGAAAATAAATTTTTAAAACTATAAGTTCACAAAACATTTTGAAAATAATTTTCTTCAAAAATAATCATTGAAAATTATAAAAGAATATTCAAAACATTGAGTTGTCATGATGACAAGAAAAATTCTATACATGTCGAGTACATTGAAACAAATATTCCTATCACTTTTTCAATAAAATCTAAATGGTCATTGTTTTGAAATGAACATGAAGATTCCTTTCAAAAAAATTAAAAAGTAAAAATGTGTAAAAATTTATTTAATAAATCATTTTTAAAAGGTTAAACACACTTTTTAAAACATTTTTAGAAAACATGGTTTTGGATGAAAATGGATTTCTGACCAAAGAGATAAATGAAGTCAGATTTTATTAAAAACATTTTCTCAATTATTTTAAGAACCAAAGAGTGGGAAAAGTGATAATTTTAACTAAAATATAATGAATAAAAATAGGACAATAAAATTAAATGAGTTTATTATGAAATTATCAAATAATTTCCTTTAATTGAAATTTAAGAATAAAAAATCTCAATTAGAATGAAATTGTTAAATAAACCCTTATAATGATCATAATGTTGAAGTTGGAATTAACTAATGAATTGATTGTGTATATAAAATGAAAATTCATATAAAATAAGTGTAAATAAAATAATATATAGTAAAAATTAATTAAACAGGTTATATTATAATGTCAAAGACAATTAAGGAGTAATATAACCCAATGAAATGAAATTGAGTTATGAAATACATTACCACTTAGTAAATTTTAAGAGAAAACCCCCTTAGATGAAATATTTAAAATTGAAAATAAAAATACCATGAATTATTAATGAATCATTATATTTAATTTTAAGGATTATTATATAAACCATATAAAATAAATAGGTTCATAACATTTAAATATACCTCAATGAAGAGAAATTGAGATGAATTCCCTTACCTCACATTCCTTCTGGTTTAACGTGTTTTAACCTCTTATATAGTGGGTTTAAAAAATTTATTAACTTATTAAATAAAAATAATAATATTTATAATATAATATATGATCCTTTCATAACATATTATCACCTATTTGTTAATAATATTTCATTATTTTTATTATTTTGGGTGTTAATTGTCTTGTTTTCTCATTCGTTCTTCCTTATGAAAGTTATGGTTCTTGTGAATATTATATAGTTACATCATATCTAGAATAATAATAATGAAATAATTATAATCAATACTGGAAAATAGGCTTATACCCATGGTTTTTCAATAAATCGTGGGTATAGGGTACCCCTATACCCACAGTTTTCCAAAACCGTGGGTATTATTTTCTTTTAAGACCTATACCCACAGTTTTGGAGAAAACCGTGGCTATAGGGTAATTTTTGAAGACCTATACCGACGGTTCTTAAAAACCGTAGGTATTGCGGGTTTTTTTGAAGACCTATACCCACGGTTCTCCAGAACAGTGGGTATAGCTTTCCCGTGTTATGGTGGGGAAAAACATTAGGCGGGACACGAAAAAACATTTGGCGGGAAGATATTTTTTGACGGATCGTATTAATATATATACGCAGATGAAAATATATATATCAAATAACATGTTAGCTCGGTTGGAACCTTAGTGAAAAGCCGCATTTGAGGCTAATTGTGAGACCACAGTTCGAATCCCCGTGGCTGCGCTTTTGGAATTTAAATACCTCCATTATATTAATATATATACGCCGATATATGTATGTATAACAAATCAAGTTGACAGCTCGGTTGGTCCGTCTGTGTGCGCAGGCTGCGAGGTGCAGCCAGTGGTGCAGGTTTGAAACCCCACAGCCGCGTTTTTGGAATTTAAAAACCTGACGTCTATTATATTAATATATATAAGCAGATAAATGTATTAATAACAGATGAAAATCGTAGCTTGGTTGGTCCGATGGTTGTACATGACAGCAAGGTGCTGCAGGAGGCGTGGTTTCAAAACCTCCTGGTGCATGTTTTTTGAATTAAATAACCCACGGTTTGAAAACCGTGGGGTCTGTTGTGTGCCACGCTGGCACAGTGGTGTGACACATTTGACACCCCCTATACCCACAGTTCTCCAAAACTATAGGTATAGGTTGAGACCTTTATATCGATGCCTTTCCAGCCCACGGTTTTGGGGGCAATACCCACGGTTTTGAACCATGGGTATAAGTCATTTTTTTAGTAGTGAATATTTATACATAAATTATACCTTTAATACTAGTTATTAAATATGGTTTTGAGAAATGAAGTATGTTATAATCATGGAGACGGTAGGTCATACTTACGCATTAGTAATGTTTCCATTTTTCAATGATCATTATCAAAATAAGGTAAGTAATATTTTATCTTTAAATAATAATCATAATATTATAAATACCATATTATTTATATAAATATACTTATATATTTCATCTATGTGTTGTGTTTATTAGAATATATTCACATCGTTTCATGAAGGCGGTAGTCCACACGTACATGAACGACGTTATCATCTTTTGATGAGTGAAAAGGTAAGAATAAAATATGATATATTGTATTTTAAGAATGATAAATATGTCATTAATATCATAATTAATTCATTTATATCACATATATTCATAAAAATTATCCTTATTACCTTCCATGTAAAGCATTAGTGAAAAACGAATCACATCACTTCGCGAGGTCGTAATCCTCCGTACACACGAATGACATTATTGTATCCCCTAGAAAATGGAAAGTAAAAAAAATTATATATGATATAATAAATTCATATGTGTAATTATTTTATAAATATTATATATATATATATACCTTATATCCAACATCATACCCAACTATGATAGGTGGTAATGGAAAAACGAATGACATCAGTTCTCAAGGCGGTAGTCTGTCGTACACACGAATGATTCTTTCAGAACCCAGTTGATGGCAGTGGGGATGGTCGTAGGTAATGAACTTAATATAAAAAATATCAATATATAGAATATACTTAAATTATTATATCATAATGGTTTAATAATAATTGAATTATTTGGAGGAAGAAATAAAATAAAAACACTCAATGAAGAACTTTAACTCTTCCTCGGGTAACCTCCTTAGGTTTGCACCAAATCCTTCCAAGGTAGGATTTATGACCAAGATAAGGATTATATGATTATATTAGGGAATTTTTTAATCTATTTTTTAATTTATTTTATTAACCAAAAGGTTTTGAATGTGTGAATAAGATATGAGAGGGAGTGGCCTTTTATAAGTGAGTTGAGTGACACACTTGTAATGTTTTGAAAAGAAAATGGTGTACTCATATTTTTAACATGCCAAAAGTGTCCAAAATATAGTATTATTGATAATTATACATTATAATGTCTAAATATAACCATCCAATTGAATTTAGATAAATTTTTTAAGAAATTTTAACCCTTATCTTTTCAATTTAACCCCTTTGTAAATCTATTTTTATCATAATCGCGATAAATAATTTTTACTAATTTCACTATTCAATTTGATAAAAAATTATTTTGATATTATTATATATTATAAATTATTATGATTCAAAATATTTAATTTATTTTTAAAAATTCCACTCACAAAAGTGAAAATTTTTAATTTAAAATTAATCCCAAATGCGCTATGAGAAAACTGGTTTTTAAAGAGAAAATGTTAAAAAGTTTACAAAGTTTTTACATAAAAATTCAATATAAAAATGATTCCAATAAAATAAATAGGATAAATATATATAATTTTAATAATTTTAATTTAAAACCAATTTAAAATATAATTTAATGTTACAAATAATTTAAATGAATCAATAGTTTTTAATTAAAATTTGATATTTTTCACTATTCATCATAAAATGAAACTTTTCAAAAAAATCATAAAAATTATCCCTAATATAATTTTGATATTATGATTTAAAAATTGAATTGAATTTTTAAAATTCATTTTCTAAATTTTTTTAAAATTAATGTTATCATAAGTGTGTAATAAGCGACAAAACCATTTTCTTTAAAAAATAGTTTTTCAAAAAATAATTCTTTTTTTGTAAAATGATTCTTATTTTATTTATAATGAATATATATATATATATATATAATTTAATTTATACATGTATAACCCATGTAATTTTCATAATTTAGTTATTAATATTCATGCTCATCAACTTAACATCCTGGTTGTAATGGTCATGTTTAAATAATAATATTTTAGTAGAGTATAATGTTTTGTTAAAACCCAATGTTGTGTGGACTGAAAGCTATCAAGTAGATTAAATTTATTTAAAAATAAATATATCTTAAAGTATCAGGATGTTTTATTTCCTTTTACACTTGGTTTTATGTTTCATACATGTTGTCGAATATGATATTCATATTTTAAAATCTCGGTGTGTTGAATTATAGGTTATTTATCTAGGGGTTGAGTAGTATTATACTGTAAATTTTTTAAGAAATTAAAAGGATGATTACTCATATACTTTATTTTTTATGTTTGTATAAACCTAGAGTAAAAGGTACAATTTAGGTAATTATAGAATTAATTACATAAAATTGATTGCATATTAAAAATTAGGATGTTGAAATTAGTGGGGTGTGAAATTTGGTAATTTTTTATTAAAATAGTAAAATAAAGTAAAAATGGTGCATTATGGAAAAATATGGTAAATATGGTATATATGACATCATATTTATGTAAGCATGAATCATTTCATACAATTAAGTTCTATTTCACTATTTTTTCAACTTATCACTATAGTTGGGAATTAAGGGTGGTAGTGGAAAATATTGGTTATAATGGGGCACTAAAGGAAAGTGGAATAATAAAATAATTAATAAATTATTCCATGAAATTACCCTCACCACACCTATAAATACATACCCCCTCATCGCATTATTACACATCAAATTCAAAGTTACATCTTCATTTATCTATCAAGGGTTCTCTCACATGGATATCTCTTCATTAATTGGGAGATTGGTTAAATATAAGGTTAGGTTTTAATCTAAGAATCTCAAGAGAGGTAAGGGTTCCTACTTATCTCTCTTCATTTACTATTTGAATTTCATTATTTTTAACATATTTTAAATTTTCATTTTATATGGTTCTATGATATGTATCCACATTATTATCATGGAAACATTAACCAAACCCATTATTTTATACCCTTTTTGTAAGCTATTACCATGACAAAATAATTTTTCGTTTTCTATCTCTTTTTAATTCCTATTTACATTACCATTGTCATATCATTTTTAATACACATTTTATTATCTCATTATTTTGTTTATGTCATTTTTTGTTTCATTATTAAGACATATAACTTATATTAGCATTCTCTTCACTCACATTATTCCCAATTCATATGTTATTACTATGCCTAAACATCCTCTGAGGCATAGAAATCCTATAATTTAGTTAAGTAACAAAGTGTGTGATTTTCCAAGAAAATACATCCCTATCTAGATACTATAATAGGATATGGTTTGGGTTCATATTAATCTAGTGGGAATAACCTCAAAAAGGGTTGGTTGGGTATATCTCAGTCATCATCCTAGGGCACGGTTAATGGGCCCTTACTACGCACCAGATTTAACACTCCTGGGGGATATTCTATGAATAATTATCATAATTTTTATAAACAAAAGCATTGAATTTATAATGTAGTGTATAGTTTATGTATTTCTTTTGTCTCCTACCATTTAAAATAAAATTTCATAATCACATTGAAAATCCTTAATCTTGATAAGTACTCATTAGCTATAATTTCATATAAATCACTTATTATGGGTATTTTTTGAAAATGGTGAATGCCTATTGATTCTTTTATATGTTTTGAGATAATTAAAATATAAATTATAATTAATTCATTGAATGGTAAAATATATTTATGAACCATATACTTTATTGTTCCATACGGGAAGATCATGTATGATAAGTTCCATTGGAGAAATGGTCCATGTATTTATAAGTTATTCATCTTAGAAAATTATTCCATGTATTTCCTATTATAATTTATAATTTTATGGAATGTATTATAATTTTATGTGATCATTTGGGCCTAAAATTGTATAGCCCCTTGGTGTACTGATAGGTCTCATGAGATGACTAAGATAGGGTAATGGTAACATCCATACCATTTGTGTATAATGTCTTGGTATAAGGCCTCAACGATATGGTTATGATGACTTCCATTATAAAATTCCATATTTTAGATTTTTTTTATCCATATGATTATGAATTTCTCTTTCTTCTATAGATTAAACTTATATATTCATTATAATGGATTTAATTATACTCATGATATTTCATAATATATATTTATCCTTTATTTTATTGTGCTATACATTTTTTTCGTTATTGATCATTTAATCTCACCACTTTTACTTTATTTCTCCATTTTCCCAGGTAATGAAGTGGAATAATATGATTGAAAAAGGACAGAATTATTGAATAAAAATTATTACGTTTATGTTGTAAAGTTTTAATGTAATGTATCTGGTCTCTTTAAGACTACTAAACCTTGATCTATGGATTATAATATCCTGTAATCTATTTTCCATGTAATAAATAACCCACCAAATCTGGGTGACAGGGGTTAATAGTGTTACATTTTGTTTCAAATAAATGTTTAGTATAAATCTTTATAACTAGAATTAGGAAAATGTAGGTAGAGAACATATATTTTACCACTAAAAAATCTTGATATTATTCTATAATTTTATTATAGTATACTATATAATTCATGTTATAATTTTATTAATTAACCGATAAAATTATTATTAGATAATGGAACCTGTTAAAAGAATCAAAAAAATAGGCCAATAACCATGCACAATGTGATGACTATTGGAATAATCATGATAATGAAGTTAATATTTATATAGAGTAATTTATGAATCCTATAGGAAAATTTATTAAAGTTATGATAAATAACCTTGCATGCATGGATCAACCAATTTCCCCTTCATAGGGATCAACCATATTATATCATTTTATGAGAAAAAAATATGTATTTTAGTGGCACCACTAATCCTATGGTGGCAGAATAATGGATTAAGTATCTAGAGAAATTATTCTTGGCTTTAGGATGATCAAAGAGGTAAATAGTCATTATGGTTGTGTATCATCTAATAGGTGACGCTAACCAGTGGTGGTACTTAATAAAAAATACTAATAAATTAAATAAGGTTGATTACATATAATGGAATGTATTCAAGGTAATTTTTCTAGAAAAAAATCCTTAAGAGAAACACACATATATGGAAATGAAATTGTTTAAGTGAAGATAAAAAGAAGAATAAATGATGGGTGAATATGAGGATAATTTTAAATGATTATCAAGTTATGTTGTGGATTATCTAAACAACCCTAAAATTAATATTGATCAAATATTTTGTGGCTTAAATAAAATTCTTTTAAGATCATTGGTATCTCAAAATTTCTCAACATATGAGGATATAGTGACAATCCCTATCAAGATTGAGGAGTTTTATAAGTCTGTTACCTTCAAAAAGAATTAGTAGATGAAGAGGATGGTTGATAACTCTATTGAATGGAATTTACCAAAGGAAAATAAAGTAAGAGTATAGTTCTATACATGTAATAAATATTGGAAAAAAACACCTAGAAACCTATTTAAGGGGTTTGTTCATGTGCTTCAAATGTGGATAGAAATTTCATCAGGAACATGAGTGAAAAGAAAATAGGGAAGAAACTAGTATACAATGATTCAACTATAAATATATTGTAAGAACCCGGACCTTTGTAATAGGTATATTTTTCCTTTTCTAGTTGTTTTTGGGAAAAAGAGGAAAATCTGGAAATTTTCTAAGTACACGTCGTGTACTTTATAAGTACACGCCGTGTACTTTGTTTCCGCTCGAGGGAGTGTGCTGGCTATGTCATGGACACAAACATGGCCATGTAGGGGTGATGTGGAGGCCGCTTAATAAGGAGTACAGAAAATCCTAGTACACGCCTTGTACTCTAAAAGTACACGCCATGTACTTTTTTTTCATTAAATGGACCGGGGTCGCATATTAAACCCAAAATGCCTTATTCTCCAGCTTCTTCGATCGAGAATAAGGGTACAGCTGTGGATCTTCTCCGATCCACCGATCCATCACCGGTTATCCGAATCGAATGTTTTCGGTTGCAATAGAATCATAGCGGTGAGTTCTTGGTTCCCCTTTGGCCACATCTCCTGATTCTTTCTCTTATGAGAGTTATCTGAGGTTGAATGTTTTAGAATTTTTTGCATATCTACTTCGTTATAGGCCAATTCATAGGCCGAGGTTCAATTATATAGATCTCCTAGGATTGAGGTAGGTGGTTTTTTTCCTTACGTTGAATGTCTTTGAGTTTTTGTGCAAAAAGTGTCGGATTCCCATGTTTCGGGTATCTCGAGTTAGGGTTTTGATCCTATTTTATTATCTTCCCAAGACTGATTGTGTGCTTGAGGCTATTAGATGAATAATTATTTCTTATTTGCATGTTTGAGGATCACCCCATGGGTGTTTTCCCTTGTTTTGGCTATTTATCGCCGTTTGGCTTAGGTTTCCTGTGAGGCAGACCTTGTTGCATTGATTGCCTGCCTTGATATAATTGATTGCATGTATCTTATACTAGTTATATGCTTTTGATGCATTGTAGCTATTATCTAAGTAGTTGTTGAACTTACTTAGGGGTGTTGACAGTCGATTACGCATGACTAGACTGCTTAGGGCTGTGTGAACCTGGTGCGGTAGACTAAAGAGGGAATTGATGATTAAGGGCTTCCCTAGATAGTCGGTTATAATTTAGTATTTTTCACAGGACCTATGGGAATTGGACTTTGTGATTCATCAAAGTGTCCCTAGTTACGTATTGATACTATAGGGGGAATTAGACATAAGTGCTTCCTCAGAGAGTCTATAGCTATCGTTACCAGACTACAGGGGAATTGACGGTGAGAGATTCCAAGAGTGTCTATGCCTTTGTATGATTACCTGAATAGAGGGGTTTTCCAATATGAGCCACCCAGAGAGTCGGTGTGAATATTTTTGGTTGGGTGTGATGAGTCCACCAAGCCAAAGAACAAGCTTGGGTTTTTTACTGCTTGTTGTTTAGGTAGTCTACTGGGATACTTGTTGTGTTACTTTCTATGCCTTGGGAATATAGAGTTGTTTGCTTGATTTCTTGGTTAATAACTAAATGATTTAATTTAATTAATAAATTAAAGTGAATGTATATTTGTAGGATTTTTTACTTTAGCGAACTCCTATTTCTTTGCTGCATTTATTTCCATTACTTTTGTTATATTTCTCACTAACAGTAGGGAACAGATCTTGTGGTGGTTGCCTACTGGGATTAGTCTCACACCCTGTTTGGGTCCTGATTCTCTACCCAAATAGGTTATATGGTTGTAGGTTTGGATAGGGATTGTGTCCCTTCTGCTTCAGTTACATGATTGTGGGTTTGAGTTGGAGATCATAGGACCGAGCTCAGGCTTGCGATGATGCTGAAGTTGTTGTTTACTTTTAGCATTTGTTTCTTAGTTGTATTTCAGCACGTTGTTCTGTTTTCTAATTTCCTTAGATACTTGTACCTGCTGCATCATTATCATCATCATTACTATATATTCATTGCTTCCACTGTTTAGTTTTAGTTATTGTATGTTGTTTATTGCTTCCGCTATTGATTTCTATTTCCTCTCCCGTGTATACTTTACCAAATGAGGGAATAGTTTCCCCAATGACTCACCAAGTCCCTCGTTTCTAGTTGGTAGCCTCTAGAATTTGGGGAAATGCGCTTGAGGTCATGTGGAGAACCGGGTACGGGGCACCAGTTGAGTGGCTCCAAATTCGGGTCGTTACAAAGTGGTATCAGAGGAGCTTCTTTCCTTCTCTATTAACTTACTATTTAGCAACATTAGATAGGGATAGGACGGAATAGTTAAATGGTAAATAGTTGTGCCTGGGAGTTATAGAACCCATGTACATGGAAAAAGCCAGATTACCTCGAATATTGTAGTTTTCAAGTTTTGAAAATGTTAGAGTTTAATTGAATTCACCATTGGGTGGTGCACTTGTTTTGTGTTATTACTGTTTATATGATTGTGGTTTTATTTTGTGCAACCCGATGAGATGAGGGTATACCATCTCATGCATCATATAGGAACTTGTTAGGAAATCACATGTCATGCATTTTTCCATGCCATCCAGATTGCATTAGAAATTTCATGATGTTGTGATAGAATTTGTGATATAAAATGCATGTTGTTGTGATAGCTGTTGTGATAGAATACCTTCTATGTTGGTAGGGTATCATTTGTTTAGAGCTTCTTTATCATGGACACCAAACTTTGGTCTTAAAGGTGTTATGGGCCCTCGAGGATTGGAATTTGGTGGGTCTTGAGTTTTTTATACTGTTTACTTGTTATATGCATTGTTATGATGACAAGATTTGATTCGCGGGGATTATGGGCCCCCAAGGATCAGAATTTGGCACCTTAACGGTTGTTTTTCTGTGTTTTCTGGGCTCCGGTGTAGTTATGAGGCCACTGTCCCGAAAAACCTAGAATACATGGCATGTACTTTATGAATACATGTCGTGTAGTTTTTAGCCGTGTTGCTGACTATGTGGACAGGGACATGGGGTTGTGAAAATCTTATAATAACATGTCATGTACTGATTTAGCACACAGTGTAGTATGAAATAGGTACCCAGGTTGTGTCACGAACAACACGGGCAAGGTTTTCCTTCAAGTGCACATTGTGTCTCTCCAGAACACGTTGTGTATAGTTAACCATGGATCCAGCCATGTTGCGAACCACATGGGTTGGTGTTATCCTTCCTTATACACATTGTGTCCATCTAGAACACGCCATGTAGTGTCAACTGTGTGTCAGGT
Organism: Viscum album; assembly: GCA_963277665.1. Classification (NCBI taxonomy): domain Eukaryota; kingdom Viridiplantae; phylum Streptophyta; class Magnoliopsida; order Santalales; family Viscaceae; genus Viscum; species Viscum album. The sequence continues at coordinate 7,310,108 of OY728152.1, forward strand.
CGTGTCGCTAATAACATGCGCCAGGTAAGGCATGTCTAGTACACACCGTTTCTCCCTTGAACGTGCCGTGTAGTTTTGTCTTAGAAGAACCGTGTGGCTTGACCATATAGAAGTACTTGGGCATGGAAGAGGATTCAAAGTACACGTCGTGTGTTAGGACAACACGGCATGTATTTGGGGTGTTACACGACCAGTCTAGGTAGAAGTAAATGCCCATGTGAATGAACTAAGGGAACACGCCGTGTAGGGAAAGAACACGCCGTGTAGTCATGTTTTGCGCACTTGAATGCCTTATTTCCCTATTCCTTCTTATGCCTTCAGTTTTTCTGTCCTTGTTAATCCTGAATCTGAGGTGTTCTTTTTACCTTTCAGAGCTATGGCACATATACGTCCTCTCATTGCACGTCAGGAACCATACAGTGACCGTACGCCTGATAAGGAAGATCAGGGACTACAAGTAGTTCCACCTATCGTTCCAGATATGGAACCTACAGTGATTCCAGACACTGGTGTCGATGCTCAATTCAGAGAAGGTTTCATGAGATTCATGCAGACCTTCTAGGGAGCTCAGCATCCTACCCCGTCTATGGAAGAGCTGACGTGGGTTTTTCAGCAGCAGCATCCTCCCACGTACACAGGGTATGGAGGACCACAGGTTGCGGAGTCATGGCTGGAATCCATGTTATCCATATTCGAGCACTTGGAGATGCTTTAGGAGAGGAAAGTGAAGCTCGTGACTTATATGTTGTGAGATTCCTCCAAGAGATGGTTGGATGTGGTTTCGTAGGCAGGGCGCCAATAGGCTATGGCTTGGGACGAGTTTCAGTGTACGTTCTACAATTACTTCTACCTGGAGATGATGAGGGCTGACAGAGCCAGAGAGTTCATGAACCTACAGCAGGGTACTCTCACAATTATGGAGTATTCCTCTCGCTTCACAGAGCTATGGAGTTTCATTTCCATTCTGGGGAATGATGAGCTGTTTTTAGCGAGGAAGTTTGAGGAGGGCCTCAGACCAAACATCAGATCGGAGGTGAACATCTTCCAGTTGACTTCTATTACTCTGATAGTCAACAAGGTGCTTATAATGGAGATAAATATGAGGGAGACTAGAGTTGTGGACCAGGGCAGGTCAGCATCCAGGGCTGATTCGTTTCAAGTAGACAGTAGGAAGCGCCACTGAGAGTTTACATGAGGTGACCTGAGAAAGAAAGGTATTCCTTCTGGTAGACGAGATCTTCCTTCTGGTAACCAAGTGGTGTACTATCAGTGTGGAAGAAATGGGCATAAGAAGCCTTAGTGCCCGAGATACCCAGTGGAGTGCCGATCTTACGGCAAGATGGGTCATCTGCAATGTTTCTTCAAGGTTCTTCTTCCAGCGGCTAGTGAAGGAGGATCAGTTTTGACTCCGCGTACAGGAGAAGGATTACCAGTTTTGCAGTGGACTGGGGGGATAGAGTTCTTCAGGTCATTCGGGCCAGGGTAGAGGCTGTGGACACAATGGTCAGGCTCATGGAGGGTCATCTCAGGGATCTCAGGCTACTACACAGGGCCGCGGTGTAGGCCAGACTTTTGTGGTAGATCAGATTCATTAGGAGCAGGATCATGGACCTTCTACAGTTCGAGGTATGATTTTAGTAGACTCAGTTTTATCCTCTGAACTTTTTGATACAAGAGCTTCTCATAGCTTTATTTTTGTGCATACTATGGAAAGCATTAGACTTACTGTTTATACTTCTGAGGATGTGATGGCGCTAGACACTCCCTTGGGAATTAAAATTGCTAGCATGCGTCAGTGCTTAGACTTCCCCCTTGAGGTTAGTGGGTGACATTTTTCATGGAGTCTCTATGTTTTGGAGATGACAGGCTATGATGTCATCCACGGGGTGGACTGGTTAGTTCCCTTCCAGGCCTTTGTCGATTTATATCACTGTAAGGTGAGTTTCACATCACCAGAGCGTAGATATTTTCTTCGAAAGGGAGAATGGGATGTCCATGCAAGTAGAGCTGGACTAGAGCATCATGGGTTGGGTGGTGTTACAGACTAGATTTCTAGCTTATATATGGATGACTAGGGGACTTCTCAGTTAGATTTTCCTCCAGTGATTAATCACTTTCCAGATGTCTTTCCAGAAGACTTTTCGGGTTTTCCTCCGGAGCGTGAGGTAGACTTCTCTATTGAGCTTGTCCCAGGAGCATCACTGGTGTCCATTCCTCCTTATAGGATGGCTACACCTGAGTTGCAGGAGCTTAAGAAGCAGTTGGAGGAGTTATAGGAAAAGGGTTTCATCTGACCCAGTACTTCTCGTGGGGGTTCGCCCATTCTATTTTACAAAGAAGGCGGATGGTACTTTACCGCTTTGTGTGGATTATCGAAAGCAGAACTAGTTGATGGTCAAGAACTGGTATCCATTGTCGCAGATAGATAATCTATTTGATCAGCTTCAAGGAGATAGAGTGTTCTCGAAGATAGACTTGAGATCCGGCTACCATTAGTTTCATGTTAGACCATCTGATATACCTCTTACAGCCTTCCGGAGTAGGTATGGTATGTATGAGTATTTGGTTATGTTGTTCAGTCTCACGAATGCTCTAGCAGTTTTCATGGCACTAATTAATAGAGTTTTCCATCCTTACTTGGATTATTTTGTGGTGGTTTTTGTGGATGACATCTTGGTGTACTCTCACACTTGATACGACCATGTTACCCATCTTAAGATCATTCTGAGTACACTGATGGAGAATCCGTTATATTTTAATCTCTTAAAGTGCCACTTTTGGATGGACGAGATTCATTTAATGGGTCATGTCATCTCAGAGACAGGAGTATCAGTAGACCCAGAGAAGGTGAGAGTGGTAGTTACCTGCGAGCAGCCGAAGAATTTCTTCAAGGTATGAAGTTTCTTAGGGTTGGCCAGTTACTACAGGTAGTTTATACAGGAATTCTCATTCTTGGAAGCACCTTTAACAGGCTTGACTAAGAAGTGGGTGAAGTATGTTTGGTCAGAAGACTGAAATTCAACCTTCCAGGAGCTGAAGGAGAGGTTGACTTCAACACCAATTCTAGTTTTTTCGGAGTCGAGCAAGAGTTATACAGTTTTTTGTGATGCATCTGGCATCGGGCTTGGAGCAGTGCTTATGCAAGAGGATTGTGTTGTTGCATATGGATCTCGGCAGTTGAGGCCACATGAGAGAAACTATCCTACGCACGACCTGTAGTTGGCTACAGTTGTTCATGCTTTGCGTTGTTGGAAACATTATCTTTTGGGAGAGCATTTTGTGGTATATACTGACCACAAGAGCTTCAAGTACATATTCAAATAGTGTGACTTGAATTTGAGACCGTATAGGTGGGTTGAGTATATCCAGTATTTAGATTTAGATCTTGCCTATATGCCTGGGAAAGGCAATGCAGTGGCTGATGCACTGAGTAGGAGGACTCAGATACAGGCAGTTCAGGAGGCCAGTAATGAGTGGAAGCTTATGGCTCTATTCTCTGAGATGCATTTGGAGGTGCACGATAGACAGGGTCAGACTTTTCTTTCTTCTTTAGTTGTTACCTCTACCCTTCTTGATCGAGTTCGAATGAGGCAGCTATCAGATTCTGAAGGCCTAGTCCTACGGGAAAGCATTTCAGGAGAGGACCCTCTTCCCGGATGGACCATAGGTGAGGATGAGATCTTGCGTTTCCAGGGACGCGTATGGGTGCCAGTAGATATATGTGAGGAGCTGATGTGAGACTTTCATTCCTCATTTTGGGCAGTTCATCCTGGTGTCACCAAGATGTATCGTGATCTACACCGCCAGTATTGGTGGCCAGGTATGAAGAGAGATGTTGTTGGTTTTGTCATGAAGTGTTCCACCTGTCAGCAGGTGAAGGCAGAGCACCAGTGACCAGTAGGGCTTTTACAGCAGCAACCCATTCCTGAGTGGAAGTGGAATGATGTCGCGATGGACTTCGTGATAGGGTTACCGATATCTCCTTGAGGGAATGACGTGGTATTGGTTTTCATTGACAGGCTCACGAAGGTTGCTCACTTTTTTCTGATTAAGGAGACCTTTAGTGTGGATGAGCTTGGATGGTTGTACATCCATGAGATTGTACACTTGCATGGGGTTCCAAGTACTATCATTTTTGATAGGGACGCCTGCTTCACATCGCATTTCTGGCAAGGACTACAGAGCAGTTTGGGTATATAGGTACTTCTGAGTACATCTTACCATCCCCAAACAGATGTCCAGTCAGAGCGCACGATTCAGGTGCTAGAGGACATGCTACTAGAATGAGTCCTCGATTTTATAGGTTCTTGGGAGAGACATATACCTCTAGTAGAGTTTTCCTACAATAATAGTTTTCAAGCAACTATTCAGATGGAACCTTACGAGGCTTTGTACGGTAGACCATGCCGATCACCCTTATGTTGGCTGGAGGCAGGAGAGGCAGCTATGATGGGACCTTGTCTTGTTCAGGAGACCACAGAACTAGTGGAGTTGATTCAAAAGAGGATGGATACTGCACAGTCTCGGCTGAAATCTTATGCTGATCAGCGGAGACGACCTTTGGAGTTCAAGTTCGGAGATCAGGTTTTCCTACGTGTTACCTTGAGGTTGGGACACAAAAGGATCAGGAGACAGGGAAAGCTTTTACTAAGATACGTCGGGCCGTTTGAGGTTCTGGAGAGATTCGGGCTGGTTGATTATAGGTTGCAGTTACCTCAGAGCTACCAGGCTATGCATGACATCTTCCATGTCTTTTAGCTTCAACGCTATTTCTCGGACCCGTCTCATGTCGTTCAACCTGAGGAGGTTGAGCTGGAGCATGATGCATCGTTCAAGGAGCATCCTATCAGGATTGTTGATCGTAGTGAAAAGGTACTCCATGGTCATTTTTTTCCTATGGTATGGGTGTTATGGCAGTATGGTCGTGTACAGGACGAGACTTGGGAGAGGGAGGCCGATATGCGATCACAGTGGCCAGAGTTGTTCGAGGTTTCTTCTTCACCACCTTGATAGGGAAATTTGGGGACAAATTTCTTTAAGGGGGGAAGTTTGTAAGAACCCAGACCTTCATTTCAGGTATGTTTTTCCTTTTCTGGTCATTTTTGGGAAAAAGAGGAAAATATGGAAATTTTCTAAGTACATGCCATGTAATTTGTTTCCGCTTGAGGGAATGTGTTGGTCATGTCATGGACACACACACAGCCATGTAGGGGTGATGTGGAGGCTTCTTAATGCGGAGTACAGAAAAGCCTAGTACATGTCGTGTACTCTAAAAGTACATGTTGTGTACTTTATTTTTTCATTAAATGGACTGAGGTCACGTCTTAACCCCAAAAACACCTTCTTCTCCAGATTCTTCGATCGAGAATGAGGGTACAATTTTGGATCTTCTCCAAGCCACCAATCCGTCACCAGTTATTTGAATCAAACATTGCCAGTTGCAATAGAATCACAGCGGTGAGTTATTGGTTCCCCTTTGGCCACATTTCCTGATTCTTTCTCTTATGAGAGTTATATGAGGTTGAACGTTGTAGACTTTTTTTCAAATATACTCTGTTCTAAGCCAATTCACAAGATAAGATTCAATTATATCGATATCCTAGGATCGAGGTAGGTGGTTTGTTTCCTTACATTGAATGACTTTGAGTTTTCGTGTAAAAAGTTCCAGATTCCCATGTTTCGGGTATCTCGGGTTAGGGTTTTGATCATGTTTTATTATCTTCCCCAGATTTCTTGTGTGCTTGAGGCTATTAGATGAATAATTATTTCTTTTTTCATGTTTGAGGATCACCCCATGGGTGTTTTCCCTTATTTTGGTTGTTTATCTTCGTTTGGCTTAGTTTTCCTGTGAGGCAGACCTTGTTGCATTGATTTCTTGCCTTGATGTAATTGATTGCATGTATTGTCTACTATTTATATGATTTTGATGCATTGTATCTATTATCCAAGTAGTTTTTGAACTTACTTAGGGTTTCTAATAGTAGATTACGCACAACTAGACTTCTCAGGGCTGTGTGAACCTGGTGCGGTAGACTAAAGAGAGAATTGACGATTAAGGGCTTCCCTAGAGAGTCTGTTATATTTTATTATTGTTTACAGGACCTACGGGAATTGGAATTTGTGATTCCTCAGAGTTTCCCTAGTTATGTATCGAGACTACAGGGGGAATTAGATGTAAGTGCTTCCTCTAAGAGTCTATAGCTATCGTTACCAGACCGCAGGGGAATTAACGGTGAGAGCTTCACAAAGTGTTTGTGCCTTTATATGATTACTTGAATAGAGGGGTCTTCTAGTATGATCCACCCAGAGAGTCAGTGTGAAAATATTTGGTTGGTTTTGATGAGTCTACCAAGACAAAGAACAATCTTGTGATTTTTACTACTTGTTGTTTAGGTAGTCTGTTGAGATACATGTTGTGTTACTTGCTATGCCTTGGGAATATAGAGTTGTTTTCTTGATTTCTTGGTTAATAACTAAATGATTGAATTTAATTAATAAATGAATGTGAATGGAGATTTTTAGGATTGTTGAATTTAGTAAACTCCTGTTTCTTTACTGCATTTATTTCCATTACTTTTTCTATATTTCTCACTGAAAGTAGGGCACATATCTTGTGGTGGTTGCCTACTGGGATTATTATAACACCCTGTTTGGGTCCTTTTCGGCCCAAACAGGTTATATGGTTGCAGGTGTGGATAGGGATTATGGCCCTTCTACTTCAGGTACATGATTGCGGGTTGGAGCTAGAGAGAATAGGACTGAGATCGGGCTTGCGATGCTGCTGAAGTTTCTGTTTACTTTTAGCATTTGTTTCTCAGCTGTATTTCAACATGTTGTTGTGTTTACTGATTTCCTTAGATACTTGTACCTACTGCGTCATTATCATCATCATTACTATATATTAATTGCTTCCATTGTTTAGTTGCTGTTATTGTATGTTGTTTACTGCTTCCTCTATTGGTGGCTATTTCCTCTCCCTTGTATACTTTACCAAATGAGGGCATAGTTTCCCCAATGACTCACCAAGGCCCTCGCTACTAGTCGGTAGCCTTTGGCATTTGGGGAAATGAGCTTGAGGTCATGTGGCGAACCGAGTACGGGGCACTAGTTGAGTGGCTCCGAATTCGGGTCGTTACATATATGGCTCATTATTCTAATCAATTTCCTAAGAACCAAGGTAATCTTCCACAAAATATGCCTATGGATCAAGGTCACGCCTTTTTCATAACAATATATAATGTTTAATATCTAAATGATGTGATATCAGTTTCTTTGATTATACATTCAAAGTTATCCAATATTTTTTTTTGATATACATGTTCCTTTATATGTTTTATTTTTATAAGGAATATTACATCACCCTAGATATATTACCGAATGATTTATCAGTTAGAGCATTCAGTGTTACATTGATTGAAACAAAGGTACACTAGGCAGTCTAAATTTTGATTCATGGGTGTTATCAAGTTTCAAATCTAATAATAATACCTATGGAAGATTTTTATGTGATCTTGGGGATGGATTGGATCTCAAATTAAAAATCAATAATTTATTATAGCCTAAAAGAGTTTAGAATTTGAAAGGAAAGTAATGAATTACTTTTTTTCAAGTATAGATTTCAATACATGGATCTTTTCTTGAACAACCTATAATAGCTCAAATTTATGATATTCATGGGGAGGATATGGATATAATATAATATATGGTGGGTAAGGGTTTCTAGAGAATAAAGTAGGTACCAGTTGTGAGAGAATATATTGATGTATTTCCTAATGAATTTCCTAGATTACCCCCTAATAGAGAAGTTGAATTATTTACTGATCTCATATCTAATGAAAATTCTATATATAATCCACCTTATAAGATGAATCCAATGTATTTATTTGAGTTTAATAATAAAATAAAAGAATTTTGTTATAAATGGTTCACTCATCCAAGTGTTTCACCATGGTGAGCACAATGGTTAGTTATAAAGAATAAGGATGGAATAATGAGATTATTCATTGATTATAGGGAAATCAATGGAATTTCTGTAAATAAAAATGTTTCATTTTCCTAATATTGATAAAATATTTGATAAAATTCATGGAGAAAAATTATTTTTAAATATTTATCCTCATTTTGGCTATAATTGGTTAAAATTTGAAAAGGCAGATATTCCAAAAATAGTATTTTATATAAGGTATGGTCATTATTAATTCATAGTAATACCATTTGGGTTAACAAATAATCCCTCTATGTTTATGGATTTTATAAAAAAAATATTCAAATACTACCTTGATAAGTTTGTGGTGTTATTTATTGATGACATTATTATATACTCTAAGAGTTATGAGGAATATGATACTCATTTATGAATTGTTCTTGAGGTGTTGAGGGAAAAAGAGTTATATGGGAAATTCAGTAAATGTGAATTTTGGATTTAAAAAGTTTCTTTCCTTGGTTATATTATTTCCAAGGATGGTATATCTATTAACCCTTGAAATATTAAGGTTATAAAAGAATGTACAATACCCACCAACATAATAGAAATATGAACTTTTCTTGGGTTGGAATAATACTATCAATGTTGTTTTTTTGAAAACATTGCTAAATTGGATAATTTGTTAACCAAGTTAACACATAAGGGGGTTATGTTAACATAGAAAAGGTATATAAATATAGTTTTGAAAAACTAAAGAGGATATTTATGAATTCTTCTATATTTACTCTTCCATATAGTAAAGAAGGCTTTTGTTATTTACATTGGTGCGTCAAGGAATGGTCTTGGATGTGTTCTAATGAAAAATGATAGAGTTGTTTACTATTCATCATGATAGTTGAAAACATATTATATTAATAATCCTATTAATGATTTAGAATTGGAAATAGTAATCTTTTATCTAAAGATATCTAGACATTACCTCTATGAATAGATATTTGTTATATATATAGACTAAAAGAGTTTGAAATATATCTTTATGCAGAAAGATCTTAATATGAGGAAAAGAAGATGGCTAGAACTAATCAAGGATTATGATTGTGTTATCCATTATCATACCTAGAATTCGAACACGGTAATAGATTCTTTGAGAACAAAATTCCATGGTGCCTTATACATGTTAAGGGTGAAGAAAGATCTAATTCTAAAAGAACTAGTAAGGATATAATTGGGTATTATAATGGAAGGTGAAGCATCATTCTTATTCCATGTAATCACCCAACCATATATATTATATAGGATTAACAAATATCAACATGGTGATAGATCTATACAAAAGAAAATAAAAGATGTGATGAATGGGAGATTACTAGAGTTCAACATTGGTGATGATGGAGTTTTAAGATTTGGTTAGAGGTTATGCATTCCATCTATACTAGAGTTGAAGAAGTATCTAGTAGAAAAGGCCCATAGATCAAACTTATATATACATATTGTAAGTTTCATGATGTCTAGGTATATCATATATTAATTTTGGTGGGAAAATATAAAGAGAGAAATTGTATATTATACTACAAGATGCTTAGTATGCCAATATGTGAAGGATGAAAGAAAAATTTCCACATGTGTAATGTATCATTTACCTATACTAGAATATAAGTGGAGTAATATTATTATAGATTTCATTATTAGGATTCATAATACATCTAAGGGGAATAGTTTTATATGGTTCATTGTTGATCACCTCAAAAAGTTAGCACTTTTCCTTACAATTAGAGATAATTTTTTCTATAATGTCTTAAAAGATTGTATATAAATGAGGTTGTGAGACTTCATAGAACGACTCTATTGATATTATATGATAATAACCTAAGGTTAAAATAAAAAATTTAGAGGATTCTATAGAAGTATTTAAATACAGAGCTTAATCTTGGAATGAACTATCACCCTCAAACTCATGATCATTCTGAATGGACTATCTCAGCAATGGATGACATGCTAAAGTCATGCACTCATGATTTCCAAGGAAGTTTGGATTTTTATTTATCTCTTTTGGAGTTTTCCTATTAAAAATTTACCACTCCAACATTAAGATAGAACTGTATGAATCCTTGTATGTAAAGACATGTAGAACTCTGATGTGTTAGTATAAAATTAGAGAAAGTAAGCTTTGGGATCTATAACTTTTATAAGAAACAACTCAGAAGGTAATATTTATCCAAAATAATATCAAGGTATCACAAATTAGATAGAAAAATTATATTGACAATCAAATAAATTAACTTTAATTACAAGTGGGATACTATGTCTTCTTAAAGATATCTCCATAGAAAGGGGTTATGAAATTTGGAAAGAAATGGAAACTGAGTCCAAGTATATTAGACCATTTGAAATATTGGATCTAATATGAGTAGTGTCATATAATTTTTCTATTACACAAAACCTATCCCAGTTTCATGATTTCTTATATATATCATATAAAAGTAAGTATATTCTAGACCATACCCATGTTTTAAAAGTGGTTCATGTTCAGTTGGATCCAGGATTATCATATAATGAAGAGTAGATTCAGATCATTAATATAAGAGAACAAGTACTATGAAATAGAAATACCTATGTTGTGAAGGTTATTTAGAGGAATAATCTTGTGGAATTGGAAATATGGGAGTCATAGGATGCTAAAAGGAAGTCTTATACACATCTATTCATAGATTGATTTACAATTTAGATTATGAATTTTTTTAAGGGGGTTGGAGATGTAATTCCTAATATTTTTTAGTAGTAAAAAAACCTTTCATAATAATATTGTTGGACCATGAAATTTTTTTATTTCATCATAATTTTATAGCACATATTCATATAATAAAAACACTATTTAATTAAATTTATAAAAGAACCTAAAACCAGTACCATAAAGCATGTAACAATGTATAGAAACAATATAATATTATACTATGATAGATCAAACTCAGAAAAGAATAAAAATTATATGATATAAATTAATATTAATAGGAACATAATATAAATTAAATTGAAATGGTGTAAGAACTTAGAGCATGATATGAAGGGATTTAGATATTAGTGTGTATATATAAGGATTAATATAACCATTGTGAATTATGATCATTGGTCAATATTCCCATTGGGAATTATTATTTTTAGCCAATATGACCATTGTTCAATATGGTCATTGGTAATTATCAACTTTGGTCAATATAACCTTTGGGATTTATTACCATTATTGGTGTAGTGATTAAGAACTAACCATTAGGATTATTCTACATTAAGTGTAATAATGTATGTTAATTATCATATAAGGGAGTAAATATGGATTCAAACATTAGTAACATCCCTTTTGAAGTTCTTTTATCAGATCTTGGGAATAAGGTAGTGTCACTAGGGTTCTACCTTAACCAAGCCCAAGAAAAACTACAACAAGTGAAGTTGGAGCGAAACAATCTATAGGAGAAGTTCAAGTTAGAGGAGATCACCACCTAATCAATGTTGGTCGAACAATAACATGAAACTACCACCATTTTACACCTTACGCTTATGTCATAATTTGGTTTGATTATATTTTATGTATCTAGTATTTTATTTATATTATAATATAAATTCTTTGATAAATCGAAAGGATGTTTACTCGTATACTTTATTTATTATGTATGTATCAACCAAACATAAAAGGTACAATATTGGTAATTAGATAATTAATTTTATAAAATGGATTTAATATTTATAATTATAAAATTAATATTATCTAGGGTGTAAAATTTGGTAATTTTTTATTAAAATAGTAAAATACAGTAAAAATGGAAGAATGCAGTAAAATACGAAAAATGCAATATATAAGACATCATATTTATATATGCATGAATAATTTTAGACAAGAGATATTTCACTATTTTAGGAACTAAAAACTATATTGTGGAATTAATGGTGGTATTGGAGCATAATTTTTATAGTGTGGTACTAAAGGAATGCAGAATAACAAACTAATTAATAAATTATTCCATGAAATTCCACTCACCACACCTTGAAATAATCACCCCCTCCTATCATTCCAACACAAAATATTTGAATTTCCCTATTAATTTATATATCAATGAGTCTGTACCCAATATCTATATTCATTATTGTAAAGTTTAGTTGGATCTAAGGTTAGGTTCTAATCTAAGAAGCTCAAGAGAGGTAAAGGATCCTACTTCTCTCTCTTCATTTCCTATTTGAATTTCCTTATTTTTAACCTCTTTTAAATTTGAATTTTATATGGTTTCATTATATATATCCACATTATTATCTCCCCATTTAATTATTATCATAGAAACATTACCCAAACCCCTTACTTTATACCTTTTTTGTAAGTCATTATCATGTCGAAGTAACTATTCATTTTCTCTCTCTTTACGGTTCCTATTTATATTACTATTATTGTATAATTTTTAATACAAAAGTTATTATACCATTATTGTGTTTATGTCCTTTTATGTTCCATTATTAAGATATATAACCTATTTGGGAATTATTTTTACTCACATTATTCCCAATTCATAAGACATTATTATGCCTAAACCTCATCGTAGAGATAAAAATCATATACTTTGGTTAAGTAAAAAGTGTGTGATTTTCCAAGAAAATACATCCCTATATGGATAATACAAGTGCATATGGTTTTTTATTACATAAATATATGGGTAATAACCCTGAAAATATTTGTTCAGGTTTATCCTAGTCAGCATCCCAGTGCAAGGTGAATAGGCCCATATTGCACACCTTCTTTGACACTCTTGAAGGATATTCTATGAATAAACATCATAATTTTTATAAATAAAAACATATAATTTATATGGTTGAGAATAATTTATGTATTGATTTGGTCTCCTACCATTTCAAAAAACATTTTCTTAAACGCGTTGAAAAGTCTTTAACCTTGATAAGTACTTGTTTACTATAATTTCATATAAATCACTTACTATGGGTATTTTTCGAAAATGGTGAATTCCTAATTATTAATTATATGTATTCAAGGAATTAACTTAGAAATTATCATTAATTCATTTACTAGGAAAATATATCAATGACTGATATAATTTATTATTCCATATGGGAAGATCATGTATGATAAGTTCCATTGGGAAATTGTGCCATGTACTTCTAAGTTTTCCATCCTTGAACATTATGAAATGTATAACATATAATCATTTGTAATGTGATGAAATGAATTATAATTTTATATCATTGGTGGGGTTAAAAAATATATAGCCCCTCAGTTCACTAGTAGGTCTCATGGGATAACTAACATAGGGTAATGGGTGTGTCCTTACACTTTTTGTATAATTTATTGGCACAAGGCATCAAAAATATGATTATGATGTCAGACATTATACAATTATATATTTAAAATTATTTTTTATAATCCATGTTATAATTTATTTATATTTCTTCCATATATTACATTTTTATATTCATTTTTATATATTTAATTGTATTCATTATATTTCATAAGACATATTAAACCTTTATTAACTTCTGATATACATTTTTCCCTTACTGAGCATTTAAGATCACAACCTTTTCTTTTTTTCCTCATTTACCCAGGTAATGAACTGGAATACTATGATATAAAATGGATAGAATTTTGGGATAAAGACTTGAACTTTTATGTTATAAATTTGTAATGTAATGTATCTAGTCTCTTGAGAACTACTAAAACTTAATCATTTGATTATAATATCTTGTACTATGTTTTCCATGTAATGAATAGCCCACCAACTCTGGGAATTTGGGATTATGTCATTACAATATAGAAGGTTAAATCACTTTGGTTTCAATAAAGGGTATAGGTATGGGACTTTGTAATTAAAATTAATTTCTTTGAGTTATACAACTTCTTATTTGAAATTTTTTTTTCCAAGACTTTTCTTTTAAATAATGTTCATTTTTTTTACTTCTGAGGAAAATATTTTTTGGTTTAATTCAATTTCCATGAAATTTTTTCTTTTCTTTTTTCTTAAAAACAAAGGATAATTTTTAAAAATAAACTTGTAGCTATGAATTTTATGATGATGAATACAAAATGTCTTCAAAAATATATTTTCATGGCTTGGTTTTCTTTATCTTAAAAAATGATCTACCTCCAATAGAGTAATGTTTCATGTTTCACCCTATATTACTATTTTATTATGTATTTATTTTGGGTGATTATGTTTCTAATGTAAATCAATTTAATTCATGATGTCATTTGGATGTTTTATAAAACCCAAATTATTTCCATCATATCCTTATGGAAATTGAATTATTTCAATTTTAATGTTCTATAAAACCCATTTTATTTCTACGGGGTCTTTATATGTTGATTTTGAAATTTCAAGAAACCAAATTTTTGTTTATGGGTTATTTTTTGATGTGATGATTATTTGTCAAGTGGAACAAAAATGTATGGATTATGAGATAGGTGAGACTTATACTACCTCCAATATATTGGGTAAAGGTTTATATATCATGAGATATAAATGTTATGTGAATTGGTTAGTAATAAACTAAGTTCACAAAGGGTGAGTGTGATAGTGTTTATCTCTACTCACAATTTTATGAGTTAACATGTTGGCGGGTTTCTAGGTTCCTAAAGATAAGAAATCCTATATTTATGATTTTGAATTCTTTTCTACATTCAATATCTCATTTTTTATACATAATTTTTATTTTCTTATGCCATGGTAAAAGTGTTATCATTTGATTTAATATGTATATATTTCATTATTATGTTTAACACTTATGGATTTATGTCCTTTTAATCAGATATTTTTCCTTATTCATGTTTTTTCATGTGTTTATAATCTAAACATTATATACATTTTTATGTTATCCCTTACTAAATGTTTTAGCTCACCCATTATTATGTTTTACCTTAACTATGATTTTAATAGGATTGTCTTAGGCAATTTATAATAGTGGATTTAGATTATATAGAAATTTTCACAACATGTGAAATAAGTGTTTTTATATTTCTAGACTCCAAGAAACTTAACCTTTAGGTCCATGGGATATGCAACTATTTTTGGATGTTATAATAAAACCATGTTATCAATGTATTATTTATGTATGCCTATATTATGTCACTTCATGAAATATAGATAAAACTCATTTGATTATAGATTTAACCCATTTCTCTTCCATCACATCCATTACCTTGATGAAAATAGGAATAGTCAGGATAAACTAGAGCTTCATGGAAGAGAATGTAGAAGGATCCTTTTTTAAGGATTATTTGTAAAAGATATGAGTAGAGGGACCTAAAGGGGGAAATACATGACCCTATACACCCTGAGGGGGTGGCACTATCACCTCCATCTGAAGGAAACCATTAAGTAAATACAAAATAAATGTCTTTTAGAGATCATCAGTAAAAGAGATCATTTCCTGACCAAGCTGATGTCAACAAACAAGCATTAAAAAATTTACAAGGTAGCGATTTTCTATAAAACCCTTTATAAACATATTTAGTGATTGGATAATGGTTAGAGTTCACTTTAGTAGTATAATTTTAAGAAATATTATCCCAGTAATCTAAAGAAACATTATCAATAAATGTTGTATACATCCTAGTGGCCACAATATAATTTGAATTCCTTATTTACAAAGTATAATTTTTACCCAATATATTTAATTTGAAAAGATCATTCATATATATACATTATTTAATTTCATTTATATAATATAAGATAAATCTCATACCAATTCTCTCTTTCATGTCCATCACCACAATGAAGTTACCAGCGATAATCCACCCATCACCAATGCACTTATTGAGATGATATATTTTAATCCAATGAGACCTTATATAATGATGCATATTAATGGTATATAAAAGAGAGAACTTGGAAATTTTTTAATCATACACTAATAAGTTTTATTTTATTATGTGATAATATAAATATTTATTTTATTAATCTTAGAGGATAAAAAAATCCAAAGTTCCTCCACTTATTCCATCATTAAAGTATTTGTAATTAATTTATACCTAGTATTATAATAATTATAATTTAAGAAGGTAAAAAATAATCATAGGGTCAGTAATCCATATAATCAAGGGATCTAACTTTTTAACCAAAGAAATAAAGGGACCCAACTATTTCACTGTTAACTATCCTCAAATAGTTCTAGAAAAGGATATTCATATTTTTAAAAATTTCTTTTTATTTTTCCCACCACTAGAGTGTGTCTTATTCTTATTGGTAGATCCCTTTATCCTACTTACCTTTTTCATTCATTGGATTCTATAACTAGATTGGATAAGTATCCACTAGACTCAGTGTTGATTTGTTTCTTGGGACTAATTCACTGCAAATCATATTTAATAATGTTAGTATATGTGGTTCCCAAATAAATCTAACTTGATTTGTGTTTTTCCATAGTAGGAACCTCCATAATAATTACATAATCCAATTAATAAATGACTTCCTCAAGACTCTTAGATGATGCTTCCTCATGTTCATATGATTTTATAAAATAATGGGATTATATCCCCTTAAAATATCCCTTAATATTCTCTACCACATGGATTGAGGAAGGCTTATTAATACTTTCTCCTCAATGGAAAGCATTTTCGACAAGGTCAGTTTTAATGTGCAATAAATAATTTTCCCCATCTTCTTCAAACATTTCACTCAGGTATATTTTTATATTTCCTTTATCTTTTAGGACCTTAATATGTTTTTACTTGTTGGGATCATGTCCCACCACAACCTCATCTTATTTTTTAGTGGTTTCACCCAGTTCAATATTCTTTTTAACTTAATAACCTTTTTATGGGGTTATGATTCATATATAATTTGTACCTTCTAAACTGATCCACAGTTCCAAACTGAATAAATTACCACATTAAAAAAGTTTCAAAATAATGGTATAAATCCATATTTGATTTAAAACTCAAACTCTAATACATTTATAATAAGAGAAGCTACCTATAGAAGAGGGTTTTCAATATTTTAATCTATAATAATCTAATGATAACAAAACATATTACCTTTCATGGTATTATCATCCATCTTTAGTGGACTTCCAATACAAGAAGTAAGATCATTCCGGATTTTCAAGTTCTAAAATATACAACTCAATTTGTGCAAACTTATCTATATTTGAGAATTTTTATACCACTACATAAATGGATTAAAGAGGATATCCCATTATGAGAGTCAAAATAAACTCTTGACTTAAGATTAACATTTCAAAATCTATAGGCCTGTGAGAAATATTTAAAAGCTTCAAGGACTAGGTGGCAGTCACCTATATTAATTAGGAACAACTTTCAGTTAAAGTTCATTCAGATATCATAAAACCTCCCTTTAATTCAACTGAAGATGAAGTATTATCAAGCTTGACCATGATAATATGATTAATTGATGAAAACGGACATACCTTGTAATGACCCAAAGTTTTTAAATGGAAATTCCCTTCTTATAAATATGTCATAAAATAACATGAAAACACAAAAAAATTAACTACTAAGTGATAAGTGACCTTTAAACATAAATTTGTCACTTCTATGTTTGGAATTTTAAAAATCTGACATTCACGGTTGTGTACAGGATGATTTTTGGAGTCTAATGAAACAAAAATAATTTTTGGTGAATAGTAACCTACCCTTGTGAATAGTAACCTACCCTTATGAATAGTAAATAAGAGTAATATTACCTATGAATAATAGAATAAAATTTAGACATCTTAGAAAGTGACAATTTGACCTTAGTAATCGCTTTTGGTATTTTATAAGTCATAAATAATTAATTATAATTAATTAATTAATTTATAAGAATATTTATTTCCCTAAAATGTATTCATAAATTATTGAATCAATTTATAATAGTTTTTAGATAATTTTATAAGACCTTACGTAATTTTTGAAAGAACTATAAAAACAGTTTTAATCTTAAAAACTATTTTTTTAAGTAAATTAAGATTTTAATTAAATATTAAATTAATAATATTTAGAAAATTATTTTTGAAAAATGGACTTCATTTTTTGATTCTACGCGTTGAGAAATGGTTGGGGTAAATTTTTGAGATTTTTTTGAGATACTTGAATTTTTGATGAATAATAGAATCCGATAATTCACAATAAATGCTAAATCATGTATTATTTGAGTCATCGATGATGTTCTGCTGATGTAAGCCCACTTGGTTCGGGATTACATTATAAAATTAATTTTATTGGTCATCCAATACTCACAATTCCTTGTCTTAGGTGAAATTAATAAACTAATGAATTTTATATTAAGGAAACCCCTCTCCCCTCCACTATAAAAGCCACCCTTCACTCCCTCATTTCCTCACACCTCCCAAGCTCCAAGACTTATCTAAACTCTACCCAAACATCTTCCATAGAACCTCCCCCACGTCCAAAATCTTATGGTCTCATCAAAAGACCAAGACTAGCTTCCTTAAGGAGGATCTCAAGAGGAAGATTTATGAGGTAATTTCCCTCCCTCTTCTCCTTTAATTTCCTTTCAAGTTCAAGTTCCTTTCTTGATCTCTCCCCACCTATATTCATCCAAATTGTTTTTTAACTCCATTATTATACATATACTGTAATTTTATGATTATAATGGTATATTATATCACCCCACACCCTTTCCCTCTTCCTTTTATTTTATTAAAGAGAACGTTGTTCATGAGGTGTTAATTTATCACCTTCAAAAATGACATGCTCTCTTGTTCCATTTCTACCTTCAGATCTGGTAATGAAACCATTTTTATGGTTGAACCAGAATATTTTATATGTATTATGTTCTATTTTAAGTTCTATAAATAACCTATGTCCATATTACTAAGTTAGAAGTTAAAACAAGTTCGTTGTGATCCAAAAACCGCTCAAATTAACCCAAATAACCATCATTAAATTCTTATATAATGATTCGTCCACATGGATCTAATATAATTCATTATAAAATTATTAAATATACTGTAATATCATTAATAACATGTAATATCAGTTCTGGATGTTTACTCATGATCTACCCAAACTTCAATTTAAGAATACAAGTGAACCACTCAAGAAAACCATAAAAACGAACATCCCCAAACAATGTTTTTAAACTCTATAAGTCATCCAAAGGAACATAATATGACATAATGAAACCAGAATGAACCCTATTAATGTACACATGTTTCTGTATTTCCAATTAATTAATATAATGTCATTATACATGACATTAAAGAGAAGGAGGCATTCGGGTACAAGGTAAGGGGAAATCTCGAACCCAATTTTCTTCCTTCGAGTTCTCCCTCTTTCACTCCATTTTTGATATGGTTACTCCTCAAAGATAATTTTTTCATTAACTTTACTTTTTTGGGATATAAATGTTTTTCACTGGCTTTTATGTCCATAAATATGTTTTCCAAAAGAACTCTTCTTTCAAGAACTCACTGATTACCTCTCATTCAAGGTTGATGGTTCTTGTATCAAGTATGTTGTTCCCTCTTTATTTTGGGAACCCAAAGCTTATGAATGGGTTATTATGAGATTAAACTCATTCCTTTACATGGGTTATTTATGTACATGTTTTATATGTGTTCTATGTGGCAATCATGATAATGATAATGTTATGATGTGACGGGTGCGCCCAGAATTATATAGCGCTCCAATGCATTGGGTAAAGTGATGAATCTCATGAGTAAATGTGAAATGATGTGTGAAAAAGATGCTAGCTTGGTTCACAATTATGTGTGGTAGTTAACCACTAAGACATGATGTTTCATTTTTATGCATTTCCACATTTCAAGTCTTCTATTTATGCTCCTCTCATGTTCAGGATCTTTTGCCTATGTTATGATTATACTCACCCCATGATATATTGTTCTTATCTATCCTCTTACTAGTATTTTAGATCACCCCTTTGTATGTATATCCTCGGTGGCTACATGTACTAAGGAGAGTTCAAGTGCCAATACTAAGCAATAGAAGACGAAATTAAATGAATGTTTATGCTTGATGTTGTATTTTTTATGTATGGTCCTAGTTTGCCCAAGACACTAAACCTTTAGATCCTCTATGTGTAATACTATTATGTTGTTTATCTTTGAAACTATGTAATAGTAATGTAAGAAAAGGTTGGGTCGCTATAGTTGGTATCAGAGGAAAGGTTTAGTTAATTTGGGAATTAGGATTAGTGAACCCTAGAGAAAACCTCTAGTATGAGACTAAGTAAAAATATGCACACAAGAATATTTACCTAGGGATCCCATATGTTATGTTTTTGGTATAATTTTTTAAATGAATAAGTCATTCATGACTTGTTTACTTATGTTTTGTTCTAGCCTTTTCTATTTTAGAAAATGGTGGGAACCGGGAGAAATCAGGCCAACAACTCATGCGAGGGTCAATGCAACGATTTCCCGAACGACATCCCTAATTATTTGGGAGGTGGAGTTCAAAAATTCATGGCGATGCTTACCCAGTTATCTCAGGTTATGAACAATAACCATAATAAGGTGGAATATCCTCCTTCACCGAAGAGGGAGCAACTAGCTATTGAATGTTTTATGCGGCAATGACCACCGACGTTTTTTGGATCTTTCGATCCACTAGTTGCGGAACAATGGGTCAACTCCATGGAGAAGATATTTTTTGTACTTCACTGTTCTGATATGGATAAGGTGACTCTAGCCGTCTATCATCTAGATGGAGAATCTGATCAATTGTGGGCTTTGATTAAGAACACCAAGCCGAGGGAGGAAATTGAAGACATGGAATGAGAATACTTTAAGATAATGTTTCTTAATAAGTATTTCCCAAGAACTCTTCGCACAAAAATGGAGAGATAATTTATAGAGCTCAAGAAAAAAGAAGTAGAATCTGTCACAACTTATGAAGAGAATTTCACAAGGCTTGCAAGGTACGCTTCGGGTTTTTTTATCAACAATGATAGCAAAATTGATAGATTCTTTAGTGGATTAAAACCACACCTTCAAAAGGCTCTTGCAATTCGAGACTTTGGGAGTTATGAAGAAGTTGTTCGGTGTGCTCTCAAAATAGAGATAGAGTTTGTAGAATGGTATCATGGAAATGGTGATAAGAAGATAAAGATGGATTTTCAAGCTAGTGGATCTAATGACAAAGGTGGGAAGAAAAATCAATGACCCACATGCCAAAAATTTGGAAAATTTCACAATGGGAACTGCCTCAAAGGGACGGGGAAATGATTCAAGTGTGGGAAAGAAGGACACCATGATCAAGGGTGTCGAAAAGACACGAAAAGGAAGGAGAATGTAGCCGATGAAAGGAGAGAACCACTCATAGTTCAATGCTACAACTGTATGGAGCTAGGGCACTATGAAAACCAGTGCACTAAACCTTGATCCCTCGAGGGTAATCAGCATCAGCAGCCACCAAATCCAAAGGAACAAGGGAGGGCTTATGCCATCACTACTATGGAGGTGGAGGATGATAATGAATTCATACAAGGTACACTTCCTATTCACTCAAGAATGGAAAAAGTCTTATTTGATTCTGGTTCTACGCATTCCTTTATATCTTTCAAGTTTGCTAGAACTATATAATCGAAGCCCCGAAACCTTGAAGTAGAGATATCTGTAAAAACACCAAGTGGTACAATCAATGAAACCCAAGTGTTTGACTCTTCTCCTATTGAAGTATGTGGGAAGATTCTTCCAGAAAATCTCGTAATACTTCCCTTGGTGGAATTCAACTCTATAATGGGAATGGATTGGCTCTCGTTATATAGAGCACATATCAACTGTCGGGAAAAGGAAATATATTTTCATATTCCAAACCATCCCATGATCCTCTAAAAATGCAAGGAAGATCATGAATCTCCTTTGAAAAATCCTTCAATGGTGTGGGTTTTGATTCCCTATGAAGAAGCATACCTCGCCCAAATGGTTGAGTCGAAGGAAAGTTCCAACCTTGAGGAAATGCCCATCGTGAGGGAATACGACGATGTATTTCCTGAAGAGTTACCCGGAATTCCCCTGGATCGTGAGGTAGATTTCTCAATTTAACTCATACCTGGAGCTACTCCTATCTCGAAGTGCCCCTATAGGATGGATCCTATCGAAATGGATGAGTTAAAGAAGCTGCTGCAAGAGCATTTGGACAAAGGATTCATACACCCTAGTGCATCGCCTTGGGGTGCACCAGTTCTCTTTGTGAAGAAGAAGGATGGAACCATGCGGCTGTGTATCGATTATCGGGAACTCAACAAGATCACCATAGAGAACAAGTATCCTCTCCCAAGGATTGATGACTTGTTCGATCAGTTAAGAGGAGCTCAATACTTCTCAAAGGTGTATCTTCATTCTGGATATCATCAAGTAAAGGTGAAGAAGGAAGATATTCAGAAGACTGCCTTCCATACAAGGTATGGGCACTATGAGTTTTTAGTGATGCCCTTTGGACTTACTAATGACCCTGAAATCTTCATGGATTTGATGAATAGAGTCTTTATACATTACCTCGACAAATTTGTGGTAGTGTTTATCGATGATATTATCATCTACTCCAAGAGCAAGGAGGAATATAAAGAACATCTAAGACTTGTGTTGGCGACATTGAGAAAGGAGAAGTTGTATGCCAAGTTCAGCAAGTGTGACATTTGGATGAATCAAGTCACGTTCTTGGGACATGTGATCACAAGTGAGGGAATTTATATGGATCCTTCAAAAACAAAGGCGATTGAGGAATGGCCCAGGCCCTCTAGTGTCACAGAAATCCGTAGTTTTCTTGGATTAGATGGGTACTACCGACGTTTTGTGAGAAACTTCTCACGATTGTCAAGCCCACTAACTAAGTTAACAAGGAAAGGGGTAAAGTATGTCTGGATGGAAGAATGTGAGGGAAGCTTCAAGGAGATAAAATGAAGGCTAATCATTGCACCTATACTCACACTACCAAAAAGTGGAGAAAGTTTTGTGATATACAGTGATGCTTCAAAGAAAGTCTTGGGTTGTGTACTCATGCAAAATGATAATGTGATAGCCTACGCCTCACGACGGTTGAATATCCATGAGAAGAACTACCCGACGTATGATCTAGAGATAGCAGCCGTGATTTTTGACTTGAAAATCTGGCGGCACTACCTTTATGGCGAGAAGTGTGACATATACACCGACCACAAGAGCATAAAGTATATATTCACACAAAAGGATCTCAACATGCGTCAAAGTAGATGGTTAGAGCTAATCAAGGATTATGATTGCTCTATTCACTATCATCCTGGAAAAGAGAACAAGGTAGCTGATGCTCTAAGTAGAAAAGAACCTGCTACTCTATCCATATTTCGGATTGAGAAAGACCCAATCTTCTTGGATATGCAAAGGATGGAATTGGAAATCATAAGGGCAGGGGATACATCCTACCTTTCCCAAATTATTGCGCAACCATCCATCCAAGAGAATATTAAGGAAGCACAAAGGGATTATGTGCAGATACAAAAGAGGGTGAATGCAGTAAAGTAAGGGAAGCTGCAAGAGTTCCATATCGATGATGATGGTGTGATTTGGTTTGGAACACAGCTTTGTGTGCCTTCATCACCCGGGATAAAGAAGGATCTATTGGATAATGCACATAGCTCAACTTTCTCTATCCATCCTGGGAGTACCAAGATGTACCATGATCTCCGAGAACACTTCTGGTGGGATAACATGAAGAAGGAGATTGCGGAATATATATCAAGGTGCTTGGTATGTCAGCAAGTTAAAGCTGAGTGACAAAAGTCCAAAGGTATGATGCAGCCATTGCCTATACCCAAGTGGAAATGGGAAAATGTTACTATGGACTTTGTCACAAGTCTCCCGAAGACGTCAAAGGGGAATAATGTGATATGGGTTTTGGTTGACCGACTCATCAAGACTTCCCATTTTATCGCCATTCGGGAAGACTTCTCGCTTGAACAAATTGGAAAGATATATGTGAATGAAGTGGTGAGACTGCAAGGTGTTCCACTCTCAATTGTCTTTGACCATGATCCAAGGTTCACATCTAAGTTCTGGAGGATCCTTCAACATGCTTTGAGTACTGAATTAAATTTCAGCACGGCCTATCACCCCCAAACTGATGGCCAGTCTGAAAGGACTATTCAGACACTTGAAGATATGATAAGAGCCTACTCTCTTTAATTAAAAGGTGGTTGGGATCAGCATCTCCCATTGGTTGAGTTCTCATACAACAATAGCTTCCACTCGAGTATTCAGATGGCTCCGTATGGAGCTCTTTATGGGAAGCGATGTAGAACTCTAACCTGTTGGGATGAAGTTGGAGAAAGAAAGCTACTTGGTCCCGATCTTGTTCAAGAGATGATGGACAAGGTTCAAGTCATCCAGAAACACATCAAAGCTGCTCAAAGTCGGTAAAAGAGCTATGATAACAACCGTAGAAGGGACTTGGAGTTCGACATTGGAGATAAAGTCTTCCTTCGAATATCTCCATGGAAAAGAGTCATGCGATTCGGGAAGAAAGGGAAGCTAAGCCCAAGGTACATTGGCCCCTTTGAGATCCTTGACCCGTGGCCTATCATCTGGAACTTCCACCGAATATGGATCAAGTTCATGATGTGTTTCATGTGTCATTACTGAGTAAGTACATACCAGACCCCTCACATGTACTAAACTCAGAGGTGGTGCAGCTAGAAGATGATCTCCCCTGTGAGGAGCAGCCAGTAAAGATTCTGGATCGGAGAGATAAGGTTCTATGCAACAAGACAACCCATCTTGTCAATGTATTGTGTAGGAACCATAAGTTTGAGGAAGCAACTTGGGAACTAGAAGAGGCAATGAAGGAGAAGTACCCTCACCTTTTTGTGTAAAGTGAAATTTCGGGGGTGAAATTTCTTAAGGGGGGAAGAATGTAACGACCCAAAATTTTTCAATGGAAATTCCCTTCTTGTAAATATGTCGTAAAATAAAATGAAAACATAACAAAATGAACTAATAAGTGATAAGTGACTTTTAAACATAAGTTTGTCACTTCTATGTTTGGAATTTTGAAAATCTGACATTCACGGTTGTGTTCAAGATGATTTTTGGAGTCTAATGAAACAAAAATAATTTTTGGTGAATAGTAACCTAACCTTATGAATAGTAACCTACCCTTATGAATAGTAATATGACCCTTATGAATAGTAAATAAGAGTAACATTACCTATGAATAATAGAATAAAATTTAGACATCTTAGAAAGTGACAATTTGACCTTAGTAATCGTTTTTGGTATTTTATAAGTCATAAATAATTAATTATAATTAATAAATTAATTTAAAAGAATATTTATTTCCCTGAAATGTATTCATAAATTATTGAATCAATGTTTAATAGTTTTTAGATAATTTTATAAGACCTTACATAATTTTTGAAAGAACTATAAAATCAGTTTTAATCTTAAAAACTATTTTTTTTAAGTAAATTAAGATTTTAATTAAATATTAAATTAATAATATTTAGAAAATTATTTTTGAAAAATGGAATTCATTTTTGGATTTTACACGTCAAAAAATTGTTGGGGTAAATTTTTGATATTTTTCTGAGATACTTGAATTTTTTATGAATAGTAGAATCTGATAATTCACAATAAATGCTAAATAATGTATTATTTGAGTCATCGGTGATGTTCTAATGATATAATCTCACATGGTTCGGGATTACATTATAAAATTACTATTATTGGTCATCTAAGACTCGCTATTCCTTGTCTTATGGGAAATTAATAAACTAATGAATTTTATATTAAGGAAACCCCTCTCCCCTCCACTATAAAAGCCACCATTCACTCCCTCACTTCCTCACACCTCTCAAGCTCCAAGCCTTCTCTAAAATCTGCCCAAACATCTTATCTAGCACCTCCCCCACGTCTAAAAGCAGCTGGTTTCATCAAAAGACCAAGACTAGCTTCCTTGAGGAGAATCTCAAGAGGAATATTTAAGAGGTAATTTCCCTCCCTCTTCTCCTTTAATTTCCTTTCAAGTTCAAGTTCCTTTCTTGATCTCTCCCCACCTATATTCATCCAAATTGTTTTGTAAATCCATTATTATACATATAATTTAATTTTATGATTCTAATGGGATATTATATCACCCCACACCCTTTCCCTCTTCCTTTTATTTTATTAAAGAGAACGTTGTTCATGAGGTGTTAATTTATCACCTTTAAAAACGACATGCTCTCTTTTTCCATTTCCACCTTCAGATCTGGTCATGAAACCATTTTTATGGTTGAACCAGAATATTTTATATGTATTGTGTTCTATTTTAAGTTCTGTAAATAACCTATGGCCATATTACTAAGTTAAAAGTTAAAACTAGTTCGTTGTGATTCAAAAACCGCTCAAATTAACCCAAATAACCATCATTAAATTCTTATCTAATGATTCGTCCACATAGATCTAATATAATTCATTATAAAATTATTAAAGATACTGTAATATCATTAATAACATGTAATATCAGTTCTGGATTTTTACTCATGATCTACCCAAACATCAATTTAAGAATACAAGTGAACCACTCAAGAAAACCATAAAAACGAACATCCCCGAACAATGTTTTTAAACTCTATAAGTCATCCAAAGGAACATAATATGACATAATGAAACCAGAATTAACCCTATTAATGTACAAATGGTTCTGGATTTCTAATTAAGGAATATAATGTCATTATACAGGACATTAAAGATAAGGATCCATTCGGGTACAAGGTAAGGGGAAATCTCGAACCCAATTTTCTTCCTTTGGGTTCTCCCTCTTTCACTCCATTTTTGATATAGTTACTCCTCAAAGATAATTTTTTCGTCATTGTCTTTACATTTATGGGATATAAATGTTTGTCACTGGTTTTTATGTCCATAAAAATGTTTTCCAAAAGAACTCTTCTTTCAAGAACTCACCTTTTACCTCTCATTCATGGTTGATGGTTCTTGTATCAAGTATGTTGTTCCCTCTTTCTTTTGGGAACCCAAAGCTTATGAATGTGTTATTATGAGATGAAACTAATTCCTTTCCATGGGTTATTTATGTACATGTTTGATATTTGTTCTATGCGGAAATCATTATAATGATAATGTTATGATGTGACGGGTGCGCCCGGAATTATATAGCGCAATATGAATGTTTAAATGTGACGGGTGCACCTGGAATTATATAGCGCTCCAATGCATTGGGTAAAGTGATGAATCTCATGAGTAAATTTGAAATGATGTGTGAAAAAGATGCTAGCTTGGTTCACAAGTATGTGTGTTAGTTAACCACTAAGACATGATGTTTCATTTTTATGCATTGCCACATTTCAAGTCTTCTATTTATACTCCTCTCATGTTCATGATCTTTTGCCTATGTTATGATTATGCTCACCCCATGATATATTGTTCTTATCTATCCTCTTACTGGGCTTTTTTTATCACCCCTTAGTATGTATATCCTCATGTGGCTACATGTACTAAGGAGAGGACAAGTGCCAATAAGAAGCAATAGAAGATGAAATTAAATGAATGTTTATGCTTGATGTTGTATTTGTTATGTATGGTCCTAGTTTGCCCAAGACACTAAACCTTTGGATCCTCTATGTGTAATACTATTATGTTGTTTATCTTTGAAACGATGTAATAGTAATGTAAGAAAAGGCTGGGTCGCTATATACCTCAAGCCCATATTTCAGTGCCTCTTAATTTACTTCAAAATATACTTTCACATCCTTCAATATTTTAATGACTAGACTCTTTCCTTCAGGGGTCACAAGCCTTTGAAAATGTGTATTTTAAGAAAAAATAGAATTTTAAATTTTTTTAAATGAAATAAATATTGTTGGTTTGAATTATTTTTAAATGAAATATGGTTTTTAAAAATGAAAAGATATTTTTTAAAATGAAATAAATAAATTTTATTATTAGTTAAAATTTCATTAATTTATTTTAAAAATAAAATAAATCACTTTTACATTAAAAGGTTTTAAAATAATAGAAATAAACTCTTTTTATAAAAAAAATAATTTCGCACTAAATTATTCTCAAATTTTAATTTAATTTTTTTAAAATGTTTTTCATTTATAATTTCTAGAAAATTTTAATTCTTTTATATAAAACATATAAAAATGACTAAAAATAATTCTAAAACATTAAATCAACCACTCTACCTTAAAAAAAATATATTTTTAATTAAAATTATATCATTTTCCTTATATAAATATCTCTATATACCATAAAAACATATTTCATTTTAAAATATTCATTTTTTATTTTAAAAAATGAAAAAAATATAATTTTTCATTAAAAAATAAAAAAAATTCATAAAATATTATAGAAAAAAAATCAAATATGCCTTAATTTTCATTTAAATACCTAAATTTATTGGGAAATAAAATAATTACCCGATTTCATTTAAATTTTCTTAAAACCAGTCTCATGTTTCTTTAAAAATAAAAAAAATATATCTTTTTTATTTAGAAAATCAGATTAAAAAACAAACAAATCCTCTTTTTTAAATCTAAAAGAAATATAAAAATTATGTTTCTTTTAAAAAATAATTTTAAATTTACTAAAATAAAAATATATATTGTATATAATTTCATTTTATATTTTTTCTTTAAATCAAAAACTTATTCCCACAAAAAAAATATATTAAAAACCATTTTTTCAATATTTTATTTTCTTTTTAAAAATTAAAATTCACACTATTATTCTTTTTATATAAAAACCAAAGTAATATTTTAATAAATAAAAAAATCAATTTGAATTTGAATTCGAAATTTTTAATTTTTATTTCACCTTTAATTTTATCTTTAATTCTAATTTCAATTTGAATTTAAATTTCTTATTTTCATTTTCAATTTCAATTTTTTTCTAAATTTTAATTTTAATTTTAGTTTTATTTTTATTTTTAATCGTAAGGTGAACTTACCCAATTTGAAGAAAAAAATAGAATATAATGGAACAAAATTGAAGTGAACTGAACTAAACTGGCCTGAATGGGTCTAAAACTACATAATCAACCCAAGATATCTTGGGCCATATTAAAGAAAACTAAACTAACCTAACCCAAAACAAATTGAATGGAAATGAACTGAGTAAAACCCACAGGACTAGACCCAACCCAACCTTGATTAATCAAAACAACGATGAATTGAATTAAACCAAACCAAACCAAACTGAACATAGCCAAAAAGAATTGAATCACACTAAACTAAAATAAATTAATCTAAATTGAACCAAATAGAACTAAACTACTCCAAACCTAAGATAAACTAAAATGAACAAAGATGAATCACTCAAACTCATCCTTACCTAATATGATTGACCTTACCTAAATAAAACTAAATTGAATTCACCTAAGATGGATCAATATAAATGGAATTAAATAGAATATAATATAACCAACTAAAAATAAATAGAATAGAACTAAAATAAACTAAACTAAATCAACTTGAGTAAACATGAATAAAAAATATCCAAACCAAACCAAACTGTCCTTATTAAACCTATAGTGACCTAACCCAAACCAAACCAGAACAAAAAAACCTAACTGGAATCAATTATAATCAAATCTAGTCAAACCTAACAAAATAATCAGAAATAAAGGATTTCCAAACTAAAAAAACCCAACCTAACACAGATCAAATAGAACTGAACCAAACCAAATTAAACCAAACTAAAATGAATTCAACGACATGGTATCAAACCAAACCAAACCAGACCATGGAAAAGTGAACTAAACCTAAGGAAATATAACTAAACTATACCAATTTAACCTAATTTGACTTGAATAAATCTAAATTGAATAAAAATAATCTAACATGGATTGAAACAAGAATAATTTATTTGAATTGAACCTAAAAAAATAGACCCGACCCAAACTAAGAAAATTAAATGAAACAGAACTAAATTAATATGAACCAAATCCTATTAAATCAAACATAAATAAATTAAATCAAATTGACCCAACTTGAACCGAATAAAATTGAATAGAACTAAACTAATCCAAACTAAATTAAATAAATTAAAATGTAACCAAACTAAATTGAAAAAAAAAATATTGAATTAAACCAAATCGAACTGAACAAACCTAAGCCTAACTAAATAAAACAAAAAAAATAAAAAAACAACTAAACCAACCTGAACTAACATGAAGTGAACTTAATTGAAATAAAAAAATGTACTAAATCAAACCAAAATAAACTAGAAAGAAGTAAATATAACAAAAAAATAATAGAAACAAGTATAACTAAATTTAACTGAACTAAATCAAATTAAACTAAACTAAAACAAACATATTATAACTATACGAACTCAAATGAACCTAAACATAATTAAATCAACTCTAAATAAAATGACCTAAACTGAAGTAAATAACATTGAAGCTAATTCAAAAAAATATAAATTAATCAAAATGGGTCAAACCAACCCAAACTAAACAAAAAAGAACCAAACTACACGAAACTAACCCATCTCAGCTTGAAATAAATTGACCTAATCAAACCATATCTCAACCTAAACTAAATCAACCCAACCTAAATTGAATAATATTAAACTGAACTTAACATGATTGAATTAAATCTCCTCTACACCACCTAACATAACTGAAATAAACCATACCAACAAAGCAAAACC
This sequence comes from Viscum album, assembly GCA_963277665.1. Lineage (NCBI taxonomy): Eukaryota > Viridiplantae > Streptophyta > Magnoliopsida > Santalales > Viscaceae > Viscum > Viscum album. The sequence goes on from OY728152.1 coordinate 7,340,631, forward strand.
AAGACAAGCTGAAATGAACCAATCAAAATTAACCAAAACTAAACCTAACTGAACTGGATAAACCTAAATCAAACTGAAAAAAATCAATTCAATCAAATAGAACTAAACCAAATTGAATCAAATGAAATTAAAGTCAACCAAAACTAAAAAATAAAGACATATCCAAACTAAAATGAAACAAATGGATCTAACTTAAACCAGTCCTAATGGAACTCAGTTGATCTGAACATGATAGGATTGACTTATTTCAACCCAAACGAAATTATACTAAATTAAATAATTTTTTAACAAATTACAAATAAAAATATAATAATTTATTTAAATATATATAAAAAATTTTAAAAATAAAATTTATCATTTTAATTTAAAAAACTTATTTTAAAAATTCACATTTTTATAAATAAACCAAATAAAAAATTCACTTTCCATATAAAATAATTTAGTTATTCAATAAAATATAATTCAAAAATATTAAAAAATATTATCTTTGTTTTAAAAAATATCTAAAATGGTTCTTTCTTTAAAAATCATATTTTCATTAAGAAATATAAAAACAATATTTTTATTTAAAAACAATTTTCAATAAACCCTTTTCATTAAAAACAATTTTTCCTATTAAAAGGGTAAAAAATATTTTTCTTTTTAAATATTAAAAACATACCTATTTTATTAAATAAAATTATTTTTTCCAGTAAAAATTTTAATAAATCCCCTTTTCATCTTAAAACAATAAATAATCTAATTTTATATTTTAAAAAATCAAAATTCTAATTTTTCCTTTAAAAAATCTGTAAAAAATATTTTCTCATTTAAAAATAAAATTTTATTTAAAAAATTGTAAAAAAATATATTTAAAAAATATCCATTTAATTTAAAAAACTTATATTTAAAAAAATATCACTTTTTAAGAAAAAATAAAATTAGTTTGATTTTCTTTGGCCTGGATTGGTTCAATGCTAATAAATTTAGTTTGGTTTAGTCTGTATAGGTTATGTCTAATTTAATTTAGTTTATTTTACTTTAATTATATTCACTTTGATTTGTTTTAATTTTATTCAGTTAATTAAATATTTTTTTGTAATTCGGTTAGGGTTTAATATGTTGGAATAAATATATGGTTTTACTCTATAATGTTCTATTTATTTTTGATAAGTTTACTTTGATTTTGAATGGTTTATTATAGATTAATTCAATTAAAGTGTTTTTTATTTGGTTTGTCTTGGTTTTATTTAGTTTGATTTAGTTAGGTTTATATAGGTTTTATTTTTTTCAGTTTAGTTATATTTTCTTTACTTTGATTCAGTTCTAGTTGAGTCAATTCAATTCAATTCCATTTCATTAATTCCAATTTGGTTAGGTTCATTTTAGTTTGTTTTGGTTTTATTTTTTTTGGTTTAATTCACATTAGTTTAATTTTTTCAATTATTTTTCATTCATCTTTAATCAGTTTTGGTTGGTTTTTCTTGATCTTGTTTAATTCAATACGGCCTGGTTCTATTTGAAAATTTCCTCATCTATTTGATTCATTTTAACTTGGTTTGATTTGGGTTGGTTATTTTTTATTTGGTTTGGTTTATTATCATTTAAGTTTATTAAGATCAATATGGTTTGGTTTATTCATTTTTTGGTTTGGTTTGGTACATTAGGTTCAATTCTATGAGGTTTAGTTTAAGTTGCATCAGGACAGGTTGGTTCAAGTTAGTCTAGTCTTTTTTATTTTTGTTTTGTTGAGTTTAGAATGGATAATTTTTATTTAGTTTTTTTGTTTGGTTCATGTTAATTTAATTAGAGTAGGTTTAATTTTATTTTTTTCAATTCAAAATGATTTGGTTTATTATGTTTTTAGTCTTACTAGATTGGTTTGGTTTAGATCAGTTTTATTATATTCTTTTTTTTTAAAGATTGGGGCCGAAGCCTTATTTTTATTATTAAAGCAAAGAAAAGACCTCTTTAACTGGGTAGATGGAGACCCATTACATAGCTCGTAGGCCTAGTGGGCATTTATCCCATTACATAGCCCGTAGGCCCAAATTTTAGGCCCAATACTCATTCTGTGAATAGTAATGCTATAGTACCCGTGCTTCTATAGTACCGCACAATACCCACCACCGCTATAGTGCCTCCATTTCAACAGTATGGTTCAGTTTGGTTTTTCTTAGTTTGGTTTGGTTAGGTTTTTTTGGGTCATATCAATTTGGTTCGGTTTGGTTAAGGTCAAGTTCACTTTTTTATAGGTTTGATAAATTTTGACTCAATTAAATTTATTTCAAATTCAATTTAGTTAATTTTAGTCTAATTTTTTTGGAATAAAATGTTTTGATTCCATTTCTTTTAATTCGGTTTTTTAGTTCAATTTGAGTGTGTCTAATTTAGTTTATTGTAGTTTAGATTAATTTAATTAATTAAATATTTATTCAAGTTAGTTCTATTATCTTTATTATTTTTAATAAACGAAATTTGGATGTATTAAGTTTGTATTAGGTCAATTTTATTCAATTTGGTTGTGTTATAGTAGGGTTACTTCTATTTTATTTTTTTAGGTTTGGTTTTGGTAAGTTCCATTTGGTTTGGTTCCATTCAACTTGGGTCTTAAATTTTCCCTTCTATTTTGTGTGATTTTGGTTAAGTGAGGACATATAATTTATTTTTATTAAATTTGGTTATGTTTGGATTGGTTTAAGATGGATCAATTTGGTTTAATTTGATTTAGATTAGTTCTATTTTATTAGTTCAATTTGGTTCATTCTGTTTTGGTTTATTAAGTATTGTGATTTTATTTATGGTAGGGTTAGATTTTTTTGGGTTTTATTTTATTTATATAATCTATTTGTGTCATTTTGGTTTTATTTCATTTAGTTTGGTTTAATTTAGTTTAGTTCTCTATGATTTTAGTTAACTCGGTTTTCTTCAGTTTAGTTTGTGACAATTCAATTTAGTTTAATTTCATTTGGTATGGTTATGTTTGGTTTGATTAAATTTGATTAGGTGGAATTATATTTTATTTGGTTTTAATATATTTGGTTTGAGTTAGGTAAAGTTATTTTGGTTCAGTTTAGGTAGGTTCATTTTGTTTTAGTTCTGGTTGGTTTAGGTCTTTTATGTCAGTTTAATTTGGTCTGTCTTGGCTTAAGTTAAAACTAACTGAACTGAAATTTCTAGATTAAACCTAAATAGAACTTAATTGAACCAAAATAAACCAATATAAATTAAAAAAAACTTACATAAATCATGATAAATAAAACTAAATATTCCTCAACTAGTCTTAACTGAATCAAACATAACCAAACTAATATAAATAACCTAAACTAAACTAAAACAAACCCAATTAAATAAAAATGAACTAAAATTACCCATCCAAAAATGAACCCAAAAAAATTATTTAATCTAAATTTACTGTTTTGATTTAGTTCTGTATAGTTATGTTTTTTCGTTTTAGTTTTTTACTTTCATTCAATTTAAGGGTTGAATTGGATCAATTCTAATCAGTTTGGTTTAGTGTGATTATATTTGTATTAGTTTAATTATATTTAGTTTGGATTGGTTTATTTTATTTTGGTGGGGAGGGTTTAATTTAGTTTATTTCATTATGAGTTGATTAAGTTTGGGTCATTATGGTTCCTTTCAAATATATTCATGTTGGTCTACTTTTGTTTGGTTAAATTTAGTTACAGTTGGATCAGTTTGATTTAATTTAGTTTAAATTAATTCAATTTGAGGTAATTAACTTTAATTCAATTCTATTAAAGTGGGTTATATTTTATTTGGTTACACTTGGTTTTTTTAATTAATTTTGGTTTAATATTTTAGTTTGGTTCAATTTAGGATGGTTCATATTAATTAAATTTGATTTTAGTGAGTTTTTTTATTTAATTTATTTTTCCTCAATTTGACGAAGGTTGGTTTATATCTGTTCAGATTTATTTGTTACAATTATTTTTAATTTAACCTAGTTATGTATAGTTTAGTTTATTTTAGGTTGATTTAGTTTAACTTGTTTTAGTTTAGATTGATTCAAGTTAATTTAGGTCAGTTCAATTCAAAATGATCTAGTTTGAGTTTATTCTAGTTTGTTCAAGACTATTAGATTTGGTTTGTTTTGGGTCTATTAAAGATGATTTAAGTTAGTTAATTTCTTCTTGTTTTTTTGGTTCATTTTCATTCAATTTAATTATTTTGAGTTTATTTTATTTTGATTATGTTATGTTCAACTTGTCTTGTCTCATTTTAGGCTATTTAAAATCTATTTGAGTTCATTCAACTTGGTTTGATTTGGTATATTTCAATTTTTTTATGTTTGGTTCTATTTTTTCGATTTGTATGGTTTAATTCAATTATATTTGGATTGGTTTTGTTCAAATTAACTTGGTTGAGTTTGTATTATCTTAGTTTTTAGAGGGTTGGGTTGGTTAACTTCAATTTGGTTTGGTTTGGCTTGGCTTGCATCTATTTGGTTTGGTTGTTTTCGGTTACATTCAATTATAATCAGATCAATTATATTCTGTTTGGTTTTGGTTAATCTGGTGTTGGTTTTTTTTAAATTATTCTTAACATTACCCAAATATAACCAAACTGATCTGGCCCAACCCAAATTGAACCTAATTAAATCAAATATAACAAAATTGAACTAATTCAATGTGGTTAGACTAGAATTGAACCAAACCAAACTAAATCAAATTAAATATTATCAATTGGATCACCTTTGGTAATGTCAGGTGTTTTGGTTAGCATTGTTGGAAACTTATATAATTATTCTTGAATATAAGAAGTACTAAATCTATAGGAAAATAAAAATGTTATTTAAAATCAAAATAAGAAAAAATGTAAGGTATCATCCAAACATCATTATATGGATAATGATTCTTCTTTTCTATATGCATACAAGATGGTGTACTTGGCGTAACCCATGTAAGGGAGGAAAGACAACATGAAGAGTTAGAATATCCAATGTCATAGTGATGATTTAGATAATAAATAGAATCGTGATCTTAACATAACCCGTATTAAGAATACAAAAAAAATCTTGAGCATGATTCCACCCACGTCATAAGGGAGGCTTATAAAAATGGCGGACTGGTCATTACACCATCCACATTATAAGAGGGGCTTATCTCATATGGTGAAATCAGTATAAAACTTATCACATTGGTTAATAATGGGGTTCATGACTATAGTATGAATGTTTCATGGAAACTTTTATAGGGATAACATTTCTATCATTTTTATGTGTGAATTAATGTGGATAGTGTTCTGGGTAGAATTATTTTCAAGTTAAGATACACTTTTATGGGTTAATATTGTAAAATTCAATAACACTAATAATAACAATGGGTTTATTTTGGTTGTGTATAAAATGAATAAGCCAATAAAGGCTCATTGTAATCCATTATTAGAAAAAAAAAAGAAATGGTGGTAAATAAGAAACATCAAGGGGAGTTTTTTCCCATAAATTTAATACAAACATCATTGTAGATAGATCCCTCATAGTTCTATGAAGATATATATATTATTATATACCACCTTTTTTCTTTATATTCTTCTAGTGTATTCTTCAAGCATGGTAATCTTGAGATTAATTTTTTCGATTTGAGAAGAAAGAGAAAGTAGTACCCCACATATTGATAGATATTGTTGTTATAATTTCAAGACATTAATGAAAATTATAGATATCTTGGGGGGGATTTTGTATAGATCATGAAGATAATTTTTTTTAAATAGAAAATTTTAAAATTATTCTTTAGATTGTAGTTTTTTTCATGAAAAAATATAGTGGTGGATTTGTAATGGAACAATTCAAACATGGATTGCATGTGAAGTATTTCCATGGGATGGTGGAGTGTTTATTATCAAGACTTTGAAGAGATAAATATAAATGAATACAATAGAGAAACTATAGTAGATTATATATAAAATAGTTAAGAATAGTGATGTTTGACATAATTTTCATAGTGAATAAGAATAAAAAAGAATATTAATAAGGAGTTGTATTGATCGGTGAATATATAACATGAAGAAAATTTTGACATCTTTTTCCATCATTTTTTTATGTGTATAGTGGGAGAAGGAAATGAGACAAATATTGAAGCGTTGTGGTATACTTAGGTTAATGGTGAGTCTTCCCACATCATGTGTATGTGAAATTAGTGTGATTATAGTGGAATAGTGAGAGGATTAGTAAGCTACATTTCACTATGGATGTAACCTACATTAGGAGAACCAGGTAAATCATTATTCCTTTATATATTATTATTTATTATATATACTCATTTAATTGAGAAGAGATCAATATATCATAATAAAAAAGACAATGTATATTGATAACTTGTAATATGTGGTGTAAATTTATGAACTAATTCACACCCCTCCCCCACCCAGTACATCTAGTTTCTTTGATAGCATCATGTTACCACAAAAAATTCTTATCAAAGCCCTGTTTTTTGGATTTATATTATATTCTTATATTTGTGGATCATATTTTTTATAGTATATATATATATATATCAATCAATCACATATGAATACTATTATTTAATAATAATAACTTAAAACTATAGAATATTACAATGATACACAATTTTAGATCACTTAGAATGGAGGTGTTATTTATTGTTATATATAGAATATTAGGTTTATAAGAAATTTTCATAGATATAATATAAAATAATAATTAAAATATTATAGGTGATGTTAAAGATATCAATGCACATATAAGAGAATGTTCTGGTTTCATTTACACTATAATAGTGGACTTTAAATATTTAAAGGATATATAGTACAAGATAATAACTATATATCAAGGTGGATATAAATTTAGAAGCCTAAACATAAAATATTGAGAACCATGTTGTAAAACCTCAAGATGCTTCAAAATGAGTTCATGGAATCATTTTTCAATAGAGTGGTTAATACTGTTAATTCGATGAGAGGTTTTGGATAAGATATAGTTTATATTGAAATTATTAATAGAATATTAAGGATATTTCCACCTCACTTCAATCCAAAAGAAATTATGGTAGAATAGAAGGACCTTCATATGGTTTTCCTAATAAATTATTAATAATTATGGTATTCTATAAAATGAGGATATTAGGGGTGTTCAAAATATTCAAAGGAATCCTATAGAGGTCAATCACAAATTTATAAAGTATCCTACAAAAATATTGAATCAAATTATTAAGTTGATGAAATTATGATATTTCTTTCATGAATTCTCAAAATAGTTAAGGTGATGATTAATGGGAAGATTCTTCTAGTATGTTTTAAAAATAGTAAGGTAAGTATTATTACTTTGATATTCCATTACATGTATTAATATTAAGAGACAAAAAAATTTCCAAAGAAGGATATAAAAATACCTACCATGATAAGGTTTAACATAAATATTAGTAAGTTTAATGGAAGTAAATTCCTATGAAAATAAAGTGGCTTTATAAGGGTGAGTAAAATATAGAATAATTATAAATAATTAAAAACATAAAATTGGATGCATGTTTTTATATTATGGATCAATATCTTGTCACAAATAAAGAAAGTGAAAATGAAGAAAAAGTTTGTTATATTATTATCCAAGATTCTGAGATTGAATATTCCTTAGAGGTGATTAAAAATTAGAGAGATATAGTTAAAATGGATGATAAAGTCCCCATGGGGTATGAAAGTTTTTTTTTTGTAAATGGAAGAAGAGATTAAGGAATTTAATGATAAATATAAGTATCTCTATGTTGACACAAGATATGAATGAATTTTAAATCTTATTGTCAAAATAGAGGTTCAGTCCAGGATCCCTGATGATATGACTAGAATGGAAGAATGGAGGAGGAGGATAATTGATGATTTGGATGCTAAGGTTATAGATTTTTGTCTCATACAATTACTAATATTAACACTGACATGAAATTTTAAGAGGATATGATTTGAAAAACTTATATAGAAAACCCCTTTATTGAAACATCTATGCTTAGATGAACAAATCAAAGTAAAAAAATCAAGTTCAAAAAAAAATTAATCATGAAAAAAATGGATAAAGAAATTTAAAATCATAATTATCTGGAAAATAAGTATCAAGGAAAATAAATTTTGGATAAATTATCTCATTACTTCTAATTCAAAAAGTTGTATTTAAGTTAAATATCTAGTGTATGACAATAAAAAAATACAGCTATTAAATAAAACTCTCAAGTATGATGATTGAATATTTAAGGATATATATAGTATTTCTCTTGCTCTATAAATAATATTCAATGTAAGCATAGAGACATACCAAAGTAAAACAAATAAATAAATTAAAACAAAGTCTAAAAGGACATGCCACAGGAAATGTTAAAGAGGTTTTGGATAAAAAAATTATTATATGTATATATATATATATAAAGTTCTTATCTATGTAAACTTATTTTCTTTTACTCAAAGTTGAAAGAGGATCATATACCCGAGTCTAGATAATACTGAATAAAAATAGTACGTGTATTTTTTATATATAGATGATTCATTATCTACAGGACTTCTTAGATCAAAATATCAATAGTTTTAAAGTTCTTAACCTTATGACTTCTTCAATAAAAAGATTATAAAAATGCAATACCTTATCCATAATACTTATTTATTTATATGGAATAGAAGATAGAGTAAATTGAGTACAATTATAGGGTCTTTATGTTATTTTTAAAGGAATATAAGATAAGGAAAAAAATATAAGGTGCAAGGGATTAAAGATAAAGATAAACGGTCCTGGAATTATAAATATTTCTCTTTGAAAGTGATCAAGAAAAAGAAAAAGGGGTTCCATAGAGATTATATTAATAGATCGTTATATTTATTATGGATTTATTAAAGATCATTGGTCTTTAATCCTTATCCAACTCTAATCTGTGCTTTAAATGAGCTATCCTAACACCTTTATATAGGTTTTAAAATTCAATCATTTTGAAATATAGTCATTATATGTTACAGGGATTATCTTATAATTTTCAATTATTTGATCATTGTATATTATATGTATTTATTCATGATAATTAATATTTAATCCATTGGTATGATATGGATAATCATTTATAACTTCTTACCATGTGAAAATATGATAGTTGGAGGTGCTGTTGATCTAGAAAAAATATTTGTGTTTTACATTTTCATCCAGTAGTTAAGGTTATGTAAGAGTGGAACACCAGATATAACTGTCAAATGGGATTTATGATTTGTTTAGATTTTTTGATTTTCCTCCTTCAAACTTGGTCTTATATTCTATAAATTTATGTTCATATAATAATATTAATTCTAAATAAATTCATTATTCTACTTATTATTCGTCGATTAAATTATTCATCCATTTTTCTTTATGTTCCATTTGTAAGAGAGTCAGTTCTAGTATGATTTGGTCTTCACCCTTTTTTTGTTCTTTAATACATATTCTATTTTCTGATTCTTTCATTAAAACCACTTCAGTAGATATATTAGATAAAAAGATAAGTATCTTGTGATTATTAAAACATGTCATTTTAAGGGATAATGATTGTATTATTTCAAGGATGTCCCAAAAATATCTCTTTTTTTATGATCATAATATACATTATGAATTAGTTGAAACTAAAGATATAGTTATAATCTCTATTTTATGTCAAGAGTTTGATTTCAACTCAATTATCCCCCTTTTTATTATCAAAAAGATTGGGTTGGGTATACACTCTCCTCCTTTGAACACACTCTCCCCATTTTTGAAGGATGGAGGAGTTGGAAAAGGAAATATAGAAAATAAAATAAAATCACCCCTTGTGGAAATGGAATGAGTATTTCTTCCCCTGTGTAAAATAAAAGGTGTTATTAAAGAGGTAAGAGTTAGAAATCCCCCTTAGAAAAGTAACTAAAGCACCACAGAGAGGATATTAACCTTTTATTTAAGTTTAGATATACCAATTTTTATGTAAAGTATAAAGATATAAATTTTGATAATATATAAAATCATAGATTTAAAGTTTAATTGAGAATAATTTAGTAAGATAGATTTTTTAAAATTAGAAAAATAAAATCACCGCCTTTATGGGAATTTTTTGAAAATTAATTATACATTATACATAAATAAGTATAATATTGGATATAGTTTATCATATTAATAAGTTTTGGACCTTAATCGCATTAATCAAAAGGCCCTCACTTAATTTTTCAGTATATGTTTTCTAATTAATCATTTTCTAGAGTATGAACATCATCAAATGTTAATACTTTGATTATCATTATATTTTTCTTCCAATTTGAATAAATATAATAATGAAACTCCCAATAGTTTAGTTAATGTGTCGAATCTAGTAAATCATTTAATTCATTTATGTGTTGACATTTTTATTATTTTAAGGTTTTATTTTTATAATGAAAAATTTCATGGGTCTAGAAGGATTAAAATATAAAAACATCACATATCAATAGAAGTAAAATAATATTTATATTAAAGTAAAAAAATGATAATATAGTATTTTCTACTATTTATGTATGAAAATATAAACTAATAAACTTGAAATAAATCATCTAATATACTTATCATCCATCCATATATCTCCTCATACATTTCTCCTTTCATCTACTAATCTCTTTTTCTATAACTTCCCAGTCTTCAAGGGCCTTAAAAATAAAATTCAAATTGAGTTTCTTTTTATTTTATTGGGACATTGAAATAGAAGGAAAATATTAGTTATTCAGTGTCTCGTGAAAACATTCTTACCAAGTCTTCCCTATCTATAATAATTTCATTGAATGATTATAGAAAAAAATGAAGTATAAAAAATAAAAACATAAAGGGAATAAAAATAAATCTCATTTATAAATGAGAAGATTCTGAAAAGGTGTTAAGTAAGTGAGAAATTTTAATCACTTAAGATATTATTTCAAATGATGGAGGAACCACTCTATTTATAAGCTAAAAATGAGAAATTGGTAGATATAATGAAATAATAAATTCATGAGAAGATAAAATTCCATACAAGATAAAAACATTGACTTTAATAATTAGTGATCAAATGGTTAATACCAATATTTACATTGATTTGAGGTTTATACAAAACTAAAACAAATTTTTCTTGAAAAATAAAGATAAAAAATACAAGATGCTCGATGTTGCCTCTTTAATTCGGGTTTCAACAAAATTAAATAGATATTTCTTGATAGGATAGTCAAATATTGTCAATGATGAATCATTAATTAATTTACCTTTAGTTTGATAGATATTCATGTTATGTATTGGACAATATATATTTTAAAACTCATATATTTTTAGATCTATATTTTAAAGAAGATAATGCCTTTAGAATCTATATTTTATTTTATTCTTTATGTTTGTAATTATTAACAACTCTCATCATATCTTTAAATAATAAGGCTTGAGTTATAACAAAAAAAATTGTTTTATTCATTAATCAGTTCTAAGTATAAAATCAAGAAATACAGTATTGTTAACATATTATCATTTCCTTATTTCCCAGGAATAAAAATTAGTTGTGGTAGAACTGCCTTCCATTGTATTTGAAATATATGATTTTGTAACACCTTAAAATTATAAAATAGTAACATTGTATTCAATAGTGTATGTGGTATGAAACACTGAGCCTAAACAACCCACAAAATATATTTCTTTAAATTTAATCTCTTTTATAGCTTGCAACACACGCAACCCTCAGTCTAAAGGAACCATAAAATAGAATACGGTTATAACCTAGACATTAAATTGGTGGGTATGAATAGTACTAACTAAATTATGAAATTTATATGGTTTAAAATTTTATAAAATAAATTCAATGGATATCTATTTATTAGTAATAAAATAGGAATCATTTTAAATAAAGAGAAATATTTTCTGAAATAAAACTGTATTTTTCAAAGAAAACGATTTTTTCACGTTTTGAGCAATTATGTCAAAATTAAGTTTTACCACTTTTAGAAAATTTATATTAAAAAAATTAAATCAATTTTTTAAATCATAATATCAAAATTATCTTAGGGTAATTTTTTTAATTTTTTTGAAAAGTTTCATTCATCGATGAATAGTAAAAAAATATTGATTTTTATTAAAAACATCATTTTATTTTAAAGCATATACAAGACCCACTTTATTTAAATATGGTTTTTAAAAATAAAATTAGTTAAATTATATATTTATTTATCCAAATTAGGTTATTAAAATCAAATTAATATTGAATTTTTATATAAAACTTTTTAAACTTCAAAAAAATTACTTTGGAGAACTATTTTTTGGTCTTTCTTGTGGGTTTAATATTAAATTGAATTCTGAAACTTTTTAATTTAATTTGTAAAAATGGATTCTATATTTATAATAATAATATTTTATATTATCTAATAAGGTTAAATTAATTTTTTACCATAATTAATAGTGAAAATAATAAAACTTTATTATCATGGTTAAGGTAAAAATGTGTTTACCGAGGGTTAAACTAAAATAATAGGGGTTAAAATGACCTAAAAATTCTAAAAAATCCATTTTATGGATATATTTCAACCTTATAACCTTTAATTTTATATAATAGACCATTTTGTATCCTTTTTTCTTGTGAAAAATGTGGGTACACTTTATTCTTTTCAAAAACTTGCATGTGTGTCCACTCTCCTACTTATAAAAGGAAACTCCCTCCCTTCACTTATTCACACCTATCAATACCTTTTTATCAACAAAACCCTACCAAAAAATCTACCCAACACCATTATACACTTTCTAATTCTTCTTTTATTCCCAAAATACAAACCCTATGGTCCTTAAGAAGAGATCCAAAGGAGGTTTCTCTAAGAGAAGGTAATTGTCTTAATAAAGCACTTTTATTTTCTTTCTTCTTTTTCCCACCTTTAATTATGTATTAAAACTTAAAATATAATAACACCATTGTATAAAATATACTTATATTTTATTATGTTTATATAATAATATTTACCCATATCCTCCTCCATTAAATGGAAAATGAAATTGTTGATTGTGTGTATAGAGGAATACTACCTCACGAATCAATGTAACTCATTTTCCATCAACACATATCACAATTGTATATAATGATGGATTTAATATATATATATATATATATATATAATATTTATAATATTATTATAATTTTTTAATTATAATTTCACATATACCTTCTTACCTTCCATACCTTTAAAATTACGATAACGTCGCTCGTATATACGGCAGACTACCGCCTCACGAAGCAATGTGATTCATTTTTCACTTATGATTTACATGTAAGTTAACAAGGATAAATTTAATAAATATATGTGATATATATGACATTATATTGACTCTTTAAAACTAATATATCACCTAATTCCATACCCATTCACCTGTTAATAAAATGATGATGTTGTGCATGCGTACATACATCCCACCATCTTCACAAAGCGATGTGATCCATTATCTATGTTCAAATTTAAATAATTATTATAAAAATTTAACTGATTAAAAAAATTATATTTATAATATTAATATAATTATGTATATTATTTAACTATATAATATTCTGTAGAACCAGAACTTTGATGTTAAAACACGTATGAGAAAACAAGGCAGTTAACACCCAAAATAATAGTAATAATGAAATATTATTAATGATCATGTGATAAGATATTATAAAAGAATAATATATGATATTATAAATATTAATATGGTTCTCTTATAAGTTATTAACATATTTAAACCCACTATAAAATAGTTTAATGTGTGTTCAACTAAAAGGAAGTGTGAGGTAAGGCACTTCATCTCAACTTCCCTTCATTGAGGCATATTGTAATGTTATACACCTAATTTATTTTATATGTTGTATATACTTCTCCTTTTACATGTAATATAATGAATCATTTATACTTCACAGTATTTTAAATTTAATTTTGAATTATTTCATCCAAGAAGATTTTAATTGAAAATTACCAAGTTGTAAATAATTTCATAACTCATTTTCTTTTCATTTGGTTATATTACTTATTCATTGTCTTTGATATTATAAGATTATATTTGTAATAAATTTTAATTATCATATATTTTATTTCCATTTTTTATGTGTATTTTCATTTGATACACATTATCGATTCATTTATTAATCATTACTTCGATGTTATGATCTTTATGAGGATTTATTTCGCAATCTCACTTTAATTGGGTTTGTTTGTATATGAATTTACATTAAAGGAAATATTTTTATAATTGGATTATAAAACCCTTTAATTTTATTCAACTCAATTTATTCATTAATTTTTCATGTAATAGTATCATTTTCTTCTCTTTGGTACTTAAATTTATTAATAAAAAAATTAATAAAATCCGACTCTATTTATCTCTTCGGTCGAAAATAATTCTCCATATAAATCCATGTTTTCTAAAAATGTTTTCAAAAAATGTTTTTAAAATTATTAAAAATATTTATTAAATAAATTTTTACCCATGTTTTAATTTAAAAAAAATAAATGAATCTTCATTTTGTTTTCCAAACTAAACTCATTTTTCTTTTACTAAAAATGTAAAAAGAATGTTTGTAGTAATGTGTACATGATGTGTGGAATTTACCAACATCATGACCACTCAATGTTCTATATATTCCTTTATAAGTTTTAAATGTTGTTTTTAAAGAAAATTATTATCAAAATATTTTTTGAACTTTGAGTTTTACAAAAAAAATCAAAGTTAAAAGGTTATTTTTCTCAAGAATGTTTTTAATGATATTTTTATGGTATTTATATTCATCAACAACATCAACCCATTTTTATACTTATAATCTACTAGGAATTTGTTATATTTATATTATAATTATTCTTCCTATTGATAGATTTTTATTATTTTGACTAAGGATATTATTGATATTCCCTTCCTTGATTCATTTTTGTAGTAATTACTTTTACCTTGAAATATTCACTTTTATGTGATCATTAGACATTAGATTTACCATAAATATCCATATTATTTATCATGAATATGAATATTTCTTAAACCATATATCATTTCTATATATAGTTCTTTACTTCTAAGGTTATTTTATTGACTAGGAAAATTATTCTTAATTTGTATTCCTTAATCAATACATAAATTTTTTGATAAGGTATATTGATTCATTAATTAAATAAATTATTAAATATATAAGGAATGATTTGGACATGAAGATAATTGTGGGGATTTTTTATATATATCCCCTAGATGCATATATATTCTCATGAGATGAATTAATTTTCTATATTTAGTTAAATAAGTTTGTATTTTATACCTACCCATCAGTTTTAAACTATCTTGTGAAAGGTCTTGACAATAGAGGTATCATGATCACTAAGATCATGACATATAATAATTAAGTATTTCCTTCATTAAGAATTAAATTATTATTATCCATGATATTTTTTCAATTATATTATCTATGGATGCATTTCCATTCTCATTTTACCGATTAAATGGATTTTGATTTTAGTTATTTACCTTGCTATATTGATTATGCATTATATATTCATAATAGTTAATTTATTGATTAAATTATATGTGTATTAATTTATTTACCTTTCCATGTTGATTATTCCTTATCTAATCATGATAGTAAAATTATTTAAATGGAATTTATGTTTAGTTATTTAACTTTCCATGTTAATTATTCTTATTGATTCATAATAGCTTCCATTATACTTAACCCTTACTGAGCATTTGAGTTCAAAATTATTTTGTTTCCTTTCCCAAGAATATAATAATTTTACTATGAATTATATGAGAGGATATTATAGAGGTAATAATGATATTATAAAGAGAGAGAAAAATATGTTGTCATTTGTGTATTCAAAAACAATATAGGAATCATGGTTGTATCTAGTTTACAAAGTCTACTAAACTATTTAGTACTTTGGGATATGATTCATTGTGTCTTATGTAAATGTAATAAATTATACATTGGATCTGTCTTACTGGAGTCAGGGTTTTTACAGTTAGTATTATAGAAATTTTTTTAAAAACCTTGGGAATTAGATTTAGGAAAAATAGATTTGTGAATATAACCCCATGATTGACTTTGAGGATAAATATAGAAAAACATCTTAAAGTTTTGGTAAGGTAGATATTATGTGGTTTTCCTAGAAATACATCCTTGTTTGGATACTAAAAGTGGATGTGGTTCTAGAATAGATGTACTTAGGGGCAATAACTCTAAAAAAATTATGTTGATCTTGAATCGAGAGTAACCTGGTACATGAAAATAGGCCTTACTCTACCCCTGGTTTGATACTCCTAAGGGATATGATTTGTATAAATCACATTTTATTTACAAACCATTATAAATTATTTAAATATATGATAAAAATGAATGAACTAGGATAAATATGATGCTTATTTGATTGAAAATAAGGTGTCATTATTTAGACATCCTATAAATGATTATATGTTTTTCCCACTATGATTATTGTTAGTCACACTATGCTTTTTTTAGTCAATAGTTATAACCCAAAGGAATCATATTGACATTGAATATGAAGGAAAATGCGGTGACTATGAGAAACTAAATGGGATGATGAATAAAGTGAAATATATCATGATTACTCCTAGTCAGATGTCCCAAAATATGATTAACAACCTATACATTAACCAACTCTCTGACTCACCAAAGAAGAGAATAATGGAGTTTTCTAAGATATGGAGTGGTGGGGAGCATGGAGTAAAGAAGTATCAATTTCCTTCATATAAAAAATATGGAAATAGTTGCCTAGGAAATTGTCTTAAGGGAATAAGAAAATGTTTATGTATGGAAAATAAGGGAATAAAGTGAAAAAGGAAGAGTGAAATGAAAGGAAATAAATTTCATCTTAGGGATCTATTTATAGTTCGTTTTATTAAATTTTGGGAACCTGGGAATTATCAAAGTCAATTCTCCCTTTTAAAGCTTAACTCATAGACCAAGGAAGGACCTATGTTGAAATAAAATGGTTTTAAGTATTTATTAGGATTCCAAAATTATATTGTATAAGTATTTTTACTAATGTTATTTTGGTTACAATAATCATGAAACATTTAAGGAATGTGTTAATTTTGGAACCATATATATATTAATTAACTTAATATTTATGGATACCACTATGGGTTTATGAGTTTAAGATTAATCATAAGTTCAAAGTATTAAACACGCCTTTTAAAGTTTTATGTGATGGGAGTATAAAAATATTAAGTATATTTTAGGAAACATTTATAGCAATACAAGCCATTGGTTTAGTATATATTTTAGGAAAAAAATAATTTAAGTAAGAATCCCTTACATTTTGTGGGAATAAGTTTAAAGTTATTGGTAACCTTTAGGGTTTATATTATCTTTATGTTGAGGTAATTATGGGTTATTACACTTTGGAAATATTATATGAATTATATTTATATAGTTTTAGAAAAGGTAAAACCCATATGTCTGGTGAAAACCCATTGCATCTATCAATCCCATGGGGATTGAACACACAAATGAAGGTATACAAGGGTGATGCGCCTACCACTGACCTACGTGATGTTCTAGTTAAAATGTAATTGTTTTTACTTTAGTGATTTGATGGATAAATATTAATGTTGAACCAATGGTGTTACTATTTAGGTTTAGAGATTAATTTATTATATTTTATAACTTTTTATAATCATATTGGTATTAAAAAATAGTTATAGACATATGGAAAGACATATCACTATTTTATGGATCTTACGATCCATTAAAAGTGAATTTTCGTGCTTTAGTCCTAAAAAACATTTTTGGATATTAATTTCTTGGAGTGAGTGATGCATTATAAATTTATTGAGTCATAACAAAAGGATGAAATTATAACTATGAAATAGAAAGATATCAAGTAATTATATTTTATTATATTATTTAATAGTAAAATAATTTCTAAAATTTATGAAAAGTATCTTGAAAAAAAATATTATCTTATTACCTTCATATACAATGAATTAAATTGTATTTTAAATTATCATATATTTATGGTTTTTATGTCCTTAACATTCCATTGACCTTTCACTTTCTTGTGATCAATGATCTCTATCACTCTCTATAATTATTTATTCTTTTTTTCTATGTACATATATTCAATTTCGAGCAATGTTATCCTACTTAGAAACCTATTTATGTGTTATTCCATATTAAATTTTTACTTCTATTTTTCTCTTATTAAGAGTATGTTTTATTAACCCTTTTTATGATGTGGGTTTTCAATAAATGAATTTTCAAATATCAAACCCTTGATTTCCAAGTGTAAGATCAGATTGAAAGGATAAAATTTATTTAAGTTGGGGACAATGTAATACCACAAAATTATAAAAGAATAAAATTTTATTATATATAATATGATAAATTAAAAAAATAATCTTATATAACACACAAAATATATTTCTTTAAATTTAATCTCTTTGATATCTTGCGACACACGCAACCCTGAATCTAAAGGAACTGTAAAATATAAAACCATTATAACATAGCTATTAAATTTGTGAGTAAGAGTAGTAGTAATAAATTATGAAACTTATATGTTTTACACATGTGTAAAATAAATTCAATTAATATCTATTTTTTAAATAAAATAATAATCTGTTGAAATAAAAAAATCATAAAAACTGTATTTTTCAAAGAAAACGTTTTCATTACATTTTGAGAACTTATGTTAAAATTAATTTTTAAAACATTAAGAAAAATTATTTTAAAATTTTAAATTAAATTTTTAAATCACCATATCAAAATTATCTTAGGGTGAATTTTTGATATTTTTCTAAAAATATTCATTCTTGGATGAATAGTAAAAACTACCTATTTTTATTAAAAACTGTCTTTTCTTTTAAAGCATATACAAGACCCATTTTTAATTAATATAGTTATAAAAAAAAATTAGTTTTATTTTATATTTAATAATCTAAATTAGGTCATTGGAATAAATTTCATATTTAATTTTTATATAAAAACATTTTAATCTTTTGAACATTTTTACTTTGAAAAACCACTTTTTCATCGCATCTATGGGTTTAATTTTAAATTTAATTCCTCCAATTATATAAATTAAATTTGAAAAAAATACATTTAATATTTTAAATAAGAATAATTTGTATTATTTAATAAGTTCAACTTAATTTTTTACTATAATGAATAGTGAAAACTGTAAAAAATAATTACAGCAGTTAAGGTGAAAATGTGTTTATTAGGGGTTAAACTAAAATGATAAGTGTAAAAAAATGACCTAAAACTGGTACAAAACCCATTTTATAGAAATATTTAGACCTTATCATCTATAATTTTTTATAATGGTTCATTTTGGATCATTGTGTTTGAAAAACGTGGGTACACTATTCTTTTCAAAAATTTCATGTGTGTCCTCTCCCCCACTTATAAAAGGTCACTCCATCCCTTCACTTTTTCGTACCTCTAAATTCCTTTGAATCAACCAAACCCTACAAAAATATCTCCCCAATACCCTTATCCATATTCTAATGCTTTTGATGTTCCCAAAATAACAACCTTAGTGTTCTTCAGAGTATATCCAAAGGAGGTTTCTCTAAGAGAAGTTAATTATCATAATAAAGATCTTTTGTTTTCTTTCTTATTTTTACACCATTAATTTTTTATTAACACTTAAAATATAATAAAAAAATTATCTAATGTATTCTGAGATATTATTATATTTATTTTATAATATTTACTCATATCCTCCACCATCAAATGGGAAACTAAATTGTCGATCATGTGTACAACAAACTACCTCCTAGCGAACCGAGGTAAGTAGTTTTCCATAAACACATTTAATGATTTTAGATAATTATGTATCTAATTTATATATATAATATTTATGATATTATTATACTTATTTAATTATAATATCACATATAACTTCTTACTCTCCATGTTATTTAAATTACAATAATGTCACTCGTTTGTACATCAGACTACCACCTCACGAAGCGATGTGATTCATTTTTCAATTATTCTTTACATTGAAGGTTATATGGATAAATTTATAAATATATGTGATATTTATGAAATTATATTTATTCTATAAAACCAATATATCACCTACTTCCTTACCCATTCACTAATTAAGTAAATGATAATGTCGTTTGTGTGTGTGTATGGCCTACCGTCTGCACAAAGTGAGCTGATCCAGTATCCATGTTAAAATTTCAATAATGATTCTAAAAATAAATATAATGAAAAATATATATATTTAAAAAATTAATATAATTATTTATATGATGGAACAGTATAATATCCTCAAGAATCAAAATTTCATCACAAAACATGCATGAGAAAACATGGCAGTTAACACCCAAAACAATAGTAATAATGAAGGATTATTAACAAATGGCTGATAAGATGTTATAAAATGATCATATATGATATTATAAATATTAATATGGTTATATTATAAGTTAATAACAAGTTTAAAACCACTATACTAGAGTTTTAAGTGTGTTCAACTAAAAGGAAGCGTGAGGTAAGGGACTTCGTCTCAGTTTCCCTTCATTGAGGAATATTGTAATGTTATGAACCTATTTTCTTTTATATGGAGTATATACTGACCCTTTTACATGTAATATCATGAATCCATCATACTTAATGTTGTTTTAATTTTAAATTTTAATTATTTCATAAGGTTATTTGACTTTAAAATTTCCAAGTGGTAAAGAATTTCATAACTCAGTTTATTTTTATTGGGTTATATTACTTCTTCGTTGTCTTTAATATTTTAAGACTATGTTTGTAATTAATTTTTATTATATTTTATTTTATTTACACTTTTTTTATTTGGACTAAAATTTGATACACATAATTGATTTATTGATTAATTCTCACTTCAACATTACGATCTTTTTGTGGGTTTATTTCAAAATCTCATTTTAATCGAGATTTTTATGCTTGAGTTTCCATTGAAGAAATTATTTAATATTTAGATAATAAACCCATTTAATTTTATTATAATCTATTTATTTATTATTTTTTCAAGTAATAATACCATTTTCTTCTCTTTGGTACTTAAAATTATTGATAAAATGTTTCTAATAAAAATTGACTTCATTTCTCTCTTCTGTCAAAAATCCGTTTTCATCTAAATCCATGTTTTCTAAAAAAAATTCAAAACTATTCCTAACATTATCAAAATGATTAATTAAATAAAACTTTACCCATTTTTTAATTTTTACAAAAAAATTGAAAGGAATCTTCATGATTTTTTCAAACCAGGCTTGTTTGGATTTTTCCAAAAATGTGAAAAGAATATTTGTTGTTACATGTGCAACATGTTTGAAATTTCATGAAATAATAACCACCCAATGTTTTAAATATTTATTTATAATTTTAAAATGTTGTTTTTAATATATTTTTTGAACTTTTATTTTTAAAATATTATTTTCAAAGTGAAAAGGTTATTTTCCTCAAGAATGTTTTAATGAAATTTGTATAGTATTTCTATTCATCAACGACATCAACCCTTTATTAAACTTATGATCCACTGGTTATATGTTGTAACGATACTATTATTATTCTTATTTAGTATGTTTTATGATTATTTTTTCCAGGTATAGTGTTTAAATTAACTTCCTTGATTCATTTTTTCATTCATTAACTTTCCCTAGAAATATTCACTTTCCAAGGATCATTAGATATTAAATTTCCCCAAAATATCTATATTATTTATCATGGATATGCTTATTTATTAAATTTTATATCATTTATAGATACAGTGTTTACTTTTAATGTTATTTGATTGGCTGGGGAGATTATTTTTAATATGTACTCTTTATTCGATGTGAAAATTTGTTGATAAGGCATATTTATTAATGAATTAAATCGATTATTTGATATATGAGGAATGATTTGGACATGAAGATATGGGTGGGGGATGGTTATAGATATCCCCTTAATGCATTGGTATCCTCATGAGATAAATTAGTTGGATAGCCTTAATTAAATGGGTTTTTGGTGTATACCTACCCATCAGTTTTGAACTGTCTTGTGAAAGGTCTTGACAGTAGAGGTATCATGATGCATGATATCATGACATCTAATAATTAAGAATTTCCTTCATTAAGAATTTATATATTAATATTCATGATTTTTTTTCAATGATATTATCTATGGATGATTTTTCATTCTCATTTTATTGATTAAATTACATTTTTTCTCGGTTATTTTCTTTGTTATATTGATTATGCTTTGTTTATTCATAATATTTAAGTTATTGATTAAATTACATTTGTGTTAAATTTTTTACCTTTACATGTTCATAATTCACTATATAATCACGATATTAAAATTATTTTAATAGAATGTGTGTTCATTTATTTACCTTTCCATGTTGATTATTCTTATTGATTCATGATAGCATTTGTTGTACTTAACTCTTACTGAGAATTTTTTCCCACCCTTATTTTTTTTCTTTTCCCAAGAATCTAGTAAGTGTACTATAAATGATATAAAATTATATTCTATATGTAATAAGTAAATTCTCTAAAAAAACTATGTTATAATTTGTGTATTCAAATGTAATATGTGAATCATGTATGTATCTAGTTTACCAAGACTAATAAAATATTCGGTCTTTCGAGATATGATTCCTCGTATCTTATGTCAATTTAACAAGGTATAAACCGTATCTGGGTTATAGGAGTCGTGGTTGTTAAAAATTTTATATATGTACTTCATAGGATATTGGAATAAAAAAATTCCCAAGTTTTATCTTCCTTCTATAAATATAATAAAATTTTTATTTAGATTTTCAATTTCTAACTTTAAACTATTTATTTCCTTTGATATTTAAGGGATGTTTTTTAGAGGATTTATTTTTAATTTTTATTTTCTATCTAAAAATAAAGCTATAGTTGATATAAAATATTATTATTTGAGTGGATAGTAATTTATTTTATCATATATCATATTTAATTTCATTTATAGCTTAATATTTATTTCCATTATTATATAAAGAAAAAATTAAAAATCATGGGTATATTCATTGACCTTTGAGATCTTTGAGTGGGAGTTTTTTTTCATATCCTTCTTCACAAGGTGAGTCTTACTTAGTTGACTCGGGTATTAAATTTTCTTCTTCACTATCAGGATCTTTTGAATTGATATATTTAGTAGTGATTTCAAACTACTTTAAAGAATTTGAATCTATAGAGAAAATATATTCAATAATATTTTCTTCTTCTTTATTACCCAAAATTCTAGAGGGTGACCTTTTCAATATGAATAATTATTCAATCAGTATATTTTCTCATTCATCGTTGATCATCCATGCTTCTTTGAATGGATGTATTAATGATAATTTTTTTGATATAATTTTTTAATTTATATATTACATAGATTAATGTTTCAATGATCTATTTTATAATTAATTCATTTTGTCATCATCATTTTTATTTATTAAGTATTCTGATACTACATCATATTGATTTTGATCATCTGATCATTCATTGGACTAATCCATAGGGTCTTAAGCATTAGAAGTATTGTTATTATCTACAAGATTCCTTCTAAAGGTTGTCTTAAGAAAATTATAGATATCATAAGAAGTTTAAAGTGATGAAATAAGTTTTTTACATCACTACTCATATTGGATGTAAAAATATTAAAAATATAAATATTTAAATCAAAATTCAAAGTTTCCTCTAGAGTAAAGTAATTTAACTCCTTAATATAAATACAATATGGTCTTAGAATAATATGAACATTATACAGACTTATAAATATAAAAATAATTTTATCCATTATTTCCAATAATAAAAATCAATTCCATAAAAATATGATTAAGATAAAAAGAAAAAACAACTTGAAAATGTTTTTAAAACAAATCATAAGAAAATAATGTTTTTATATTGGATATTTTATCTTGACTTATTAGAGTTATAAGCAGTTTAGAGAATCTATTTTGATAACAATCATTGTATATCAATGAGTTAGATTATAGTAGAGACAATATTTGATACCAAAAGTTTGTATTAGCATAGAGAAAAGAGGTTTCAAAATATATATTCACTCCCTAGCTTGTTAGAATTGAAAAAATATAATCTTTTAATAGTATCATCAGATGCCAAATGTTTTTTATGGGTAATATTATTGAATATAATAGAAAAATTAAAGAGGAGAATAATTGAGAAACTTATATAAAATAACCTTTAGTAAACCTTTAAACTTAAATAAATAAATTATACTAAAAACAATTAACTATGTAATGAAAAAAATTAAGTGATAAAATAAAAACTGATAGAGAAGATTAAACTTATAAATCAATGGGATAATTAGAATATGGGAAATAACTTTCTAGATAAATGATTTTATGTCTTCTAATTATATAAGTGTTATTAAAGGAAAATATATAAAATTTGATCCAAAAATAAATATTTTGGGTATTAAATGAGAAATTATAGATGATGATGGGTGAATATTTTAGGATTACTCTTTTGGATTGGTTATTCTTTGGAAATAATATTAAAATTAAATAGAGAAACATAAAAAATTATAATAAATAAATGAATTAAAATTAATTCTAGAAGGAAAATACACTATAAATTTTAATTAGGTTTGGGTTAAGAAACCACTTATCCCATATTTTATATATATATAACAAGTTTTTATCCCCAAAAACATATTCAATTTTAATCCAAAGTATTAGGGGGTTATATACCCAGATCTAAACAATACTAAGTATATAAAGTTCCCACTTTTTGATATGCATACAACCCCTTATCTATAATAATTCTTTGATAAAAAGATTAGTATAGGTAAAGTCCTTATCTCTGAGGATTTTTTGGTTATATTATCTATAAAATTCAATTCATTATCCCCATTACTTCTTTGATCACAAGGAATGAATGTTAGAGTGAAGTGAGTACAATAATAGGGTCCTTATGTTATTTTGAAAACAATAAAAAATAAGGTAAAATATAAGGGATAAGGGATTCAAGAGAAAGATGAAAAATCAAATAATAAGATATTTTTGTATTTAGAAGAGATTAAGAATAAGAACAAAGGTATGTTTCAAGATACATGACCTCTCCATTGATACTCCCTTTACTTTATAATTTATCCCTCTTCTTAAACCCCGATCTATATTTAAAATGAGAACTCCTCTAGATTTTTTATAAAGTTTATAATTCAACCATTGAAAAATATAACCATTGGAGTTAACATGGATTCTATTGTAATCATCGCCCATTTTACCATTATAGCTGACAAAGATTTATTTATGGTTATTACTCTTTAATAATTTCAAATGATATGAAGATACATTTTTGACTTCTTAGTATGTAAAAATATGATTGTTCGAGGTGATAATAAGTGGGTAGAAATATATTTGGTGTACCTATCATCCAATTAATAAGGTATAATAATATTTGAACACTATATAAAAGTGTTGGATGGTCTTTATAATTTTATTAAATGATATGATATTATTCCTTCAACCTTTGTATTATATTATGGAAATAGAATTCCAAAACATAAAATTGATTGCATATAATTCAACACTCTACTCAAACTTTATATATTAAATGATTTATCCATTTCCATTGATTTGTAACTGGTAATCCATCCAATTTCAGTATGGAGAGGTTATCATTATTTTCTCATTTTAAAAAAATAAACTATTTTAAAAATATCATTGAACTGGAATTAAATTTATGAATAAATAGGGGTCCTTTGGCATGAAAATACCCTAATCTAGTGTAAACACTTACCTTATAATAAAAATGTATTATTACTGTGGTATTTATAATCATGTCATAATCATGTGTAAGAAATAAAGAAGCTGGTAGAATCCATATGGATTAAAAAAGGTTCTAAACAAAGTAAAATTAATTCACTTCCAAGATAATATATTTCATGTGGATATTTTGGTAATAAATATGCATTTTTCCAAGAGGTTATAGAATATAAGTATATAAAATATCTTCCTCAACAAGAATACAAGTGAACAATGAATCTAATAATTATTTAAAATTTTATAACCACTTTTATGTTCTTGATAAAGATAAATAAATATTGTATGATACTAAGCCATGTATAGTTACTGAAAATCATTTGGAACATATTTTATTTTGGAAATATGTGAATCAAAGGAAGAATTAAGAGAAATATCACTTGGTGAATGTTACTTTAAAAGAAAGTGATAATTAAATAATGTAAATATTAGACAGTGGGTAATCCTCAAACATGATATGAAATATCAAAATTTTAAGGAATATAATATCCAAAGTCGATATTAAAGTGATTTTTTTAGTGATGGTACATTAAAAAACAAGGGCACAAGAAGATCAAGTATTTATGGAAAAGATATACCGCAAGCTAGTGTTTCATTAGTGAAAGGTTTAAAACACAAGATATTAAGTTTTATATAACTATTTTATTTTGAATAAACTATATATTTTTTACAAGTGTTTTTTTAATAAATCTTTATCACCCTGAGTTTTTATCAAAGAAAACTATGTTCGATAGCATATGTGATACGCAACACCACAACCAAACAAAAAAGTATCATTTAAATATATCTATTTTAACCATTCCATTAAATTTTTGGGTATGAATTGTATTAACTACTTTATTAAAAAGATATTAGTACTAAATTAATTGACAAATACTTGTTAAATAATCACTCAATTCTTTGGTAATGTATTTTGTTATTCAAAATATGTTTTCCTAAAAAGTTATTTTTATTTATTTTTATAAAAATATATTATAATTATTTTCTATAAAATTTAGAAACTTTATTTGGTAAAATGATCTCCAATTTTTATATCATCTTATCTAAATTAACTACGGGTGAAAATTTGTGATTTTTCAAAATATATAGATTTTTCAGTGAATAGTAAAAAATACTATTTTTATATAAAATTGACATTTCTTTTGATAAATGAATTACTATTTTAATTTTATTTCAATTTAAAATAATTATTATTTATTTATATTAAATAAATTACATTTAAATCATATTTATATCGAATTTTAATAGAAGTATATTTTTAGGATTAAAAATGCATTTTTTTTAAACAGTTCTAAAATGCATGATGTTTGTCCATTATAATTAATAAAAATAAACCCTACTGAGAAATTATTTAAATTAAATTTTTAGATTACATATCTATATTTATTAAAATAATGAATATTACTAATTATAGAGTTAAAGTAAAGTAATATTTTCCTTAAAAATGTATTTTTCAAAAAAATATTTTCCATCATTCTTGCAGGTTTTATATAAAATTATACTCTTCCACCTATATTAATTGATTTTGATAAAATTAATTATTTATTTTGAATCATAATAATTAATATTAACTAATAAATTCAACATAATTTTTTAATAATATGAATATTAATTATAGTAAATATTTATTAGCATGGTAAAAGGAAAGTAGGTTAATTAAGGGTAAAAATAATTTAACAAAGAATATAAACAACATAACCCTAATATTTATATTTAATTTTCATTAAAATTATGATTCTATTTATTTCTTATTATTTTTTTCTTTGTAAATGATTAAGTAAATAGTTTGACAAAAAATATATTTTGATACAATAATACACAAATTGTTTTGGGAAATATTCAAATTCAATTAAGGGATTTATTTTTATGAATTAATGGAATTTAAATAAATAATATTTTAATAATATATTAAAATTAGATAATTTTTATTAAATATAAATTATCATATAATTTTTATGAAGTCAAATTTAATGTTTATAAGGGTTTGAAAACTGTTATTGTCAAAAAAACCAGTATATCTTAATAGATGTCGATTTTATTTTAAAAGTGAAAATTCAAATATTTATAAAATTATTTATAAAAAATGAATATTATTTATGGAATCATAATGTCAAAATTATCCAACAGTTAATTTTTCATAATTTTCTGAGACAGTCAAATTTTTGGGTAAAAATTAAATTCTGTATAAATATACTTTGTAAATTATGACATCATAATGACCCAAAAGTGATGTAATAAATACTATAAAAGGCATCCATGACCAAATATATTTTTTCTCTTTAAAATAATTTTGTTTTATTTTTATTTTATTTATTTTATAAATTCATTATGAAACCTCCCAAACTTATAATATATTTTAAGGTTTTTAAACCATTTATTCAAGAGTGTGACTCACCTCCACATAAGGAAGAGAATTATTTTATTAGGTTCATCCCTTTAAATTATAAAATAATGATAACTAGTCCAATTTTTCAGAAAAAATGGTCAAAAACCATGGTATGGTTTTTGATTTTGGATATTTTTTTATGTAGTGTCCAAAACCTAAATAATAAATAAATCCCCCTCTTTCCTATATAATCCCATCCAAGATCCAATTTATCTTCACTAAAACTACTTGGATAACATCCATGCTCTACCCTAAACTCTCTATATTCATCTTAAGGCTCCCCCATGCTTTCAAAAATCCCCTCCCAATCATTTTGAGTCACACACTCAAGTAATGATTTTCTCTTTTCTCTTTTCCATTCAAGCACTTATTTTATGTTATGTCTCTTAAATTACATTTTATTATGTAGGGATATGTTCTTACACATTCCCCTTTCTATAAATTTAGTTTATAAATGATTATAGTCCCATTTAACTATCATTAAGACTCTGATGATCCTTTATGTTTACCTATTACAGTGTTGTAATATAGTTGGGATTCTTTTCCTTATTCAAGTTTCTCTATTACCTTATACCTTCTATTTCCCATTTTCTAATGTCAGGATATATTTTTGCATGTCCATATTATTTCTAATTTTATGTATATTTTATGAGATACCCCTTTATCTCTCATCAACCAATTTTTATGAATCATTAAGTGACATTGTAATACTGCCGAAATTTCACAGTGATTTTCAATGCCAAAACAATTGTATAGTGAATACCATAACCATTTACTATAAAGGGTATTAACCTTTATAAACATATAATTTTTTATTGTGGAATTTAATGTATTTATTCCATACTCCTTGATCATGGAATAAATTATGATGATGAATGAACTCATGTAGTACAATCTATGTGGCACCCTTAAGCATGAGAATGAAATGAATATGACGAGTGCGACCAGAATTATATAGCACTCCAATGAATTGGGTAATTTTTAGTATCATGTTAATTCATATTGGTATATGGAGTGAACCTTATTCTTTTATAGTACTTTTTCCACCATTATTTCTTGACAGTTTATCCTTGACATGTGTTTATGATGCAATGTTTTAAGTTGTTGCCACATTTTACTTATTATGATTATCATGTTATATCATGCCATGTTATTTATGTTTCTTTTATGCCCAATTGATATACCTATTTTATAACATGTATTATTTCCTTAATTTTTATTCCCTTACTGGGATTAATATCTCACCCATTTATTATTTTTTCCTCAAGTTATCCCATGCATTTTTAAAATCCATGTAATTTTAGAAGCATGTTAAGGAATTTTTCAATAAAGATATTGTTTTTCATGTTTTAAATTGTTATGTAATGTACCTAATTCACAAATAAACTAGAATTATCAATCTTCTGGGTTATATTAATTGTAATCTTATGTAATAAATCATGTATTAATGTGAAATAAAGATTAGTATTTTTATAGTTGGTATTGGAGGAAAAGTTTAGTTATTTTTTGGATTATGATTAGAAAACTCCAAAGGAAGCCTTAGGTATAAGACAAAGTATAATAAAACATACATTAATTTTGGTAAGTATATAGTAATTGGTTTATCAATAAAATACATACTTTTTTTGATACTATAAGTGGAAATAGTTCTGACACCTATGGGTAACAACTCTGACAAGGTGTACTGGGCCTGACTCGGTGTAACCTGTTACACAACAATGGGCCTTACTACACACCTGGTTTGACACTCGTAGGGGATATGCTTTGATAAATTCATAATATCATTAAAAACTATTATTAAGGTAAAAAAATCCCATAATAATATATTTTAGGAAATATATCATTGATAACATAGATTAAATCCTAGAAATTCATAAGTTAAGGAAATAAATGTAATTTATAAGTCATCCCTTAAATGTCATTAAATTATAATCTATGTATTTAATAGTTTAAAAATAATCATCCTTAATTTTACCTTTATTCTAGTCAATGGTTATAAATAGGAGGTATAGCTTGTTATTATTTTGTGGATTATGTGATCCATTAGATGTTTATTTGAGTGTTTCAGTCATAAATTGTTTTTTCTTGAGTTTTCATCATTTGGAAAATAAATATTAGTTCATAGTGGAAAATAATTAAAGGAGGAAATTATGCTTCTCAATAATTTATATTTACTTATGTTTCTAGTCTATATGATAAATGAATTACTTAATCTCTATAAAAATAATCTTTAATCAAAAATTATTTCATATTATGATCATTTTAGATGAATTGATAGTCTTGTTACCCATCACTAATTTATGGTTTTGTGGTCATTTAATTTCTCCTTACCATGTTCTTTATCAAACTCAATTAGTTTTTTAGTGTTAATTTTATCATCCATGTACATGTTTTCACTTCCCACTAATTTTCTCTTACAGAGAAATCTAGTTATGTGATGACCCTCATACTTCCCTTTCTCTCCTTTTAAATGGATGCTTCATTAACCCTTTTTATGACATGGGTTTTCAATAAATATATTTTTTTAAGTTTAAAAAGATATCTTTCCGAGATAAATTTTAAATTATGAGGATGAAATTTATTAAAGGGGGTAAGAATTTAATGCCCTGGGTTTTTTTTAAGAGAAAACTATGTTTGATAGAAAATGTGTTATGCAACACCACGCCCAAACAAACAATGATTATTTAAATATTCCTATTTTAACCATTCCATTAAATTTGTGTATATTAATTCTATTAAATACTTTATGAAATATATATTAGTCCTAAATGAATTGATAAATATTTATTAAATAATCACTCAATTAATAGGTAATATCTTTTGTTCTTCAAAATATTTTTTCCTAAAAAAATGTTTTTTATTTATTTTTATAAAATATATTATAATTATTTTCTTAAAAATTTATAAAATTTATTTGGTAAAATTATCTCTATATTTTATATCAGAATATGAAAATTAACTTAGGGTGAAATTTTGTGATTTTTCGAAAAATATAGATTTTTTGATGAATAGTGAAAAATATCGTTTTTATGTAAAAATGTCATTTATTTTGAAAAATTAATTATTATTTTAATTTTATTTTAAATTAAAATAATTATTAATTATTTATATTAAATTAATTACATTTAAATCATTTTTATACTGAATTTTAATACATGTGTATTTTTAGGATTAAAAACTCATTTTTTTGAAAACTGTTCTAAAAAGCATAATGTTTCTCCGTTGTAATTAATTAAAATAACCACAATGATAAATTATTTAAATGAAATTTTAAAATTACACTCTATACTTATTAACTTAAATTAACATCATGAATATTAATAATTATAGAGTCAAAGTAAAATCATATTTTCCTTAAAAATGCATTTTTCAGAAAATTGGTTTCTATCATTCTTGTAGGTTTTATATTAAATTAAATTTTTTCACCTCTATAAATTGATTTTGATAAAATTTATTCCTTATTTTGAATCATCATAATTAATATTAGGTAATAAATTCAACAAAATTTTTGAACAATATGAATATTAATTGTAGTAAATATTTATTACCAGGGTAAAAGGAAAGTATGTTAATTAAGGGTAAAAATAATTTCACAAAGAATAGAAAAAATGTAAACAAAATATTTATATTTACTTTTCATTACAATTATGATATTTATTTATTATTTTTTTACTTTATAAATGATTAATTAATTATTTTGATAAAATTTATATTTTGATACAATAATACACAAATTGTTTTAGGTAATATTCAAATTAAATTAAAAAATTTATTTTTATGAATTAATAAATTTTTTAAATAAATAATATTTTAATAAAATATTATAAGTAATTAATTTTTTTTAAATATAAATTATCGTATAATTTTTATAAAGTCAAATGTAATTTTTATAGGGGTTCGAAAACTAGTATTGTCAAAAACCCAACATTTCTTAATAAAAATCAATTTTATTTTAAAAGTTAAAATTAAAATATTTATAATATTATCTAGATAAAATTATTTTTTTTGGGAACATAGTTTTAAAATTATCCAATGGTGAATTTTTCATAATTTTATGAGACATTTGAATTTTAGGGTAAAAAGTAAATGCCATATAAATATACTTTATGTGTTATGACATCATAATGAACCAAAAGTGATGAAATAAATATTATAAAAGGTATCCATGACCAAATATATGTTTTTCCTTTAAAATAATTTGGTTTTATGTTTATTTTATTTATTTTATAAATCCATTATGAATCCTCCCAAACTTGTAATGTATTTTAAGGTTTTTAAATCATTTCTTTAAGAGCGTGACTCACCTCCACATAATCAAGGGAATTATTTTATTAAGTTCGTCCCTTGGTCTTATAAAATAATGAGAACCACTCTCATTTGGAGGAAACCATGGAAAAAACTATGGGATGGTTTTGGTTTTGGTTATTTTATTATGAAGAGTCTAAAACCTAAATAATAATGAAATCCTCATACTTTCATATATAAATCCACCCAAACTCCCATTTATATTCACTAAAACTCCTTAGATCGCATACATACTCTTCCCTACACTCTCTGGTCCCTCCCAAGTCACCTCAAGAACTCAATATTCCCCTCCCAAGTATTTTTATTCACACACTCAAGAAAGCATTTTCTCTCTTCTCATTCCCATTCAAGCACTTCTTTTATGTTATGTAACTTAAATTCTATTTTGTTATATTAGGATATGTTCTTCCACATTACCCTTACTATCCATTTATTTTATAAATGATGAGATTCCCCTTTCACTCTCATTAATCCTCTGATGATACTTTATGTTTACCTGTTACCATGCCGAAATATAGTTAGGATTTTTTCCTTTATTCAAGTTTCTTCATTACCTTATGCCTTCTTTTCTCAATTTATAATGTTGGGATATTATTTTACATGTTTCTATTAATGTTAATTTTATTTCTTTGTGATTATATACCCATTTATCTCTTATCAACAAATTTTTATGAATCTTTAAGTGACGTTGTTATGCTGCTGAAATTTCACCGTGATTTTCCATGCCAAAATAGTTATGTAGTGAATACCATAACCATTTACTATCAAGGGAGTTCACCTTTATGCACATATAATTTTTGATTGGGGAATTTCATGTAGTTATTATACACTCCTTGATCATGGAATAAATTATTATGATGAATAAAATCATGTCGTACGGTCTATGTGGCACACTTAAACATGAGAATGAAATGAATGTGATGGGTGTGCCTAGAATTCTATAGTTCTCCAATACATTGGGTAATATTTAGTATCATGATGCATCATATTGGGATAGGTAGTGAACCTAATTACTTTAATGGAATTTTTCCACCATGATTTCTTGGAATTTTAGCCTTGACCTATTTTTATGATGCAGTGTTTTAAGTTGTTTCTGCATTTCACGTGTTATAATTATCATGTTATATCATGCCTTTTTATTCATGTTACTTTTATACCCCCATTTATATGCATATTGTATAACATGTATTACTTAATTCATGTTTATTTCCTTACTGGGCTTTATAGCTCACCCCTTTCTTATGTTTTTCCCCAGGTTATCGTGTGTAGTTTTAAAAGACATGGAATTTTAGAACCATGTTAAGGAAATTTTTAATAAATATATTGTTTTTCATGTTTTAAGCTGTTATGTAATGTACCTAATTCCCAAATACACTATAATTCTCAATATTCCAGGTTTTATTAAGTATAATATTATGTAATAAATCAAGTATTGATATGAAATAAATAGCAGGGTTGTTATAAAATTTCAGAATGGTAATGTTGACATGGGAGGTAGGAGGAATGGGGAAAACTTATAACAGATAAATTAAAATAATATATTTTCCCATCTTTATAAGGAGGGTAAAAATACTTTTTTGTGTAAAAGTTTGGTATATTTAAATCAATGTATCATGGAATAAATTTCAAGATAAAATTTTTACTTTTATGTGTTGTAATTGAGAATAGATAGGGAGTGTATTTATCAAAAAATTAAAGAAGTGATGATCATTTTGAAGTTATATAAAGATAAAAAGAGGTTATCATCACAAATGTAAGATTTAGTTCACACTAATGGATATGGACTTATGATATAAATGGGATATAAAGGAAAAATAAATCTACTTCTATTTTTGGGTGATTATAATAGAATGGTTTTCATTATTTATATGTGTCTTAAGAAAAAAAAATTATTATTTTAATAGATATAGAATAATGGTTAAGAAGAAACTAGGAAGGAATGTAAAATTATTGAAATATAATAATTATATTAAGTTCACAAATCACTTAGTGGATAAATAACTATAAAATCATGCGATAATACATAAATTTTCTATTATAAGTATTCCCTAATAAAATGGGTTAGTTTAAAGGGGGAGTAGATTTATTAAAAATATGACTAGAACCATACTTATCACTAGTTGAGTTATATGATACTATTAGAAGGAGTTGGTTCTTATTATTAATGTGTGACTCTAAAATAGAATTATTATCTATCATGAAGAAGATTTGATCATTATAAAATGTGGTTCAATTGAATCCCAAATTGTAAGTATTTCAAAGTCTTTAAAAATAAATGTTTCATACTTAATAATAAAGGAAATCGACAGAAATTTGGAAATATAGCTAATAAATACCTATTACTTGTATAATCCTTCAATAAAAAGACTTATAGATTCCTCAACAAAAGGATAAACAAGATAATAATAATCAAAAATGTTATAGTAGATTGAAGGAATAATGGGTTGTGTAAAAATAGAGTTTAATTTGATATAGATCTGGATAAACAAGTGTATTTTCCTATTGTATCTCATTGATAAAGTGAATACTTAATGATGAACACTGGTGATGAAGGATAAAAATACAAATACATTGATGTTCAACTTCCTTATAAAATATTGTTCAATAGAAATCATATTTATTAATTAAACATTGTGGGATATAAATTAGTTCTGGTTAAAACCAAGATAATGAATAGACTATAAGGTGCAAGCCTCTTTTCCTTATTTGAACATAAATACTTCGATGAAGTATATAAGGATGAGAATTGGGTTAAGGAAATTAATAAGGAGAAAAATAAGATAAAAAGGATAATATTTTGGAATTGGTGTCTAGATCAATTTATGAAAATGTGATTAAAACTAAATTAGGGTAAAATAACAAGATTAATAATCAAGGAGATGTGGTCAAGAATAAGGCAAGACTTGTGAAAAAGGGGTATACATAGATGATAGTATATATGTGTATGAAACATTTTCTCAAGTTGAAAAATTTGAGGATATCTAATTATTAATTTTCTATTTTTTATAGAATAAGTTTAAGGTGCATCACATGGATGTAAAATCTAACTTTCTAAATAGGGTATTATAAGATAATATCTATATTGATTAATCTATTAGATTTTAAACTGATGAAGATGGTAGTAAGGTATACTAGATAAAGAATCTTGGTATGTATTAAATAAAGCACCAATAGATTGGTATTCTAGACTTGATGTATATATGAATCAATTGAAGATTACCATTGGAGGATTTGATCACAATAAATATTTCAAGAGGAATTGTGATAGAAAATGGTGGTACCTATTTATATATACCTCTATTGTAAAATGGGTCACAACCGTGGTACAGGACTTGTTATATCCCATGTTGTCATGGCGACATACTATATCCATAGTCACAATAATCATGGGAACTATTAACATTGTTATATCCTCATAAGCTATAGCCATCAATAATTATTGTGGATGTAGGTAGTTCCACATAGATCCACCTATATTCAGGGGCTATAACTACAGTCATGGATCATGTCAGTAGGTACATCCACGCTGACATACCTATTTCCATGGGTGCATGACGATGTCTATAGGATGATAAAAAATGGGTTCTGTTATGATTCAAACCTTATATTTCCCTTATAAAAATCAAATACTATACCACTCCACTAACATGTCTATTATGAATATATATGTAACCTTTATATATATAAGTGTGTGAAAAAAATTAAATATATTTTATTATTATTATGAAATTAATTATAATTTTAATTCCCTACCATCCTATAGCCATGAGCCAGCCATCCTATAGCTATAAGTCCCCCAATAGACATGATCTTAGAAAATGGTGATCATAGGTCTCTGAATAGGCACCATATATCCATGGTCGGGAATTAATGTTTCTATAGGCCATTTTCTGTACCCTTCCCATGAAAAAAACCAATTCACGCATTAACTTATATCCACAGTTGGGTCATGTCCATGATTATAGGTAACCAATAGCCATGGGTATAAAAGGACTATGTCTATAGGTCACTTATATCCATGGTCTCATTTACTGTGGATATATCCCAAACTTCCACTAGTTTTCAAAAAATATATTTTGAGGATCAAGAAGAGATGGTTGTGAAGTTTTTTGATTTCCTTGCAGTGTGATAGTTTGATATGTCTCTCATTATTGAGCTAAATTTCTTTCTATATTTATAAATTGGGAATAATATTAAGAGGAAATTAATTTCACAAAATAAGTATACAAGGGAGATACTTAAGATATTTGATATGGAATAAATTGAGATAATAAGGGAAACAATATCTACCAAAACCAAGATTATAATGGATGAATTTTGGAAAGAATTAAAAATCAAAATATATATATGATAATGATTGGAAGATTATTATATCTTACTATTTATAGGATAGATATTGTTTTTTCTACTTTTCTTAATTCCAAATTTCAAAATGTACCAAAAAAATGAGATATTGGTATAATAAAAATTATTTTAATACATTTTATAAGAACTTTTGATTATGATTTATACTATGTTGCTAATTATTCTTAGGAGCTTTTTGTTTTCACTCGTGTAAATAGTATTGTTAAACTGATAAAAAGAAGTCTAACTTAATTGGATCTTTATTTTTATCTAATAATTGTATACCATATATTATTAAGAATAAAGAAATAATTTCATTGAGCATAAAAAATCATAATACATTCCTAATATACAGGTTTCTACATAGTTGATATGGATGATACATTAGCTTGTAGATTTTGGTGAAATAGTGATGTTGCCTATATTTATTCTATGTGATAATAGTAGTATAATAAATTATAATAATAATATAGTATAGAATTATAAGAAAAAGTTTATATACATAAAATATAATTTCACTAAGAGTAAGAGTTGAAGAGAACCCGGTATATCTTGAATACATAACAACTAGAGATGGGGTAGGTAATATACTCACTAAATCACTTCTCAAACCATTATATGAGAATCATTGGATAAACCTTGAGGTCCAACCACCTTATGATTATTTTTATATTAATATTAAATTTCTCTCCTTAATATGTATTTCATTCTTATTTGTTAACTTTTTGTATGTTTGATTATTTTATACAAGAGGATTGTTCTATGAATTAATGGATAACTTCACATTATTCATTAGCATACCTTGTTTCTTACACATAGAACTACTCATTTAGGACTAATTGTTGTCGATTTGGTTTCCTATATAATCTCATTTAGATTTGTTATTAAAATGGTGATGTTCTACTGATAGCAATAAGGGGAGAGTTTTTTATAAAAGGAGGAGAGTAAAATATGGGATGGAGCCTAGAAGATTCATTTCTGATTATGGAAGATTTTATGAATGGTTTGAAAATTTTCTTCTAGGTTTTTAACAATAAATCTAAAGGGAGTGAATTTTGTATACCATTTGGTTATGGAAGGTATTTTGTACATATTTTTTATAAACTTATATGATGATGATTAAATACAATAAGTGTTGAAGAATTTGGAAAGGAATGAAAAAATTGAAAATTAAGAGAAGTAAAAAATGTGAAGTATCACATGTATAATGTGAAGTATCACATGTACAGTGTGATATTGAAAACTCTTCCCACATCCCACACATAGATGGTGTGGTGCGCATGGAATAGTCTATGTCAAGGAGGATAGGAAGCAAGAAGGTTTGGTATAGCCTATATCATGGTGAACATGAAAAATAAAGATATCTTTATAGTTT
This sequence comes from Viscum album, assembly GCA_963277665.1. Classification (NCBI taxonomy): domain Eukaryota; kingdom Viridiplantae; phylum Streptophyta; class Magnoliopsida; order Santalales; family Viscaceae; genus Viscum; species Viscum album. The sequence goes on from OY728152.1 coordinate 7,378,742, forward strand.
TAATGCAATATATGATAAGTGTATAGAAAATGTCTTAATTATGATGTTTACTACATCATGAGGGAGTATTTTAGTGAATGGTGAGCTAGGAATTGCACCACCTATGTCAAAATGAAGGATTATTATGAAAGAAAAATTGGAATAAATCTTCTAGTATTTAAGGAATAAAAGTTTAATGACTATTATCTAATAATTATATGGAAAAACATTTAGGGACAACATTTCTTTTTTTGTGATGTATGGATTAATGTAGACAATATTATAGGTGAAAGGCTTTAAAAGTTATGATACTATGTTTTGGGTGAATAGTGGAAAATTGAATAATGTGGAAAATATTAAGGGGTTACCATTGGCCACCTATGAATTGTAAATGGATCTAAATTCTTAGCATAGTTTTTTCTTAGTGAAATTGAAGGAATTAGAGAAAATGAAGACAACATAGAGGGGAGTTCACTACCCATTTTCTAAACATGGTAATTTTTTTAATCATATCACTATTGACATTATAAGGAGCCCAATATTATTCTCTCCATCCTATTTTGTTCATATTACTCAAATTTTTCCTTTAACCTTTGTAATGATGGAGATTAATGATGGTGAATTGGGAAGAAAGAGTTATTTTTACCCTATATATTGATAGATTGTTTTTTTATCATTTCAATCCACTAATGAATACTATAGATATCATGGGGTAAGTAATTGTTTTAAAAAATTTGATAATTTTTTTTAAATGTACAAATTTTTTGTTAATTGTTTGAAGATAGTTGTATACATAAAAAGGGGGATGCTGGTTTCTTGAGGGTGTTATTCAATCATAGAGGACATGTGGAGTGTTTTAAGGGGATAAGATAGTGTTTATTCCTAAATATATTTATTAAGAGAGAAATATAAGAGAAGATAAAAGAGAAAATAATATATATTGTGGAGTATAATAGGATAAATAGTGATTAACAATATAATACTCACATTGAATAAGAATAATATAAAGATGGAGTTAGAGTTGTATTGATTGATACACATATATTATAAAGGTGTTTTCCAAATCATTTTTCATCATTTTTTGTTGTGTGTATTAGGTGAATGAAGTGATCTAAGGATAAAGGTATTGATCCATATATGGGTTGATAGTGAGTCTTCCCACATCATGTGAATGTGTAATTAGTGTGATTATAGTTGATCCATGAAAGGTGAAGTGAACTCTCTTACGCTTTGGATGTAACCCCCATTAGGTCAACTAAATAAATCATTATACCCTTATGTTCGATCGTTTACTCTAGATCATTATTTAAATGAGAAGTTTTTAGTTTATTATAACTAATATAATAATATCCATTGATTATTAAGAAGAAGTGGTATAATGTTAAGACCTTTTCTCCCCACCCAGGACATCTGGTTTCTCAGACAATATCATCTTACTACTAACACCATTGAATTGAATCATACCAAATCAAACTAAGTAAAACCAAACTAGAATGATCCAACCTAATAGAAACCTAAATGAAGAAAACATTCCTAAATAAAATTGAGCTAAACTAAATACAAAACACCCAAATTGAATCATACTGAATATAATTATACCAAAAAAAACCAAATTACACTGAATAGAATCGAATTGAATTAAATCAATCTAAACCAACATGATCCAAATCGAATTGAACTAAACTAAACTTAACTAAAAAAACTAAACTATATTTAAACAACTAGATCCAAACTAAAATAAACTAAAAATAACATACCTGAATTGAACCAAACCAAGCTAAACCTAACCACAATAAATGGAACTGAACTGAACTAAAATAGACCAAATTGATTTAAACATAACTGAAAAAAACCATCCCAAAATAAATTGAACCAAAATGAATGAAAATAAGATGAATCAACCTAAACTTAACTAATCAAAATTGAATCAGAATAAACCAAAAATAAATAAACAAAACCCACTAGAATCAAATTGAATAGAATAAAACTACACCAAACTGAATAGATCTTACTAGAACCAAACCAAATGAATTTGAAAGTGATAGAATCAAACTGAATCAAATAAAACTAAAAGGAATGGAAAAAACCCTACCAACCCAATCTAATATGGAGTAATCAAAGTTGAATAAAATTAAACTGAATCAAATTCAACTGATTATACTAAAATAAATTAAATGAAATAGAGATAAACCAACCAAATTTGATTTTAACAAAATTAAACCCAACCAAATTGAATAAAACTGAACTGAATTAAACCAACTAAAACCAACCCAAACTAATTTGGGTTAACCCAAACTGACTAGAATCAAAATTAATTGAATAAAAATGACTAGAATTGACTTTAACTGGTCCACTTTGTATCATCTCAACCCAACCTGCTATAATCAAACTGAACCAAACCATAAAGAACAAACCCAACCCAAACTGACCTAACTTGTATCAACTCATCCCAAACTAGTCTAAACCAAATAGAAAGGAATAGAACTCAACAGAATATACTTAGACTTACCTAAACCAAACACACTAGAATAGAATAAAACTGAACCAAAATAAATCAAACCAAATTAAAATGACTCAAATTGAACTGAAATGAACTAACTCAACTTGGACCAAATCGAGTCAATATGAAAAGAACCAATCTGAACAGTGGTGAACCAAATAGATTAAACATGAACTAAACCAAACCAAAACAAAATGAACTAAAGTGAACCAAACTAAAAAAAAATTAAACTAAGAAAAAACTATTATAAATTGATCTGAATAAGTTTAATCAAACAGAATTGACAAAAATAACTCAAAGAGATCCTAACCAAGCTAAACCAACCCTGAGTAAACCAACCCAAACTAAATATAATCAAACCAAATAAAGAAAAAAATAACCAATAAAAACTAGAATATACTAACCTGGACATACAAGATATGAATCTAATCAAATATATATGACCATATCCAAATGAATATGAACTAACCTAACTTGACCCTAGCTAAATGGAACCAACCTGACATCACCCAAATTGAATAGAAAAAAATTGAATTAAATGAAATTAAAAAATATAAAATCAAACTAAATGAAAATAAATTGAACTAAATAAATCCAAATCAAATAGAAATGAATCTAAATCAATATAACTGAATCGATTAGACCTGACCAACATGAATAAAGGTAAACGTCATCGAAATTAATTGACCTAAACTAAAAAGAATTGAAATGCATAAAACTAACTCAAACCAACTAGAATTAACTATAATGGAATAGAATTTTCCAAAGGCGTTTAAAACTAATAAAACTAACCTAAATTTAATCACATCAAATCAGAATAACCTTAAACAAACCAAATTAAATTAAATTAAATAGAACCTAATTGAATCAAACTAAACTAACCTAAATAAAACTAATATAACCCAACTCAAATTGACTTGAAAAAAATATAAGTATATCATAATAGGCCTAAATAGATCAAAATAGACCCAAATATAAATAAAAATATAAATTTAACAAAAATAAATTAATTTAATAGTTTTAACCAAAAGAATATAAAATAAAATTGAAGCAAAGTAAACTAAACCTAATCAAATAAACATAAAATGAACCCAATGAAATCGAACTAAACTAACTTGAGTTAAATCAACCCAAACTAAAATGAACTGTACCAAACTAAATTGAACTGAATTAAATCAAGCATATTCAAACCAAACTATCTCCACTCCATCTAACTTAGCTTAGCCCAACTTGAATTGAACTAAATTTAATGAAATCAAATAGACTTGACTAAACAGAATGTAACTATATTGACCTAAACCAAATAAATTTGATTGAACTAAACTAAACTAAAATAGTATAAAGGGGCCCAAAATGAACTAAACAGAACTAGTTCAACTGGAATTGAACCAAACCAAATAAAATGTACCCAAATTGAATCAAATGAAACGATAGTGACTTGACCTAAAACAGAATAAAATGACACAAATTCACTCAAACCGTACTAAATTAAATGAACTAAAGATTTACAAACACACCTAACTCAATAAAGACAAAAACAAACTAAACTTAACCAAATTGACCTTAAAGGACCTAAAAAGTCCCCATTTGAATGGACTTGAATGATACTGAATCAAATTAAACTCATTCACATTATACTAAACTGAATTGAACTAAGAAAAACTAACCAAATCCAAACCAAAATGTATAAAACCAAGAAAAAATGAATTAAATAAAATAAAATTGAATTAAATTCAATCATTTTGAATATAATAGAATAAAATAAGACTATATAGAAAGAAATAAATAAAATCAAGAAAAAACTGAATCAAACTCAATAAAATAAAACTGGATTGAGCTGAACTGAAACCTGTGTCAATTAAACCAAACTTATGTGACCCAAACCAAACTCAATCGTATCGAATTAAATACACCAAACATGAATTAATCTAGAGTTAATAGAATCAAATTGAATAAAACCTACTAATGGAAAAAAACTAAACTAAATAAAACTAAATTGAAATGAATCAAATTAATTTAATTTGAATCATACTAATCCCACCCAACTAGAACAAACCCAGACCAACTTGGCCTAAAATGAATCAAATTTCATTGAACCTAAATGTAACCTATCCAAATGGGCTCCACGTAACCTGATCCCAACTAAATTGAATAAACCCAACAAAATTTGACTTAAACTGAATAAAAAACAACCAAATTAAGCTGAGTCAAATTGACCTAATCGAATCTGAATATAAGAAAACTAGATATAGCCAATATAAACTAAACTAAACTGAATCAAATAAAAATAAATTGAACTAACATAATCTAAACCAAAAAAATCCAATAAAACCTAACTAAACTGATCTGAACCAAACCCTAGTGAACCAAATCAACTTAAATTGAAATAAAAAAATGGAGAGAACAAATCCTAAAAAAACAAAACTAAACCAAATTGAAACAAACTAAATTTAATTAAATTAAACTAAACAAAACAAACTCATATTAAATTGAAGTAATTTTAACCAAATTGAATATACTAAACCATAACCGACCTAATATAAGTTGAACTTCCTAATCTGAATAGATCTGACTAAAATGAAATGAACTAAACCAGTATGATTCAAACCCAAACCAACCAACTCAAATCGAACCACACCAAATTGGACTAAATTAAAACAAATCAAACCCTATAAAACCAACCTAATAGGATTGAACTAAACTGAAACAACCAACCCAAACCAAACTAAATCAAAACAAACTAAACCATATTAAAAAAAACCTAAAAAACTTAAATAAATTAAATTAAACCAAAACATTACAAAAAGAGTTGAAACCAACCAAATAAAAAATTTATGATGAAATAAATTGAAATAAACATAAAATAATTGAATTAAAATGAACTAAAATGAATTGAAATAAACCAAACTAAATGGAACCAAAATGATGTGATCTAAATAAAATAGAATGGATCCAAACTACCTAGAATATATGAAACACAAATTGAACCAATATGAACTAACCTAAACTAAATAAAAGAAAATAAAAATGACCCAAATCAAACTAAATTGAAATGAACTGAAATAAACTAACTCAATATTACTCGACTTAGCTCTTTCTGAATCGACCTAAACTGTATTGGAAAAAACTTAATCAAATTAATCCAAATGAAACTAAACTTAACTAAAATATAATGAATTAAAATGTATTGAATAAAACTAAGTTAACTTAAACCAAAAAAATCTAACCTAAACAAATCTGAACTGAACTAAAGAAAATCAAATTGAATAAAACTAACCTGATCTAACCAGACCTAAAATAATTCAAATTAAACTAAACTAACCTAGATTATACAAAACTAAATTAAAGTAAACAAAATTGAATCGAATAAAATTGAATAGAAAAAACCAAACCTAACCCAACTCAAATTGAATAGAACTAAATAAAATCAAACTAAATCAACTCATATAAAATAAAATTAACCTGACCTAATAAAACTAGAATGAAATATAATGTAATTAACCTAAATTAAAATTAACTAACCTAAAATAGTCAAAATCGTCTCACATTTATCAAAAGATAACTAAACTGATGTGAATCAAACTAAATATACAAGAATCAAATAAAATTTAACTCAATAGAACTAATTTGAATTGAACCAACCTGACCTAAATGGAAATAAAAAGATATAAACTTACCTAAAATTAATTGACCTAAACAAAATCAACATGAAAAAAAATTACCCAAATTGAATCAAATCAAATTGAAATTAATTGAATGAAACCTCAACTTGTTAAAATAACTCAACTTGAAACAACTTAAACTTACCCATCCTGAATTAAACCAAACCAAATATATGTGACCTAAAATGACCTTAATATAATTGAAATTAATTAGCCTAACCTGAAACAGATCATACCAAACTAAATCAAATATAACCAAAAATAATTGAAACCAAGTAGAAAAAAAACCATAAAGAACTAAAACAACCCAAACAAACAAATGGAACTAGATAAAATGAAACTAGAACAAACCAAATGAAATCAAAACCAAGAAAATGAAATTGAATGAAACTAAACCAATTAGTCCCAAATCAAACTAAATCAACCTGAATTGAATAAATCCAAGATAAATAAAACCAATGTGAATTAAATATTAATAAACAAAATTAACCCAACCTAACCTCAGCCAAAAAAATTTGAAACAACTTAAATAGGCTCAAGCCAAATTAGAAAAAATTAAATATAATTGCACAGAATATTATTGTACCAACCAGAACCAAATTTATTAATACCAAATCAAGATTAAATAACCCAAATGAACACTAGAATACTTGAATCAAATCAAATTGTATTGAATTGGAATGACCAAAATCAAACTAAATTAAAATGAATTGAGGTAATTTGAACCAAACTGGATGAAACTAAAATGAAATAACCCAAACTATATTAAACATACCTGAACTAAACTTAATAGAAAAAATTTAACTTTAATGGGATAAAGATAACTAAACATGATTAAATGAAACTAAGAAGAATCAACCTGAAGCTATCCAAATTTTTTCAAATTGAACCAAACTAAACCAAATATACTCAAACTATCCCAAACCATCCCAAAATGACCTGAATAAAATTGAACTAACTTGACTCACACTAAAACTAATCATATTCAACTAAACCAAACAATATTGAATCCAAAAATCCTAAACTAAATTAAAGGGGATGAAACTAAACTAACTCAAACTCATCCATATCTAATTAAGTGGATGGGATTATTTTAAGAAAAACTGATATGTACTAAACTGAACCAAACTGAATGAACATGAACCAAACTGAATCGACCTAACCTAAACTAAACAAAATCAAACATAATAGAAATGATATTAACCTTATTTAATAAAACCAAACTAAATAAAAATGGATTAAATAAAATAAAACTTAATCAATATAATTATGACTAAATTGATTCAAAGAAAACCAAACCTAATTGAACTGAATAGACTTATTTTAAATTGAATTAAACTAAATAAAAATTACTAGAACTAAATTGAATGAAATGGAATAAAAGTTGAATGGAACCAAATTAGTATTTCATAACCTAAACAAACTAAAATCCTATGAGATAAATCACTTTGAATCAAACCAAATTGAACTACACCAAATAGACTTGATAGAAGGAAAAAAACTACACCAGAACAAACCAAATTAAACTAAACTAAAGAAATTAGAACCAAACTAAATATATTTAAACCAAACCAACTAGAACTAAATTAAACTAAACTTTATAGAATGTGATTATATCAAATATAAACAAATAGACCCAATAAAATAATATAAAATTAAACTAAAATGAATTAAAATGTGATTAATAAAACCCAACTGAATTGAAAAGAACTAAAGTTAATTGAATAGAACTGAACCAAACTCAACTGATTTGAGCCAAAACAAACTAAAGTGAACTAAGTTAAATTAAATCAAACTAGAGTAAACTAAAAAAAACTAGACTAAATCAAATTAAAACTTACCAAATCAAAATGAATTGAACTAAATTAAATAAAATCAACCAGTCTCGACCTAAATCAAATCAAACTGTCCCAAACTGACCCAAACCAAGATAAATTAACCCAAACTTTTCCAACTTAACTCGGGATAAAATAATATGAACTAAATAAAATAGAATTAAACCAAACCAAACCAAATATAATTAAATCATATTAGGCCTAATAAAATAGAAAAAATATACCAAAAATAAACTATATTGAATTTAATCGAATTGGAAAAAATGGAATTTAATTACAACAAATGGAATAGAATAAAATTGTTATAACTTGAAGTGAATGAAACTAAAATAAACTAATTAAAAACAAAAAAAATAAACTAAGACAAACCAAATCAAACCAAATTGAGTTTATTTAAATTAACCCAAATAAAACTATATCAAACTAAATAGAACTAAACCTAATTTAATTAAATATTCCTAAAATAACTTAACTGAACTAAAACAAACCAACCCTAAGTAGAACCCACCAAACCAAAAAAACTGAACTGAACCCCGCTAAATAAGATTAAACTGAATGAGACTGACATGAATCAAACTGGACTGAATTGAAGTGAAATAACCAAACCCTAAATACAAAAAACTAAACTAAATCGACCTTAGGGAAACTCATTTAAACTTACTTGAACCAAACTAAATTGAATTAATCCAAATTTAACTAACCAAAACCAAAAAATCACACCAAACTAAATCTAACTTATTCCTATAAAATAAAATTAAAGTTAATCAAAATAACCCAACAGCAACCAAAAAACCAAATATATCCACACCAAACCATTTTTATCAAACTAAACCAAAGATAAACAAACTGAAGGGACCTAAACCAAACTAAAAAAACTGAACGAAGCCATGCCAAACCATAATGCACTAAAATGAACTTAACTATATAAAATTAATAAATGAATCATGCTAGATTAAACTAAATTGAACCAAATAAAAAAATAACTAATGATGATCTAAATAGAATGGAATTAAACCAAATTGAATAGATCAAAACTAAACAGAACCAAACAAAACTAAAAAAAGTTAACTCAAACTATATTGAATTGGAACACCTCAAATAGAATGAAACAAAACCAAATAAAAATAAACTAAACCAAACTAGAGAGTCCTCACCCCAACCATACCAAATTGAACTGGATCAAATTAAATTTAACTGAGATGAATAAAATTGAATTGAAATCAAATTAACTAAAAAATTGTATTAAACTCGACAGAACTAAACCAAATTAAACTAAAGAGAACCTAACTAAATTAAATTGAATAGAAAAAAATATATCAGAGCTAAATATAATTTAACTTAATCAGATTGGATCATCATAAATTAAATCCACTAGAATATTAAACAATTGGTGAAATATACTTGAATAAAACTAAAACAAATTGATTTAAATTGAACCAAACCAAATGAATCCAAACTAAATTAAACCAATTTAAAATCTAACCAAATAAAACTATACCACATTTAATTAAACTTATTTGAAACAACTAAATGGGCCTAAAACTTCTAAAATAAAAAAAAATTGAACTTAAATGACTATATCATAGTCAAACTAAGAAAAAATAGACCAAAAAATCTTGAATTAAACTAAACTAAATGGAATGTGAAGGAATTGAAATGATTATAAATAACTAAAATAAACTTAAATTAAGCTATAATGAATCTAACTATATTAAATATAACCAAACTAAATAGACTTAACTCAACCCAAATTAAAAGTAATGGAATTGAATTGAACCAAGTCGAACCAAACATATCTGACCTTAGATAAAAAAAAGTTGAACCAAATTAAAACGAAGGGAATTAAATGAACTAAATATATCCAAACCAAACTAATTTAAATCAATTTGAATTTAAAGTATATAAACTAACCAAATAAAGAAAAATAAAATTGAATTGAATCACATTAATTAAAGTGAAGTGAATGGAACCCAAGTGAAATGAATCAAACTGATTTGAAAAAAAATGAAATGAATCAAACTACACCCAAATGAACTAAACTAAACCAAATATTCCAAAAATGACAAAGCATAAACTAAAAAAATGACCCCAACCTAATCAAACAAAACCAAACTTATCTTAACTAGCCATAAAGATAAAAACAAAATTAATTGAACCAAAAAACCTCATTAAAACATGATTGAATTTAACCAACCTAGCATGAAATGAATCAAATCAAATTAAATTGACCCAAACTAAATGAAACTAAACTAAATTGACCTAAAATAAATTAACTTAAATCAAACTAGACTAAAATAACCTGAATTTTCCTCAAAAAAACCTAAAAAAACAAACTAAAATGAGCCTACCCACCTTAACTAGACCATATCAAAATTGATTGAACTAGACAGGACCAAACCCAACCAATGCTAAACTTAATCAAACTAAAAAAATTAACTAAAAATAAATAAAATAAATTAAACTAAAAAACTAAACTAAACTAAAACTAATTAAACTACATTGTATCAAAATGAGTCAACCAAAACCCAAACAGGCCCATCTAAATTGAATTGGGTTATTCCTATCAAATGATCCTAAATTGAATCAAATTAAATTAAACCAAACATGAATAAACTAAACTGAAATAAATAAAATAAATACTAACTGAACCAAACTAAAAACAATTGGGTTAATATGAACTAATCCAAATAAAAATCAAATTAAATAAAACTAATCAAACTCAACCAAACCTTAACCAAATCAAAGAAACTATATTTTAATTAAATTAAACTAAATTTAACTAAAAATACATATCTATAACTAAGACACACTATAATTAAGTGAACCAAATCAACCTGAACAATCACAACCTAACCCAAACTAAACTAACATGACCTAAACTAAATTAAACATAACCTAACCAAACCAAACTGACTGAAAGGGACCCCAATCTCCCTATAATGAATCAAACTAAACTGAAAAAAAATGAAACCCCACTAAACCATTCTACACTATCTAACATGAACTATAATGGACTGAACCAAAAAAAACCAACTAATATAAATTAATATAAAGAAAAATAAACCAAATTAAACCAACTAAAACCTATACGATGTGATTTGGTTTGGTATATATTTTTTAATTTTCATTTTTTCTAGTTCATTTTGATTTATATATGGAAGGTTTAATAAATTTTAGTTTTTCTTGGTGGAGTGGGGTTTAGTTCGGGTTGGTTCAATTTGATTCGATGTGTTTAAGTTTAATCAATATTGATCGGGATAATATTACTTTATTTGATTTTATTAATTTCAATTTATTTTGGTATAAGTCTTTTTGCTTTGGTTTGGTTCATGATGGTTAATTTTTAAAAGGTTTATTTCAATTCATGTCAGTTCAAGTTCATTCTGGTTGGTTCAGTTTTATTTGAATAGTTTTTGTTCTATTTTATTTTTCATTAGTTAGTTATTTTTACTTCAATTTAGATTAGTTATATAATGTTTGTTTTGGTTCAGATAATTTCCTTTCTATTAATGTTAGCTTAATTTAGTTTTTTTAATTTTCTCCTGGTCATTTGGGTTTGGGTTGTTCAAATTTTGATCAGGTGCGGTTTGTTTGGTTTATTTTAGTTAATTTAAGTTCAGATTGGGTTGGGTTTTATTTAAATGGGTTTTTTGGTTTATTGTGATTTACATTTGGTTATATTTGGTCTTTTTAGTTCTATTTGGATCTATTTTATTCAATTATATTCTATTCAGTTCAAGTTGGTTTGATTCAATTAAATTTGGTTCAACTAGGTTTTGGTTGATTCATGTTAGTTTTTTTTAGTTAAGGCTTGGTTTGGTTTGGCTTCGTTTGATAGATTATATTTTTATTATCTGGTTCCATTTGGTGTGTTTTTTTTGGTTCACCATCAATGTTTTCCATGCCAAAAACATTTTTATCAATGCCACCATAAAAAAATTCTTCACTTTCATTAAGGATGATAAAAAAGATACTAATAATGTTCCCAATATAAAAACTAGTTATGAGGGTGAAAAAAATGATAATGAATTTAATGATGAAGATGATGAGGAAAAAATTGAGTCCAACACTAGTGATATGTCCATTTCTACTGATTATGATTATGTTGATGTCACTACTGATGATTCTAACAATGATGACGAGGGAGAATCCAAAGTCAATTTTAGTTTCAATGATTCCTACACTTAATTCATAACCACTGAAAATAGTTATGTTGATATTGATGATGAATTTGAAAAAGATAATATTGATGAAAATTATGATAATGATTTTAATGTTGATGAAAATTATGATGATGATGATGATGTCAATGATGATGAGGATGACACCAATGATATCAATGTTGAGTCATTATCCACTTTCATGGTTAAATAGGATAAAATAAATACTGATGAAAACATATCTTCCATTGATGATAATGAATATAATTAGGGAAAAATCAACATTGAGGATGAGGATGATGTTAACACCAACCCCGTTGAAAAGAAGTATTTTGATGTTAAGGATGAGGTTAAGTACAGTTATTATGATGAGGATGAGGATAATTCTAATAATGATGATGTCAATGTTGATTTCATTTTTAATTCCAATAATAATGAGGATGATGTTGGAACCAATTCCAATAACACTAATTATGATTTCAATAGTGTTGATAAAGCCAAATAAGAGGAGGATGATGGCATTGATGTTAAGAAACATACCACTATTGATGTCATCAACATTGATAACGAATCAAACCTAGCCAAACAAAATGGAACTAAACAACATCGAACCAAACAAAAGCGTACTAAACTAAACCAACCAGGTATAACCTGACTTGACTTCAACTAAACCAAACCATCCAAAACATTCCTAAACCAAACTGATCCAAATTGTCTAAAAAAATAGATAATAAAATTGAACCAAACTAAATTGAACCAGACCCAATAGGACTGACCAACCTAAACTAATCTAAAATAAACCAAATTGAATAAAATTAAAGGGAATATACCCTAATCGATCCAAATCAATATTAATAGAGTGGAACCAAAATTAAACAAACTATGAAAAATTGAACCAGACCCAACCAAACCAAATCTAATCAGACCCCACTAAAATGAAATGAATAAAACCAAAATAAACCAAGGTAGGATTATTGGAACTTACCAAAAACTAGTTATTTTGAACCAACCTAAACCAAATTTAACTAGCTTATATATAATACAATTAAATAAAAATGAACCAAACTAACCAAAATATTACAAAACCTAGTAAAATTGATATCAATCAAACTAAATCTAACCCAACACAAAATAACTCAATTAAATAAAATTGAATAAAACTACATTGAACTGAACTAGATCAAACAAGATAGAATCATACCTAACCAAACTGAATAAACCCAAACTAAGTCAAACAGACCCAAATACTACTAAATCTATTTGAATTAAACAAAACAGGGTAGAAATAAACCAAATATAATTAAACTAAAATGATCTAAACTAAATCAAATATAATCAAAATGACTAGAACAAAGTATCCCCAAACTAAACCAAACTAATTGGGATCAAACCAACTTAAACTAAATTGAATTGAAATGAAATGAAATGAACTCATTAAAACAACTAAATAGAATCAACAGAAAATGTATATAAATAACCTAGAATATCAAAACTTGAATTGAACTAAATTAAATCAAAATAAAATCAAGTGAAGTAATCTCAATCAAATAAAATGATCCAAACCAACATTTCACAACAAAAAACTAAATTAATCAAACTGAAATAACCTTAACTAAACCAAACTAAATAAAAGAAAAAAATAAATGGATTGAAACAAAAGTGAATTGAACAAAACCTACCTAAAGCATATCAAATAAAATGGAATTGAACTAAACCAAATAGAACTAAATTGAATCAAACCAAACTAAACCAAACTAAATAGAGATAAATTGAAATTAATTAAACTATTAAAATGAATCAAATTGAACCAAACTAAGTTAAATCTTTCCAACCAAACTAGATCTTAATCAAATTGACATAAATTAAACCAATCTGAACTGAACTAGATTGTCCTAACAAAAACTAAAGTAACTAAAAACTAGATCTAAACTAAATTGAATTAATTTAAACCAGACCATCTCAAACCCAAAAAACTACACCAAATAGACATTAACTGACTTGAACTGAACTAATACAAACTAAAAAAAATTAACCCAACTAAAATAAAATAAACTGATCAAATTAAAACTAAAAATAATGGAATAGAAATAATAAAAATTGAATCAACCTGATCTATCCCCACCAAAACTAAATATGATGGAATGAACCAACCCAAAAAGACCAAAACCAAACCAATCCATTTGACCTAACCTAATCCAAACTGAATTGACCAAATCAAACTAACCTAGCATGAACTAAATTAAACTAAATAGAACCAAATCAAACTGAATTGAACATAATTATATCAAGTTGAATGAAACCTAATAGATCTAACCAAACAAAACTAACCCAAACAAACCCAAACTAAACTAATACAACCCATGTTCACCCAAAAATGAAAATCAAACCAAACTAAACTAAAACAACTCTAACTATACCTAATAAAAACAAATAAAATTAGATGAATATGATAGAAAAAAATCAAATAGAACATAATCAAACTAAATTTAATTAAATTAAACTAAACTGAATAATACCTTGTCGAACTAAAAAAACTTGACTTGATCTGACCCAAATTAAACCAACTCAGATAGACTAGATTTCAATGGGGTAAAGTTGAACTAAACTAAACCAAACCAATTTGAAATTAGTCTAATATATTAAATCAAACTAAACCAACCCAAACTGAAATGAATTTTTTTGTATATAACCAAATAGAACCAAATATACCATAAACAAACCAAAATGATTTGAACCAGTCTAAAAGGCACTGAATTGGTCCAAAGTGATTCATATCATATAAAATCTAACCCAACAAAACCCAATACAACTAAATTTAAGTGAACAAATTAAAATCAAGATAAGATCAAATAGATTGGATCAAACCAAAAAAAATGAATTGAACTCATTTAAAATGAATTGAATTGAACTAAATAGACTTGATTTAAACTAAAGTGAATCAATCTAAACTGAATCAAACATACATGAGATGAGCCAAAAAACATAATTAAATCAAATGGAACTAAAAAAATAGTACCCAAAAGAATTGAATTGAACAAAATATAACTAAAATAAATTAAATTAGAAAAATTATGAACTAAACTGATGAAACCATTACTGACTTAAACCAAACTGAACCAAACCAAACTAAACTAAATTGAATCAAATTATAATAAACATAACCAGATTATCCTTAATTTATCCAAATCAAACAAAGCAAATACAAATTGATAATGAGTAAGATAGTTTAATTCAAACAAACCAAAAATACCCAACCCAAATGAAGTCAAGCAGATCCATAATGAATCAAAATTAACTAAGATGAACTATCATGGACCAAACTAAACAAAAAAATAGAATAATATCAAATAGAGTATAATTTAATAGGTTTAGATCAACCTAAACTTACCTAGTTAAGAACTATACTAAAATGGACCAAACTAAAATGAGCTTGTCTGACCTCATTTTACCCGACATAACCTGAACTTCAATGAACTAAATTAAAATAGACTGAATAAAAATAAATTGAATCATATCAAACTAAACTAAATATTCTCAACCTAAATTTATTTTAAATGATCAAAATGAATATAAGAAAGCTGAACTAACCTAAACTAAACAACAAAAAATGGAATGGAATTGAATTAAAATAAATAAATAAAATCTAACCCAATATGACCCAACCCATCTAGAACTTAACTAAAGAAAACATAATTGAACTAAACAGAATAACTCCAAACTAACCTAGACCAAGTTAATTAAATATGAATTAGAAATAATGAAAACTAAATTAAAACAAATGAATCCATACTGAACTAACATAAACAAAACCAAAATGAATAAAACTAAACTAAACTAAAAAAGTTGAATAAAACAAACCAAAACTGATCCAAACTGATCTATAAGAAATAGAATAAAATTGAATGGACCAAGACAAACTAATATAAAAAAAATAGCAAGGCTGAATAAAACCATAATCAAACTAAACTGAATATATCTAAATCAAATAAAATTATACAAAACCAAATATAATCAAACCAAATCCAATTTAATCAAACCAATATAAATCGAAAATAATAAAAAAATAAAAAATATTAAACTAAAAAAAATTGACATGACCTAGCCTAAA
This sequence comes from Viscum album, assembly GCA_963277665.1. Lineage (NCBI taxonomy): Eukaryota > Viridiplantae > Streptophyta > Magnoliopsida > Santalales > Viscaceae > Viscum > Viscum album. Next base: position 7,394,986 of record OY728152.1, read on the forward strand.
TTAAGATGAATTGAATAGAAATTATGAAACCTATCATAACCCAAACTAAACCAAAATGGATTAGACCAAATCAAATAGAATAGAATCAACCCAACCCAAAATAAACCGATTTGACCAAAACTAAATGAAATAAAAATAAACTAAATTAAATAAAAAATAAAAATGGGTTAAACCCAATAAAACTAAACCAAAAAAACAAATTGAATAGAAATAAAGTGAATTCAGCCAATCTAACCCAACTTGACCCAAAAAACTAAATCAAACCAAATTAAACTGAATTAAATTGAAGAAAATTGAACCAAATCAAACTAAATAAAATAAAACTAAAAAAACATGGCCCAAATCATAATAAATCGATCAAACATAACCAATACCTAACCAAAATAACCTGAATGGAATCAAACCAAATAGATATGATTAAACCTATATTGAACTGAACTGGTCCTAACTGATCTGACCTGGCCAAAAAATAAACAAACTAAACCAAATAAAATATAAATGGCCTAACTTGAAGTAAATAAAAATGAACCAATATAAATAATCCTAAATTTAAGTAAATTAAGGAAAATAAAAAATTAAGTGTTCTTAACATGACCTAATCAGACCTTGCCAAACTCAAACTAAATCAAATTAACCCATACTAAACTAACATGGCCTGATTTGAATCAAATTTAATTGAACCAAACTGCACCTAAGAGACATGAATAGAATTGAATCAAACTGGTCTAAACCAACTCAACATTACCTAACCTAAATTTAGTAACACCACACTAAATCTATAAAGACCCGCAAATTTCAAGGAAATTTTTGTTTCTTAATTTTCTTTGGAATTTTACAAGAGCGCAGCTTCAGACGGCACCTGATTCCGAGGCCCGGTGTGCCCGGAATCAATTTCCGAAGTTTGGCTCGGGTACGTTCAGTGAACGGATGAGCGGGTTTTTCTATCTTTTGAACCGGTGCCCGGAATCGAATTCTGAGGGCATCGATGAAATCGCAGCGCCGGTATTTTCTTAGAAACGCCTCTTCCGGAGTTGCGTTTGCTCAGACGTGGTTTTTAAATTTTGGGGCTTTAAGTCAGAAATAAAATAAAGTTTGTGCGACAACTTTATTTTATTTCACTTAAGCTGCTTGGAAGCCACTTGAAGCCGCTTAAAGACGGCTTGAACGGTGTTGAACTGGATAGGATGCTATCCAGAAATATCCTACCCCCTTGGTAGGATATTTGTGCGGTGGGGCCCGCACGAGCCCCGTCGTTTCTTTCGCTAAGTAACGCACCCGCGAAAACCCGTCAAAGTAACTGAAAAGTCAACTGACGCGTTTTCTTTAATTCTTAGCAGACCATTTAATTGGGCGGTTTATTTCGTGAATTAAATGGGCTGTTTCGCTCGTTGAATTAATTCAACGAACTGATGGGTCGTTACTTACGTTTTTGCGTTTGTTGGCATGTTTATAAAATAAGACCAACCTAAAAATCCTTTGAAAGGATTTGAGAGGATCTTTGTTCCTTCAGCTCCCCCGCGAAGAACGCGAAGAACGCGAAGAACGCGAAGAACGCCGGCGACCGGAATTCGACGACGCACGCCGTGATCTGCGACGTCGACGAGCCCTACCCGCGACGTTCTTCAGCGGCACCTCTTCTTCCGCGGCCGATCCTCGTTCGGCAATTAAGGTGAGAAACGAATCGTTTATTTCTCCCCTTTTTATAATTCAATATCAACGGATTTAAATTAATCCGTTTGATCTTGATCCGGAGATTGGCGACGCGACGCCGGATACCGCGACGACGCGACGATCTCCTTCATCCGCGACGAGCGATTCCGCGACGACCTCTCGTCCGACGACGACGACAAGGTAAGGGATGTTGGAATATTTTATCTTATTTCCCCGTGTTTATTCTTTTAAAGTGAAGAACATGATCTCCGACAATTTTAATTTATTTAAAATTGTTGTTGATTATTCCTCCCGTGGTTTATGACTAACGCAGGAGGGTGCGGGTCTAACGAACAAGAGCCGGAAACCCTCCGCCGATCTCTTTTGTTGTGCGGATATGGCGGTCGACGACGAACCGCGCGGCAGGGGCGATCTGTTGATCCCGCAGTGAAGATCGACCCCCGGGAGGAGCAACGGCGCAGACGGGAGGCAAAACGGGCCACCGGAGCAACTCCGGCGGCCCGCGGAAGGCGGCAGCGGCGCGGGTCGCCGGCAAGGCGGCGCCGGCGACCGGAGGCGGCGGCGCCTGGCGCGCCGCCGTGGAGAAGATCCGCCGCGGCGGCGGCGGCCGGTTTCGCGGCCGCGCGGAACCGGGGAGGGACGCGGCGGCCCGGCCGCGTCCGCGTGACAGGCGGCCCCCCGCGGGGCCGCGTTTCCTTCAAGCCGCGGGTCAAACCCGCGGCGGCGGCTCCTTCGGCCGCTCGGCCGAAGCCGAGCCGGCCGGTCCGGTCGGCCGGGCCGCGCCCAGGCCGGGTCGGGCCGACCCGGGTCGGCCGACTCAGGGGGGGTTCGGGTCGGGTCGCCCCGGGCCCAGAACCCCCGTTTTCGGGCCTCTTCGGTCTTTTGCCCATATCTTGGGCCTGGGACCTCCGATTGACGAACCGTCAGCGGCTACGCGATCCTTGGATCGAGAAAGTCGTTTCGGTATATTATACTCAAGGTTTCGGAAGACTTTGGGTTCGGCCGGGTTGGTTCGTCCACGAAACCAACCGGGCCCTCGGAGCGGAAACGCTCATAACTTGAGCTACGGACGTCCGATCGACGTACCGTCAGCTGTGGTAGTTTCCTCTAAGTGAGACGGAACTTTTGGCATACTCCGCCCGGGGATCGGACACAGGCGGAGTACGGTCGGGTTGGTTTTTCCCTAAAAACCAACCGGGCCCCTGGGACGAAAATGCCAATAACTCTCAGACCGGGCGTCCGATTGACGCGCCGTCTGTTGCGTTGAGATCCTGTTGTCGATACGGAACTTTTGGATACATCAACTTCGGACTACATGTCAGTTGATGTATCAGCCTCTCGGCTCGTGGAGCGGACCCTCCTAACGAGCTCGCTATGTGCGGGAACCCTAGTGCTGGCTGTGGCTTCGACGACAGAGCAGAGATCCTCCGTGGACTGCGACGACGACAGAGCAGAGAATCCTCTGTGGACTGCGACGACGGCAGAGCAGAGATCCTTCGTGGACTGCGGCGACGACTGTGCAGAGATCCTCAGTGGACTGCGTCGACTACTGCACTCAGCGATCCTACGTGGAACAGTGCTACCGAACCTGTGTGAGCTGAATCTTCTTTTTACCTTGAGCGGTGGAGCGCTTGGGTGTAGCGGCGGACCCGTGGTACTTGACAGTGGTGGTGCGCTTGGATGCAGCAGCAGACCCTTGGCGGTGGAGCGCTTGGTTGTAGCGGCGGACCCGCGATACTCTACGGAGTGTGTGCGCTTGGTTGTAGCGACAGACCCGCGACGGTGGAGACGCGCGTGCGGAGTACGGAGACCGTGTAGATGACTGAGACCTGACGACTGCTTGACCGACTCGACTTGGAGTGAGTCGACTAGCCCAGTGGACGGAGCGCCCAGTAGTTGGCAGCAGACCCACGGCGGACGGAGCGCCTGGTAGTTGGCGGCAAACCCGCGGTACTCGACAGGAGGAGTACCTCAGTAGGCTATCTGGGTGAGCGCCCGGTATTTGGCAGCAGACCCTCAGCGGACGGAGCGCCCAGTAGTTGGCAGCAGACCCGCGATACTCGACAGGAGGAGTACTTCAGCAGTCTTAGGTTAGTGAGCAGTACCTCGGAGTCGTGACAGGACCACTGTACACTTCATAGATGGGGCTCTTCAACATTTACGGTTTCGATAATGAAAATCCTGGTTGAGCTGAATCTTATGTTACTCTCCTTTGTGGATTGCGTTGAACTATCCTTTGTGGATTTACTGTTTACTCTCCTTGTGGATTTGAGTCTTACTTTCCTTTGTGGATTGAGTTGTTCTTGAGCTCGTGAGCAGAGCTAGAATTGGGGACTTAGGTATATGTATGGGCATATACCTAAGTCGAGTCAGATGTTACTTCGTGATTGCATCTTTCTTTTGTGTTATATCCTTTGTGGATTTCGGGAGACCTTCGGGGGTCTCGGGGTCCTTACTGAGTAGCTTATACTCACCCCTGCACGGGCTATGCCCGCACTTCGTGGTGTTGGTTGCAGACGACGGACAGCGCTGATCGCGGTTGGGGCGTGGAGCAGGACGGTACCTGGAGGTGGACCACTGGGCGGGACGTGCTCGGAGCGGACGTGGGACCCGAGGAGCCTGGAGGCTATCTGTACCCACCCTTCAGGTGGGATTGCCAGTGGACGACACGAGGCCGCCGTCTTTTCTTCAGTTGCTGTAATTTACTTTTCAGTTGTACTTTACAGTTGGGCTTGTATTTCCGGCCCCCTTTACTTTTCTGCACTCTGTAGTTACTTTCCGCTTGCTGACTCTGTGGTGGTTGTTACTTATAAAGGCAATGCCTTAGCTGTTTACCGGGAATTTACGCCTTGGTGCTAGTCGCCAGCCCCTGGCCTATGGAAGGCGGGCTTGGGGTAGTCACGGCACGGGCCCCGAGGACGGGTCGTGACAAATTGGTATCAGAGGTGGTCGGTTCTACCGCAAACTCTGATCGTCTTTTCTTTCTATATGAAGCAATAGTGTTTAGTGTATTGAGTGTGGTTATCAGTTCAGGGAGCCCAGTGTTGGTGCGGCGGCCGACGTATCCGTACACCAGGACCCTGACTCCTGATTTCCGACTTAATGCATGAAAACATTGATTGCGTGTGTGTTTCAAGTCTTCTTTGTGATTACTTGTGTCAGCTCACCGGGTATACTGATCTGCTTCACGAAAGTCTCAAGTTTTCCTTGTGATTACTTGTGCCAGCTCACCAGGTATACTGTTCTGACTGTGGTGCTCTTGTTCTCCTTTTCAGGATGGCCCCGCGACGACAGCCAGCTAGGGTTCCGAGTGTAGGGCGCGACGGCAGCCCACCGAGCGACGAGGCCTCGGTGCAGGGCCCTTTGCCAGCAGTGGCACCGGCGGTAGCCTTACCCGCTGAGCCACCGATGCTTCCAGTACCAGACGCTGACGATGCACGTCGCCTCAGGGCACTGCATGAGTTTCAGAGCCAGCGACCGCCCAGGTTTCGCGGTGAGGTGGACCCCCAGGCCGCCGAGGACTGGCTAGAGGCGGTGGTACAGATCTTTAGGCTAGTGAGGACACCAGCGGATCTCATGGTGATTCTCGCGGCGATCCTCCTGCAGGCGGCGACAGGACGATGGTGGAGCTTGATGCTCCAGGTTCACGATGAGGCATCCTTGCTCTGGGCGGACTTTGAGATCCTCTTCCGCTCGGAGTTCGTCCCGGCCACCCTTCGTGAGGTGCGTATCCAGGAGCTTCTACAGCTGCGGCAGGGCAGCATGACGGTCGCTCAGTACACGGCGAGGTTCACCGACCTTTCTCGGTACTCGACAGACATGGTACGGGACCCCTTCTTCTGGGCCCGGACCTTCGAGCAGGGTTTGAGACACGAGATCAGGGCATCGCTGATCTCCCTCAACATACCGACTCAGACAGGAGTACTAGAGCGGGCCCTTCTGATCGAGAGCTTCCTTGCTGATTCTACACCAGCACAGAGACCCACCGCAGGGCGGCACGTAGCGGAGTCTTCGGTAGCAGGTAGCCGACAGATGACTCAGGGTTCCAGGCAGACCAGACCTACCAGTGGCCGACTGCACGACTCAGGCTCAGTTGTGCGGGGAAGCCGGGGTGGAGTCAGAGCCAGGCGTGCCGAGAGTGGGCAGTGTTACTTCTGTGGCGGAATTGGTCACATGGCTCGTGACTGCCCGACCCGCCATGCGGGGGAGCAGCAGACGGTTGAGGAACCACCTAGGCAGAGGCAGAGGTTCGACCGTGGCGGTCTGCAGGGAGGAGACGGACGAGGTAGAGGAGTTGGCCGAGCAGCAGGTGGTGGATGAAGCTTTGAGGCTCTACCACCACCACCACCAGGAGGTCCACCCCGACCGCAGGGGAGAGCTCAGCTTCAGGCAGCCGAGGCCTTCGATCATGGAGCCCTGGGAGCTGATGGACAGGAGAAGAACTAGTGGATACATCCTTTGTACTTCTAGTTCCTTGTTGCTTTTGTGTAGCGTCTTGTAATATGAGATGCAATAATAAAAGACGCATACCTTTGTGATATTTTCGTTCCTGTCCTCTTTCGTGATGTTACTAGGAGATTCCAGTTTTGGCTGTTGACTTGACCCTCACTTGTGAGACGTCTACTGGAGGAGACCCAGTTACCACACACTGATGCCGACAGTGTGACTCAACCCTTGGAGGCGAGAGTAACGGTTGGATCTCTTAGTAGTAGAGTCAAGGCCTTACGACGTCATCCTTGGTATGGATTAGTATCATCCATGTTAGGATTGACTGTTTTAGGCAAAGAATGTGGTTCATCCAGGGGATGAGACCAGATTTCTCTTTTCGGCAAAGAAGAAATCTTGCAGCTCTTGTGGGACCTGTGATGGTCCAGGCCACGACAGAGAAGGTCCAGATCATCCAGGAGAGGATGAGGACAGCTCAGAGCCGGCAAAAGTCATATGATGACAGGAGGCGGAGGCCACTGGAGTTCGAGGATGGCGACCACGTCTTTTTGCGTGTCTCACCTCGACGTGGCTTACAGAGATTTGGCCGAGGCGGCAAGTTGTCTCCACGCTTCATCGGGCCTTTCCAGGTCCTCAGCAGGATAGGAGAGGTGGCTTATCGCCTGGCTCTACCACCTCAGTTGCACCGGGTGCACGACGTCTTCCACGTGTCTCAGCTGAGGAGATACGTGCACGACCCGACGCACATCATCGACTTTGGGGAGCTGGACGTGGACGATGGGGCGACTTTTGCGGAGGTCCCAGTGGAGATCGAGGATCGACAGGAGCGGGTCCTACGTGGGCGGTCGATTCCTCTTGTGCGCGTCAGATGGCAGCACGGGAACCTCCAGGAGAACACTTGGGAGCGGGAGGCTCAGATGCGTGTTCAGTACCCCCATTTGTTCCCCTAGTTTTTGATGTATCTTTACGGGGACGTAAATCCCTGAGGTGGGAGTAATATAAAGACCCGCAAATTTCAAGGAAATTTTTGTTTCTTAATTTTCTTTGGAATTTTACAAGAGCGCAGCTTCAGACGGCACCTGATTCCGAGGCCCGGTGTGCCCGGAATCAATTTCCGAAGTTTGGCTCGGGTACGTTCAGTGAACGGACGAGCGGGTTTTTCTATCTTTTGAACCGGTGCCCGGAATCGAATTCTGAGGGCACCGATGAAATCGCAGCGCCGGTATTTTCTTAGAAACGCCTCTTCCGGAGTTGCGTTTTCTCAGACGTGGTTTTTAAATTTTGGGGCTTTAAGTCAGAAATAAAATAAAGTTTGTGCGACAACTTTATTTTATTTCACTTAAGCTGCTTGGAAGCCACTTGAAGCCGCTTAAAGACGGCTTGAACTATGTTGAACTGGATAGGATGCTATCCAGAAATATCCTACCCCCTTGGTAGGATATTTGTGCGGTGGGGCCCGCACGAGCCCCGCCGTTTCTTTCGCTAAGTAACGCACCCGCGAAAACCCGTCAAAGTAACTGAAAAGTCAACCGACGCGTTTTCTTTAATTCTTAGTAGACCATTTAATTGGGCGGTTTATTTCGTGAATTAAATGGGCTGTTTCGCTCGTTGAATTAATTCAACGAACTGATGGGTCGTTACTTACGTTTTTGCGTTTGTTGGCATGTTTATAAAATAAGACCAACCTAAAAATCCTTTGAAAGGATTTGAGAGGATCTTTGTTCCTTCAGCTCCCCCGCGAAGAACGCGAAGAACGCGAAGAACGCGAAGAACGCCGGCGACCGGAATTCGACGACGCACGCCGTGATCTGCGACGTCGACGAGCCCTACCCGCGACGTTCTTCAGCGGCACCTCTTCTTCCGCGGCCGATCCTCGTTCGGCAATTAAGGTGAGAAACGAATCGTTTATTTCTCCCCTTTTTATAATTCAATATCAACGGATTTAAATTAATCCGTTTGATCTTGATCCGGAGATTGGCGACGCGACGCCGGATACCGCGACGACGCGACGATCTCCTTCATCCGCGACGAGCGATTCCGCGACGACCTCTCGTCCGACGACAACGACAAGGTAAGGGATGTTGGAATATTTTATCTTATTTCCCCGTGTTTATTCTTTTAAAGTGAATAACATGATCTCCGACAATTTTAATTTATTTAAAATTGTTGTTGATTATTCCTCCCGTGGTTTATGACTAACGCAGGAGGGTGCGGGTCTAACGAACAAGAGCCGGCAACCCTCCGCCGATCTCTTTTGTTGTGCGGATATGGCGGTCGATGACGAACCGCGCGGCAGGGGCGATCTGTTGATCCCGCAGTGAAGATCGACCCCCGGGAGGAGCAACGGCGCAGACGGGAGGCAAAACGGGCCACCGGAGCAACTCCGGCGGCCCGCGGAAGGCGGCGGCGGCGCGGGTCGCCGGCAAGGCGGCGCCGGCGACCGGAGGCGGCGGCGCCCGGCGCGCCGCCGTGGAGAAGATCCGCCGCGGCTGAAGCCGCGGCGGCGGCGGTCGGTTCCGCGGCCGCGCGGAACCGGGGAGGGACGCGGCGGCCCGGCCGCGTCCGCGTGACAGGCGGCCCCCCGCGGGGCCGCGTTTCCTTCAAGCCGCGGGTCAAACCCGCGGCGGCGGCTCCTTCGGCCGCTCGGCCGAAGCCGAGCCGGCCGGTCCGGTCGGCCGGGCCGCGCCCAGGCCGGACCGGACCCGGCCGAGCCGGGTCGGGCCGGGTCGGGCCGACCCGGGTCGGCCGACTCAGGGGGGGTTCGGGCCGGGTCGCCCTGGGCCCAGAACCCCCGTTTTCGGGCCTCTTCGGTCTTTTGCCCATATCTTGGGCCTGGGACCTCCGATTGACGAACCGTCAGCAGCTACGCGATCCTTGGATCGAGAAAGTCGTTTCGGTATATTATACTCAAGGTTTCGGAAGACTTTGGGTTCGGCCGGGTTGGTTCGTACAGGAAACCAACCGGGCCCTCGGAGCGGAAACGCTCATAACTTGAGCTACGGACGTCCGATCGACGTACCGTCAGCTGTGGTAGTTTCCTCTAAGTGAGACGGAACTTTTGGCATACTCCGCCCGGGGATCGGACACAGGCGGAGTACGGTCGGGTTGGTTTTGCCCTAAAAACCAATCGGGCCCCTGGGACGAAAATGCCAATAACTCTCAGACCGGGCGTCCGATTGACGCGCCGTCTGTTGCGTTGAGATCCTGTTGTCGATACGGAACTTTTGGATACATCAACTTCGGACTACGTGTCAGTTGATGTATCAGCCTCTCGGCTCGTGGAGCGGACCCTCCTAACGAGCTCGCTATGTGCGGGAACCCTAGTGCTGGCTGTGGCTTCGACGACAGAGCAGAGATCCTCCGTGGACTGCGACGACGACAGAGCAGAGAATCCTCCGTGGACTGCGACGACGGCAGAGCAGAGATCCTTCGTGGACTGCGGCGACGACTGTGCAGAGATCCTCAGTGGACTGCGTCGACTACTGCACTCAGCGATCCTACGTGGAACAGTGCTACCGAACCTGTGTGAGCTGAATCTTCTTTTTACCTTGAGCGGTGGAGCGCTTGGGTGTAGCGGCGGACCCGTGGTACTTGACAGTGGTGGTGCGCTTGGATGCAGCAGCAGACCCTTGGCGGTGGAGCGCTTGGTTGTAGCGGCGGACCCGCGATACTCTACGGAGTGTGTGCGCTTGGTTGTAGCGACAGACCCGCGACGGTGGAGACGCGCGTGCGGAGTACGGAGACCGTGTAGATGACTGAGACCTGACGACTGCTTGACCGACTCGACTTGGAGTGAGTCGACTAGCCCAGTGGACGGAGCGCCCAGTAGTTGGCAGCAGACCCACGGCGGACGGAGCGCCTGGTAGTTGGCGGCAAACCCGCGGTACTCGACAGGAGGAGTACCTCAGTAGGCTATCTGGGTGAGCGCCCGGTATTTGGCAGCAGACCCTCAGCGGACGGAGCGCCCAGTAGTTGGCAGCAGACCCGCGATACTCGACAGGAGGAGTACTTCAGCAGTCTTAGGTTAGTGAGCAGTACCTCGGAGTCGTGACAGGACCACTGTACACTTCAGAGATGGGGCTCTTCAACATTTACGGTTTCGATAATGAAAATCCTGGTTGAGCTGAATCTTATGTTACTCTCCTTTGTGGATTGCGTTGAACTATCCTTTGTGGATTTACTGTTTACTCTCCTTGTGGATTTGAGTCTTACTTTCCTTTGTGGATTGAGTTGTTCTTGAGCTCGTGAGCAGAGCTAGAATTGGGGACTTAGGTATATGTATGGGCATATACCTAAGTCGAGTCAGATGTTACTTCTTGATTGCATCTTTCTTTTGTGCTATATCCTTTGTGGATTTCGGGAGACCTTCGGGGGTCTCGGGGTCCTTACTGAGTAGATTATACTCACCCCTGCACGGGCTATGCCCGCACTTCGTGGTGTTGGTTGCAGACGACGGACAGCGCTGATCGCGGTTGGGGCGTGGAGCAGGACGGTACCTGGAGGTGGACCACTGGGCGGGACGTGCTCGGAGCGGACGTGGGACCCGAGGAGCCTGGAGGCTATCTGTACCCACCCTTCAGGTGGGATTGCCAGTGGACGACACGAGGCCGCCGTCTTTTCTTCAGTTGCTGTAATTTACTTTTCAGTTGTACTTTACAGTTGGGCTTGTATTTCCGGCCCCCTTTACTTTTCTGCACTCTGTAGTTACTTTCCGCTTGCTGACTCTGTGGTGGTTGTTACTTATAAAGGCAATGCCTTAGCTGTTTACCGGGAATTTACGCCTTGGTGCTAGTCGCCAGCCCCTGGCCTATGGAAGGCGGGCTTGGGGTAGTCACGGCACGGGCCCCGAGGACGGGTCGTGACAAAATCCAACCAAACTAAACTAAATGGAATCAAACCACACAAAAATAAACTAAATGGACCTGAATAGACTTAAAATGAAATAAAATAACCCAAACTAAATTGAACTGAGTTTAAATAAAGTAAAATAAATCAAATATATTTTACCTAATAGAATCTAATTAAACTAACTCGACCTAGAAAAACCTAAAACAATCCAACCCATTTACCCCCACCTAGACCAAACCAAACCAAAATGAACAAAACTAAACTGAATAGAATATAATAAAAATAAACCATTCTAAAAAAATTATTAGAATTACAAAAAACTTAACTAAACCATTCCTCCCTAAATTGAACTATGTTGAACCAAACTGACCTAAAGCAAATACATCCAAACCAAATGGAACAAACTCAAACTAAACCAAATTAACCTAACCAAATTAAAAAAAATAGTTCAAAAAAACCAAACTAAACAATCATAGGTAATAGTGAACTAAACTAGATAGATTTAAACTAAACTAAATTGAATTAAATTGAAAGAAGCTAAATTCAACTAAACCATATTTTGAAGAATATATTCGATTTGAAAAGAAATCTAAACTAAATTGAACCCAACCAAATTGAGTAGAACTAACTCAACCTAAATATGATAGAATCAAACTAACCAAAACTAAAATGAACTAATTTGATTAGATGAGAACTAAATTGAAGGGGATAAAACCTAATTAAACTGAACATAACTTCCTTTAATCAAACCAAGAAGTACCAAATCAAATAAAATTTAATATAATTAAACTGAACCACAATTAATGGGGTTATTTTAAACCAAAGTTTAACTAAATTAAATTAAACCAAACCGACCCAACCTAATCCAAGTAGAATTTAACAGAACTATCCCAAACTATACTAATTATATTATAATTGATCTAAACTAAAATAACTTAACCTAATGATAATTAAACTATTTAAGTTAAATAAAACTAAAATAAATATAATTAAACTGAACTAAACTACCCAAAATGACTCAACCTAAAGAAAAATAAATGAAAATGAATCAGCTAAAATAATACTAAAATAAATAGGATGAGATAGAATCAAATGGAATAGCACCAAACCAAATTGAAAAAATACTACCCAACCAAACTAAATCAAACTAACAAGAATGGAATTTAATTTAACAAAAATAAATAAGCCTAACATAAACTAAACCATAAAAATTGAAGTGAACCAAAGGAATTAAAAATTTTAAAACAAAACCAAAGTAAATAGATATGAATAAACCTAAATTGAACTACATTAAATTAAATAGAATATAAATGAAATTAAACAAACATTTTTTTTAGATCAATTCAATTTGAAAATTCCAAAATTTTCTAAATATATATAGATTAAAATTTTAAATAAATAGATACATAGAAATAAATGATGGGAGAGGGTGCCTCTCACCTTCATGTTTGATAAAATAAAAATGAAACCCTAAAGAGGATGGTTTATTTTAAAGATAATATCTAAGGAATCCTTAAGTAGGTAAATCATAAGGGTGGATAGGGTGTTGTTTATGTGTTTTAGATAAATTCTTCACATTCACCCCATTGTTTTGTTTTCTTTCAATTCATCTGGAAGTTAACTCCTTATCCCATGAGTAACTATAATTTGATAGTAGAGATGGAGTCCTTTCTAGCTTAAGATAAGATAAAGGGTTTTAATTCAATCCAATTTTACTTATTCATGCTAGGAAGAGGAGGGGGTAGGGGATTAGAGATAAATCATTAGGGGTTGGTCAGTTATCAAAGAGGGGGAAATTGATTTTATATTTTTTTAATATCATATAACTCTCTAATTTTAAAATATTTGTTTTATTTAATCAATGGAAACAACTATATTGAACCATATCCATATGTCTTTTCTTTCCATATGTTTAAATAAAACCAAGGTTATATGTCTATATAAAGTAATATTTTTCTAAAATCATTAAAAAAATTCAACATTATGACCATAGTTTATAAAATTATGGATATAACCCTCTATATACATGGCTCTTAAATTCATGGAAATAAAACAGTGATAATATAATATATTAAAAGAATTTAAACACTTTTTTTGTTAACCATATATAATTTTTATTTTTTTATCACCAATGATTTCGTACTTCCTTGATTTTGAAAACAAAAAATTGTATTCCATATACTGTTTTCATATTCTTTAGATAAGAAAAAATAATATTTATTTTAATTTATTTGATAAATTTTTCCTTACTTATTCTTTTTTTCATGACCAAAACTCTATCGTAAACTTTAATAGAACACTTATTCTTGGTGAATTTGATTGCATGACTATAATCCCATAATTTTATTACACATATAATTTTATGTTTGTGATATTTTTAGAATAAAATGTATGCATTTTCCATGTCTTTGCCTCTATAATTTCCATTATTACTATCATTGATTTGATGACCACCATAATTTTGAAATTTGATAGTGTCATCCACATTTTATTTTTATTTATTTAAAATTATGATATTCTTATTAATGTGAGAGGAATATCTATAATCATGTATCCTCATTTATTCATTATTGGTGTCCTTTTATAAAACTTTAACTAAATTAGTTCTTTCCATAATCTTCTTCTTCTACTTCTATTATATATAACTAAATTGACATTTTACTAGTGTTTTTTTAATCTCTATTGATCTTATAACATTATAATACACATCTGCTTCACTTATTATAAAAAAATTATACTTTTACTTTAACTTAATTTTTATATTTATTTATTAAGTTAACCTTCTTTGGGGATCTACTTTCTTTATAGATATATCAGTATTAAATATTTTTCACAATTTATATCCCTGAGTTTATATATTATAGAAACAAAAAAAATAACAAGTAAATATATCATTATAGTTATATATTATCCTCTTACATAGAGATATATTTTGGGTTTATCTTAAAAATCTATAGACACACATTTTGAACCAAATATTTCAAAAATATATAATTTCTTTAATAAACGATTTCTTTATTTTCTCTATGGAATGTTGTTAATGACTTTACCATTTTTTATCTTTTAAAAATTTATTCCATTACTTATAATGGTAATATATGGAATTTTTTTAGAACTATTATTATTAAATACCAATATAATTTTTTCCACATAATGGTATCTTTGAATTCTAAGTTAATCATCCAGTTTTATAGACAATTCACCAAAATTTTCTATAAACATATCATCTGGAACACTTTAAAATTTTAAAAAACTTTTATTTGTAACTATTTTAATTTCGATTTCCATATTCCTATTAGTGAAAACCATTGTAATTGAGTATTTCAATCATCCTAGTTATCAACACTACTATAATAGTTGATTTATTTATTAAATTTTATTATTCTTTAATTTTCAAATTCAAAACTATTAATTTTTTAATTTTTTTTCTAATATCCATTCATCTAATTATTTTTCTAAGGGTTTACTGAATTCTTATCATTTTCATAAGTAATTTCATATACTTCATTGTGAAAACATAACATTCTTTACCTTTTTTAATTGATAATAAAAATATTTTAAGTATATTTCCTATTTTATCTTAATATTTATAATATCTTCTATATGGTTATAATTGTTGACGAAAATTACATTAGCATTGTACTGATTAATCACAAACATAAAATCATTTTCTTTATCATATTTTTAATCTTACATTTATTTCAACTCTAAATCATAATATAAATATGCATCCTTCTTTGAAAAAATATTTCTTCATTGAAAATTATTTTATTTATCATTTAATTTTCTTTTTTGAAACTTCCTAGATGTTTATTTTAGATAATATTCCTCTTATTATTAACTTTCAAATATAATGGAATAATTTCTAGTAAAATTTCATAATTTTACACACTTAAAGTAATTTATTGGAAACTTCTTTTTAAATTCTCCTCTCCCGTTATTTGCATTGCTAGACAAAAAAATAAATTCAATAACTTTTTCATATGTACATTCTTTAATAAAATGTTCTTCATGCTTTTAAAATTTATTTATTTTGGATTTTACTTTGATTATTGAGTTTCATCATTCATACTCATTTAATATGAATCTATTATGAATTAAATATCATATAGATAAATTATATTTAATTATATTTCTTCAATTATAAACACCTTGGGACTGAAATAGGAAGAAAATATTTTCGTTATCATTTTAAAAATTTCCAAATATTTAATAATTTCTCTAAGTCTTCTAATTTATTGACCAACAACTTTAATAATTATATTAAATAAATAATCCATGATATAACATCCTTAGGAATTAAATTTTATTTTCTAATAACTGTATATTTTTTCTTTTACTTTTAGATTACCCTTGTGTATTTTTAATATTTTATGAAACATATCCTTTGAAGATTTTTAACACATAAAATTAATTTATATGTCACTAGATAAAATATATCCTAAGTAATTCATAAAAATTACATCAATATCCATATATTCCATTACCTTTTCTATGATAGTTAATCCAAATTATTCAGAAATAATTATGTTAAGATTTATAAATAATATAATTTGGATTTTTAATTATCTAAAATAATGCATCAATTTTTTATTCTAAATTTGATAGTTTTGACCATAAATGGATGAAATTATTATGTAATTAATTGGGGTCTCCATATTTATAGTAATTAAGAAAGAATATATAAGTAAATATTGAATATTTAGGATATAATACCAATTATTGGTGTAAAAATAAAAGTTTTAAAAATAGTGGTATATCCAGGGAAGGTGTGTGAATAAAAATCGTAATTATTTACATTGTTTTATCTATTTAGATGTTGTAATTTTCAAACTTTGGATTATGTTATTTTTTTTTAAAAAAAATCATCATGGATCTATTAAAACTAATCAAATAGAGAAGTACAAAATCACACGTGAACAAAAAGTTTATTTTATTCACCTATAATGTGGAGAAAAATTCAAGCTCTGTAGATAGTGCACTACTCCCAAACACATATCGCTATAATCACTTTCTTGATTAAAAAAATTACAAGGATAAATTTTTCATAGGGCCCACTAACCATTATAAATTATGTCTCATTGTTATAGATTCATTCTTTAGAATCTAAATATTAAAGTAAAAAATACACACTTCTAATTTGGATACACAATTTCATATCATACTCCCCTTTATAAGAAATTACCTATAATTATTAAATTATTCAATGAATAAGTATAATATTTAATCTTCCTTTATCTATTTTTTTATATTTCAAAGAAATAATATCTAAATATTCAATTATAATATATAATCTATTTAATTTTATGATTCTCCATATATTTTAAAATGATTCAAATATTATTTAGATCATTCCAATATATCTCTATAAATATAGTGGGATATATTTTTTCATATAGTTTTCCTTTTTATATTCTATGTAAATCGTATATATGAGGTGAAGATAAATAGTTGAATTTGTGAATAAAATAAACATAACAAGAAAATTATTCCATGTTGAATTAAAATTTCTTATGGTTATTTTTAGTGATGAGTAATTCTATTAATTTCTTCATTGTTTAGAAAAGTAGATGTTTATAAAGATTTTGGATTCCATGAATTTTAAAAATCATCAAGGATTTAGAGATTATTTAATGCTTTAGTGGAATCATCATAGTTCATGGGAATTTTTTAAAGATGATTTTGGTAAGTCTACTAGAATTCAGGATAAAGAAACCATGACATGGTTATTAATAACACATTTTAGTGTATTTTATGGAATTTTTTTGTTTATCTATTCCATTTGAGGGCTTATACATATCATGATTTTATGTTATGGTTTTGAAGAATTCACTTAACATGTCATAGTCTTATTCATCACATAAACATATAGTTCATATATATGTTAATTGAATTTGATAATTAGTTGAAAATTATAAGTGATAAATAAAAACACTTAATTATTTTTATATTGAGAGTTGATAAATGAAAACATGTTGTGTTTTACGGTGAAATATCATGGTTTTTTATGAGGAATGTTAAAAATAAATGATGACTGGTCAAATTTTAATTTTTCATCTTAAAATTTATCTATAACTTTAGGATTGACCATATGGTGACTTTGGAATAATTTAAAGGATACTTGGAATACATTTATGTATTTATTCATGGGATTGATTTATTTGAATCTTGGATAAATGTTAAATTTTATTCATAAACTATATCATTATAGTGACTTAGTGGAATCTTATTTTTTAAATTAACTTAAGTATTGGTGTGTGTTAAGGGATGAATCATGGGGTTTTCTATCATGGATGAGGTTTTTTGGATTAAAATAATGATATATATGATTGTTTAATGAAATATTTATACTTTGAAAAGGTTAAGGATTCTAACTTCTTTTTTTTATTTTAAGTGAATTCATATAATTTGATTTATGTGGTAGTTAGAAAATCATCTCAGGTGCATAGAAATTAATTATAGATAACATAATTAATAGAATCATGCTTAGAATATAGAAATTGTGTTAGATCCTACATAAATAAATTAAAATGAAATAATAAAATATTTGGAAATGGGGAAATTATAGTAAATATTATTGAGATTAAAATTAAATGAAATAGTTAATCACATTCAAAGGATGGTAACAATGGAAATCAAGGTGGTAAAAGTTTTTATAAATTGAGGATGTAATGGAAAGGGGTAAAGGGGGGTTGATGTAATGGTTAAGTAACAGGTTTATTTCTTATTGTGATTCCTTATAAGGTGATTTTATACAAACAATATTTTCAAATGTTATTGAATGATTGTTTAAACCTTTATAATCGGTGTTCATGTGGTGGAAACAAAGGTGTGAAGAGGGTTATGTTATTGTGAGGTGGTGGTATTCTAGTTTGGGTAAGTGGTTTAACTATAGATAATTGATTTATATTTCCCAAGGATATGTGGATACTAGAGTATATGAGTAGGTGGGTTGTGAATATTTTTTTGATTTGGATTATGTCTATGTATTGTACTTGATGAGGTAATTTTATATGCTAGTTTGTGTATATGATGTTGAAATTATATAAGGTTACTTATGCTCAAAAATATAATGTGATTGTTTAGGATGTGTTACTTATATTTTATCTTTGAAGAGTTTGATGTGAGTTTATATTAAGGAATGATATGGTTATATATTTTTATTATATTAATACTTTGAAAGGACATTCATGATGATTTTCATGTGATTTATTGGTTTTATCTTGATATTAAGGAAGATATATAATTTATAGATAAGTTGATGGAAATTTAATATTAGTGATAAAAGGGTGTTTCCTAGAAAAATCACCCCTTTAGTGAATGTTTTATAGTTTTATAGTGATTTAAAGGAATGTAAATGATAATAAAAGTTGAATATAGAGGTTTAATATCTTTAGTTATATTTAACCATATCTCACATAATATGAAGTGAAAGTTTGAATTTCAATTTTAAAATATTTATCATCAAACTTTATAAATTAAGTGATATGATTGGTTAATTAAAGGACAAAATGTATTTAAGAGGTATTTAATTTGAAGGTTTATATTTTTAGGTGTTTATCTTATTTATATATTTTCAATTATCATGAGATTTTTTAAGAGGTATTTGATGTAGAGGGGTGGTTTTTTTGTATATTTCCCCTTTATGTGTTCTATGGGAATTATAGAAGAAAGAGTAAGATGAAGAGTTTTATTTGAGTATAAATTATACCCGACATAAAAAAAATATCATGCTGAATTAAAATACATCATGGTTTGTTCCAATGATAGGTAATTATAATAATGTATTCATTATTTAGAATATATAAGGGTTGGTGAAGTTTTTGGTTGGAAAAAATTTAAAAAATTGTCAGGTTTTGGAGATTACATTATATTTTAGTGGAAACTTCATGGTTATTGGGATTGGTTTGAAGATAATTTGGTGGATATATTTTAATTTTGGACTATGACACCATGAAACGGTTATTAAAAACATGTCATGGAAGATCTTGTAGAATTTTGGTGTTTCAGATGTTTGACTAAAGGACTAAATATGTCATTTTCTTGGAGAATACACTAAAAATGTCATAGTTTATTCATAATGACATGTTGTAGTTCAGATATACATGGATTTAAATTGGTAATATGTTACAACTTATAAGGGATAAATTGAAAATGTAACACCCCAGTTAAATAAAGAGTATGAAATTTTTATATTTATCCATATTTGTGAATAAAATATTAATATTACTTTAAAGGGGATTCTATGCTCGATGGCGTACCCAATACGCAACAACGAGTTTCTTGGGAATCTTACGTTGCACTCTAATAATAAAATAATATTATTTTAAATGGTAGTTAACGCCTAGATGTTATGATGGAGGGAATGAATAGAACTAACTACAAAATTATTATATATGTTTGTCAAATATTTTTACTTTTTACAATAAATGTTAGAGGATTAAAAATGATAATGTATCCAATTTTAAGCGTAGACAGTCTAATATTCTTTAAAAAATTCGATTAACCGCCTTTTGATGGAGAACCTCTTTTAAATCCACTTTTTGACAATCTTATGTGTTATATTTGAAAAAATAAAATTCTTATTTAGAATCGGGACATCAAAATTTACTTTGTTTAAATTTTTGGTATCTTTATGATAAAGTTCATTTTTAATGAATAGTGAAAAATGTTGTATTTTAATTCAAAACCTCTTTTTAATCTAATTTATTTATATGATTAGATTATATTTTTAATTGGTTTTAAAGATTAAATAGAATATATTTTTACCATTTAATCCAATGGTGGTCATTGTAATTAATATCACTTTAATATTGGACATAACCGAGTGTCAATCTTTTGAAAGATATTGTTTCATAAAAACACGCTATTTGTTTTAACAGCGGGATTTAATTATAAAATTAATTAATGAAACTTCTATGTTATGAATTTGTTAAAATATACATAATTTTTGAATTCGGAATATCAAATATATCTTAGGGTGAATTTTTGGTATTTTTCTGAAAAACTTCAATTTTTGATGAATAGTGAAACCACAAAGTGGTGGTTACAAAATTTGATTTTTCATTTAAAAGGGACTTTACCACTTCTGTGATTTGAATTTCAAAAATAAAATTTAAATTATTTTAATTGTTAAGTAAAATGTGGTTCAATGGGATGAAAATAATTTTTTTATGAAAAGTAACTTTTAAGTTTTATTAATCACGATTAAAGGTAATTAGTGTGATTTAAGGTAAAAATGATATTATAATAAAATGAAAATATATTGACACTTGTACTAACCCTATTGGATGAGTTATGTCCGACCAAGACAACCCATGGGTCGATTTTTTCTACCCCATGGAGCCACTTGGGTTTGATAATGACATTTATGCCTTTTATTTAAAGTTAAAATAAAAATGTCACAAACATGATTTGTTTTACTAAAACAATTTTTACTTGTGGTTATACAAGTCATAATTTTGAATATAAATAGTAATTGGAAATCTAAAAATATTTCCTACATCATAGTATTTTTTTTATAATTTTTAGACATTAAATAAATTAAATTCTTTATGACATCATGATGATGCAGCGATGACCTCATTATTTAACGATTTAAATAAAATGGAAATATAATGCAAAATATAGAACCTATACATGTCAAAAACCTATTGTATGGGTGGATTTAGAACCCTTAGCACCTTATCCTCGAAACACATCAATGTGGGACCATTAAAATCCGAAAACCATTTGAAAATAAAGTAACATTTTATACTTTTCCAAGAGTGCCCCTCCTCTCCTCTTATAAAAGGCCCCCACCTCTACCACCTTACCCACACCTCTCAAACCTTTGGTTAGGCCAAGATCTGATCATTTTGTCTCTCCAAATCCCTCTCCTCATCCTATAATCCTTAACTTAGTCAGGAATCTTTTCAAGAAACCCTTTTGGTTCAAACCAAAGGGAGTTACCCAATTTTAAGGTAACGTCTTCACTTGTGATCTTTTGTTTTATTTTGCTTCTCCAACCCCCTAAACTCTTTTTATTCATTTATTTTGTAACAACTCCAGTATCTTCAATATACTAGGATGTTGTTACAATAGGTATTCGAGCTACACTTACACACACCTTAATCTAATGGTTAAAGAACATACTGTTTCTGTGGATGGCGAATTTCTGCCTCACGAAACGATGATTGTTCAACACTCATATAACACCTTCAAATGTGGCCATTAATATGTAAATATGTTTATATATGATATATAATATGTTTATGTTTTACTTAAGATTCTTTATTTTTCATTTGTGGCATAACATTATGGCTTCCATTATGGGTATACGCGATATCTTCATTTTAGGAAGTGTGGACTATCGCCCCCTCAAAGTGATTTGATTCGTTAATGCCATATGTGGGACGTATAAAGGATGGATTTAAAGTTATAATATATTATGTTATACTGGAATTATAATATACCTTTATGTCATTATTGTTTTATTTCCATTAAAGTATGAGATAGAAATGAAAGTAGCGTTCATGCATACGTACGGCTTACCGTCTCCATGAACGGTGCATTTCATTTCTTATCCTCAAATGTAATGTAGTATTATAAGTACATATAATGGATATATATGATTTATAATACATCTAAAGGATGAATATAATTCTAGAATTAAAAATATACACATCTCTCATTTAGTTTTAATTCCATTAATATGACATAGAAATGAAAGTAGCGTTCATGCGTACGTACGGCTTACCGTCTCCATGAACGGTGCATTTTATTTCTTACCTCTAAATGAATATGTAATATTATAAATACATGTATATTCTGGATGTATATGATATATATGATATCCAAATCAGGAATGTCATTCTGGATATAAAGAACCTTTGACCACGCGAACAACATGTAATTGTAAGAAGTCCACTTTTGACTTAAGAACCAAATATCGACAAAACAAACATTATTAACATAAATGATTACATAATGTTTATAACATGTAAATAATTGATATAAAAGGAATAATGAACTTAAAAAAGGTTCTTAATCAAGTATAAATTAACTCAAGTTTATTATTCAGTAGATTAAAGAACGATCGAGTCAAGTCGGACCTGAGGTAAGGGATCCTACTCCTCTCTTTCTTTTTAAGTACGCTCTTTTATGTCATTCCTTTTAAAGATCATATTTCTTGTTATTGGGATGTTATTTTATATTACTCTTACTGTAATTTTTATGTTCATATGATGATAGACCCTATTCTCTCTTATCAATCCATTTTGGAAGTTTTGAGTGGTGCCGTTAGGCTGCCGAATTTTCGTAAGAGATCTAACCTCTCTCTTTCTTTTTAAGTAATCTCCTTTATGTCACTTCTTTTAAGCTCCTATTTTTTATGTTGGGGGATGTTATTTTATATTCCTATTTAGGTAAACTTTATGGTAATATGATTAGATACCCTATTTGATCTCGTCAATCCGTTTTTGTAAGTTTTAAGTGGCGTCGTTAGGCTGCCGAGTTTTCGTAAGGGATTTTTCATCTCACTTTTATTCCCGTGAGATTTATACTACATTTGCCACAATTTCCTTTGAGTGGTGTATGTACTGCCCATTATTTTACTCATTGTGTAATATACTTTCATTTATGAGTATTTACATCAATTTTGTATTGTCCTTCTTTCATGAGGTGTATGTTACGAAAGATACCCATGTCGGTAAGGGAACATTTCACCCTCCTCTTTTTAAAAAGACTTATTTTGTTATGTCTTTTAAATTACATATTCTTATTTTGGGATATGTTCTTCTATATCCTTATTGATGTAAATTTTATGTACAAGTGATGAGATACCCTTTTTATCTATCATCAACTCATTTTATGAATTTTTAAGTGACGCCGTTAGGCTATCGAATTTTTGTAAGGGAACTTCTTAACCCAATTTTGATTCTTTGGGATAAACTTGTACTCCTTGAATATGTCTTTATATGAATATGTGTGAATAACCTATGATTGTTTTACACTTAATATCCACTTATATTTTGTGTATTTGTTTGTCACACATAATTATGAGATTGATTTATCCTTAATTTAAGGATACCTTCTTAATAATGGATTTCATCTCATTTTACATTTCTTTTGAGACTTCATTGTTGTTATGAACCAATTCACTCTTATATGGTGTGTATACTGTCCTTTGACATATTATATCATGAATCCCTTTATTCTCATGATATTATAAAGTTCGGATTAAATGTTATTCCGCTATTATTTGTATTCAAGAGTCTCTCATTTTGTTAAAAACTCTTTAAAAAAAATATCGTTTTAAATGTTTTAAAGATTTATTATTATAAATCTTTATCTTTAATTTCCATGTTTTCAAAATGGTTTTCAGTATTTATTTATATGGACATTAATGTTTTAAAATTATAATTCCATTAAATTCTTCAAAGTGGTATGGGACACTTTGATTCAAAAATCTCTTTTAAATGGTTTTTGAAAATGGATTGATTAATTCAATATCTGGGAATTACTTATTGTGATTGAAAATGAAATTTTGTTATTGAAATGTTTATATTTTCAATATTTTATGTGTAATGATGGTACTTGGACATTTTACGGGTGGTTACGTGGTAAACCATATGACGGGTGGTGCCATGAATACCAGGATGGGTGGTTACGTTATAACCTCCAATGCATTGGGTATGGAAGTCGGTCGTATGGCTATTCCATTAAGTATGTATGGAAGTCGGCCGTATGGATATTCCATTAAGTATGTATGTAAGTTGGCCGTATGGCTATTCCATTAAGTGATATGTGTGGAAGTCGACCGTATGTTTATTCCACTTAAGAATGTTTATGTCCCAAGTTACCTTTATATATTATGTGTTCTTTATATGGTTTTTATGATAATATTTTGATTACAAAAGGGTAAGTAATGATATTTTATTCAGTGAAGAGTTTTTACTACTTAATAAAGGTGAAGGTATTACTTTGATAAAGTATACATGGTTTACTTGTTGTTTTAAGAACTAACAGTTTTCATTCTTTGTGTATCCCTTACTGAGCTTTTTTATGCTCACCCCAAGTTTTTTTTGAAATGTTTTTTTCATAGGAATTAATGTGGAATTGGGTCAAGGATGGGATCAAGGGAATGTCATTCTATCTAAAACATGGAACTAGACATGTTTTTTTAAGAGTTTTTATTTTATGGAAACTTAGTAGAAGTTTCTACTTTGTAATCTTTTGAGATGTAATAGTTATGATCTAATTCTTTAAAAATCTAAACCTGAAAAGATCCTCAATGTGAATTATTCATTTAATTCAATATTAAGAGAGGTTTAAGGCTGGGTCCTTATAGAAAAACACCATAATTTTTTGATCGAGTACTTACCAGTGAAATGATATTTTGTTTTATAGTGACACGTCAAGGTTTTGATGGGGTGGATTAAAAATAAGTTAAACCCACCTAAACCTCAATTTTTTCTCAAATAACTTTGTTATAGACTTGGGGAACATCATATGAAAACATGGAGGATATCTTCAAGGATCCTGGTTTTATATTAACAAATTTATTTATGGGAGTGATTGATTTAAAGCTTTGATCGATGATAAGTTAGATTCATAATGGGTAAATAATGGGTTCACCGCTTGTTGTAATTACTTATGAGGTAATGTTATATAGATCATGTAATATTATATTGTTGACTAATGTTATGAACCTTTGTAATTTTTTTGGTGACTCAAAACCTGATATGTGATGGGAGACTATGTTGGTACGGGGTGTTTGTCTGTGGTTTTATTATAGATAGTTGAGGTATATTTCATATGGATATGTGTATGTTATAGTACATCAAGAAATTGGATAGAATTATTATTTTATTTTTAATATATTTATGTTCTAAACTTTATGTGGTAATTTTATATACTTATTGGTTTATATGATATTTATTTTTATAATGTGAATTATGCTAATGCATGTTAATGAGGACGTTGAAAGGATGTGGTTTTCTCTAACATTGACATGATGAAGGTATGTGGTATTCCCTATAACTGTTGTTTTATAGGGATTTAATATCCCCAAAATATATGTGGTTATTATTTTTATATATATATCGCTATATAGTTTTTGTTATTGTTATAGTTATATGGTCCCTACATGCAGTAACAAATAGTTTTTTTCGTAGTAATTATATAGTCATAAAATGTATGAATAGTGAGATGTGATGACTAATGTATAGAAATTATTTTAATTTGGTTATGGTGATGTGGTTATGGTGTTGTGGTTATGGTGATATGGATGTTGTGCCATGGTAGTGGTAATACTAATGTGATGATATGAATATTATGGTGAATGGCATGTAGAGGTTTTCTTATGAAAATGTTTCTCTTGGTTATTGTTTATAATTAATTAATATTTTTATGACATTCACAAATATTTTATTATGCATATTCACTCGATATAGGAGATGTTGGAGGAGGTACCTACTAGATATACTTATATACTCACCCTATTATATTTTTTATTTTGTACTTTCGGTATCGTGTCAATGGTAATGTATCTGATAATTTTTTACTTATACCAGGTATGATTGTCTCTGCACTGTGACCAATTGGACGTAGCTTCTGTGGTCACTCTTGGTTTTATTCTTGGTCCAAGAGAATTCCTACCAAAATTAGGATGTGATAATAAAATTAGAAGTAAAAAACTACCTTTTAATATTTCAAAGTGAATTCTCCCCACTTATTTCAATTTATAATTTTTTGGGATAATTTTAGATATTTTATTATTTTATTTTTAGTTTTTATCAATTGGACTTATTCTCATTTAGATCCCATAAAAATAATTATTAGCCCTTTATTTTTATTTTCATTGATCTTATCTTTTATTCTTCAATTATTTAAATGAATATCTAAATTACTTTGCATAGAAAATAATTCAGTTTAAATAAATATGTTGCTTTGTAATCAATATAAGAAAAATCAATGTATTATTTTTATACTAATCCATTTCCATATAAATCATCATTAAAAAATTCTTAGACTTGTTATCTTAATTTTCTTCATGTTAAAATTTTATAAAACAAATATTAATGTAACGTTCCGACCCGTCTCACTAAGATGGTGGTCGGACCGGTGCATCACATGACCTCAATCACATCTCCCTGAATGCCAGAGGTTTCCGACTAGAAGCGAGGGCCTTTTTCATATTCATGGGGGAGACTATGCCCTCATAGGTAATAGGTATTATCACAGCAGAAGTAAACAGAAAATAAATAATAAATAGCATAAGCATATAAATTAATAAACTATAGCAGAAGCAATATAAATAATCCCAACTGAATACATAATAAATGCAAAAGCTGATAAATGAAACTAAGTACAAAAATGATGTCATGCCATGATGTCTTTCTAAACTAAAAACATGGAAAATATAAACCCAAGCATTCTATCAACTAAACGGAAAAGACACAAAGCAACAACTGCATCACGAGAAAAGCTCAGTCCACTACCCCAGTCTCCATCCTAAGTAGTAAGAAACAATCAAGCATCGGGAGCATCACGCTTCACTTTTTCAATACCTGCAAACATATAATCTACTCGGGTATCAATGATGCCCGAGCAGGGTGTGAGATAAAATCCCAGTAGGCCAGCACCCACAGTGTCTAAACCTTTCCATTTCATGGAATAATAAAATATTGTGTTCAATTATATAACAATTTCAGATAATTTATTAAGTGTAATGAAATAAATAGCTCAGTCCGGGTTCCCAACAGAACCCGTCCCTAATCACCTGCTTCAGCCTAAGCAGGAAGTCTGAAAGGAGTACCTATAAGCAGAATACACATATGCATATATATAAATCCTGTAAGAGTAAGGTAAAAGAAGGAATAGGCATAACCCCAAGATTGTGCTTTAACTTGGGGTCTAAGTCATGTGTCAACTAGGTGTGCTTCAACACACCAGAAAATATATCAAATCTCAAGGGACTAAAAATGAAATTAATATAAACCTTCAATGCTTCGTTATTAAGATTCAAGTTGAGAGTTGGAGTCTAAGCCCATCCCAAAGGTATCGCTATGGAACATCCTTCAATTATCCAATACCACCGAGCTCGTCCAAAGTAATCTTTTAAAAGACCAAGTATCACTCGAGGCATGAATTTACCCTGAGTCTATCCCGATCTCACAAAAAGGGGCCGGGCACCATCCGAGGCTGGCTTAGCCACATTATCAACAGATCTATCCCGATGGGCCCTTTTGGAACCGGTATCACTCATAAGTATTAGAAATCCTGGGGAAGTCTCGGTCCGGCAAATCCAAGAACACCGCCCCCTGACACATAGAGGTAACCGTCAGGAACGAAGGGTCTAAGCGTGGCCCTTAATACGGGACTCACCCCCTTTCCCCGCCCTGAATTTAATTAAAGTTTTCACAATAGTAAATATGACATCAGCATATGTAATTCCAGCTTGAAACTAAACAGGCACACTCATGCATCACATAGTGAAAATTAACTATTTCAGCATAGAAATCTTAATGAGAAAACGTATTGCATCAACATAAGCAGATAAAATGAACTTTTAAATAAATAAATAAATTAGAACAACCAACTACCAAAGATCCAACAATTATAAGGTTCATAATTAATCTAAATTAATTATTTAAATTAAACATCACAGAAATAGGCTGCGCAACACATGGAGTTAATTAAATAAAATGCTCGGGCATGCACATTTAAATAAATAAATAATTCAGCAAAAACAACAATAAAAGATCCAATAATTTAAGCTTCATAATTATTCTAAAATAATTATTTAAATTAAACACAACAATAATAGGATGTGTAACACATGCAGTTAAAAGAATTAAATATACGGGCTAAAGGAATTTATATTGACCACATCGGCACACCCAAAGGGGTGTCCGACCACATTGCAAAAATTTAAAAAAATTAATTAATGATCAATGGGGATGCAACAACTAGGAGAAACAATTGAATTAAAGAAATTGGGTGAATTTTCACAAAGCCAGAAGGCATCGACTAACGGCACAACGCTGCGTTTTTATAAATCGCAACGAAACGGAGGGAAAGAGAGTAGATGTCCTGACGTATGGTCGTAGATGATCCTATGATCCATGGTAGGCTTTGATTTGACCTAAAATGGAAGAAAACGGATGATTTTAGAAAAACCCCAAAATAGGGTAAAATCCTTCCGTGGTGAACTGCGCAAAGGATTTGGAATGAGATCGCACGATTTTTGGTGCGTGGGATACGTCTTACCGAGAGATTCACAACGCAGCTAACGGAGGAGAAAACAAACAAACGGAGGCGCGGTGATCTTCCAAAGCTGGAAGGAGGTGGTGTGTACCACATAGGGAGAGGGGGTGCACCACGCATAGAAGAGGGAGGAGAGGAAGAGAGGAGAAAAAAATAAAAAGGAAAGGAAAGAAAAGAACAAAGAAAATAAAAAGGATATAAATAAATAAAATAATAAAAATAAAATGGTGGAAGAAATGAAATAAATATTTAAAATGGGTTTACCTCATTTTAATTATTTTTAATTTTTCTCCAACCGTGTCTATATTATTATTTATTTTTATCCCTCTTTAAATTTTATTAATTTCCATTAATGCTTTTTAGTTATTTTTAACCTGAATGTTGCACTATGGCGCGACGTAATATTTTACATAAAGCCTGAGCAAACATTTAATTAATTTTAACAGCTTCTCGGGACTCGTAATAGGGTGTGCGGGTGCACACCCTAGGTCGCTTTAAAGATTTGGATTAAAAACTTAAATGGTTTGCACCTTGATTTATGTTGAGACATTATGTGCATTTACGTGGGTAATTAATAATATTTTATCTAACCCAATAATAAATATTCACCCCAATATATACGTGTTATATACACACACACACACACACACACATGTATATGCATATATATACACCTGCACATGTATATATAACTATATATATATATTTATTTAATCTCATATATATAGATATACCTCGTATATATATATACCTCAATGTTTTTGTCCCAATATAATAATAATAACAACAATTAAAAAAATAATTACTATTTAATTCAACCCATCAATTACACCATTAATAACTTAAAAACAATAACCATAAAAAAGATAATGGTTATTAAATAAATATTGATTGTGCATTTGTATTTAATTCGAATAATTAATAATATCACATTTATTACATTGTGCAGTTATTATTTACACTGCAACATGATTTATTAATTGTGGATGCGCATTTTCATTTATTGTTTTCAAAATAAATAATCATATTAATAATAAAATTTTTAATATATCTAATTGCCAAAAAAATATTTAAAACGCAAATAAATTATCTTCGGGTGTGATATGACTAAACGTCCAACGCTCGAAAAGGTTATACCATGCCTAGAGTAAACTCCACATCCCGAAACTATTGGTGGTGTCAGATTTCTCATTCGATGCATCGTTTGAGAGGAAATAATTATTTATTATTTAAAAATCAGAATAATTAATTAATTAAAAATAAAGACGATATTATCAAGTACGAGGGTGTCAAACACCTGATGCAAATCAAGGTTATACCCTACCTAGGGTAAACATGGCATTCCATATCTAACGGTAGTCTCATATTTCTCATACGACACACCGTTTGAGAGAAAATAATTTTTTATTATTTAAAAATCGGAATAATTAATTAATAAAAAATAAAGATGGAATTATCATACGCGATGGTGCCAAACACCCGATGTGAATCAAGGTTATACCCTACCTAGGTTAAACCCGGTGTTTCGGACCTAACGGTGGTCTCAGATTTCTCATATGACGCACCATTTGAGAGTTATTTCATTTTTTTGAAAATAAACAAACATGCATATCAATAAAATAAACTTAATATTTTTATTCTATCAACACTGCAGTGTCGACTATCGGAAACAAAAAGTTCTGACGCTTGGTTTTAAAACCGACTTACCTAGTTAACTGGAAAAAAAATTATTTCCTATGTTTTTTTCATTCGGTTCAAAACACGGAACGTTACAACCATCCCACCTTAGAACTTCTCATCCCCGGGAAGCCTTCAGGAAAAATGTAACTCTCACGCGATCTACAAGGTCATGAAGTCTCATACAAAAGGTCTTCAAACACTCAACACACGTTCAAACTTTGGTTAGGAAAGTGGCATATAAGCCATTAAGATCTGAGCCAATGCTTATTTTTCAACTGAAACATCAAGACGGTACCTATCCAAACACATTCACCTAGATACATGGCCTTGTCGTCGTCTCATTAACTTTTGGTCAAAGTTAATTCCCACCTTAGGTTTTAAAGTTAGAAAAAAGCAACTTCCGAGTCATGGCACCTCCCAGTATCATAATTTTCTACCAGACACGCCCTTAAGCATTCTAGCGATGCTTTTCTCTTGATTTTCGAAATGGATAAAACGGTCGATTCCCCATCTCCCTTAAAGCCCAAGTTGAGCCAGATTTGTAGGGAAATCTCTGGTCAACCCAAACCGCACTTGTCTCACCTGATGACATTTTAGAAAATGGTCTTTCCCTAACCACTTTATTGAATAAGAGAAAGAACTTGTCAATCCACTTCAAACAACCATTTAAGAAGATGCCCAGCTTAGATGGCAGGTGTTTTATAGACTAAATTGTGATGCCTTCTTCAAAGGTATCTCACATTTACCGCAAACACGCCCACCGAAGTTCATACATGACCTCCGGTGACGTTCCTTGATTTAGGCATCACCAACCACGATAACAAGTCTGGGGTAACCTCAGATTGGCACAAAAAGAGTGAAAGGGACTAACGCAAGGTAGTCCATGCTCCATGTTTATGAGTGAGATGTTGGTTCAAGGGCAAGATGCCCATATCAAAACATTGACCGAGCCCGGAGTAGCATTGGCCTGGCGGTCATGTTAGATAAAACGACTGGTGTACAAGAGTTCATCCAAGGAATTCCTACACAGAAATCTGAGGGTCGTTAAAAAATAAACAAAGCCTCGATAAGAATGACACATCAGTGTGAAATATAGAGAAAAACACCCTAAACAAGCCCAAAAACTTTTAAAGCTTTAGCATGGAGTAAGACCGATGCTATCTTAGTGCATCAAAGATGAAGTCATTATAGGGGACATGATCATCACTTAAGGAAGAGTACACTAAGAGGTTTTGGAGATTACTAGAAGGAAAAAATTTAAACAATTGGTATGAAAACCCAACCAAACTGGCTAGTGTGTCAAAACACCTGAGTCTTTGGAAGTCATCCCGAGCATTGGGATAGACTTGATTCCTTTAACACAGAAGTAATTGTACTATAGAGATGACCTAAAATGTATTTAATAGTTCAAGACTTGAAAATTATACTGGACTCAATCGGTTCATCACAATATTAAGCACTTGACAGTACCGCGTACGTGAAAGCATACTACCCCAAGGTGATACAGAAGCAAGATGACTTTTAACTCGGATGTCGATGTACCAAGTCATCTATTTCTGTGGAGAAGAGAGGGTCGAATGACCTATGAAGTAACTGACCATTCTTAATTAATTACTAACCTGATGGAAAAATCATTACCTGATGATCAAACCCAAAAAAAAGTCAAGGAAAACATGTCCACCCATCCAAACAAGGGTGTCATTTTTTTAAGAAAGGGGTATGACTAGGGACAAAGAAATGTGAAAGGTTTTATTCCAAAGAAACTCAAGGAGAAACTCAAACTACCCTTATACCATGGTCTTAAACAGAGGACATCACTACAAGTTCCACATTAAAGCCCTTTATATTTAATCACATTTAATCTTTACTCATCAAAAGATTTAATCAAAACATCAAGTAAAATTTTTCAAAACAAACACAAGGTACTTGTTCTTAACCAACACCTCAAGGAAAAACATGAAAGTTGTATAAAACTTCATTTTAAAACATTTTACATTAATTGACATCTTGTCCTTAATTAGGAAATATATCACATAAAATGTTTTTAAGAATATAAGGCAACCTACAAGGGTCCCACTAAGCTGTCCTGGGTTCATTAGAATGAAACCCAAAAATAGTTGTTTAATTATTAAGAGTCACAACACCCATACTGGGTTATCTCATAAGGAACATGCACCAACTAGCCTACTTGGTCATAGTTGGGCCTTTAGGTAGTTAACCAATTCATTTGAAATTATAACATGTTCAAACACATATCATCCTAGATATATGGGTGACTATCAACCTAATAAGAAACTATACACTTTATAGTTTTTGGCATTTGGATCCCAAAAAAGGCATCCAATAAATTGTAGCAAAGCAACCAATTACATAACAAACAAGCTAGCAGGTCACTGTAAGAAGCTAGCAGAGAGATACATGTTGTAATCATAGAAGCATAACATTTTAATCATAGATACATGCTAATAGGCACAGAAGCATGATACAAGGAAAACATGGAATTAAACAGGCAGCATGGAAATAGGCTAGAATGAGAAATATATCACCAAAACATGGTATATAAAAATTCATACTAAAAAAATTACAAGACATGGCATATGTTTAAGGCACGCAATTTGAATCAACAGGCAGCCTAAAATGAAACTACATGGAATGGCACTATGCATGGAATGTGAATTCCTATGTGCCTAATATGATGAATGCAATGATTCATCCTTACCTTAACAGGTCAAGGGTAAAATATCATAAATTTCATAAATTCATAAGTAGTGGAAATTACACCAATCACTCGAGGTGAAATCACATCAATTGTAACAACAAAAAGTATGAACAACAATCCCAACCCTGGACACTTGGTCATTTCCCGTACATGGGGTGATTAGTCCCAAGCATGACTATTAACCAAGTGTTGACACATTCCTAGTCTCCTATCTAACAACCCAAAACAGTAATACAAAGGAAAAAAATACCACCTATGATACCACTTTGTAACGTTCCGACCCGGCTCACCTCTAAGACGGTGACCGGACCGGTGTGTCACATGACATCAAGCGCATCTCCCCAAACACCAGAGGCTGCCGACTAGCAGCAAGGGCTTTTTTCATGTCTGTGGGGGAGACTATGCCCTCATAGGTAATAGGTATTATCACAACGTAAGTAAATAGCAGATAAATAATAAATAGCAGAAGCATATAAATTAATAAACTACAGCATAAGCAATATAAATAATCCCAAATGAATACATAATAAATGCGGAATATGATAAATGAAACTAGGTACAAAAATGATGTCATGCCATGATGTCTTTCTAAACTAAAAAAATGGAAAACAGAAACCCAAGCATTCTATCAACTAAACATAAAAGACACAAAGCAACAACTGCATCATGAGAAAGGCTCAGTCCTCTTCCCCAGTCTCCATCCTAAGAAGCAACAAACAATCAAGCATCAGGAGAAGCATGCTTCCCTTTGTCAATACCTGCAAACATATAATCTACTCGGGTGTCAACGACACCCGAGTTGGGTGTGAGATAAAATCTTAATAAGCCGACACCCGAGGTGTCTAAAACTTTCCATTTCGTGCAATAATAAAATGCAGTGTGCAATTATATAACAATTTCAAATAATTTATTAAGTTTAATGAAATAAATAACTCGGTCCGGGTTCCCAACGGAACCCGTCCCTAATCACCTGCTTCGGCCTAAGACGGAAGTCTGAAAGGAGTACCTATAAGAAGAATACACATATGCATATATATAAATCCTGGAAGAGTAAGGTAAAACAAGGAAGAGGTATACCCCCAAGCTTGTGCTTTAACTTGGGGTGTAAGTCATGTGTCAACTAGGTGTGCTTCAATACACCATAAAATATATCAAATCTCAAGGGACGAAAAATGAAAATAATATAAACCTTCAGTGCCTCGTTATTAAGGTTCAAGTTGAGAGTTAGAGTCTGAGCCCATCCCAAAGGTATCACTTCAGAACATCCTTCATTTATCCAATACCACCGAGCTCGTCCAAGGCAATCTTTCGAAAGACCAAGTATCTCTTGAGACAAGGATTTACCCTGAGTCCGTCCCGATCTCACAAAAAGGGGTCGGGCACCATCCAAGGCTGGCTTAGCCACATTGCCAATGGATCCATCCTGATGGGACCTTTTGGAATCGGTATCACTAATAAGTATTAAAAATCCCTGGGAAATCTCAGTCCGGCAAAGCCAAGAACACAACCCCCCGACACATAGAGGTAACCGTCAGGAATGAAGGGTCTAAGTGTGGCCCTTAATACTAAACCCACCTCCTTTCCCCACCTTTAATTTAATTAAAGTTTTCATAGTATCAAATATGATATCAACATATGTAATTGTAGCTTGAAACTAAACAGGCACACCCATGCATCACATAGTGCAAATTAACTATTTCAGCATAGAAATCTTAACGAGGCAAAGTACCCCATCAACATAAGCAGATAAAATGCACTTTTGAATAAATAAATAAATTAGCACAACCAAATACCAAAGATCCAACAATTATAAGGTTCATAATTAATCAAAAATTAATTATTTAAATTAAACATCATAGAAATAGGCTGCGCAACACATGGAGTTAATTAAATTAAATGCTTGGGCATGCACATTTAAATAAATAAATAATTTAGCACAAATAAAAATCAAAGATTCAACAACTTAAGGTTCATAATTATTCTAAAGTAATTATTTAAATTAAACACAACAAAAATAGGTTGTGTAACACAAGTAGTTAAATAAATTAAATATACGGGCTAATGGAATTTATATCGACCACATCGGCACACCCAAAGGGGTGTCCGACCACATTGCAACAATTTAAAAAATTTAATTAATGATCAATGAGGATGCAACAACTAGAAGAAACAATTGAATTAAAGAAATTAAGATAATTTTCACAAAGCTGGTACGCACCGACTAACGGCACAACGATGCATTTTTATAAATTGCAACGAAATAGAGGGAAAGAGAGTGGACACTCTACCTTATGGTCGTAGATGATCCTCTGATCCATTGTAGGCTTTGATTTGACCTAAAACGGAAGAAAATATATGATTTTAGAAAAACCCCAAAATAGGGTAAAATTCTTTCGCGGTGAATTGCGCAAAGGATTTGGAATGAGATCGCACAATTTTTGGTGCGCGGGAAACGCCTTACTGAGAGGTTCACAGTGCACCTGATGGTGGAGAAAATGGATGACGAATGGAGGTACAGTGATATTCCGAAGATGGAAGGAGGTGGTGTGCACCACATAGGGACATGGGGTGTGCCACGCACAGGAGTGGGAGGAGAGGAAGAGAGGAGAAAAAAATAAAAAGGAAAGGAAATAAAAGAAAAAGGAAAGATAAAAATGAGATAAATAAGTAAAATAATAACAATAAAATGGTGGAAGAAATGAAATAAATAATTAAAATGGGTTTACCTCATTTTAATTATTTTTTATTTTTCTCTAACCGTGTCTATTTTATTATTTATTTTTATCCCTATTTAAATTCCATTAATTTTTATTAATGATTTTTAATTATTTTTAACCTGAACGTTGCACTATGGCGCGACGTAATATTTTACATAAATCCTAAGCAAACATTTAATTAATTTTAACAGCTGTCTGGGACCCACAACAGGGTGCGCAGCCGCACGCCATGGGTTGCTTTAAAGATTTGGATTAAAAACTTAAATGGTTTGCACCTTGATTTAAGTTGAGACATTACATGCATTTATGTGGGTAATTAATAATATTTTATCTAACCCAACAATAAATATCCACCCCTATATATATGTGTTATATATACACACACACATGTATATTCATATATATACACCTGCACATTTAACGCCCCGACCCCAGCTACCTAGAGTCGGTGCATTACTTCATAACATTGGCATGATCACAAAAGATCAAGTCTCGAAATACCGATTAGTTTAGTAGCCTTGGAAACACTAGATACATTCATAAATGATACATTACATCATAAAGTTAAAAACTAAAATAAAAAAGTCTCCATAGTCCACACTCATATCCTCTTCTGACTATCCCTACAGGTCATTCATAAAATACTTCTTCACATCCTGGAAAATATTAAAACATTGAAAGGGGTGAGCTCAGATGCTCAGTAAGGATAACAATATAGCGGAAGCTTTTATAAATAAACATAAACATTTAAGGCAATGTATAACTAAAACAAAAGCCTTTTAAACATGAACTTCAACATAATATGGAAAAAGTAAAATGAGATAATGCCATTTACTTATTCACATGGATGTTCTACTGGTCGAATAATCACATGCAATATCAATAACCACATTCATAATGATGGAATTCATAATGCCAGACTATCATAACCACGTAGACAAGGCCTCGTGCCAAGACCACAAATAAGATTTTGTCAAGGCCTCGTGCCAAGACACTAGTTTGTCTCATGAGACCTACCGATGCATCGAGGAGCTATAGCGGGCTCCACCCTTCACTTATTAATTCCAATGAATTCCTCATATGAATAGGTTTAAACATATCATAAACCACAACATAATCGTATCACATAAAACATGCATAAAGGAAACATAACATTTCCACATTTCAATCACAAGATATCAATATAACACATTGATATAATAAAAACACTTTCAAAACCATTTTCAATACCAAAATAAAAGAAAGTTAAAACTTTGTATTTATTTTTCATTAAAAAAAGTTATGGCTTGTAGAGGAAGCCGAAACACAAATAATGGTCATGGCGGCGGAGAAGTTGTTGTCACCGCATACGTAAGACAAAAACATTCCTTTCGTCGTTTAGTAAAACTCTTTGTAAAAAAAGATTCCATTTTGAATAAAAGTCAAAGTCAAAGGGTTTTATACACCGTATAAAAGAAAGTTGTGTATAAAACAAAATATGCCTCAATGAAAGGATATTGTGACGAAGACCCTTACAAAGATAATTTTTTTTAAATAAAGTAGATCTATTATGTGTATTCACTATAAGTACACATAAATAAAGTACAAATACAAGATAGGACATAATAATATCATGACATAATTTGAAAGTAGTAGATTAACCAAAAGAATAGAAATTGAGTTAAGAAATTCCCTTACCTCGTGTCCGACTTGACTCGACTGCTCTTTAACCTCCTGAATAATAAACTAGAGTTAATATCTACCTTCTTAAGAACCTTTTTCAAGTTCATTATTCCTTTTATATCACTTATTACCGTGTCATGAACATTATGTAATTATTTAAGTTTATAACGGTCTTTTTTTCGATCTTAGGTACTTGAGTCAAAAATAAACTTCTTATAATTACACTTTGTTCATGTGGTAATATATCCATTATATACATAATTATATTCATGATGTATATATCATATACATCATATATATCTAGTATATAAATTCATTTATAATATTACATAACATTTAGAGGTAAGAAATGAAATGCACCGTTCATGGAGACGGTAAGCCGTACGTACGCATGAACGCTACTTTTATTTCTATTTCGTATTTAATGGAATGAAGTTATAATTATATAAAGGTATAATATAATTCCCGTATAATATAATGTATAATACCATTTACTCCATCCTTTATACATCCCACATATTCCATTAACGATTCAAATCACTTTGAGGGGGCGGTAGTCCGCACTTCCTAAAATGAGATTATCGCGTTTATCCATAATGGAAATCATAAAGTATGCCATAAATGAGAAATAAATAATCATAATGAAAACATAAAAATAATATATATATATCATATATGAAAATAGTGTCATCAAAATGGCCACCATTAGAGGTGTTAAAAGAATATTGAACAATCATCGTTTCATGAGGCAGTATTTCGCCACCCTCAGAAACAGTATGTTATTTAACCATTAGACGAAGGTGTGTGTAAGTGTAAACCTAATCCTTATCCTAAAAACATCCTAGTATATTTTAGATACTGTTTTTGTTACAAAATAAATGAATAAAAAGATTTTAGGGGGTTGGATAAGAAAAATAAAAAAAATAACATAAGAGAAGACATTACCTTAAAATCGGGTAACTCTTTTTGATTTGAGCCAACGGCTTCCTTTGGAAGACTTATGCCCAAAGTGAGGCTTCTAGGAGTGAGGGAGGAAAGTTGGGAGAGTATTTGGGCAGAGGTTGGCCGAGCCAAAAGGCTTTGAAAGTGTGAGTAAGGTGGTAGTGGTGGGGGCCTTTTATAAGTGGAGAGGAGGGGCACTCTTGGAAAGTAATGAAACATTACTTTATTAAGAAATGATTTTCGGATTCTAAAGGTCCCACAATAATATATTTCAAGTATAAGGTGATAAGGGTTCGAAATCCCCTCATCCAATATGTTTTTGAAAATTTTAAGCCTTATATTTTACATTATCCTTTAATTTTATTTAAATCTTTAATTAATGAGGTAATCACGACATCATCATGGTGTCATAAATAATTTACTTTATTTAATGTCTAAAAATTATAAAAAAATTATCATGATGTATGAAATCTTTTTATATTTCTAATTAATATTTATAGTCAAAAATATGACTTGTATAACCCCATTTAAAAATT
Organism: Viscum album; assembly: GCA_963277665.1. Taxonomy (NCBI): domain Eukaryota; kingdom Viridiplantae; phylum Streptophyta; class Magnoliopsida; order Santalales; family Viscaceae; genus Viscum; species Viscum album. The sequence goes on from OY728152.1 coordinate 7,433,457, forward strand.
GTTTTAGTAAAACAACTTATGTTTGTGACATTTTTATTTTAACTTTAAATAAAAGTTATTTATGTCATTTTCCTACCAAAGTGGCTCCATGGGGTCCCCAAGTTGACCCATGTATTGTCTTGGTCGTCCATGACTCATCCAATAGGTTTAGAACAAGTTTCAAGGTCATTTCATATTTTTATAATATCATTTTTACCTTAAATTTCACTAATTACCTTTAATCGCGATTAATTAAACTTAAAAGTTACTATTCACCAAAAAATTATTTTAATCCCATTGAACCACATTTTACTTTCTAATGACAACCATTTATGTCGGATTTTTGAAAATCAAATCATAGATGTGTTAATGTTTCATTTAAATGGAAAATCAGTTTTTTAACTACCACTTAGTTGTTTCACTATTCATCAAAAATTGAAGTTTTTCAGAACAATGCCAAAATTTCACCCTAAGCTATAATTGATATTCCGAATTCAAAAATTATGTCTATTTTATGAAATTCCAAACATATAAGTTGAATTAATTAATTTTATAATTAATTCCCGCTGTCACAACAAATAGCGTGTTTTTAAGAAACAATATATATCAAAAGATTGACAATTGTTTATGTCCAAATTCAAAGTGAAATTAATTCTAATGAACACCATTGGATAAAATTGTAAAAATATATTCTAATTATACTTTAAAACCAATAAATATTATAATTTATCACTACAAATTATTTTTATTAAAAAATTTGTTTTAAGTATTTTTCACTATTCATAAAAAATTGGAAGTTCTCAGAAAAATACCAAAAATTCAACATAGGCTAATTTCGATATTACGAATACAAAAATGAAGTCCATTTTGAAATATAAAATTTATATAATTTTAAAAATTGGGTATTACTATTCATAACGGCTACTTTGATTAGTCGCGGTGTGTTAGAACTCGAACTTGCGTACAATGCAAACTATTGCATTATTGAAAGAGAAGCGTATCGTGGAAGCTTGGGGTGTTACATTCTCCCCTCCTTCAATAAATTGTGTCCTCACTATTTGAAATTTTTCATTTGAAAATAAAAGGTTGAAAATAGAAAATACCTTTGTAGAAAACCCACATCGGAAATAAGGTTAATAAAAATATAACTTTAAAAGAAAGAAAGATAAGTACAAAGGTCACCCGAGATAGCCCATACTAGGATTCTATGAAAATATGGATATGGAAGAAAAACAAACCATCAAGGTCTGATGGAGAGTTGTAGAAAACTGGATTAGGAGAAAGTTAACCATAAGAAAATCACAAACTTGTGATTGGTTAAACGGTCATTGAATCCCCAGTTGGAAAAGTTAACCAGCAACGTTTTTGTTTTAAGTTACCTTTTATAAAGTTGAGGAATTTATTTAGGAGATTTACTAAGAACGTAAGGGAATATACATACTTGTCATGTAGACTTTCATTCTTTAATAAATTTTTTACCACAAACCCATCTTTCACTCTAAAAGGTAATAGAACTCAAAAATATTATATTTATCCTAATTGTATAAGGTTCCAAATATTAACACATACCATTTAGATTAGTAAAACTATTTTGTAATAACCAGGGACTTCCTGTAGGTTAGTGGTAGGTAATAAAGGTCAGTCGCACTATGGTTGTGGGTTCGATTCCTGCAGCTTTGTCCGACGCGACGGGTTATGCCCCACCCTGCAGGTTGTCCTTTTCCTAAAACTATAGTATTATAATATTCCAAAAATAATCTTCAGAAATGTTTTAACCTTAAACAATACTATCCAAAGATCAACTTAATACATTCCAACCTTTATAGTTATCCAAAATACCTTTGTCCAGACTTTTTCTAAAAGGTCTTTAAATTCCAAAATCAATTGTAACATCAGATTCCCCAAACAAAGTAAAGTTTCTCTTATTATCACATACTAAAAATATGATTACCTTCATCATATTAAATCCTTAATGAAAACAACAAGTACTGCAGTACAATCCTTATATATATATCACATTATCCTTATAACCAGAATATAATCCTTGAGTCCAAAAGCACCAATACATTAATTATTCCGCTTCAACTGTAGTAGCAGCATAAGATTGTCCTTGATCCCTTGGCCTTTTCTGAGGTAAGTTTCCCTGACGCTTAGGAAATTCATTTGCATAATGTCCCATTTCTCTACAATTGTAGCATTCAACATTGATATCCTCTTTCTTTCCCTTACAATCACGAACCTGGTGACCTTTTTCTCCACATTTATAACAAACTCCCATTCCTTTTAAGCAAGCACCGGGGTGATTCTTCCCACAATGATCACATAATGGAAAATCCTTCTTTCCTTTTTTCCCTTTATCTGTCTCTTCTTCCACCGTTCTCTTCTTCTCTTGCTTTACTTTGTTGTCATAAGACTTAGAGAATTCCTTTTCTGTCTTGATAGCACACGAGACAATATCTTCGTATGACGAGAAGGTTTGTGAGACTAATGCTCGATGGATAAATGGTTTTAACCCATCAAAGAAATGATCAATCTTACTTCTTGGGTTACGTATATAATCTGCAGCATGCCTCTCTAACCTTGTAAAGTTAGCCTCATACTTTACGACATTCTCATCCTCCTTCTGCCTCAAACTCAGAAATTGCCTTTCCATATCTGCTCGATGGTCATGCGGAAAGTATTTTTCTAAGAAAATTTCCTTAAACACCCTCCATTCCATATTTGATACTTCTTCATCTTCCTTTGTGTTTTGAATCAGTGACCACCATTGATCGGCATCTCCAGTGAGGCGGTAGACTGCCATGACAACCTTCTCCTTTTCACTACTCCCCAAGGCGTGGAATATTTTCTCTAAGGAGTTTATCCATTGCTCAGCTACTAATGGATTTGTACCCCCATTAAATGTTGGTGTTTGTTGCCTCATGAAGCGGTCTAACATTGATCCTCCACGTTTCGGATCAGGGTGCTCCATACGAGTAAGGTTATTATTCATAACCTGAGTGAGTTGTCCCAGTATGGTAATAAGTTGATCAGCAACAGTTGTATCTCCAGCTCCACAATAATTATCTTGAGAAGGAGGGAAATCCCTACACGAAGTGTGTGCATTGATACGGTTTCCATTCCTTCCACTAGGCGCCATTTCTAAACAATGGCATAAACTAGATTAGTTTATGAATCAAAATACATAATTCCATACTTGTAAAATACTTAACATAAATTGAACTATTTATGGATATAATCCATAAAAATGTTTTCTTTGAGGAAGTATATACTCGTAACCCTTCATAGTGGTTTGTAGAGAAAATGAGAATTATCCTAAGCATATCCCCCGGGAGTGTCGTAACCAAGAGTGCAGCAAGGCCCGTTTTTGTGCACCAGTTCCCGTTCGAGTCTAGCTCAAAGAGGTGTTTTCGGGTTTTACCCCTAGGTACATCTGTGTCAGAGCCGCCTCTACCTGCTCGTATCCAGACAGGGATGTATTGCTTGGAAAACTCACAAAATCTCTATAATACCAAAATTCTAGGAAGTCCTTCTATACTAATCCTCAAAGTCTATATTCGGGCTATGTGCTCTAATCAGAGTTTATCTAAATCTAGATTCCAAGGTTAGTACTAAACTGCCTCTGATACCAACTGTAACGCCCCGACCCCAGCTACCCAGAGTCGGTGCATTACTTCGTAACATTGTCATGATCACAAAAGATCAAGTCTCGAAAGACCGATTAGTTTAGTAGCCTTGGAAACACTAGATACATTCATAAATGATACATTACATCATAAAGTTAAAAACTACAATAACAAAGTCTTCATAGTCCAAACTCATATCCTCTTCTGAATATACCTACAGGTCATTCATAAAATACTTCTTTACATCCTGGAAAATATTAAAACATTGAAAGGGGTGAGCTCAGATGCTCAGTAAGGATAACAATATAGCGGAAGCTTTTATAAATAAACATAAACATTTAAGGAAATGTATAACTAAAACAATAGCCTTTTAAACATGAACTTCAACATAATATGGAAAAAGTAAAATGAGATAATTCCATTTACTTATTCACATGGATATTCTACTGGTCGAATAATCACATTAAATATCAATAACCACATTCATAATGATGGAATGCATAATGCCAGACTATCATAACCACGTAGCCAAGGCCTCGTGCCAAGACCACAAATAAGATTTTATCAAGGCCTAGTTCCAAGACACTAGTTTGTCTCATGAGACCTACCGATGCATCGAGGACCTATAGCAGGCTCCACCCATCACTTATTAAGTCCAATACATTCCTCATATGAATATGTTTAAACATATCATAAACCATAACATAATCGTATCACATAAAATATGCATAAAGGAAACATAACATTTCCACATTTCAATCACAAGATATCAATACAACACATTGATATAATAAAAACACTTTCAAAACCATTTTCAATACCAAAATAAAATAAAGTTAAAACTTTGTATTTATTTTTCATTAAAAAAATTTATGGCTTGTAGAGGAAGCCGAAACACAAATAATGGTCACGGCGGCGGAGAAGTTGTTGCCGCCACATATGTAAGAGAAAAACATTCCTTTTGTCGTTTAGTAAAACTCTTTGTAAAAAAATATTCCTTTTTGAATAAAAGTCAAAGTCAAAGGGGTTTATACACCGTATAAAAGAAAGTTGTGTATAAAACAAAATATGCCTCAATGAAAGGAGATTGAGACGAAGACCCTTACAAAGATCATTTTTTTAAAATAAAGTATATCTATTATGTGTATTCACTATAAGTACATATAAATAAAGTACAAATACAAGATAGGACATAATAATATCATGACATAATTTGAAAGTAGGAGATTGACCCAAAGAATAGAAATTGGGTTAAGAAATTCCCTTACCTCGTGTCCGACTTGACTCGACCACTCTTTAACCTCCTGAATAATAAACTAGAGTTAATCTCTACCTTCTTAAGAACCTTTTTCAAGTTCATTATTCCTTTTATATCACTTATTACCGTGTCATGAACATTATGTAATTATTTAAGTTTATAACGGTCGTTTTGTCGATCTTAGGTACTTGAGTCAAAAATAAACTTCTTATAATTACACTTTGTTCATGTGGTAATATATCCATTATATCCATAATTATATTCATGATGTATATATCATATAAATCATATATATCCATTATATACATTCATTTATAATATTACATAACATTTAGAGGTAAGAAATGAAATGCACTGTTCATGGAGACGGTAAGCCGTACGTACGCATGAACGCTACTTTCATTTCTATTTAGTATTTAATGGAATGAAGTTATAATTATATAAAGGTATAATATAATTCCAGTATAATATAATGTATAATACCATTTACTTCATCCATTATACATCCCACATATGGCATTAACGATTCAAAACACTTTGAGGGGGTGGTAGTCCGCACTTCCTAAAATGAGATTATCGTGTTTACCCATAATGGAAATCATAAAGTATGACATAAATGAGAAATACAGAAGCATAATGAAAACATAAAAATAATATATATATCATATATGAAAATATTTTCATAAAAATGGCCACCATTAGAGGTTTTAAAAGAATATTGAACAATCATCGTTTCGTGAGGCAGTATTTCGCCACCCACAGAAAAGTATGTTCTTTAACCATTAGACGAAGGTGTGTGTAAGTGTAAACCAAATCCTTATCATAAAAAAATCCTAGTATATTTTATATACTGTTTTAGTTACAAAATAAATGAATAAAAAGAGTTTAGGGGGTTGGATAAGCAAAATAAAACAAAATAACATAAGAGAAGACATTACCTTAAAATCGGGTAACTCTTTTTTATTTGAGCCAAAGGCTTACTTTGGAAGACTTATGCCCAAATTGAGGCTTCTAGGAGTAAGGTAGGGAAGTTGGGAGAGTATTTGGGCAGAGTTTGTCCGAGCCAAAAGGCTTTGAAAGTGTGATTAAGGTGGTAGTGGTGGGGGCCTTTTATAAGTGGAGAGGAGGGTCACTCTTGGAAAGTAGTGAAATATTACTTTATTAAGAAATGCTTTTTGGATTCTAAAGGTCCCAAAATGATATATTTTGAGGCTAAGGTGATAAGGGTTCTAAATCTCCTCATACAATAGGTTTTTGACAAGTTTAAGCCTTAGATTTTACATTATCCTTTCATTTTATTTAAATCGTTAATTAATGAGGTAATCACAGCGTCATCATGGTGTCATAAATAATTTAATTTATTTAATGTCTAAAAATTATAAAAAAATTATCATGATGTAGGAAATATTTTTAGATTTCTAATGAATATTTATAGTCAAAAATATGACTTGTATAACCCCATTTAAAAATTGTTTTAGTAAAACAACTTATGTTTGTGACATTTTTATTTTAACTTTAAATAAAAGTTATTTATGTCATTTTCCTACCAAAGTGGCTCCATGGGGTCCCCAAGTTGACCCATGTATTGTCTTGGTCGGACATGACTCATCCAATTGGTTTAGGACAAGTTTCATGGTCATTTCATATTTTTATAATATCATTTTTACCTTAAATTTCACTAATTACCTTTAATCGCGATTAATTAAACTTAAAAGTTACTATTCAACAAAAAATTATTTTAATCCCATTGAACCACATTTTACTTCATAATTACAACCATGTATGTCGGATTTTTGAAAATAAAATCACAGAAGTGGTAATGTTTCATTTAAATGGAAAATCAGTTTTTTAACTACCACTTAGTGGTTTCACTATTCATCAAAAATTGAAGTTTTTCAGAACAATGCCAAAATTTCACCCTAAGCTATAATTGATATTAAGAATTAAAAAATGATGTCTATTTTATGAAATTCCAAACATATAAGTTGCATTAATTAATTTTATAATTAATTCTCGTTGTCACAACAAATAGCGTGTTTTTAAGAAACAATATATATCAAAAGATTGACAATTGTTTATTTCCAAATTCAAAGTGAAATTAATTCTAATGAACACCATTGGATAAAATTGTAAAAATATATTCTAATTATACTTTAAAACCAATAAATAGTATAATTTATCACTACAAATTATTTTTATTAAAAAAGTTGTTTTAAGTATTTTTCACTATTCATAAAAAATTGGAAGTTCTCAGAAAAATACCAAAAATTCAACATAGGCTAATTTCGATATTATGAATACAAAAATGAAGTCCATTTTGAAATATAAAATTTATATAATTTTAAAATTTGGTTATTACTATTCATAACGGCTACTTTGATTAGTCTCAGTGTGTTAGAACTCGAACTTGCGTACAATGCAAGCTATTGCATTATTGAAAGAGAAGCGTATCGTGGAAGCTCGGTGTGTTACAGCACATGTATATATAACTATATATATATTTAATCTCATATATATATATATACCTCAATGTTTTTGTCCCAATATAAGAATAATAACAATAATTAAAAATAATAATTATTATTTAATTCAACCCATAAATTACACCATTAATAACTTAAAAACAATAACCATAAAAAAGATAACGGATATTAAATAAATATTGATTATGCATTTTTATTTAATTCGAATAATTAATAATAACACATTTTTTACATTGTGCGGTTTTTACTTACACCGCAACATGATTTATTAATTGTGGATGTGCATTTTCATTTATTTTTTTCAAAATAAATAATAATATTAACAATAAAATTATTAATATATCTAATTTCTAAAAAATATTTAAAATGCAAATAAATTATCTTCGGGTGCGATATGAATAAACGTCTAATGCTTGCATAGGTTATACCCTGCCTAGGGTAAACCCCACGTCCCAGAACTATTGGTGGTGTCATATTTCCCATTTGACACATTGTTTGAGAGAAAATAATTATTTATTATTTAAAAATTGGAATAATTAAATAATTAAAAATAGAGACGGTATTATCAAGTGCGAGGGTACTAAACACCTGATGCGAATCAAGGTTATACCCAACTTAGGGTACACCCAGCATTCTGGATCTAACGGTAGTCTCATATTTCTCATACGATACACTGTTTGAGGGAAAATAATTATTTATTATTTAAAAATTGGAATAATTAATTAATTAAAAATAAATATGGAATTATCATGCACGAGGGTGCCAAAAACCCGATGAGAATCAAGGTTATACACTGCCTATGGTAAACCCAGCGTTCTGGACCTAATGGTGGTCACAAATTTCTCATAATATGCACCTTTTGAGAGTTATTTCATTTTTTTTAAATAAACAAACACACATATCAATAAAATAACTTTAATATTTTTATTTTATCAATGCCGCAGTGTCGACTATCGGAAACAAAAAGTTCTGACACTTGGTTTTGAAACTGACCTGCCTAGTTAACTGGAAAAAAAATTATTTCCTACGTTTTTTTCATCCAGTTCAAAACACAGAATGATACAATTAACTCCATGATTCGAAATTACATCTATGTCTAAAAAAATTGGTCTTGTGAATCAATAAATATAGAAATTAATATATCTATTTAAAGATCCTCTCAATATGGAAAAATATCTACAAATATTTTCATAATTGATTTAAAAATATTTTTCATGGTTTATGTTTTAATTTAGAGTGTAAAATCTTGACCCAAATACTTAAATTTTGATTCTCAAACTGAAATTCCACATTACCTCAGGTGCATTGTCTGATTGTCATAGGATCGAAACTAGTGATGTGGGATAAAATAAATTCTTTATATAATGTTTTTCTTTCAAAATATATAAACCAAAATAATTCAAATGTATATAAAACTCACTTTTATAAATAAATATTTTAAAATATATGTTTATGTTTGAAATATATTAGAATTCAAAAACCAATATCCAATGAAAATAAAAAAGATAACATGAAAAAACAATAGACAAAGTGACACAAGTCCAAGGCACCAAATCCTCTTTCCATATCTATAATGTGGATCTACAACTAGCCACTGATGAATAATGAAGTCTTACCCTTTCTTGCATCATGACTAATCATATCTACATGTCCATCAAATTCCACATGTAAGGTGTGAGTATAAATAAAGTATGATTTCTCTAATAAGTTGAATATGCATCCATTCATGAGCAATTTAGGTAATATAATACCAATAAAAAATATGATAAATCAAATACATATGAATCTAAAAACATTAACTTATTAATAAAATTCAAAAAATAAGATATAAAATCCAATCATGCTCTATCATTTCCAAAAAAACATTTTCCAAAAAATTCAAATCAATTTCATGATTTCGAAACTAATTTATAAACCAAATTTTCTTCTAAAAGACATTATTTTGAAAACTCCTTATTTTTCAATGTTCTATTTAAAAATACTTATTTCCCAAAAATCCATATAAATTCATCATTTTCCCAAAACCTCTCATACTAAGAATAATACAAATAATAATCCAATCAATTCAATATTAAGTATCTACCCAATATATTTCATTACTTTCTCAGTCAGAATAAAATTTTAATTCTCTTGATCTTGATGTGTGAACCAATTACTCACTCATTTGCACATAAAATCTCAAAACATTATCTCTACCATGACAAGGAGTGGGGTATCTATATGGCCCTATTCATCCTAACTATTATCTTCCATAACACACACACTCTCTAAGACTCCATTTCACCATGGATAATTCTTATATGTTTCACAAATCACTCACAAATTAAATACATTTTCATTCATACAAAAACTGTGAATGATTGTTTTAGTCAATTATATAAAGAACATTATTAAAAAATAACCCTTCCTAATATTTTTTTCATAAAAACTAATTTCCATTAAAGATTTATTTTTTTATAAAAATAATCATCAACTGATAAAAACTAAATTAATCATCCAATATTAAAAAGAATAAAATAAATTTAATTTAAAAATATTAATTTTTAATTTTAATCATCAATGGATGTAGAATTACATAATTTTAAGAAAAAATATTTCAATTCAAAATAACAATTTAAACAAAATAATGTTCCTATATAAATCATGAAAATTCAAATCATAATTTAACCATAATATATCAATAAAGCCTAATAAAATAGTATGTCTCATAAAAGGTATTGAATACACTTAACAAGATTTTTTGTGCTAAAGAATTCCCAGATCTAAGGTCAAATATCAAACAAAATAAATAAATACTCAAATCTCTCTCATGATGAATTGTAAATAAATATTTAATCAAATATATAAATAAATTTGAAATCCCCGTGCCTAGATATGAGATAGAGAGAGAGAATCCAAGAGAGATAAATTATATATATATATATCATACTAGATATCTAAAGTCAAACCTTTGATACAAATAAATGATCCATCAAAATAATATATATGCCTCCAAAATCCATCTAGAAATCTTAAATAATAACCCAATAATTTTTAATAGAATAATGGAGTAGTTAAGCAGGGGTTTAGGTGGTCTAAATCAATATCTCATAACTTAAATCTAATTACTTTCTCTCATAGAAAATGCAACTGGCTATGAAACACCCTATGCCTCAAACCTATAATACATTAAAAAAATGCATATTATCTCATATCCATACAAGTGAATTTACAAATCACACTACCTCCAAACCAAATATACATAGATAGTTTTCATATCCTTCCTTCCCATATAGAAGACCATAGATCCCTATTATAACTTCATATATCTTCCCTAGTAAATTTGGATTCTCATGAAATTTAAACCCCAAGGTAAAAACCTAATTTTTTATCCAATGGTGTGGTAAAATTTCACTTTCAATATCATATTACTCACTATTTCAAAAAAATCCAAAAAACATGATATACTCTTAAAACATTAACATTATATCTAATACTAAATAAAAATAAGAAATTTACATGCATACCAAACTCAGGGTGTTACAATTCTACCCACCATAGGAATTTTAATTCCTAAAAAGTAATTGAATACTCCCATCATTAAAAATATTTATCCATTATTGATACATCTAAACATTCATTTCCCAAGTATATTCTTAGATCATTATATATTTACATAATATTCATGCCTTTGGAATACCCAATCCCTAATGATACTTTCTCCAGGATCCACTATTTGAATAGGTCATTCCAAATTAGATGTTACAAAATCCCTCTCAAATGTTTCTCAACTAAATATATGAGTTGGGTCCACTTGATACTTACTTAATTGTAAAAAATATAAAATATTATAAATCACAACACTATATTATTAAAACACTAACTGGTAAGAAACTTCACTAATCCTATCTAGGATTTTAAAAAGTTCCCATGTATCATAGAAGTGATTTTACTTACTTTCCTGGTCTTTGATATCCTAACTTGGGTGTTAATTTTAAGAACATGATCTCTGGTATAAAATCTCAAAGTATATAATTAATTATCAGCATAAAATTTTTACAAACTCTAAGTTGAGTTAACATACTTTTGAATCATTTTAACTTGGATTGTCATCTCTTTCACTAAAATAGATCCCATAAGAGTCCTCACACTAGTCTTCATCCAATAAAATAGTGAATAACATGGATAACCATGCAATGATTAAAATGGTTTCATAAAAATAATTGATTGGTAACTATTATTATAAAAAAACTCCACCAATGAAAGATTATTTTCCCAATATCTCTAAAAATTAAGCACACGTGTTTGAATCATATCTTCTAGAATTTAAAAAAAATATATCCATAATTCTTAGGATGATATGTTATTATCATCTTCAAATTTATCCCCATATTATTTTGGAGTCTCACATAGAATATAGACATAAATTGAGGATCTCTATCTAAGAAAATGGGCATAAATACCCCTTGAAGTCTAAAAAAAATCCTTTAAATAATGCTTACCAAGATCATCAACTGAAAATGTCTCTTATATTGGTATGAAATTCACTGATTTTGTGGGTTATCAATCCCATCATCCATAAAAATTATAGATAAGTTTAATAATATTTTAGGCATTTGACCTCTTAATTTAACACATTTTATCTCATTCTACCATTACCATGGTAACACAATTTTTACCTCGGTAACTTATTTTTTGTCTAAAAATGAAATTAACCCTCTTAACTAATTTCAATACTGTAATCCTAAAAAATAAAATCTATTTTAATAAATTCAAATTCCAAAAGTGATTAAAATTAATTTTTGATAAGATATTCCAAACATATATAAAAAAATAGAAAACTATATTTTAACTATAAAAGTGACTTTATGTTTATTACTTAACCAGTAATGATCATTAAATGGATGTTTATTTATTTTTTATATATATAAATAGTCTATTTAATTAAATTTTATACTCAAAATATTATAAATTTATATTTTAAATAAAAACATATAATATATAATAAAAAATGTTTTCAAATAAAACATCTTTCATTTCCCACGGATCAATAAATTTTTAATCATTATAACTCTTTAATTGTTTATTAGATTTTATTTAATTATTTTAACAATAATTTATCGAATGGTTCTTTAAAATTAATAAATTAAATTTAAAATATATTATGTACTAAAACCAATTTATTTATAATAATATATTTTTTCAAAAATGAATTATTATCTTTTTATTTTTTTTTAAAAGTATTTACATTGATTACATGATGAATGTTTTATGTATAACGTGTTATTTACATATAAATATAAAATACTCAATATGCATATTAGATACATGTATACCCAATGAACACATTTATAATGACCATATATCCAACTACCTTATATATAATGACCATATATATAATGGTCATATTTAATTTTTATATATTTCATTACATACTTTACTAAAATTCATTCATACTATTCATTTATTTTTTTATAAAAATTTCTATTATATTACTAATTTTTTCCTTCTTTACAAGGTTATAATCAGTGGTGTGATTTTTAAAGAAAACCATGAGGATGAATAATTCATATTTGTGATTTTTTTTTATTTACTTACAGTTTCATTCCTCCTATAATTTTCATAATGAAGTTTCATATTGACTTATCATAATGTATTAATGTTTATCTTTTATTATAATATTTTATCTTAGTAAAACATATCATGGTTTGTTTTAATTTATTGTTGTCTGTAAAAGAATCTATTCAAAAATTTAAAGAATAAAAATGTAAATTGTTACATTATTATACCAAAATATTTTGATAGTACCTCCCATTTAATTTAGAATATTAAAGGAATAAAAATATAAGGTGTTATATTATCGAGCCAAAAATATTTTTATAACACATACCATTTAATTCTTTGCATTAATTCAAAAATTTATTGAATAGATCAATAGATTATGATTTTAATTACATAAAATATACATAAGTTATAAAAATTAAATCTTTAACAAAATTCATGAAATAATTATCTCTATTGGATGATTTCAAGCTCATTGGTCCACGCACATTTGAGTTCACCAACTCAATTGGTTTATTTATATTGATCTCCATAGGCTTATGGCTATTATTCACTATTTTTAATTTTTTACATGAATCAAAAATATTTAGCCTTTCATGATGTAAATTCAATAGATTATTTATAGGATCATATTTGATTAACTTATCTATTTTTTTCCCAAAATAGACAAGTCTCTTATTCCAAAATTGAATGAAATAACTATCATGATCATTAAAAATTTGAAGTATATTATTGGTTGTTCTCTATAACTTCATCAATATTTTTCCATTCTTTAACCTCCTAATAACACATTCATCTTTGAAAAATATCACCACATTCCCATTTTTACAAAGATGAGAAACACTTAAGAGATTATGATTTAGCCCATCAAAAAAGAGAATTTTATTAGATTCAATTTTCTTCTAACCAAATTTGGTGTATCTAACTTCTTTAACATTGAGTGATCTATCATTTACAAAATTAATATCCAATACATCATACCTTTTAATGTATTTCAAGGTATTTTTTTATTGGTCATGTGTGATGAGTAACCACTATTGAGTATCCATGGATTTTATTCTTTTATATATTTTTATGAAAGATAAACCACCATTGATTACTCTTTATTATTTCACCCCTTAATAGATTTAAAATTATAATTTTTCTTCAATTACTCTAGTATAATTGTGAGAAACCTATTGGTGGTGACTCTTGGTTGATCATCCTCACATAGGTCTCCTCAAGAGAATTGAAAAAATTATTCAATTTTACCTTCTCTTTGGGATGTCGTCTCGGTTGGGATCTAGAAACTTCAGGTTGAATCCTATTTAATTTATAGTCTATATTAAATTAGGAAAGTGATAAATTACACCAGAACATATCTTTTTTCTCATACACTCCACAACACTTGAATATTTCTTCAAAGTGAATTCTCTATGGGTAATAAATATATTCTTCAAAATCTTCCCATTATTATGTCCAACAATTTGATATTTTCAGATTTTTTTTGGAAATTTTAATGCTTTGGAGATTTATCATTTACTATGTCCTTACCTTTATAATTATCCTCATTTTTTTTATTATTCCACACCTCATTGCCTTTGGATTTTTCAAAACCTCCATTGGATTTGGTAATGGGTGCATTCACCTTCTTGGGCAGTGTAGCTACCTTATTCCCTTTATAATTGTCATTGACACCAATAATATTATATGATTGAGTGTATAAAATTATATTCCAAGGAACCATGGTAAAATAATCAAGTTTATTAGTGTCGTTAATAACCTTCTTGATTTTTTTTATCTTTCACAAACTTCATTGGTATAATTTTGGATTACAATGTGAGTGCTCCTCAAGAAATTTTCAGCATCAGCCAACTTCACCCCAAGATATTTTACTTCTTTATTCATATAAATGTTATTTTTTAAGGTAATATCAAGTATATTATCCCTCAATTCAATAGTTTCATTTATATCCCCAATAATTTGTGTGAGATAAAATTTCATCTTAGTAATGACTTTGAATTTTGATTTGTTAAGATATTTTATCATTGAATCATTCTTATATTTCAATGATTTATTTTCTATATCAAGTTGTATATTTTCCATTAATAATAATATATTTATCCTTAATTTAAAATCCTTTAGTAATTCCTCAAAAAATCTTTATTTTTATTTATGAATCCATTATTCTTCATCGCTCGAGAGATATTTTGACTGGTTTTATTTATCCATAAAAGTTGTTGTGCCTTCATCCTCAAATTACTCTTACTCTCTTTAACTTTCTTCTTCATAATATATGGCATCATGTTTTGAGAGAAAGTTATTATACCTTTTTGTGTTGGAATTTCCCTTTCCTTTTAAAGGATATTATCCTTTGTGACCACTTCCCATCTTGTTTATTTTTCTTCCTTACCTTCATATTTGGCCATTATTCTCGTATTTTTATTCCCTCTCAGGGAAATTTTTTGAAAATATTTCCATAATGGAAACACTTGAATGGAATTTTACCTTTGTATTTACCTTTTCATCAATGTATTAATTTTTATAATAAATATATAAAATTATCAAAATTCATGGCCCCATCCTTGGCATCAGTTTCTTCCTTAAGATACTTCTTAGTCTCATCATGTTTAGAACCTTTTATGTCAACAAAATCCATTCACTTCTTTGATTTTACTTTCCTCTTTATGGATGGAACTCTCCTTATATATCAATAAATCAAAAAATTATTGAGTTTATTGATTCTCCACTCATCCAAGTATTGATCTTCGAGGGAATAAATCTTCACATTGAATTTATCTATAAGTATTATCATCAATTTCTTTACCCTAGCAGAATCTTTAAGAATTTCTCTATAACATTGAATTGATCTTATAATTTTGTTAAACTAAAAAAACTCATCCATAGTTTCATATTATCTCATATAGATATCCTTAAATTATACCAAACGTTTTTTGTAACTATGAATACTTCAATTTTTTCTTCCTTCATTAATATCAAGGAGTTTCTTCCTGATTCTAATCACTAATTTCAATCCCATGACTCATGTAAACTCTTTCTCTAAGAGGAATGAAAGTGAAACATTGTACACTCTCTAATTGGATTTAATATTTTTCTTTTCAATTAATGCATAGGTTTCCCTAAATTGGGGAAGATATAAACAATTATTGATGATTTCAAGAACATCTAAGCTAAGTGATAGAAGATATGGAAAAATTATCTCCCTCCATAAGTGGAATACCTTTCCATCAATCATAGGAAATACTTTATTATTTAAATTTTTCATTTTCTCTATAGATCTCTAAGATAAAATATATAATTAGTGAAAAAATATATTTAAATACATAGGAATACCTAGATTTTTTTTAATAGTTCTCTAATACTAACTAATATTCCCCGAAGAGAGTAAGACACCACAGAGAAGGGGGTGAATCAGTTGTTAACCAAAAACACCAAATCTCAACCACTTATTTCTCATTACTAGTTAGTGAATATGGATCTATATGGTGATGATACAGTGATGAGAGATATATTAATAAAGAACACACACAACACAAGGGTGAATACAAGATTCACCAACTATTTTTATCAAATGGTTAATCCTTGGTGTCCATTGGTTTCAATCATACTACCCAAATTCCTATTTTATTATCAATTGGAATAAGGAAAGGATTAGGGAGATAACCATAAAATCACAACTATAATAAATAATAAAAATTTCTAAAAATAATAATCTTTACTTCCCCAACCTCAAGTGCCTATTCAATTTGAATCATGTGTGTTCCCTTGTTCTTCTCCTAAAATAATAGATAATCCATCCATAGATTTCTCCCTTGAATAAATAAAAGTCAAACTCAAAGTTTTTTCATAATTTCTCACACATTGTAAAGTGATACTCATTATTTATTTATAGAAAGGGAACCAAAATGTTGTGGGGCTCTTCAAAATACCCATTTTTTCATTTCTCTTATATATCTATGTTTTTATATCTCCTCCATATATTTATTAAAGATTTTTCAAATCTTTATATATGAATTCAACTCAAAATTCTCATCAGAATGCCCCTTTTTCTCAGGTTGTCCCTCCTATAGTGTGTTTTGGATTGTTATTCACTATGGTTGATTGGGATCTTATTCTAAAATAGTGATTCACTCTGGATATTTTTCTCTAATAATTTCACCCAATGATTTCTTTATTTGGAAATGGGATCCACTACACCCATTTTTATGTGTTCTCCCCATAGTGAAACTTAGATACTCCTTTAATCCTATAAGCTAAAATCCCATGTGCCACACCCAATTCACTATGAAGATTTTAATATTTGTCCATGATATATGAAACACCCATTTTGGGACTCCTCGAGGCACACCTCTAAATATATAAGTGACAAATCCCACTAAAATGCTTAGATTTCATTTAACTCTTCACGAGTCACTTTTATTTATTCAAAATGCCTTGTTTCCACAACGTATAAAAGGTTGTTTTAATTCTTTATTAATATTTATGAATTTTTTTAAATCTCTACTCTACTCTAATGAGCCTCTATATCATCCATGAGTATATTACCAATAAATATTACATGAAAACACTTCCATATCACATGAATGAATTACCTAAATAAATAAGTCAAAGTGTGCCTCTAATGTAAAGGTTATCAAGAACCACACTATAGGATAGAATGGTGTTTGTAAGAGTAAAAAACCCTTAGTTTAAAATTAATGCTTTATTGACCATGTATTAATTGAGATAAAATCACAGCTCTGCCTTTTCCAATTCATTTCATGATGGAATTCTCTTATCTCAAACAGTCATCAACTTACCCCAATATTAAGATATCTTAAATCTCCCACGTTAATCTCTTCAATTATATATATATATATATATTTATATGAATATAAGGTTCATGTAGTCTAAAAAACCTTTAATATAACTTCATATTTTATGGAGTGAGTAAAAGGGGGTTTGAAGTTGGATTCTTAGTGTCAGGTTTTCATTAAATAGTGGGGAGAAAATACCCAAATTTACCTTGAATAACAGTTATATTATATATTTATATGGATGGATATTTTCATTAATTTTATAGAGAGAGGGTATGAGATACTTTAACATTTTATAATAAAATTTCTAACCTAGTTTTACTAAAATGTATAATAGTGTTTTATGACACTTTTAGTGGCTAATAATGATATGGGATATCGATGGATTTTTCTTGCACTACCTTACCAATTATTAGGTAAATACATATCATTAGATTCTAGAAAATATTCTTTATTCCGTATAATTTTTTTTTCAAATAATTCACTTTAAGGTTGATAAGGAACCAACACACACCACTAAATAACTCACCTTAAAAGAAAATAAAGGTAAAATATCATGAATGGGTAACCTTAATTCTATATGGGCCACCCAAGTGATCTAATTATCTATCAAAATTAAAATTTTAAAATGAAAATAAAGCTACCTAGTGAACCAAGGAATTCAATTGGGGAGCTTGAGGAACTTTCTAGAGCCTTTCATTGCATGTGAAATTTGATGTTGTGTTGACATCCATCACATAATCATCATCACCTTCACTCGAAGCTGATGACTTTATCACTATTGGAACTACCAATATTAACCCCATAATTATCATCATCTACCATCATGGATCACCATGTCATAGTAGGAAAACATCGATCATTGATCTCTTACTGATCTTTGACACCTGAAACTATTGAAGAAGTGTAGACAAACCATCACCACTAGTTTCAACTCATCTCCTTGCATCAAAAAAACTTTAACCATCAAAAAATATATCCAAACATATAGGAACACCCATTAAAAAACATCAACTAAACCAATATAAATAAGACCACAATAACATAAGAACACCAAATAATTGATGTGATAACCACCCCCCCCCCATCAAACATCTGAACACCCATAGCATAGACTAATCTTAAAAATTGACTTCACTTCCATATTAACATAATATTCATTATATCTAACCAAAAAAAGTTCTCCATTATTTAAAATAGACCACTTATACCAATATAAACCCATGGTTAAATATTTTAAGATGCTACCTTAAGAGTAGATCAAATAGATGGAATCAAGGATAAATAATGGAAAAAGAGATCCAGAAGGAAAGAAAAATTGAGACTTGAAAAATAATATAGGGGAAAAGAAAATGGGAAATAGAACACTAGGAAGAACTACTACAAAATCGGCCTTTAACAACACTAAAAATGGCCTTTATCAATGCTAGAGAAGCACTGACTTCTGGAGAAAGATTAAAAGCCTGAGTCTTTTATCAGCGCTTTTATAACCACTAATAAAGGGGAATACTACAGTGTGCTATAACAGTACACTACATCACCAAAAACACAAAAAAAATCATAAAAATCAAGTATGAATATATAATTTAAATGAAGAGAAAACAATTTGGGCTCATTTTCTCAGTTTTGGTGATGCGATGTGTGTTTTAAACTAAAATGATACTTATATATGAAAAAATGAACTTGGAGTCATACTGGTTACACTATTCATTTTATTGAGTTGAGGTTGATTATTACACATCTCAAATGACTTGTGTATCATTTTCCTAAAGTATCAAAACAATACAAATTTTTTTTCTCAGTTTTGAGTGTGTCACTTGTCTTTTTTACTAAAATGTCATTTTAAACTAGAAACACACAATTTGACTCATACTGGTCACATTGTGTGTTAGTTAAATATGATAATGATTCTTACATGTCACAAATGGCTGATGAAATGTTTTCCTAAATTATAAAAATAATTCAAGCATGGTTTCTTGGTTTTTAGTGGGTGACACTTTTTGAACTAAAATATTGATTTTAAACTGAAAACGAACACATTGAGTCATAACAGACACATAGTGTATCTGATTGAGGTGCGGATAATTCCTATATGTCAAAAATGACTTATGGACCTTTTTTCTAAAGTATCAAAACAATTTTAATGTGTTTACTCAGTTTTGAGTATGTCAGTTGTCTTTTTTACTAAAATTGATGTCAATTTTCAATAAAAAGATGTACTTGGAGTCATATATGTCACACCATGCATCACATTTAGGTGAAGATAATTCTTACACATACAAAATGTCTTATGGATCATTTTCACAAAGTATCAAAACAATCCTAATGTGTTTACTCGATTTTGAGTACGTCACTTGTCTTTTTTACTAAAATGTCATTTTAAACTGGAAACACGCACTTTGACTCATTCCGATCACATCGTGTATCAGTTTGACATGAGACTGATTCCTAAATATCAAAAATTAATTATTAATTAGTTACCTAAATTATCAAGAAAATATGAGTTTGTTTTCAATGTTTTTAGTGAGTGAAATTTTTTGAACTAAATTGTCGATTCTAAACTAATAACAGACACACTAAGGCATACCAAGCACATCATGTATCAGATTCAGGTTCATATGATTCCTATACATCAAAAATGACTTATTTATCATTTCAATAAAGTATAAAAACAATTTGAATGTGTTTTCTCAGTTTTGAGTAGGTCGGTTATCCTTTTTATTAAAATTGATGTCATTTTTAAATAAAAAGACGCACTTAGAGTCATATCGGTCACACCGTGTGTCGTATTGAGGTATAGATGATTCCTACACATCTCAAAAGACTTATGGATCATTTTCTTAAAGTATCAAAACAATATTAATGTTTTAATTGTTTTTTATTAGGTCAATTTTAATTTTTATTAAAATTGATGTCATTTTTAGATAAAAAGACGCACTTGGAGTCATACCGGTCATACCGTGTGTCAGATTGAGGTATGGATGATTCATAAACATATCAAATGACTTATGGATTTGTGTTCTAAAGTATCAAAACAATACAAATTAATTTTCTTGGTTTTGAGTACATCACTTGTTTTTTTATTGAATTTTCATTTTGAACTAAAAACACACACTTTAACTTATATTGATCACATCGTGTATCAGTTTGATATGAGACCAATTCATGCACATAAAAAATGAATTAAAAATAAATTTCCTAAATTATAAATAAAATATTAGCATGTTTTATTTGTTTTCAGTGAGTAACATTTTTTGAACTAAACTTTCGATTTTAAACTGATAATAGGCACATTAAGTCATTGTGGTCACTCCATGCATCAAATTGAGGTTTGGATGATTCCTACACATCTCAAATAACTTATGGATCATTTCCCTAAAGTATAAAAACAATTATAATATTTTTTATTGGTTTTGAGTATGTCAATTATCATTTTTACTAAAATTAATGTCAATTTTTTAAAAAAATCACTTGGAGTCATACAGGTCACACAGTGTGTTGGATTGCGGTGTTGATGATTCATACACATACCAATGTATCAAAAAAATCCTAACTACCAATTTAACCATGTTTCCATTGTCTTTCTATGTCGAACTTCCAACACTGCATATAGACTTGATGTTTTTAGCCAAAAAACCTTTCTCGTTGTTGAAAATCAGAAGATAAGATACTTTCAACAATGAGAGAGGTTTTTCAGATAATAAAATTGAATCAATATGTAGTGTTGGAAAGTCTAAAAAGAAAGTTAATGAAAATATAAAACATGGTAACATTGTAAGAAATAATCATTTTATCTTTTTTTTTGTCTTGTTGTAAATAGTTGAAATAAAAATATGTCTTCCCAAAATATCTGTGACAAAAACTAAATAAGTATTAGATAAAAATGATAAATAAAATTAACTTCCAAATAGTAGATAAAATGATGAAAACAATAATTAAATAAGTAGTATGAATTTACCTTTTCGTGATGGTTGTATTAATTCTTAATGCATTTTCTTATTTTCATTATCACAATTGCAGGTTCGAAGTCCAATCTCTCATGAGCATGAGTAGCTTCAAAAAAACCACCCCAACTCGAATAAAAGAATCTAATTATACAAGAAAACAATTATTACATGAGTAATACTAAAAATAAATTAATTAAATATAAATATAAAACAATATAATAATTCTATGGATAATTATTTTACTGTGAAAACATTTTTTACCACAGGGATGTGTTGATGGTAAAGCAATAATCATGATAAAAAAATAAAAATAGATCTCACCAAAAAAATCAATCAATGAGTGAGGAGGATGAGGAAAAAATAAGATACATTGGATTGAATCTTTGAATCATCTAATAGAAAGTAAAGATATCCTATTTGGTTCATAAAATATACATTTTTTACAATAAACAAATAAATACATATAAGATATTCATTATCAAAGGTTAATTCCTCCCATTTGTAAGAATTACATGGATGGTAATCAGAGATTCCTAAGGGTGGAACTAAAAAAAATATTAAAGAATGATCTACTTTATATGGATTAAAGTAAAACATACATAGTTTTTATTAGATGTGTGATAAAATAAATGAAGTGATTTTTAAGAAGTATTAATGAGTGGGTTATCATTTCAAAGATAGTTATATTTTTATCAACTATAAGAAATACAAGAAAGGCTGAAATCAATGAACAAAATTTCATTGGGGATTATAAATTTTCGGTAAAAACTAGAAAGAGTAAGACTCTATAAAAAACTTAATTTTCCCCAATTAGAGCCTAAATAATTTGGATGGGCTGACAAGGATGATAATTAGAAAAAATATATATGTGAGGATCTTCATCTGAATAAGAATAATGTGACATGAGAAGCTCGATCTGAATAAGAACAATGAAGGCTTCTTATAGATCAAGTTAATGCATATATTGTTCCAAAAAAATCCATTGGTTTTAAAATACATGAGTTTTTTAGTAAATTTTTTGTCCAAATTTTTTAAAACATTTAATATAAAATTTCATGGTAATGTAATATAATGAAACATTTTTTTATGTCATGTAATTGAGATGGTCACATTTGTGGGTAATAATATTACCACTAGAAGGACATAAAAATGGATTTAAGTTTATGTTAGTAAACCATAAAATTCAATAAAATTAAGAATTAACAATGAATATATCATGTTATTAAATTATTAAATCCAAACTAATAAACTTGACTTGAAGTGGTATTCTAAAGGTGTAATCATTTTATCCATGAAAAATAATTTTTATTTCAACAAAATAGATTCTATTAAAACTCATTTATTAAATTTACATTGATCAATGTTAATATTTTATTTTATCAAAATTAGTTAAATCTAGTTGTATAAGATTTATTCTTGAATAATTTAAAATATTATTTAAAATTTAAATAATAGAAAACTTTTTTCGTTAAATAGGTTACTTTTCAAAGAAAATATCAAATTTAGAAAAAAAATTGATCAATCCTAAAGGATTGAGAACAATAAATTCTATCAACTATGTACTCTTATTCTACACCACATAATAAAATAGTATTTTGTTTCTCAAAACACCATGATGTTAAGTTTTTTCCAAGAAAATGACTCATTCCAATTTTTTATTTTCTGACTATATTTCAACAACCAAAATAAAAATATCAATTGAATTTTATCTCAAAATCAGTTTTTCTAGTATAATATAGTCCAAGGATTTTAGAACCTTAAACCTATTTGATATTTCTTTTTATAGAATTAAATCCATATTATTTATATTCAAATTAAAATATTTCAAAAATAAAAACTGAAAAAAAAAATATTTTTTTTCAAGAAGTATTTAAATAAATAAGACAAAAAATCAAACATATATAATGTTTTTTTACATTTGATTTTACAGATTGATCAGAATAATATGATTGTAACATTTCATAAGTGACCCCTAAATCTATCCCAAGCCTCATAAAATAGTTCAGAGTCATCCGAAATAAATCCATTAATTTTACACCATATTTTAATTCTCATTATCCTAGGAAAAAATATAGGAAAAATCATTATATAGTTTTTCCCATGTGTCAAATATTTCATCATCCATTTTATGGAAACAACTTCTATAATTACCTTTCAAATAGAAGGGGACAACCCTATATTTTAGTTCCTCCTCACTTAACCCGCTCACTTCCAATTATTGCACAACATAATATAAGACCCCAATGGTGTCAGATATTTCACCATCCAAATGATTTGCAATGTAATATTCCAAACCAATGAAAACAATAGCCACTATATGGATGAATTTTTCAAAATTTGAAAATTGAAAAGGGGTAGATGTCATAGAATATATGTATTGAGAGCCTGTTATACATCACAACAACATGAGCCAACATTGGGTTTGACATATTTCAAGTCACATAGTACCAATGTTGTCCCAAGGAGACCCACATTATATCGGGGATGACGATACTTCAATATATATAAAAAAACAATGAATTTTGGGTTGTTTTATTATAGTATAGTACAACTAGACTTGTTGGGATACATGGATGTCGGATGATAAGGTTCAGTGGATAACCAAGGGAAGTTAGAGATATCGAAAAACCTGGATTTCATTTAAGATATGATTGTGTTCAACCCTCAAATCGCCCGAGACTTAGATCTCAGCCTTAGAATAGTTGGATCCTTCATTCTGGCCTAGATTCGATCTTGGATTCGAAAATAAGGAGAATCTATAGTAGGTCACTTCTTTAGAGAGCTTCGGATATCGTGAACTGGTTTGTGATGGTTAGGGTTCTTAAAATAGATCGTGACACTTTTATCAACGATAAGTTAATAAGTACTTATAAAATGAATATTTATCAATGCTAAAAAAGAACTGATAAATACTTATAATACTTTTTTAAAAAAATAATACTTTTTATAAAAATTATAATTATTATATATAATTATAATAATTATAGTAATACTATTTATAAAATAATAATTTTACATGTCTTTGAATATATAATTATTTATTTATAATTATATAAATAATTTTTAAAAAATAATATTTATATCATTATATATATTTATATAATTATATACATATATATAAACATAGTAAATATATTCACTATTTAAATAAATTTATTATAATTTTATAATTATTTATTTATAATTATATAAATACTTTTTAAACAAATATTATTTATTTATTTATAATTATAAATGTATAAAAACATTAAATGTACATTTATAAATATATTTATTTATAAATATTTTTTTTCAAATATATTTTTAACATTATTAATGAATATTTAATCTTAAGTTCATGCATGTTAAAAATGAGTAAAATTGATTAATTAAAAATTAGTACAATATATTGAAAATTTGGATGAGTTTGATTAATATAAATCATTAAAAAATTGATATATATTAAAATAAAGATGAATACATATTGAAAATATTAAAACATAGAAAATATATATATATATATATATATATAAAGTAAATAATATAAATTGATTAATTTCCAAAAAAAATATTTGGTTGTGTACATGTATATATAAAAATTCATTAATTATATATATGTAAAATCAATATAATATGTTTAATCTATGTTATAAATTAAAGAATCAAACAACATTCAATTATTCCCATTACTCGATTCAATTAGTTGGTATTTTTAATTCATATTAATTTTTAATTATAAACCATTATTCACTAAATACATTACTATTTAATGTAAATCATAAATAATATTTTATATTGTATAAATCATATTTATATGAATTAATATATATCTATATATTTAATATATACTATTTACTAATATTATCAATAATCATCTATTTAATAAAATGTTTAATATTTTTCTCAAATTACTTATTTTTAATTTTAACTTGTTTAATTTTCATTTTGAATAAATTTATATATTTAATACAAACTATTTATTAGTATTTATAATTTATATATAGTATAATCAATTTATTCATTTTTATTAATAATTATCTGATTAATAAAATTTTTAATATTATTTTTAATAAACTCGTTTTTTATTTTTTATTTATTTAATTTTATTTATTCAGACATTTATCAGTGCTAAAAAGGTGATGATAAATGATTCCTTTATGAGCACTGATAAATGGTACCCTTTATCGGTGCTAAAAATAAAGTGCTGATAAATTTTACCCTTTATCAGCGCTAAAATAAAGTGTTGATAAAGGGTACCCTTTATCAGTGCTAAAAATAAAGCACTACTAAAGGGATACTTTATTAGCACTAAAAAAACATTGATAAAGGGTTAAATTTATCTACACTTTTTTCTAGCACTTATAAATATTAGCATTGTTAAATTCATATTTTTTAGTAGTGAAGATATGCCATTGAAGAATAAGGAAAAACCCAATGAGAAAAAGAAAAACAACTAGGGAAGCACACCGATGCAAGTGAATGAACAAACCATATAAGAAACTGCCCTCATTCCCTACTATAATACATAAACTAAACAAAGCACTGAGTTATCACTAAGTAAAGGGAGATAGATCATCACCTCTTTAGGATGAAAGGTTAGACACTTAGACCTTAAAGGGCCACCATAAACATCACCTGAATGGACCTATATTTGAATCTACCTCTGAGTGTATTCCTCTAAAATGGGATTGAATCGGAAAAAAATATTTTATGAAAAAATCATAAGTATGTGTATCCAAGAGGTGGAAGAAAGAAAAATAAGTAGATAAGGAATGATACATAAGGATAAATGTGTATGAGGCTATAATGGAAACAGGATTATATTATAATATATTTTGTAACCTATTTTCAAAGATCATTGAAGGGAATTGATACAGTTTTAGTAGTTATTGATTGATAGACTAAAGTTTCCCATTTTTTACCAATCATGAAGACTTATACAGTTTATGAGTTAGAAAATAGTTATGTTCAATTGGTTTTTAGAATCCATGGGTTAACCATCAATATTTTATCAAATTAATATGTAATATTTTCATCTCAATTTTGAAATAGATTAAAGAAGGATTTGGGTAATTAGGTAAAGTTTAGTACATCTCACCATCCTCAGATTGATGATAAATCTGATCATACCATCATTATTAATAAGAATAATATCTTTGAATATAATCCTAATTTTTTTATAGTATGTGAGGATCATATATCTCTAACTCTGGTAGAGTTTGTGTATAAATATATCTACCATGATTTTATTCAAATGGATCTATTTGAAGTATTGTATGGAAGGTCATATCAGAAACCTATGAAATATATATAGGTACATAATCCATCTTTATTAAGGTTTATATTAGTACAAGAAACTTTTAAATGAGCTCAATTAATCAAAAATATATTTAAAATGGTGTAAAATAGACATAAATATTATATTGATAGAAGATTCCAACCTCTAGAGTCTCATATTGGGGATGATATTTTTCTTTATTTCTTACCATAATTAGTAAATCGACATTTATATAAGGGAAGTTAGCTCCTTATTTTATAGGATCATTTAATATCCTGGAGCATATTTGGGGAGATTCTTATTATTTGAATTTAACTTTGAAATATAGTTGAATTCATGACATAATTTTTGTGTCTTATTTAAGGAAATATGAACCACATCTATCTCATGAAACTCGCTATGATGATGTGGAATTTTAGATAAATGCATCATTTATCAAGCATCTAGTGTGTATTACTGATTTGATTCAAATAAATATGGGGGGTTCATACTAATTTCGCATTTGTTGTGACAGTATAGTCACATGAAAGAGGATACATGGGAACAATAAGCATATTTTAGGTCTCAGTATCTTGATCAGTTCATTAAAGGATCTTAATGATACTTCTTTGGGACAAAAATCCCTATGGTGGAGATTTTTTAATATATTTGGGTGTTCATGTATGATTTAAAGTTTACTTTTTTATAAATTTATGTGTAAAATATTTTTTTGAATTATTAGTGATAATAGATAGGTATTTTGGGGTTAATTTTAGCTAAAAGTCCTGAAATTAGATTCCAAATGAAACTACAATGTGGGTATGATGAAACCACACCATGGTTTTTTGTATATAGGAAACATGATAAGGAATTTGAGTATTAGGTTTAGTTGTGGTTTTTAAATTTTCTCAAGGATTTTTATGTGAGATATGGGACTTAATATCAATAAAAAAAATAAAAAACATCATAGTTTTACGAAAAATGATGCGGTTTTAGGAAAATGTTCATGGTGGAAGTTGTGGTAGTTTTTAAGAACTTGATTTATTTTAAGTCTATCATGGGTAAATAAACTATTTCATGGTTTATGGTGGTTTCTTGTGTCTTTTTTGGGTAATTTAGTTAAAACAACTGATTATGGGGAAAATAGGGAGGAATATTAGATCATGGTATGAATATTTAAAGACCATGTTATGGTTTTTTATTAATTATATATGGGGTATTGTTTTATAGGATGTGGTTAAAACAACCAACTAATGGAAAAAAGTCCTAGGGTTTTAGGCATGGTTCTGCAATTTTGAAAACCATGCTATGGTATTAGTGACCACATGGTTTTGTTTTAATTTCTTTTGATATGGGTATTTTTATCTATTATAAGTCGTCCTCTTAAAAAAATTATTATTAAAAATGAACAGTATTCAATTCGATTTTCCCTTTAAATCTCTTGACTTGATTCATCTTATAATTCTCAATATATTTTTTATTTTTTTATTATGTTGGACTTCTTGAGGTAAACAGATCATGTTTCGGTGGTGATGATTCTATGGATTGATTATTTTTATTCTATTTTTTCTCTATTTATATAATTCTAGTGGATTCTAGAAGTTGATGTGGTTTATCATGGGTTTTAGGTCTCAGTTCTTGAAATAATATTTATTTTTTGTAAGGTAGGTTACCTATCTTATCTATATGGTGTTTAATTGAGTGATTTTATGTTAATTGTGAATTAACTTATGTGATATTAACAATGTGTGTTCTAAGAGTATTAAAATAAGATATTAATTATAATTATTAATAAAATATATTAAGAGGTTCCATACAAGATATGATTTTGATTATCTTCTAGAATGAATTTAT
The DNA here is from genome assembly GCA_963277665.1 of Viscum album. Classification (NCBI taxonomy): domain Eukaryota; kingdom Viridiplantae; phylum Streptophyta; class Magnoliopsida; order Santalales; family Viscaceae; genus Viscum; species Viscum album. The sequence continues at coordinate 7,462,177 of OY728152.1, forward strand.
TATTTTAAATAAATGTTTTTTATTAGGAAAATTAAGTGAGGTTTAAATAAAGGGTTATAAATATTATTCTAAAAGATAATAATAAGAGTAATATATTGATCCTGGTGAAATTGTAGTTCAATTGAGTTATTTTGAATTGTTTTTGGATGATCAGAAGTCATATTGTTTCTTATGTGATTTATATAGTTAAATGTAAGTATTAGAATAGGAAATTACATGTTATAGCTTGTTAACATGATCTTTGTGAATACATTTTCAATTTCAGAATGTGAATAGTTGATATAAAAATCATGGGATTGAGTTAAAATAATAATTGTTGAGTTTTTGGTTAAATAAATATGTATTTATAAAATGAAATTTGATTTTAAGAAGTGTATTAAGCTTTATAAAATTATATAGAATAAATCAAGATAAATGTTTGGGGTTTTGACCAATTACAAATGATTTTTTTTAATTATGAGTATTATTGTTTAGTTTTTATATTAAATTTGATAATGTTTTATGATATTGTAATATATCAATTATTAAATACAATATCCTTGATATTTTATTACATTCAAGGAGGACTTATATAATACTTCAATAAAATGAGATATGTGGGTTTGGATAGGCCATGTGTTAAGCAGTGATATAAACTATGTCATGGGTTTTTCAAAGATAAATATTATATATCTCATGTGTTTGGTAAGGAATTTTTAGAGGCTTGTGTTTGGATAAGATATTTCAGTACTGTAAATCCAAATATTCACCAATATTAGTTAAATATGGTATATAAGGTATCTGGTTGACTTAGTAAGAACCTATTATTATATTACTTGTGATGTTTATGTTTTGTTAAATAATTTTAAAGCTTTACACCACTCACATAAGAACATATTAAACTCCAAATCATTTTTGAGGTCATTTTTCTTTCTATTGATATTATTTATCACATTCTATATGTACACACCTTGATTTTATATAGATTTTATGCATGGTTATGAATAAAAAGAAAAGATATCATTTTATTTATGAGATGGTGTCATGAGACGTCATGGAGATGTTTTTTTATTGACTTTGGAGTTTTTTAGAAGAGTTTTTTTGTTGTTTATTTTGTTTTTTCAGATGTTTTAATTTTTTTATTTTACATTTATGTTGTGGTAGTACTTTGTGTTGATTTATGTTATCATTGGGATTTTATGGGATATAGTTTTGGATATAATTAACGATGTTGTTACTTTGTTTTTTTAATTATTAATAACTAAGTTAATTATTTTTTATTTATCATGTGATTAATTATTTGAGTATAAATTGATCCTTAAGTGATTCATCAAAACCACCAATGCTAGTCACTAGCCTCTGTTGATTGGATAACACACATGCAGACATGTGGAATTTTGTCTTGGAAGCATAGACATGTTAGGGAAGGATGTTATAAATGAACCTATTCTTATTAAGTTCATTTAGCTACACATTCAAATAACATAATTCTACTAGTCCCATATGATAATATGGTAGAAAAATAGGGGTTATCCTATGCACTAGGCCAATGGAAAATTTTATGTCCCTTCACAATGTAAATTCAAAACAACCCTTTGAGAAAAATGGAAACTAACCCACCACCACTAGAAGTGGATATTGATCCTTCCCTTTAATTTATCTAAGTGTTATCCCCTCCAACTAAAAGATATGGATCTGACATAACTTGTCATTGGAAAGACCCTAATTTTATACATATCTCACTCTTCCTTTAAAGTGTAAATAAACCCATATAGCACCATGAAGATAACACTCTGACTATATCATTCAATTTAAGATTTGAATTTATTTAGATAATCTATACCAATAATATAATCATATATTTTCATCTCCATAACTAATAAGTCATGTGATATTTCTACATTTATAATTATAATCAAGTGATATAGATATTTAAACTAATTCTCATTACTTTCACCTAGTGTAGTATATAATATCATAGGATAAAATATAAACTCTATATACAATTCCAATTGATTAGATAATCATGCATAGATGGATGATTGTAATTCTATTTTATCAAACATTATATAAATGATTGTAAAAGAAATTAGAATTATACCTTGCACCGTAGGTGTTCTTTCATCAATATCATCTCTGATGATGATCTCATTTACAATAACTTCCCCTAACTATTCTAAAATAATGTACTCTCCTCCTAGATATGCCTCCCTATTATTCCATGAGTCCTTAACATGGTTTTCCATAGTGTATCAATTTCCATCCTTGACCCTATACTAGGTTAGATTCACCACCACCACTATCTCTTGAGAATATACCATGATAATTTTTTATATAACTTACCTTTACACACTTGAAGCATGTTCTAGGAGAAATTAAATATTATTTATTGTAGATTTTTCACTCTACCACATTGTAAACACATCAATTGGGTATTTCATTAGGAAAAGTGAGAATATGAATCCACTAATTTGCCTCAAAAATAATTTTCCTTCCTCTTTTGAACATAGAAAAAATTTCTTACCCAACTAGGCTAAGTGATAATTATGATTTCTTTCCATGTGTCAACCATTTAAACCTTTATTTTAAACTCCTTACCAGACAACTCTCATAAGTAGGTAACTTTGACATGATAATACTTGATTGTATCTCTAAGCATACTTTTCTCTCAAACCGCTATGCCTTGAGGTTATCATTCATCACCAACTCTACTATATATCAAAAAATCATTAAAAAATCAATGTATACTCTATAATAGACATATTACCATGCTCAATTTCAATAAATTTCAAAGATCTAACCAATTTCAACTCTTCATGGAAAAATTGATCATTAAAGATCTTTTATAATCACTTCCAATAAAGATCCTTACACATCATTTCTTCCTTGATTGACCCCCACCACTTCTTAGTTGGTTCTTCTAGTAAATAAGAGGCAAATACAACATTTAATGTATTAGAAATATATAAAAACTAGAAAATTTAATTGATTTTCTCAAAACATTCTTCCTCCTACTCTGATCTATCATCACCTCTAAATGATGATGGATTTTGTTTTTGAAATTACAATTCCCAATTTTCCTCTCTCAGCCTATTCTGATTAGTTTCCTTACTAATTACCTAGATATTATGCACAACCATGATAATAATATGAGGATTAAAAGGATAAATCTCTACTAATATTTATCCCTATCTAACTAAAACTCTTATAGGTTACATATTTCTATAACACATAAAATAAACCATTTAAAATTGTATAATATTTTAATTATTTATCATCCTAAAACTATAATCCAAGATATATCTAGATAGTGACCAATCCCTTTATTTTGAATAATCCATTTTCCAATACATGTCATAAAAATTCAAATAAATTATCATATCATTCATTTATTCAAAATAACTTTTGAAAAATTATAATCCATTGATTCATTGAAAATCCCTTTTATACAAAAAATATATATATATTCTGAAGAACCATAGTAATGTGATAAAAAAATTTACCATGAATAATATGATGCATGAACTCTTGTTTATTTCAACCTATCATAGATTAAATTGGAATAAATAATAATTTCATACACATTCATCACTAATATTTCATTTTACTTGAAATTCTTAATAACTCAATGTTCATCATAAAATGGTTAGTAATATATTTTTATAAGTATATTTCTTGTTCTAACCATCCCATTCTCCTCGGCTATCACAACATCCCAAATATCAACCTAAAAATGTTAGGCTTTGATACCATTTTGTAACACCCCGACCGAGATACCTGAATCATGAGTCCTAAAATGAAATTTCATATCACCTAAAATACACTCCCTAGTCACCAGAGGTTGAAAAATAGTACGAAGGGATAAAATAAACCATTTGTGGAATTATTTTCCCTCAATACATGAACCAAAAGAATAAATTTGGATATAAAATTCACTTTTATAAATGAACATTTCAAATTATAATTTCACATTATAAATATATTAGTTTAAAAAACCAACATCCAAGGAAAATAAATGAGACAACATACTAACACAATAGATAATGTGTCTCGAGTCAAAGACAATATGTCCTCCATCCATATATTTTATGTGGATCTATGGCTCAACATTGATAAAAAATAAAGTCTTTCCATTTTGTGAATCATGGCCAATAATGTATTCATTTCCACCATATGTACACAGGTAGGGGTGAGTATAAAATTAGTGGGATTACTAAAAATTAATCCATCATGGTTCCATGCATGAGAAATTCTAATAATTTAATGATAATAAAAAATTTAAAAATATTGAATATTTTTTATCCAAAAACATTAGTTTATCGAAATTTATTCAAGACCAAGATATCAATGAAAAACATGTTCCATAACTTTTAAAACAAAATTTTTTAGAAGAAAATAATCCATATCAATGGTTTAAAACAAATTTATAAACCATGTTTCTCCTTTAAAACATTATTTTAGGAAAAAAATCCATTTTCTAAATTTCTATGAGAAACTCCCTATTTCCCCAAAATTTATGGAAATTTATTATTTTCTCAAAACCAATTGATTCAATTATAATACATATCATAATAAAACCAATTTAATGTTGTCTATTTACCTATAATTTTTTTCACCCACTTAGCTATAATTGAATCATAATTTACTCAGTCCAAGTATTCACCCATTCATATGTCAAACCATAAACTATATGCTTTACCATTATAATGAGTGTGGGTATACTTATAACCCCATTCATCCCAATCATTTATAATTTTAACACATTCTTTTTAAGTCTTCACTTTACTGTAGATAAATCTTTGTGGTTTCAAAAAACAATTCATAGGAAATCCATTTTCATTCACACACATGTGTGAGAATTTTTGAGTTAATTATATAAAAATCATTTACCAAACACCAACCCTTACACATATTATTTTTCATAAAAAATAATTTCTATTAAAAGCCTATTTTTTATAAAAACATCATCAACTAGTGAAACCCAATTTATTAATCTATTAATTAACAAATCAAATAAATTCCACTAAAAAGTATCCATTTTCAATTTAAAGCATAAATTGATGTAAAACCCCATAATTCCAGGAAATTTTATTTCATATACAAATCACATTTTGAATAAAATTTAAATTCTACATAAATAATGAATTTTAAAATCATAATTTAATTATAATCATTCAATAAAGTACAATAAATTATCTAATCTTATTAAAGATATAAAATCCACTTACCTAAACATGTCATGCAGAAGAATTCCCAAATCTGAAGTCCAAGATCACACCAATGGGATGTATCCTTAAATACCTACATGATGAATGATAAATCAATATATAATCCCCTATATCCATAAATATAACATCCTAAATCCTAGATTTGAGAGATAATTAGAGGATCTGAAAGAGAGAAATTATATATAATTCTTACCGAAGATTTAATATCAACCCTTTGATCAAAACCAATGATCCATCAAAATTATATACAAAGAGAGGTATAGGGAGGGAGGGAAGGTTATAAACCACCAAAATCACCATAGATATCCAAGAGAATTTTCAAATCATTTTGAGAAAATAATGGAGTATTTTAGATGAATTTTGGGTAGTTTAAAAAAATTGTACCTAACTTAACCCCATTTATATGGACTAGTTTATCAGTATACTATACTATACAGTGGTTCATGCAAAACCATATACCTAAAAACTATAATGGGCATTAAAAATACATGATCTCCCTTACTCATATTGGTGATGGTAAAAAAATTCAATACCTTCAAAACTAAAATTCAAAGTCAATTTTAATTCTCTGCCTACACGTATAGGTGACCATACATCCATGGTAAAACCACTCCCAACTTCACTTAAAAATCTAAATTCTCATAAAAATTGAAACCCAAGGTAAAAAATCCATTCCAAATCTAACTATGAAGTTAGAATTCACTTTTGAGATAATATTATTCTCTATTTCATAAATTCAATTCCAAAAAATCTATTAAAAATTTAATATTATATAACATATTCATCAAAAATAGAAAACTTACACAAATCCAAGTCATTATATAGAGTCTCTTTGACTCTATAATTAATAAAAAATTAAAATTCATTATAATATAGAAAGAAATCATATAATAGAAGATCTTTTCCTTCTTCATAATGGAATAAACTATATTTCTTGATCGATTGATAAAAACTATATACTTGATATAGATCCCAAACTATAACTATATAAACAATTACCTTAAATGAACAATTAATATCCCATTATAAATATGTCTCATGTTTGAGCCTCTTATAATTTAACAATACATTAAAGGCTTATATACATTTGATTATCACCTTTTACATGGTTTATTGGTCCCATATGCATGACAAATTATTACATTCCTTTTTATAAAATACACCTCATAGTCAACTTGATCATAATGCAATGATACATTAACCCATTCTACATGGTTGGTTTCTCCCTTTTACATGTTTGATAGGTCTAAGGCTTGTAATTTTTCAAATTTTTTAGAAGCCAATGTTAAGCCTTAAATATAAAAAATAAATCCTTATTGATAATGAATTCAACCTTCTTAACAAAAATTCTATCCTGATATATTTATTTTGATCCCAAAAATGTGTCATATTTGTATTAATTTAAATATGATGTGTCTAAAAAATGTAAATTAACATGTGATTTTTTACATAAATATGGGATATGTTGATATTTAAATTATATGACATAGTTATATTAATTTAAATGTTATATATTTAAATAATATGTATTGAAATTTAATTATAAATATAATATATACATATATATATTTAATTAAATTAAACATTATTTTATGGATATAATATATTCAATATTTCATGTGTAAAATAAATATTTCATAAAATGTTATGCTCTACTTTCTCACACCACCTCATGTTCACATGAGGTGAGAACATCTACATATAACAATATGTAAGTTTATTAAATATATTATTGAGATTATTTAATATCTCATGAGATGAAATATTATTATTTTTAAATATTTATGCATTTAGTTTCATCATTTATAGAGGAAGTGTGAAAAAAATTATAGTTTTTGAGATCATAACTCATTGGGTTTGTGGGGATGGTTCAGTTAATATATGAATGCACCTATAATACTATAAATGGATAATTCCACAAATATCTCATGATATGATAACTCCAACTTTGAAAATTCCTAAAAATTATACAATGAAAGATATTTATTTTATTTTCTCATTTATTTTGTGAAACTTATAGAACAACTTGAACTTTAAAATAAATCCTGTAAAAGTTCATGAAAATATTTTCAATGGTTCGACATGTTTTTAGATAATAGAGGAGATGAGGGTTTGTTTTCTATTGATAATGGTCATTATTTACTATCCCACATCCATGTAATTTATTAAAATTTATTATCTTATGTGCAATATTAATTTTTATATGTTTTATCTATCCTGATACCTAGATTTATTTGGGTATTAACCTTTTCTTATTTCTAAATGGTCATTATAAACACCCTAAAAACCTAATATATTGAGTTTGAATAGTCATGAAATTTTCTTTGTAATGGAACTCTAAACCACAACCACATCACCATGTTATAGAAGTATTGACATACATACTTTCATAACTAATAAATATGTCATCATTCAACTACCATGATTTCTTTCCATACTTTGTTTCTTTCTTAATGACTTACAAATCCAAAAACATGATCATGATTATAATTTACTTCTTATTATAGTTGTACCCAATGTTACTTGTGATTTATGATAAAAAAAATTCACAACCCCAAAAATACTTCATGTATTAAAAGTCACATTTTCTTTAGTTAAAGAAACTAGCATGATCATTGTGTGTTGGACTTCAAGGTTTGATGTATTCTAAAATTCAAAAATTCAACTTTCCATTTAAAAGTTTCAAAAGAGACAACAAGCTTTTTTCATATTTTATATCATCTTAGTTCATTCTTATTATGATGGTTGACTTTTCTCATTGGTGTATTTTAAGACTATGGTATCTTTTTTTTATAACTAGTCCCAACATTTATATATAAAACAAACAAAAAAACTAAAATTACAATATCACTACCTTTAGAGTGAGAATAAAAAAACCCAACACTTATAAACATAAAAAGAGAATTTAATTTTTTTCAAGGATGTTCAATGCTCCATTAACTTCTATAAAAACATAATAAAAAAATAAATATTTTCATTGAATCTTTTTAAGAAAGGGTTTGAAAAGTATCTGACAACCATCAAGATCTATTAACTCATATAGATACGCCTCCCTGATTTTTTTCCTTCTCCTACACATTGATGATTCATTTTTTCATCAAAAGTTTAATGTTTTCCATTAATAGTTTTATTAGGACCCCGCCTCAGGATCTTGTGCTATGATACCCAATTTGAGATCACCATAATTCCTCATGAGATTTCCCCGATCACCAGATGAAGGAAACTAGTGTCGATGGATAAATATAATCATTGGGGAGTGACTTTATCTCACATAAATAACCAACTATATGAGACTAAAATGAAAATTTTATTTGAAATTTAAAACCAACTTTAAAATAATATTTTAATAAACTTGAAACCAAATAGAGTGTGGTAAAAAGATAAACCAGTCGCAATAAAAACATTACATGATAACCTAGCCAACAAAACCCAATCAATTTGAATGATAAAACTCCTCCTCCAATGCACAACCAAACACCACCATGTTTACCATAAACTCAAATCTTATAATCCATCACCCAAGAACATCAAATACTTTCCATTACCTTCATCACAACATAATACATATACATTCACATCGAGATGTGTGAGTAGGTGTGAGTATGAATACCCAGGAGGATTCCCTAAGACTCTCATTCAATCCCATGTAGACATATTCCAAACCATATATCCAATGTCACTAAAAATGGGTTAGCATATTTGAAAAAAAATAGATTATCAGAATTTCAAATAAAACTAAGGTAGTATATGAAAAAAAATATAACAAGTTATTTTTTAAAACATAATAATCATTCTTGGTTCTAACCCAATAAATAGCCAATAAGTAACTAATATAACCAAAGGATGAATAAGTAATAAATAAGCACATAAAATAAATTTCTTCATGCGATCATAGAATACACTCGTTATAGATAGTCACCAACCCAAGTGGTTCCTGAATTTCACAGCCCAATCCATCTATATAAGACACATGATGGAACTTCCCATCTATATCAACCAGCTATCCCTTTTATCTATACTTGAAACTTCTTAGTCATTTTTCATACTCAACACCATTATTTAATAAAACCAATTTTATTTCCTAAAAATAGTCTACCCAAATATCTCATTAAAACATTGCCTTAAATACAACAAATTTATGAAACCCAAAATCCATTTTCAAAAACATTAGTAAAACCAAAATCCCATGGTTCAATTCAAACATCATTCCAAACTAACTCCCATGTTTTAATTCAAAAACCCAAAAATTCTTAAGGTTTAACTAATCTAGAATGAATCCATTATCAAATCAGCAATAACTATTTTACAATTACAGAAATGGTAAAATAGGATAAAATTCTACCAATTATTAAAAAAATAATCATAATCTCATAATAAGTGAATAAGATCCTCCTACCTTAGATAATGATCATGTAACCTTCCTAGGACCCAAGATCTGATTTCAATAATCACAATATGATCCTTTGAACCTTAGAAATAAGAATATGGGATCGTGATTCTTTTATTCATGATTCAAATCCATAATTTGTATCCCTAAATTCAACCCAATTAAATATATTTATCTAGATAAATATAAATATAAATGGGGAAAAATAGAAAAATTCATGAACATGTGAGATCATCAAGATTAAACCTCAAATCTGATGTTTATTTGATCAATCCTGGAGAGAAAAGAGTTACTTGATAATAGAGAATACCTAATTTCACTCTCAATGAACCCTGAAGCTGATCCAAATAGATTTAGGGTGTTTGGTGAGGCTTATAGGAGGGTAATATGGTTTTTAAAAGATAAATCATGTAATACAAACTCAACTAGATGTCTAGGATGCATGATCAACTGTGATCATGTGTTGGTCATATAAGTATATTTTCCTACTAAAACAGACTTAAATGTTCAGCCTACATAGTCACCTAGTGTTTTTCATAAATCTTACACTTTCATCTACTTAAGCTAGGTGACTTGAAAATTCCTACTTCATGGTCTTCAAGGCTATGATCCCCAACCATGTAGTATTCATTACAACTTGAAAAACTCAAAAACAAACCCAAAATTTACCAAAAATTTAAGGGGGATATCTATTAAACCTTGTAAGTTGCAATTAATCCCTCCATAGGAATTTTTTCCCCTAAAAAAAACTAGGATTTAATCTCCTCAAACAAATCTGGTCATTATTGTCGCATATGATCCTATATCCCAATTGTCTTATATTGAATTATACTATGTTTCCACAACACCCTCACCATAAAAATACATCATCCACTCAGGATATTTTATTTCCCATAAAAAATCCTTACCAAACTTTCCATAAAGGTCACATCCTACTCTAAATATACCATATAATAGGAAATAATATGAGATATATACGGTTATTACTTACTCAACTGAGAGACATGGAATGTATTGTGCATTGTATTGTACTTATATAGAAACTCTAAGTGATAAGTTACATAATTTATTCACTCCAAAATCCATAATTAACTCTTGTACTAGGGTGTAAATTTCCCCTAATTCCTAATTAATTTGTGTCCTAACCATGGATACACTCACAAAAAGACTTGGTCCCCAAAAAAATCTCCAAAGACCATTGATGATGATCAACAAAAGACTTTTTTCGAGTTTGAGTTATCACTAATATCTTTTGAATTAGTTGAACCTAGTTCATCGTATCCTACACCAAACTTGGCCCCAAAAGTAATACCTCTCTTAATTTGTCCCAATATAATGTCAATTAGAAAGGCCTTCAATGCATCACTTCAAACAGGGCCATTTTAATCAATGTTTGATATCTATTACTATAGAAAAACTCTACTGAAGTCACATGATCATCTCATGATCTCCTAAAATCTAGCACACAAGTTTGAAGCATATCCTCTAAAGTCTATATGGTTTGTTCTATCTGGTCATCCATCTAGGGATGATATGACATGATCATCTTTAGCCGAGTACACATTTCCCTTTATATACCTATCGGAAATATCAAAGTAAATTAAGGATGTCTATCTAAAATAATAAATAAACTCTATGGATATTATCTACCTTATCAACATACATCTTACCAAACTCCTCTACTGAGAATTTATCCTAGATAAGTAATAAGTGATATGAATTCATGATCCAATCCATGATCACCCATATCACATCATGTATCTATTATGATTTCAAAAAAAAATAGGAAATCCATGGTGATGTCTTACCACTTGTATGTCCACACAATCAAAGGTCGTAAAAGTACCAAAGTTCATTAATACTCCACCTTTATCCATGGACATGTCCAACACCAAGACACATAATAAGTTGCATCCCTCTTCATCCTCACCCACCAGAACTATCTTCTGATGTCATGATATATATTCATCACTATAGGATGAAATTCCCAAATTGAGTTATGGAATACACTAATTACATCATTCCTCAAACTCAAAGGAACCTCCACTCTATCCAAAAAATAGAGTACTAATTCCATCACTAGATACCACCCTTTCATGGCCTCCCCACAATTTAAGGCATCACATATCTTATTATATTTTAAATCAATCTTGTAACACCTCCACTTTTCAATTTTAATAATTAATTTTCATAATAATTAATTTCATGTTTCAATAGTTTAAATTTTAAAAAAATTATAAAATCTATAAGTTCCATGGTCAACACATGGATAGCCTATGATTTGTAGTAATAATATGTCATTATCTTATATAAAGTAAATTATATTTAGTTTTTGGAACACATTTATTACATGGTTGAGAGTAACCATGCAAACTAATCTTATGTAGGGTGAAATCCTAGCAACTATTGCATGGTCTGATCATGGTTAGGAGTAATTTTGAGATTTAACCATCTATCGTTTAATCGATGAGATAGTGAATATTGAATAGTTATAGAATGATTTGGGTAACCATGAAAGATAATTATGGAACCCTATTAGTTTAAACAAAACTTCATTTTCTATGTCATGGATTTTTGATATATCCTTTATGTAATGACCCAAACTTTTATAAATTAAATTCCCTTTTAAATCAAAAATTGCATTATTAAGTAATGTAGTTTTAGAAAGCATGTGCACTACTTTGGTTATTTTGGACCATTGTAAAATATAGCCTATCATATTTAAAAGATAATTAAGAATCATAACCATTGATAATATAGACATTGTATAGTGACCGTTAATATTATTATATATTAAGTGTTATGATAAAGTAAAATTGATATATATGGAAGAAGTGATGGCCTTGACATATAGGAGCATACCCTATGAATCCCATTTATTGGATATTTTGAGGGAGATGGCATCACCAGGATTTTCCCTTGGCTAAGACCAAGATGAGATTCAACAACTAAAGTTTGATCAAAACCTTTTATGGGATAACTTCGAGCTTATCTATATCACAACCCAAACCATGTTCACTAAACCTCCCTAAGAAAGCACCAACATCACACACCTTATCCTTAGGGTGTACACTGATGTAATAATAGGTTATGTATCTATACCCTATTAATATGAATTTTTATATTTTATTTTCAATAAAATAATTATTATATTAATCCCTTTTTATTATTACATTATAAATTATTATATAATGAGTTTGATTAAAATTAGATTTTGATTTGAAAAAATCAAAAATTATATTTTTGGAAAATATATAGTTTCGATTAAAACATTATTTTTGATAAATTAAATAATTTTTGAAATAAATATTATTTTCATAAAATATTCTTATAAAATAATATTTATTTATATATAAATGATAATATGATTTAATGAAGTCCAATGTAATTTTTATAATAGTCAGAAAAATGTTAGTATCGTAGAAAAAAGTATTTTCTAGTAAATAAGGTTTTTTATTTAAAGGTGTAAATTAGAATATTTATATAATTACTTTGATAAAATAAATATTGTTTTTGAAATCAGCATATCAAAATTATCGAATGGTTATTTTTTATAATTTTCTAAGATAGTTGAATTTTTGGGTAAAAATTAAATACGGTATAAATATATAGAATCTATTATGACATAATAACAGCCCAAAGGTGATGTATTAAATATTATAAAATGAATTCACAAACAAAAATAGATTTTCCCTTTAAAATAATGTGTTTTTGAAGTTGTTTTATTAATTTTATAAACCTTTAATGAACCCTCCAAAACCTGTATTATAAGGTTTTAAAATCAATTCTTTATTAACATAACTCACTTCCACATCACCAATGGTATTATTTTAATATTTTAATTTCCTATCCTAATAAAATATTTAAAACCAATCCACTTTGGTAGAAACCATGTGTAAAAACCATGTGAAGGTTTTTGGTTTTTATTATTTTATTATATAGAGTCCAAAACCTAGGTTTAGAAATTAATAAAGAATTCCTCTCCATTTTTTTATAAATACTCACCCAAATTCTCACTACTATTCATTAAAAACCCATTTATAATTAATTTTATCTCCCTATCCCTCTCTAAATCCATCCCAAGTAGTTCCAAATCTCTTAATAATCTCCTCCCAATCTTTTATAATCTCCCTCTCAAGTTAAGGGATTTTATCCCTCCTCCTCGTTATTCAAGTACATTCTTTGTATTATGCCTTTTTATCTCCAATTATTCATGTTGGAATATGTTTGTACTCATAAATTTATTGTCCTTATGATTCCTAAGTAATTATGGAGAACCTTTCATTCCCATTAAACCCTTCCATAAACCTTTATATACACATGTTATGTACCGAAATTATCCTGTGGTTTTTTCATGCCAAACATTTATATTGTGTATACCCATCCTCATTTCCACTCAAGTGTATTCACCTAGATGTAACTATATTTAAATTATTTGTGAATCCCGTGTATGTAACTCAAACTCCTTAATCATTGGATTGAATGTGATGAAATATATTCTTATGTTGTATGTTCTATGCGGCACACAAATGCATGTACATGATATGAATGTGATGGGTGGGATTAGAATTATATAGATCTATAATGCATTGGGTAATGTTTTTATCTCATTATATACCATTTATGGTGAATGATAGGTTATCTTAAGTGTAATATCCCAACCCAAACCACAGGTTCTGATCCAGAATGCCACATGGAATCATACGCACCTCCCCATATGTAAGAGGTTATCGACTAGTAGCAAGGGTATCAAGTATAACCATGGGAAGACTACACCCTCTGTATCATGTCATCTAGAAGGAAAATAATGAACAATAATAAAACCATGAATATATAATCAGAGTAAAATGTGGAAACTAAATAATGATATACTTATAAAAGTATCTCCCAAAGTGGTAAGCCAATCTAGAGTGTAAGTAGTAGGTAATACAAGATAAGTAAATAAACAAACATAAGTGGGGTAATCTAGTGTTTATCCTCGTCCACTCTAGCTCCATGCTCCACTGCTCAATTGTCTACCACAGGGCCCTTTCCCTTCACCAGATCTATGACCATGAAATATACAAGCGTGTCGAAATGCCCGAGTAGGGTTTGAGTACAATACTCATCAAGACACCACCAATGTGTCCTTACCATAAGTTCACAATATATATATATAACAGTTTATTTCATCACATAAGTAAATTCTTATTAAAAATACATGTGTTGAGTCATCATTTGTTGACCAAGATGCAATGAATCCTATCCCAACCTACTTCATCTCATTGCTGGTAAGAATGTAAAAAACACATGTGCCTCATCTAGGTATCATAACACACCCCACCCCACTGGTGGTCATCTTAGGAACTTCACAAATTACTCCATATCAAGAACTCACCCCACCCTTCTAGTGGTTGTCATTGGAATGTTGCATGTTCTGTCAAGTCGATTCCTGGGCCACTTAACCTTTTAATCACCCATGACCCAAGTCCATAGGAATCCATGATCTGTATCTTCTAGCTAGCCACTATGTTTTACCCTTTATAGGGGTATCCATGTCTTCCTTTAAGGATGTTAGGACTACATCAATTTGGGTAACCAGCCACTAATCTGCATAACTCCCAACCTCAAGGATTCACCTATGTATCTTAGTACCTGTCATCTATCCATTATGATTTCCCCTATGCAGGGGTATCCACGCCCTCCTTTAAGGGTGTTAGGACCATGTCAGGTTGGGTAACCGACTAATTATGTTTTCCCCAATACAAGGGTAGATAAGTACACCTTTAAGGATATTAGAACCACATAACTACCAACATTAAGGCTCCAACTAAGTATCTAGCTACCTGCAGTAGAATTACACAGGTTATGAAACACACAAACAATACATGTCGTAGCAAGGAACAATAAGGCACACCAAGATCAATATTAGGAGACACACATAATCACATGTCATAAACAAACAAGTTTATGGCTACACACGCACCCACATGAAATCATAAACTCAAACATGGGTTAGTCCAACATAAAACTCATATCATGATAACATCGTGTGTGTGTGTGTGGCCCAAAATGGAAAGGATACTCCTACCTCAAAAGTTGTCAACATAAATGGTAGGTTTGTCGAAGGTGCCATCACTCGAACCATGTTTGCACACTAACTAGAAATACGATCACACACTAACGATTCCTAAAACAAAAACATATATTTTATTTCAAAATGAAATAAAATATTGCATGTGATAATATTTTCTCTCTCTTAGATAATTTCTGAATTATCATTAGAACATCACATGCGATGATATTCTCTATCTCCTGAATAATTTCCAAAAATATCATTTAGGTCAACACATGCACTCATAATATTCTCCTCAAAAAATATTTATCTTTTGATAATTTCTTATAAATTATATTTTTATAATTATATTTTGATAATTTCTCTTAAATTATCCTTTTATAATTATATTTTTATAATTACTCATAATTATCCTTTTAAATAATTATCCTTTGATAATGTCACAATTTTCATTTTATAATTTAAATAATTATCCTTTAATAACCTCATAATTATCCTCTATAAATCCTAACAATTATCATTGATAATTTCTCATAATTATCTTTTAATGATTTTGGGAAATTATACTTTGATAATTTGCATAATTATCCTTTGATAAAAAATTATACATTGATAGATTTCATAAATTATCCATTAATAATAAACTTATATAATTTTCACATAAATTATCATTTGATAATTGTATGTTATTATCTTCAACAGACGCATGCAATTATCTTTTGATAATTGGTTGAAATTAACATTTGATAAATCAATGTGATTATAATTTTATAAAACAAATTTATCTTTTGATAATTTTATAGATTATATCCTTAGAATAAATTAATAGTGTAATTATCATTTTTATAATTATATGAATTTATCATTCAATAATTTTTAAAGATTATCCTTTAATAATTTTGATAAATTATCCTTCGATTATTCTCCATTTTATCATCCTTTATTTAATAAACCATTTTTTCATTATTTAAAATCAACTATTTTCTTTTTAATTTGATAATAAAAGAGAAATGTAAGAAAATTAATAAAATAAAAACAAAAAATAAAAACCTAGTCATAGGGATAGAGAAGGAACTTGTTGGGCGTACTTAAAACAAGTAAAGCGGTTCGAATTTGACTGTTGATGCTTCATCGACCACTTGTGAAGGAGTTCCAAGGTTGTATAGAGTTGACCAAAATAAAGGCCACAAGGTTTGGTGATTTAATAACACTAACATTCAAGGTTCTTCATTATTTTAAAAATCCAAAAATTAAAACACCAATTTAATTATCATTTCAACTAGATTTTAATAACTAAGTCATCAGTTTTTCATTATTAAGGAATTTCTATTTTTTCAGTCAAAAAGGAGTGATAAATCAAGATTTTATGAACCTTGATGAGTCAAAAATGGACTCCATGAGTTATTGGGAGAAGATAAACAATACCCATTTTTTAAAATTAAATTAATAAAATTAATTATTTAATTCAAATTTTAAATAACACCATACACTCGTTGGGAAATAAATTTTATGCCCCGCCCAGGGTAAACCCTGTGTTCCAAACCTAACATTGATTTCAGATTTATCATAGGATTAACCATTTAAGAGATATTAATTATTTATTATTTAAAAAATGGAATAAATAAATAATTAAATATAAAAAGGATTTTATCATGTGCAATGTTACCAAACACCCAAAACACATAAAAGTTATACGCCACCTAGTGTAAACCCCATTCTATGAACCTAACGATGGTCTAAAATTTATCATAAAACTCACCTTTTGAGAGATATTAATTATTTATTATTTAAAAAATGGAATAAATAAATAATTAAATATAAAAAAGCTTTTATCGCATGTGATGTTTTCAAACACCTAACTCGCATAAAAGTTATACCCCAGCTAGGGAAAACCCACGTCATAGACCTAACAGCAGTCTCATATTTCTCATACGACATTCCATTTGATAGATATTAAATTATTTTGGATAAATCACACACATAATTTATTATATTTAATAATTTTATTTCATCTTTTCTGTGACTCTATGGACCTCAGAATCTCCCACTTACTTAGAACATGACTTCAAAAATATTCCTTAGAATATTACAAGATTCTAACTTGGATTTTAACCTTTCGCAAAGCCTTTAAAACATTTATTAAGTGGTTTTTATTTAAAAATTACATTTTCACATAAAAATACTTATAAGTTATTAACAAAGGTTTTTTATTTTATTTAAAAAAAATCAAGATATTATAATTCTCCCCCTATATCGACTTCTCATCCTTGAGAAGTATCTCTAGCGATCTTGCTCGAATAACTCAAGTCACTAAGCTCGAACATCAGACTCATATCCCCATATTTCCTCTTGGATTCATCCATGCTACCACCAAATTTCAGATGAGTATTATCATCTTTCCTCATAGAACATTCTCACTTTGGTCTATAAACCACATCAAGAACTCCTAAAAATATGCATCAAGTTCTAACTCAACATCTGTGTAATCTATAACATGCGTAGGAATGAGCATGTATATATGAAGTTGTGACACGTGGATTAGTGATCATGTGGGGTGAACTTTTGGGAAGTTTTCCATGGTTTTGTGAGTGAGGAAAAAAACACACTGAAAGAACATGTGTTGGTCGACCTATGGGGAAAGTCATTTTTTTTATAAGTGAACCCGGTGAGTAATAGCTTGTGGTGTTTTGGGAAGGAAACCAATGCATTATAGGAGACCCATGGGGTCAGATGATTAGGTTTATGGCCTGGGAAAGGTTGGGTCATAACAAATAGTATTAGATCCAATACCCAGCCGAAAGTTTAGAGAAAATACATGGGTTTAAGGATTGAGGTCCACAACATGGATGTTGTTCTTTAAAGGGGTGTATAGTACAACGCCCCTGGAAAAGTGAGACTTAAAATGGATAAATGTCACTACCCATGTTAACAAGGTGAACCTTTCTTTTAGGGAGTATTTCTGATTATAACTCTACAATTAAGTGTTCTTTTCCTGGAGTAGTGATTAGGATGGGTGACCATTTGGGAAGTTTCACAGGGTGTGTGTGGGTGAGTAAAAAAACACACTGAAAGAACATGTGTTTTCTTGTGGGGACAATCATTTTTCTGATAAGATACCCTAGTGAGTAATATCCTATGGTGTGTTGGAAAGTCAACCAAGGTATTATAGGAGACCCATGGGATCAAATGACTAGGTTCATGGACCAGGGAAGGTCGGGTCATGACACTAAGAATACTATTTTATGATTTATTTTCGATTGGCCTTGACTTATGATTATGATGTCATGTTTTATGTTATTTTATAATTCTTATGTTTCCTTGATGTTATCATATTATATCATGATTAGATGTTTATAATTATGATTCTCACCCTTTTATGTCATCTTGGCATGCCTATTGACTCACATGTATCACTTTCATCATGTTATGCTTTGATTATTCCCTTGTTGGGATTTATAGATCACCCCTTTATTATGTAAATCCCTAGGTTATCACATGTTGTATTAGAAGATCAATGTATTTTAATGGAATTTTATAGAGTTTTAAATAATGTATTTGTATCCTTGTTTCAAGTTAATGTTATATATATCTAATTTCCCAAAGACATTATGCCTCTCGACCTTCTGGGATTGTATTATGTGTATCATTGTGTAATAAATCATGAAATAATGTATATAAAAGATATTGGTTTTCAATGTTGGTATCATTGGAAAGTTCTAGTTATTTTTTGGGGTTAGGATAATGAAACCTTAGTGAAAAACTTAGGGATTAGACTAAAAATAGGAAAAAATACCTAAATTTGGTAAAGTATAGAGTAAGTGTTTTCCAAGAAAAAAATCCCTATCTGAATACTACAAGTGGTTGTGGTTCTAGAATAGTTGTACCTAGAGGTAATAATCCTAAAAATGGAACATTAAATATTTACTTGATCATCACTTGGTGCATAATAAAGAGGCCTTACTGCACACCTATTTTGAAACTTCTTGGGGATATTATTTGGTAAATTCACAAGCTCTTTATGAACCATTATTAAGGGAATAAAAATTACCATAAAATTATATATTAGGAAACGGACCATGGATAAGTTATATTAAAACCTAGAAATTCATAGGTTAAAAAATGTAAATGATTTATTAGGTATCCCTTCAATGTTCATAAGTTTCCCTTTTATTTGTGTAATAGTTTGAAAATTACCATCCCTAATTTCTCCCTTTATTTTAGTCAATGGCTGGAAATAGGAGGAATTGAGTCAACAACCAAAGTGATGGGTAGTGCAATGACTTCCTAAATGATATTCCCAACCCTATGGGAGAAGGATTCAAGAACCTAATCATGATACTTACTCGATTAAATCAATTCATGAATAAAAACTTGAAACATGGGGAAACCCCCCCCCCCCTCCCTAAGAAATAGATCGTTATAAATGAGACCTTTATGCGATAAAGGAATCCAACTTCTAGTAGATATTATGATCCCTTGATCACAAAATAATGGATCGAATCCATTGAAATGATCTTCTTCTTCCTTCAATGGTCTGATCAAGAGAAGGATATAATAGTGGTTCGTCATATGGAGTAATAAGTTGATAAATGGTGTATATTGATAAAAAATACAAAGATTGAGGAGAATATTGAAGCAATGGAGTGGAAAGAATTTCAAAAAATGTTTTTTTATAAATATTTTCCTCACACTCTCTAACTTAAAATGGAGAGGTATTTTCTGGACCTCAAGAAAAATGATGATAAATCCATTAAGGTATACAATTTTAACTTCACAAGGCTATCATGATATGCCTCCATATTTTTCATTTGCCTCAAAAGTAAAGTAGACCACTTCTTTAGTGGGATAAATCCAAATATATGAAAATATTTGGTGATTCAAGACTTTGATAGCTATAAGAAAATTGTATGATATTCCCTAAAAATCTAAATGGATATCAAGTAATCTCAAGGGTCTCATGGGTATAAAGATAGGAAGAATATAATGGAGTTTAATTCTTGGGGTGATGTAGAAATTTCATAGTGGCAAGAAATTTCAATATCCCACTTATCAAAAGTGCAGGAAGAATAATTGTGGAAATTTCCTAAAAGGGAAAAAGAAATACTTTAGGTGTGGGAAGTAAGGGTGCCTATCTAGTGAATGTTGATAGGATAAACCCACCAATATGATATAATAAAGTAATTATACACTCAACCCTCATCCCATTGTCTAATTTTTCAACTACAAGGAATAATGACATTATGTGAATCAATGCACTAAGATAAGGTTTGTCGATAATTACTGATGAAAACATCCTCCAAGTCTTAGAGAGAAAGGGAGAGATTATTCCATCACAACTACTAAGTTCTATCCTAAAATTGGCATGATTATAGTCAATATACTATTTGAATCTAGTTCTACACATTATTTAATATTACACAAGTTTAATATAACTATTCAAACACCACCTAAAAACATAGAAGTGGAACTGTCAGTGAAAATGGAAAATGGAAAAATTATTGTAACCAAAGTATATAACTTATCACATATCTATATTTTCAAATTGAATTTCTTAATAAACCTTGTGATACTTCTTCTAGTGTAATTTGATGCAATTCTAGGTATGGATTAGATTTCCTTGTATAGGCCAGCATAAATTTCTAGGAGAAGGAAATTACCCTATGTATCAATAATTGACCTCTAATTATATATAAGTGTAAGGAGGAGGATAGATATCCTTTTGAATCATCATCTCAAGCATTGATATTATTTCCTTATGGGAAAGGGTATCTAGCTCAAATGATTGAGACTAAGGAAAATATCATCCTTTAATACATGTCGGGTGTAAGAGAATATGTTTATGTGTTTCTTGAAGAATTTTTTGGTCTTCCTCCTAACCAATAGTTTAAGTTCTCAATAGAAATTATACATGTATATTTTCCCATATCTAAGACTCCATATAGAATAGAAACTATTAAACTTGAATATCTAAATAAGTAACTATAGTTGGATCTAGATAAAGGGTTTATACATCCAAGTGCTTCACCATGGGGTGAGTCAGTGCTATTTATCAAGAAGTATGGGTCAATGTGCCTCTGCATTGCTTATCATAATCTCATAAAGATCATGATAAAGAAAAAGTATCATCTTTCATGGACTGATGAATTATTCAATCAACTATTTGGAGACCAATACTTCACTAATGCGGATATTCATCCAAGATATTATCAAGTAATAGTAAAGAAAGTTGATATCCCCAAAACTTATTTTTGTATAAGGTACATGCACTACGAGTTCATAGTGATTCCATTTGGACTCATTAATGATCCAGATATCTTCATAGACTTAATGAATAGAGTCTTTAGGGATTAACTTGATAAATTTTTGGTAATATTTATAGATGATATTATAGTATAATCTAAAATAAAGGAGTAGCATGAGGATAATTTGAATGTTTTACTGAATAAATTTTAAAAGTAAAATTTATATGCAAAGTATGGTAAAGGGGAATTTTGGATAGATCAAGTAACATTACTGGGTTATCTTATCACTAGTAAAGGGATATATATGGATACTTTGAAAATAAAGGAAATTAAAGGATGTCCTAGACCAACATCTATGATGAGGATACATTGTTTCCTTGAATTAGTTGGGTACTATAGTTAATTTGTGAGAAACTTCTCATGATTTTCACGCCCACTAACCAATCTAACTTGGAAAGGAGTGAAGTTTTTCTAGAAAAATGAATGCAAGGATAGATTTAAATTGTTAAATAAGAGGCTAATCACTACACTTATGCTCACATTAACCACCATTGGTAAAGGATTTGTGATCTATATTGATACATCCAAAAAAGGCTTGGGTTGTATACTCATGTAATATGACAAAGTGATAACCTACTCCTAATGATAATTAAATATATATGAGCATAACTACTTAACACATGATCTATAATTGGATGTAGTCATTGATGATTTGGTGAAATTATCTCTTTGGGGAGAAGTGTAAAATATATACGGATCATAAAATCCTTAAGTATATATTCATACAAAAGGATATCAGTATGTGACAATGAAGGTGGTTAAATTTGATCAATTATTATGATTTTTCTATCCATTTCCATCCTAGGAATTTAAAAAAAGTGGCATGTACTCTAAGTAAAAAGTATCCCACAACCCTATCCATGATGAGGATTAAAAGGGATCTAGTATTCTTAGATAAGAAAAGGATGAACATGGGAATCATAAAAGGGACTTTATTCTTACTTTCTCAAATAACCTATCAACCATCTATTCATGATAGGATCAAGGAAGCCTAAAAAGATGATAAGGATCTTCAATGAAAGTTAAAAAATATTTTAGAGTTCAACTTTGTAATGTCCCCTGATTTGGCACTCTCTCATGTGGACAAAATGGGTTGGTTACAAGACATCAATTTCACCTTCCCATATTCCAGAGGACATCGACTAGTAGCATGGGTATGAAAAGTATAGTGGGGAGACTATACCCCCTGGATTCATAGTTTTCAACACATCAGAAAAGAAATATAAATAAATGAATTAATATAAGAGTGTATAAATAATGGAAACAGTACAATATAGCATAATACAAAAAAATAAATCCAACTAAATAATATAATAAATAATAAAAGGAATAATGTAATGATGTGTTTTAATGTAACTAAATATCATGTTATAATCAATACAAAATAAAAGAATAGAATACTCATCAAGAGACCCAAAATTCCCCAATCTTGAACCTCATGTCGGTCCCATCTACAAACTCCATCCCACCTAGCAAGAAAACAATCAATAGCAAGGTTCTTTTCCCTTGTTCAAACTTGGATACATATAATATGCTCGGGTACCAAACGGTGACTCGAATAGTGTGTGAGTATAACTTAGTAGGTCAACACCAACATGTCTAAACAAACCAATCTGATAATAAGTGTATGTAATAATGCAATAAACAAGTGTATTAATTAATTAAATTATTAAATTAATACTACATAAACCTGATTTGTAACCATTTCAGGATGTATCTGAGAATGTCTCATAACCATGTCATCCATAACCATGTAAACAAGGTATAAATCACATAAATATGGGTCAAACCCACTATATATGCATTTTGGAATTTAACCAGGACCTATCCTGCTATATAATCATTTTAGAATGTGTCACTAGGCATAGCCTACTATATAATCATTTCAGAAAGTATCATTGGGCTTATACCACTATATAAGCATTTTAGTATGTGTCCCTAGGTATAGCCTGCTATATAATCATTTCAACATGTATCACTGGTCCTAGCCCACTATATAATAATTTCAGCATGTTAACTGGTCATATCCTTCTATATAAGCATTTCAACATTTATCAATTGGTCCATGGCCTAATATAATAATTAAAACATTTTTCATAACACGTATCATAACAAACAAGGATATTACAATATCACATTATTGGGCTCACTAGTTAATTATGAAAATTACAATTTATCTTTTAATTACACATTTCATATATCAATTGGTTATAACTAATAACATTCCAGTTATCTTGATACAAAAGACAAGTCAAGTTTAATCTATATCAAGAAAACACACACAATCCATGTCATGTTAAACACACTTTAAGCCATTAAATAATTCATTTATATTCAATAGTTCACTAAACTGAAGGGTAGCCAAAAGCTAGGTAAATAACCAATTGGATCTAAAGGGACTCCAAAGAATTATTCAATTCAATAATTCAATTTATTTAGTGCATGATATGTTGACGCATTTACAATATTTCACATACTTGACAATTATCAAACCATAGAGTTAAGGTTTAGACCCCTACCTTTAACTGACGGTCAAACAATGCTTCTAATAGAAAACTCCCATGAGGAAGAAGGAGTGGATGATTGTAATAAGTATCCTAGATCAAAATTAATCAAGATAAAAACAAAAAATTTACATGGTCAATGTATTTACACTGCAATGTCTGTAGAAATAAGGGAGAGAAGGGAAAACTGGACCAAAAATACTTACCAAGGATTGAAAGCATTATAGAGATGTCTGAAAGGGAGGTTGGAACTCTAAAATCACATAGAGGGTTCCCTACGGTTGAGAGGATAGGATTTAGTGAGATGAAATGAAAATTCAACCGCACGACATACATTAAAATAGAAGTTATTGGAATTACATGACACGTAATATAGTTATATGTCATGTAATTATTTTTAATGGGATGTGCTGAAAACCCCATCACCTTGGATGAAAATATTAAAATTCACTTAAACATTACATGGTGTGTAATCCATTTACATGACATGTAAATGTTCTAAAGTTGGTTTTTCAATCCATTTCCCTATTAAACAACCTAAATCCCCTTTAAGACTTCTTAACTTACCAAGAACCCATGGTAACACTTGACCCACTTATCCAGACTCCATTAATTGAAAAAATTTATACATACCTAAACTTTAATTCATTTCCCCAATAAAGGATCTTTGTCTCTGAACAAGACTTGGCCACCAAGGCTCAAATGAAAAACTTACAGAGAGACATACCTAAAAAAAGAAGGGATCTTACAACATCCCTAACATATAATACCTCATCCCTGAGCTGCTCCAAGAATCACTATAGGGTCTCAATAAACAAGTTTGATCATTGTGATCGCATATCAGACTCCCTCTCTTAATACTCCTCTTAAACTCTCCCATGCTACCATTACACCCGAACTAATAGTATAGTCCTACCCCAGAGATATTTCTCACTATGATCCACATTCTGTATCGGATGCTTGTCAAAGGATGAGCTAGTACTAAGCTTTACTCCTACTACATCTATCATGTGAGAAGGGTCTAGATAATATATTTG
The DNA here is from genome assembly GCA_963277665.1 of Viscum album. Lineage (NCBI taxonomy): Eukaryota > Viridiplantae > Streptophyta > Magnoliopsida > Santalales > Viscaceae > Viscum > Viscum album. The sequence continues at coordinate 7,487,669 of OY728152.1, forward strand.
GAGCTAAAACATGTGGAAAACATCTTGCATGGAACTGTATCATTATAGAAAGGGTAAAAGGGGTGCCACTTGACCGACCCTATCCACTATCTCAAATGGCCTGATAAAGCTGGGTGTTGGATTTCCCTGTTTCCTGATATGAAGTTTCCCTAACCTAGGAAACACCTAAAGGAAAACATGATGAACAACCTCAAACTCTAGAGGTTATATTTGATGGTCAGTATAAGATTTGTTCCTGCTTTGTGTGGTCACTAGTCGTTGTCTGATCAACTAAACTTGCTCAGACATCTCTTGTATGAGACTTGGCCCAACAAGCGCTAACTCACCTACCTCCAACCAGAAAAGAGGAAAATGAAATGACCTTCAATAAAATGCCTCAAAAGGTTCTATCTAGATATATTCATAGAATTTTTTATTATATGAAAACTCCATGAGATCCATATGATGCTCCCAAGAACCACCAAAATCTAGAACATAGGCTCACAACATATCCTCCAGAACCTAAATATTCCTCTCAGGTTTACCATCATTATGAAGATGATAGGATATACTCAAAAGAACCTATAATAAAAAATCATTTTGAATATCCTTCCATAAATTTGATATGAAACTAGGCTATCTATCTGAAATGATACCCCTTGGAACATCATGCAGTCGAACTACCTCATGTACGTAAAGACTGCCTAGATCATCAACTGTGAAGGTCTCCCTGATAGGTAAGAAGTGGGATAACATCATCAGTCTATACACTACCACACATACAACATCATTATTATGGGTTTTCCTAGGTAATCATGTCACAAAATCCATAGTGACATCATCCCATTTCCACTCAAGAATGGAAAAAGGCTACAAAAATCCCTTCTAGTCTCTAATGCTCAGCTTTCACCTACTGACAAGTAAAACATATTTCTATAAATATTTCTACTTATTTCTTCATTCCTGAGTAGTATTATTTTATATACAGATAATGATACATATTTGTTAAACTAGGATATTCCACCCATCTAGAAGCATGAAACTCCATCATTAGCTCCTCATGAAATCCCATAGGAACTCATACTCTGACACAAAAAAGAAGAAAATTTCCACATACAAGAGAACATCCTAATGGTATCTCCCCACTATATAATATCTCTATTAAAAATAATCCCCCCATATCAGACAACTGCTTGGTCATAATCTGGTCTAGAAGCACGGGTATAATAGATGTCGAAGTCAGACCTACTCATCCCTGAGACTCCTGAACATCTAGATGCATGTATATAAAGAGAACCATTATCTTCCACTTATTGAAAAACTCTCATACTACCTATTATTGTGTCTTTAGGTTCAATTCATCAGCAACGACATTTCAATTTCCTAGTGTATAGGCTAACTAAAATTTGAAATACTGTAGATACTCAGCCCACTTCCTCTACTAAAGGTTTAAGTCTCACTAAGAAAATATGTACTAGGGGATCTTGTGGTCCATATATACCAAAAACATCTCACCCATGAGATTATGTCTTTAGAATCTCATGGAATGTACCACTGGTTCTAACACCAAGACGTGAGTAGGATAATTCCTCCCATGTGACCTCAACTATCTGGCACCATAAGAAACAACTCAGTACTCCTACATCAGAACTACTCTGAGTCCAACTCTAGATGTGTCACAGTACACAGCATATGATTTACCCATCATAGGTAAAGTGAGGATAGGTTCTAAGTTCATCCTACCCTTCAAATCCTGAAAATATCTCTCATAAGAATATGACCAAAAAAACATTGCCCCCTTCTTGGTCATCCTGGACATTAGTGATTCCAAATAGAATAAATCCTAGATAAAGAGCCAATAATAACTTGTTAAACCCCAAAAGCTCTGAATCCAGAAGACATTCTTAGGATTATCATAATATATCACAACTAAAACTTTCTTTGGGTACACTAACACTCCTTCCTCTGAGATGAAATGGCCCAAGAATTGTACTTTATCATTCCAGAAACTGAATTTGGTTATCTTGGTGTAAATACGATTCCCTCTCAATATACTCAAAACATTGTTATGATGTTTGGAATAATAATCAACTAACGAGGAGTATACTAAGATTTCATCAACAAAAACCACCACAAGCCAGTCTAAAAAAGGATGAAAGATCCTATTCATCAAGGCCATGAATATCGTAGGTGCATTATTTAAACCAAAAGGCATCACTATGAACTCATACAAGCCATGCTTACTCCTAAAATAAGTTTGAGGTATGTCCAATGGTCTCACCCTAAACTAATGATATCTTGATTTCAAATAAATATTAGAGAATATATTAGCACCGCTCAGCTGATCGAATAGACCATCAATGCATGTAATAGGATATCAGTTCTTGGTCTTCATCTATTTCAATCTTCAATAGTCCACACATAAGCACAAAGACCCATCAACCTTCTTGGAAAACAGAACTGGAGAACCCCAAGGAAAAGTACTAGGTCATATGAAACGTTTAGATTCTAGATCTTCTAACTAAACTTTCAACTCCCAAACTCTTTTGGTGCCATTCTGTAAGGTAAGAGAGAAATTGGATCTACTCCTGACACCAACTTGATCGTAAACTCGATCTCTCAATCAGGTGGTAAACTGTAGAACTCATCAGGGAAAACATCCTGAAAATGGTATACCACTGGAGGAAAATAACCCTACAACATTACACCATCACCTAGAGAAATATAAACTATTTGAGACATGATGCAATCCAATATTCATTGAATTGGTCCTCTACAAACAGCCTAGATATCCCACTCCCCTTGGTGAGAATAACTACCTCCTTCTAGAGATAGAAAGGTAACTCTCCTCCTATAATAATAAACATGATCCTAGTATATAACTAATTAATCCATACCAAGAATCAAGTCATATTATATCATTTATATCACAAATAGTTCCTAAAAGAAATGTTAGCCTTCGATATCTATATAACATGACTTGCAACATTTGATATTCTCTGATCATACTCCAAACGATGTGTCGATGGTTAAAAACCTATCCAAGATCTCTATATCCAAGACCAAAACATTTACAAATAGAGTGGATAAAAATTAATTTGATGCTCCAGTATCAAACAAAACATAAGAAATAGTAGATGATATAAGAATTGTACCTCTAAAACAAGATGATCATGAATCCATAATAGCTAGAGTAGTCTTCATAACATGAATTTGACCAGTCCCTCTTCCCTAGCCTCTAAAATAACTCCCCTGATTTATACCCTCTTCCTAGTGCTACCATTCCTACACTGGGGCACCACATCCCCTTCCTCGACTAGAACTTCCCATGTAACTCCATCTACCTATTTGTTGAGGCATAGTTGAGTCATTCCCAGACTCTGGTTCCTATCTTGTTCCCCTTCCACTGATATTTTATTTCATTCCCATACAAAACTTCTTTAGGTGGCCCAATATGATGCAATCATGACACTCCAAAGTGGGGTATGGACACTAAGTTCATTTGTGACCCATATTTCCACACTGATAGTACTAAAATGGAAAACATGCTTAAGATAGCTTCCCACTACCCTGATTTATATACCTAGTGTTCCCCTTGACAAAACATTCATAACTATGCTTATTTATACTAGAAGATGAGCTCATGTTTTTTCCTACTAAAATAGTATAACCACTACTCAGGGCCTCTCTCAGATTCCCTTCCGTGATGAGTGCTTGATTCATCATGTCTAAAAAACTGCTCAGATAGAACACGTTCACCTATGACCTGATCTCATAGTGAAGACCATCCTAAAAATGTCTCACCCTATAGATCTCATCAGCTACCAAATATGGTGAAAAGTGTTACGGGTCGGTGAAACGTTCAGTGTAGTCCAACACTGACATTCCCTCCTGTGTCAAGTGTATGAACTCATGAGATTTCTCATCCCTCAATGTCTCGGGATAGAAATGGATCAAGAACTTCATCTTGAAGTGATTCCAAGATAACTCCTCTTGCTACCCTTCCTGCTCTAGAATATCTCACCAATGCTTGGATGGTCCAAAAATCATATACATAGCAATATTCAACCTTCTATTGGTGGGGGTCTCAAGATGCCTAAAGATTTTCTAGACTAACTCGATCCAAAACATGGATTCCTAGGTTCCTCCCTCCCCATTGAATGAAGTTGGACACTTCAACTAAAACTCTCTCAAAAACTTAGACATCAAAGGAACAATTCAAATAGTATCACTTTCCACGGATCTCATGACCATCAAGAAGCTTCCATGAAGCTGAACATCCAACTGATCCTCGGGAGATAATGGAAGCTTTGATTCTTCTATGTTAGGAACATTCTGATTTCCACTCACATAACTCTAAACTCGAAGATGACGAGGGGTCATTTTATCTACAAGATAAACACACTCCTTAGAACACTGGCTATAATAAAGTCGACCTCAATAGGTGACAACAATAGAGAACCACTGACTCCCAATCTCTCTAAACATAGCTTAAAATTGTTTTATCATGATATATCAGTTCATTTATTCCATTCTATTTATCAGGTATAATAAATATCCCATGCCACAGTTCAATAGAAAAGTATATATCCCATGAAAATAAATATGTCCCTATAATGAAAAATTCATGTCATTTTATATTCCTATGTGACTATTATGATGAATGAATACACATCTTTCTCCATATCAATCCATGAGAATAATCTCAAGAATAAATAATATAATAACATGATAACACCACATAACATCTGAGTCACCTAAGGTGAAATAACATCAACTAAAACAATAGAATAGCATAAAAAGAAATCCCATCCCAGGGAACTCATATTTTACCTCATATATGGGTCAATGACTACCATGCAAAAGCTCATTACTAAGTCCTGACACATACTAGTCTCCTTTCTACCTTTACTAAATAGTAAATAAATAAAAAATAAACATGATGTGCTCTGATACCACTTTGTAATGTCCCCCGATTTGGAACTCTCTCACATGACTAGAATAAGTTGATTATGAAACCTCAAGATTTCCTCCCTATATTCTAGAGGATACCGACTAGCTGCGAGGGTGTGATAAGTATAGTGGGGAGAAAAAGAAGATTGAATAATCTAATAAATAATAAATGAATAATATAATGACATGCTGGAATATAAATAAATATCATTCTAGAATAATACAAAATAAAAGATTTTTAGAATCAACAAAAGACTCAAAATCCCCTGGTCCTAAACCCCATGTCAGTCCCATCTCCAAACTTCATCCCATCCAACAAGAAAACAATAAATAGTAAGTTCCTTTTTCATTGTCCAAACATACATCCATATAATATTTTCGAGTATCAAACTCTAGCTCGAATAAGGTGTGAGTATAACATAGCAGGTCAACACCACCATGTCTAAACAAACCAATCTGATAATATATATGTGTGTGTTTGTGTGTGCAATAATTCAATAAAAAAGTGTATTAATTAAATTAATTAATTAATTAATACAACATCAACTTGCTTCGACACCATGTTGGGATGTCTCAGAGCATGTCTCACAACCATGTCATCTATAACCATATAACCAAGGTATAAATCACAAAAATCTGATTCAAAACCTCTATATAATTATTGAATCATTTAATAAAGTTGAATCCCACTATATAATCATTTCATCATGTTTCACTAGGCATAGCCTGCTATACACTAGTAGAAAATGGTCTTTAATGTCATTATTTTAATGTCACTTCTTCAAGACCAACGTTAAAAGTCACATTTTGGAATTGGTTTTTCAAATAATTGACATTAATAATAAAATAAAAGTTTTAGATATTTTCTCAATATTTAATTTGATAGGTCGTGGATCTAAAATGGACTTACGGATCAAAAGTTATGGATGTCAGAAATTGAACATTATAACAGTTGATTTTTAACATTGGTTTTTTCATTAACAGAAATTAAAAGTCACTTTTTGGAATCATTTTTTCATATAAATGACATTAAAAATAAGATCTAAGTTGTATATAATTTCTCAATCTTTGATTTTACAGGTTTTGGAGCTAAAACGGACTTACAGATCAAAAGTTATGGATGTTGGAAGTTGAAAATTATAAGAGTTGATTTTTAACGTCACCCTTTTTCAATAACCATCATTAAAAGTAAATTCTTGGGGTCAGTTTTTCAAATAACCAATGTAAAAAAATAAAATTCAATTTGTATCTCATTTCTCAAGCTTCAATTTTACTATTATTGGAGCTAAAATTTGCTTATGGATCAAAATTTATGGATGTCAGAAGTTGAAAATTATAAGAATTGATTTTTAACATCGATTTTTTCAGTAACTGACATTTAAAGTCACATTTTGGTGTCAGTTTTTCAAATAACTGATGTTAAAATTAACTTTTTGGCATAAGTTTTTCAATAAAAAAATTTAAAACCCTAAAATGATAATATTTTTAACATCGGTTATATATTTACCCGATGTTAAAATTAAATTTCAAATACGTTGGTTCGGTATTTCAATTTTTTCACAACGCGTGTTTATATTTTCAAAATCCCACCTTAATTTTAATGTATCACCACTATAAATATTTTCATTTAAATTATATACATCCTCATTTTATTTCTTTCAATATTTTCAACATCTTTAATACAATCAATATTTTAACAATTCTTCAATTGGAGATTTGTACATGGTATGTATTTTCATCATTTAAGTTCATTATTATGTTTTTCCTTATCACTTAAAATCTTGATAATTTTTATTATGATGATGAAAAATTATTATGATTGAGATATAAAAATAAAACATCTGCATGGGATTCATCATCTGAGGTGATAAATTCTTTATTGGTCACCGTCTTCATTACTGTGTGAGTTCTTCCTTAAAAAAGTGAAATAATGACAAACAACATATTGATTAAAAGGAAAAAAATAAAATAATTAAAATTTGGTTGAATATTTAAGGTTATTATTTTTTGTGTTCATTTTTTGTATAATTTTGGGTTCTCGTTTCTCATGTTTTCATTGAATTGAGTTGTATCTATTGAAACTTAAAGAGGTGCAACTTACGAAGACCTTAAATTTTGATCTGTATGTCCATTTTAGCTCTATGACCAGTCAAATCGAAGCCTATTAAACCTAATATATTCAAATATTAAGAGTTTTAATGTTTAAGTGTTATTTTTTTCCAAAAATAATGTGAAAATATTTTTTAAACATACTTTTCACATCGGTTTTTATCAAAAATCGACGTTAAAAACTATGTAGAATCAGAATTTAGACATCAGTTTTCTAAAAAACCAATGTTAAAAGGTCAATATTTTAATTTATAACATTGGTTTATAAAAACTAATATAAAATAATGATAGATCCTAACATTCGGTGTCAGTTTTTATAAAAACAAATGTCAAAGATCAATGAGGCCTAACTTTCGACGTCGGTTTATATGAAAACTGATGCCGAAGATCCCCGAGGGATGAGTTTCGATGTCGATTTTTGTAAAAACCAATGTCAAAAATTTCTTATGACTAGATTTTTAATTAATATTTATATGTCAGTTTATAAAAATAAATTTTGAAAATTCAATTTTTAACATCGCCTTTATAGACGTCAGTTAAAAACCGACGTCGAAATGCAAAAAAAAACAAACGTAGAAAAACATTTTTCCACTAGTGATATAATTATTTCAGCATGTATCACTAGGCCTATCCTGCTATATAAGAATTTCAACATGTTTCCCTGGGAATATCCTGCTATACAATCATTTCATCAGGTATCACTAGGCAGATCCTGCTATATAAGCATTTCATCATGTCAACTAGGAAATTTCTGCTATATCATCATTCCATCATTTATCAACTGGTCCAATACCACATATAATAATTACAAAATTTATCACAACACATATCATAACAAATAAGGATATCACAATATCACATTATCAGGATCAATTTCTAATTATAAAAATTACCATTTATCTTTCAATTACACATTTCATATATCAATTGTCCATAACCAATAACATACCATTTTTCTCAATAAATAATCCATGTCAAGGTAAATCTATATCAAGTAAATACTCAAAATCATTTTCATGCTAAACATTCTTTAATAAATTAAATAATTCATTTATATTAAAGGGTTTTCTGACCCAAATGGTATCCAAAATCTAGGTCAATAAATAATTAGATCCAAAGGGACTCTAAGGAATTATTCAATTCAATAATTCATTTTATTCATCACATGATATGTTGGTGTAATTACAATATTGCACATACTTCACAATTATCAAAATAAAGGGTTAATATTTAAATCCCCTACCTTTAACAGACGATCAAACAATGCTTCCAACAGAAAACTCCCATGAGGAAGATAGTGTGGATGATTGTAAGAAGGATCCTATATCAAAACTGATCAAGATAAAAACCAACAATGCACACATTCAAGAGGTTTAAACTGAAATGTCTAGATAAACAAGGGAGAGAAGGTAAAACTGGACTAAAACAACTTACTAGGGATTGAAAGCATTATCAGGATGTCTTAAATGGAGGTTAGCACTATAAAATTGCCTAGGGTGCCCTAGGTTTGAGAGGAGAAGTCTACAGCAATTTGAAATAAAAATTCAACCACATGACATACTTTAAAATGTAAGTTCATGTAATTAAATGATTTTTAATATAGCTACACATCATGTAATTATTTTTAATGTGATGTACTAAAAAAACCATCACCTCAGCTAAAAATATTAAAATTCACCCAAAATTTACTCAATGTGTAATCCATATACATGGGGTGTAAATGTTCTTTAGATGTAATTTCATCCCATACCCTATTAAAAAAACTTGACCCAATTTAAGGATTGTTAACTTACCAAGAACCCATGGTAACACTTGACCCACTTATATAGACTCCATTAATTTAAACAAACATACATCCCTAAACTTTAAGTCATTTCCCCAACAAATTATCTTTGTCTTTGAACAAGACTCATCCACCAAGGATCAAACAAAAAAATCATATTGATACATACCTGAAAAAATATGGTATCTTGTAAAATTTATTAAAGATAGAGTCAAAAGGTTTGGAACTCAAATATATGTCCCATAAAAACTATATTTGAAGTGGTAACTTCTAAATGATGTGCATAGTTTAGCCTTCTCTATTTATCTAGGAATCACTAAGATGTATAGAGATCTAAAGAAAAACTTTTGGTGGGATAATAAGAAGAGGGATATTTAAGAATTCTTATCTTGATGCTTGGTATGGAAAAAAAGACAATGATAAATTGATGAAGTCTAAGGGTATGATTCAACCATTTCCCATACCAATATGGAAACTAGAAAACATAACCATTGATTTCATTATAGGACTCACTAGTATATCTAAAGGGAATACCACCATCGAGGTTGTATTCAATCACCTTACCAATTCAACACATTTCATTTCTATCAAGTAAGATTTCTATATTGACTAACTCTTTAAGATACACACAAGGTAATTGGTAATATTTCATGGAGTACCACTCTCCATTATATATGATTGACATCCTAGGTTTACCTCAAGGTTCTGAAGAAGTATTCAGAAGGTATTGGATATGAAGTTGAGTTTTAGTATTGCTTATAACCCTTAGATGGATGGTCATTCTAAAATAACAATTCAAACTCTATAGGATATGATGAGATCATGTTCAATATATTTCCAAGGATTTTGGGATCAGCACCTTCCCCTAATGGAGTTCTCATATAACAATGGTTCTATTCTAGAATTCAAATGGCACCTTATAAGGATTTGTATGGGAAGAGGTGTAAAAATTCAAAATTATAGGATGAAGTTAGAGAGTGGAAGCTTATGGGACATGATATTATCCAAGAGATGATATATAAGGTTCAAACCATTCAACGTCATATGAAATCTGCAAAAAGTTGATAGAAAATCTATGCAAACAATCATTGATGAGAGCTAGATTTTGAGGTCGGATATAAGGTGTTAATTCATATATCTCTATGGAAGATAATCATGAGGTTTATTAATAATGGAAAACTTAATACAAGATACATATTCCCCTTTTATATTCTTGATCACATCATATTTGTGTCATGTCAACTAGAAATCCCACCTAACCTATCTCAAGTTCATGATGTGTTCCATGTATCCCTCATGAGGAAGTATATACCAGACCCATCACATGTGTTAAATATATGGGTGGTACCCTAGTATAATGATCTTTCATATAAGGAGAATCGGGTGAAGATCTTAGATCATAGAGACAAAATTATATGAAACAAGATAACTCACCTAGTCAATTGTTGTGGAAGAACCAAAAGTTTGAGGAGGAAATGTGGAAATCAGAAGAAGTGATGAAATAGTAGTACCCTCATCTATTCTATAGTATAAAATGAAATTTTTAGGGTGAAATATCTAAAATAAGGAATAATTTAATAACCCAAACTTTTATAAATTAAATTCCCTTTTGAATGAATAAATTCATTATTAAGTAATGTAGTTATAAAAAACGCATGCACTACTTTGGTTATTTTTTACCATTATAAAATATGGCCTATCATATTTAAAATACCATTAATAATCATAACTATTGATAATATATTTTTTTTATAGTGACCATTATGATTAATTTATATTAATGGTTATGATAAAGTCTAATTGACACAGATGGAAAAAGTGATGGTCTTGTCCAGTAGGATCATACCATATAGAGCCCATTTATCGGAGATTTTGAGGGAGATGGAATCAATAGGCTTTTACCTTGACCAATCCTATATTGAGATTCAATAACTGAAGCTTGATAGAAACTGTTTATGAGATAAGTTCAACCTTATCAAGATTTCAGCCTAACCTTGCTCATCAAACCACCCTAAGAAAGCACCATCATCGTACACCTTACCCTTAGGGTGTACAATGGTGTAATAAGGGGTTATGTACTTAAAACCTAGTAATATAAATTTTTATATTTTATTTTTAATTAAATAATTATTATATTTTTCCCTTTTTATTATTAATTTATAAATGATTATATCATGAGTTTGATAAAAATTAGATTTTGATATAAAGATATCAAACTTGTATTTTTGGGAAATATATAGTTTCAATTAAAACAATCTTTTTGATAAATTCATGAATTTTTAAAATAAATATTATTCTTATAAAATATTATTATTAAATAATATTTATTTATATATAAATTATAATATTATTTAATGAAGTATAATTTAATTTTTATAAGGATCAAAAAGATGTTAGTATCATAAAAACAAGTATATTCTAGTAAATAAAGATTTTTTATTTAAAAGTGTAAATTCTCATATTTAGACAATTATTTTGATAAAATAAATATTATTTTTGAAATCATAATGTCTAAATTATTCAATGGTTAATTTTTCACAATTTTCTAAGATAGTTGAATTTTTTGGTAAAAATTAAATATGGTATAAATATACGGTATCTATGATAACATCATAATATACCAAAAGTGATGTAATAAATACTATAAAGTTAATTCATTAAAAAATATATTTATTCTTTAAATTAATTTTTTTTGAAGTTATTTGATTACTTTTATAAACCTTTAATGACCCCCCCCCCCAACCTATATTATATTTTAAGGTTTTAAAATCAATTCTTTAAGAACATGACTCACTTCCACATCACCAATGTTATTATTTAATATATTATATTCTTGGCCTTATAAAATATTTAAAACCACTCCTAATTCATGGAAACCATGGGAAAAATAATGGTAAGGTTTGTGGTTTTAATTATTTTGTTATATAGATTTCTAAAACCTAAGTTTAGAAATTAATAAAGAATTATCCTATCTTTTGCTATAAATACCCACCCAACCTCCCACTCCTATTCACTAAAAACACGTTGAGAATGTATTTTCTCTCCCTCTCCCACTATAAATGCATTCCAAGGTGTTCCTAAGCTCTTATGTAGCTCCTCCCAATATTTTAGAAGCACGCAATCAAGGTAAGGGATTCTCTTCCTCCTCCTCTTTATTCAAGTACTTTCTTTGTGTTATCCCTTTTTGATTTCCAATTTTTCATATTAGAATATTTTTTACACACAATTTTACTATCCTTATTATTATTAAGTAATGGGATACCACCCTTAACTCTCATTAAACCCTTACATGAACCTTTATGTACACCTATTATACTGCTGAAATTATCCTGTGATTTTTCCATGCCAAACATTTGTATTGTGCATACGCATCCCCATTCACACTCAAGGATATTCACCAAGATGTAACGATACTTAATTTATTGGGGACTCTCAATTATGTAACCCACACTCCTTAATCGTGGGGATTAAAATTGACTAAAGAAATTTTTATGTTGTATAATCAATGTGGTGCACAAATACATGTACATGATATGAATGTGATGGGTGGGCCCAAAATTATATAGCCCTCCAATGAATTGATTAATGTTTTTATCTAATGATATATCGTGTATGGTGCATGGGAGGTTATACTAATCATGTTATGTTATTATTTCTTGGTATTTTTCCTTGACTTATGCTTACAATTCCATGTTTTATGTTTTTGTTGAATTCCTATGTTTCATTGATATTATCTCCTTATATAATGAATCAATGTTCTTGTTTATGATTCTCACCCTTTTATGTCACCTTGATATGCCTCTTGACTCACATGTGTTGCATTCATCATGTTACACTTTGATTATTCCTTTATTGGGATTTATATCTCACCCATTTCTTATGTACATCCCTAGGATATCTTGTGTAGTATTAGAAGATCAATGGATTTTAAGGGCATGTTATGGAATTTTAAATAATGTATTTATATCCTTGTTTCAATTTAATATGCTATGAATCTAATTTACCAAATAAAATAGGCCTCTTAATATTCTAGGATTGTATTATATATATCATTATGTAATAAATCATTAAATAAGGTATATAAAATATATGGGTTTTCATACTATAATTCACTAATATACTGTTATTAGATTATTTTTGGGTGATTAGTATGTTAATGTAAATTAATTAATAATGTTTTAAATGTTTAACTTATATTTTTTTATAAAATATAAGTGTTTTGAATAATTTTTATAATTTTTTATATTAATTCTATAATAAAAAATATTTATATAGATTCAAAAAAAATATTGATTAATTATTGGTATGGAGTGGTGAATTTAAATGTGATGATTTGGTGATTTAAATATGTGATTATGGGTGATATTTTGTGTTTTAAATTGAGTTTTAGAATATAATTTAATATTATAATAATAAAATTATTATTATTAGTTATTTTTTTCTTGGAAAACAAGGGTAAATCCCTCCTCCCCCATTCACTTGACACACACTAAGGGGGAGATCTCTTCAACCTTATAGGGTCTACTCCTCTATAAACATCCAAGGTATGATTCCATATTCTATCTTGTTTCCTATTATTCTTCCTATTTCTCTCTTTACTTCTTCTCATCTTCTTCATGTAATCTTCTATTTCTATGGTTCTTGGATTTTTAGGGTTTCATAATGTTAAGGAAAAACACCAAAAACCCATTGGTCTTTACCTATCTGGAGTAAGAGTGTCCCTTTACATTTTTATTACACCCAATTAGACATCAGGGTTTCATAGTTCATCTCATTGAATATTTTTCACAATTCTAGGTATTCATTGGATTTTCTATTTATTATGTATATGGGTTTTTAATTTATTATGGATGGTTACTTAGGTCCCCATGATCTATATTAAAAGGGTGATTCCCTCTAAAAATGTTGAAGCATCCTAATGAGGTAGGTAACTCTATGTGCTTCCAATATTTAGTGATCCATGATTTTATTAATTTTTTTAAAAATAATTTGAGTATAATGTAAGGTGATTTAAATACCATGAGGATAGACCTAATTTATTTTTTATTTTTTCAATTTATTTCCCAAATGGTGTAAGAGGGTTTTCTTTAAAGATTAATTAATTGTAATTCAACTGTATTGTGCACTTAAGGTGTTTAATGAAATTACTCACTAGTTTCTTTTGAATAAACTAATAAAGTTTTACTAAAATTGTTGCATTTAATTATTAATGAATTTTCAAAATGGTTTTGTGGTAAATAATTGTGTTTTAAGAGGTATTTATAATGGGTAAATAATTTTCTATTTCAAACTATAATTCCTTGTGGTTGAATGTGTTTTGGGGTTTATATGTTAATTATAATGCTCTAGCTTAGATCACATAAACAGAACCCAAGAGGGGGTCTCCACATGACCTCAGGTTCACCTCTCCATTCTCTAAAGGATACCTAATATCAGTGAGGTCCTGAAATAGTTGTGGGGATACCATTACCTCAAAAGTAAATCCCTAAGTTCATGCATAAATCTGCTGAAAATTTAGTAAGATCTATCCATAAAACTAACATCCTAAAAACTTTTGGACAATAAAAAAGGAGCCAATAAATCCCCCATGATCTATAATAATAAATAAAGAAAAATCTACATGATAAATCAAAACATAATAGTATTATAAAATAAAATTTTATTACATGCATAATCATATAAATACAATAACAAAACACCGTTCGGTATTTATGTGGAATAATAACTAAAAAGTAAAATAATTTGGCCTTCATCCCAACTCACATAATCACCCTATCAAATCCTAAACCTCCATAAATTTATATACCCAAAACATGTATCTAGCTCCAATAAATACCTAGGCCTAAGAGAAAATATGAATACCTACTCACATACATCGAAACCCATTATGGTTACATGGGTAGGGGTGAGTCCAATGACCCAATAGGAATCCCCATTGCCTCAACATACTGAATACTACTATAATCAAATGAATGTGCATGAAATAAATGTAATGGGTTCAAGTTTTTATTTTTAAATACACCCATCTTTAATCATAACATAAAATGTACACACAAGTATATGTGTTAGGTCATTGTGTGCTGACCAGGTCACCACGACACCTAACCTCACCTATTTCATCCAATATTAGTAATATGTCAATCAGAGTCACATAATAAGAAAGGACATCGAGTAAAAGAATATTAATAGAAAATTTTGGTTATATATGAATACCATTAGGTAAATAAATCACCGTAACCATTCCTTAATATATAAGAGACCCATAATATACCATAAGTGATTCAAGGAGGGAATCTCAATAGTCAACCTATCACACATGTCGAAACCTCACCTCAAGGTAAGGATTTGTATCTACTAGTAAACATATAATATGTGATATAAGGAAGTAATATTATTATCCATCCTCTCATATGATCTAAAGCACACCAACACGGGGTAGGTCCCATGGTTGATCATATAACTCAACATCATAGGAAGCGGTCTGAGGAGGGAATATCAATATCCAAACTCTTGCACAAGATGGACCCTCCACCTATAGGTGGGTCCTGTAGAATAATTTAAACTATACTTTATATAGTTTGGTATAATGGATAATTTTATATCCAAAATTTAGAAAACAAATGATCAAATAAGGGAATTGTAATAGGCAACCTCCCACACAAGTCGAACCATACCTATCAAGGTAAGCCTCATGGAATAAGTCAAACCACACCATCACCATATGGGTCCCATTTATAATCACATCACGTCCCTAACCACACTTTCTCACTTATGTTTGGGTCTTGCACACTTTATATAACAAGAAGTAAGAATAAATAATAATTCATCACAAACAAGGCAAAATTATCCCAACAATGTATCCCAAGCATAAAATCACCCTAGGAACATCAATTGGATTCTACCTTACCAAACTATCAATTTTAATATCATTGAACATGTTCATAAACCATATACCTTCACAATTCAATGATTTATCACCCCAAACCATATATCAGACCTCTAGGTCACCTAGGCCTCAACCATTCCTAAACATATTTCTCTAGAACCAATTTACCCAAGAGGATATTACTACCTTTATTAATGGTATTAGGCATGGATACATCAAACCCAAAACATTTTATCAATCTATACCATCTAAGGGGCCATTTACCTTAATCCATACCTCACTTGGTCACATTAATACTAAAAAGTAGAACGTCATTGAGCCAAATCATGCATCCACATTCACAATAGTCCACACAATCATATATAATGGTGAAACAAAGGAAATGGTTTCCTATATAATCATTAATCATCATGAAATAATAATAACATACTAGGAAATCATACTCAAAAATCATATCCAAATAAACCAAGATTTAGAAGACAATGAAATTTCCCATATGAGGTTAAACAAACCAAAACATTCTCAACCAAGCTCTTCTATCTTTCCTTTTAAAACAAATTTAAATCCCCTTCATAAACCATTAGAGAAAAGGCATCACATTCCATATTTACTCATGTTATTACCTCATCCAAAATCCCATATAAAACATTATTTAGAAAACCCAATATTTTTTCTAAAATATCATTTCAAAACCATCACCTAAATCATCCTATTCACTTTGGAATTTCAATTTAAAATCATTTCCTTTAGGAATTTACTTTCCATAAAACCCCATTTTTAATTACCCATTTAAAAATGAAATACCATTTACCTTGAGAAACTAACTCACACCACCAAACAATCCATAAATAGGGATTCTGGTACTTGTTCATCAAAGACTCCACTAATGAACTATTTATCAAGCTATGCGGTCCTTATTAACTATTAGGCTAATGTGAGACCATCCTAATTTATGTGGTGAAATCACAAAAATTAAGAAAACATTCTAGAAATAATCATAGTGATATAAAATGAGCATAAAATCACCAAATGAGCAAGATAATCTCTAATCTAAATACCATCTACATTATTTGATATTAATAAGATTTTACTCACTAAGAAACTAGAGTCAAACCAACTCCGATCATAAGAAATCCAATAATTTGAAAAAATCCTTAATTTAGGTAACAATAAACCTGAAGCAAGAAAATAGTAATAAAAACTAGAAATAAATTCACTAGGTTAGATAATCATATGCATGGATAATCCCTACAATATACATCATTAAGATCCAAAAACAATCAATGAATATCACCCTTAGAGATGAAGAGAGGAATGATAGAACAATCTAGGGTGCATTCACTTTATTCGGATCTAAAATAGGTTAAACTACCTTTTACATTTCATTTAATTAAGTTATTATTATTTTATAAAAACTATAAAAAAACTCTTCACATTCTATTTTTGTAAAACATTGGGACCCTTATGAACCACCCATTGGGACCCTTTCCTATCACAGGGTAACTCCCACACATAACCATTTTTTTAGAAGTCTATAACCCTTAAGTATGGGAACCATTATGTATAATACCTCAAAATTCACCAATTATGGGACCCTTACTTATCAAAGGACACTCTTTATACCCTTACATATCATAGGTCCTCCCAACACTTTACCAATTTTCCAAAGAGGATGATCCTTGCATATCAACCTTTATGCATCATTCATGATTTTCCTAAAGTTTGGAACCCTTATGTATTATAGAGTAATCCAAAACTTTATCGATTTTCTAAAGAGGATGATCATTACATATCACAAGGTACTCCAATACTTAGTTGATTTTCTAAAAATGATGAGGACCCTTACATATTAGATGACTTTTACACTTCCAACACTTTACCATTTTTTCGGCATAGGGTGACTCTTATATATCACCCTTTGGGTATATAGTGACCCTTATATATTACCCTTTGCACATATGGTGACCTTTAAATATCTCCAGGAACTTTATACACTTATTTTATTTTCTGAAAATGGAATAAACCTTATGTTCCAGTACTTTACCATTTTCTCCAAAACATCAAGACCCTTATATATAAGGTTATAGTTTTAAATATCATAGGAGCTTACAATACTTTAAAAATCTAAAATCAAGGGTAACCTTCATAAAATTCCTTTTATATACACACTTCATCCTACTAAACTTATTTTATTATGGCCTTTCTTCTGATAGATCTACTTCTAGTAGATCTACTTCCAAACTCTCAGACTTTGGATGCACCCCTCCAATGTCATATTCTATAATTATAATTTAAACTTTCAGATTCTCTACTTCTAGTAACTCCAACTCTTAATCAAAAAATATTTTTCACACATATGGTAAGTTAAAAAAATTAACGTTCAGACTAATTAAGATATACTCATATGAATCACACCCCTAGACTCTAATAATTTAATTCTCACACACAAAAAATGTTAGGATGTGGAATCCACTAGTCATGATGTGACCTACTACTTGGATATGAAATTATTAGAAAGGCTACCTGACTCTACTCCAACACTTAACTAAGCACCCAAAAACACCTCTTGGGCCTCTGAGAGCATCCAATGTTATCTCCCTAAGATGTTCTAAATCCTATAATTCTGATCCAAATCCTAATTCATAGAACGTCCCCAACCCTGTGAACAAAAAATCAAATTTACCTAAAAATGACTATAAATTTTTAGTTAATTATAAACTCCCCACCATAAGTCTTATCATTCTTAAGAGGTGACTTATAATTTTTCATAACATCCAATCCATCAATCTAAATCTGATACAACTCTTCATTCATGATTCTATTCTAGAATGGATGCAACTTAACTACCCATACACCAAACCCAGATACACTATACATTCCCTAAAAATATCCCTATTAATCCCTAAAACACATCATCCACATCCAAAACAATGTTCCTAGTGTGGTTTCTACCTCACTGCATCTAGTTCCATTCACAACACTAGTTATTCCTTCTCTGGATAAATTTTCCTAAAAATTACCAATCTCACATATCGACGCATCTTCACATCTCTAAATCATGATGCCTTAATTCTTAATTCATCTTAGAATCATCTAAATTTTCACACTAGCTTCTACCTTGAGCTTGATGCTGACACATGGACTTTGTATAACACTTTAAATAAATCAAAAATATAGTGTTCACTAAGGAAATAGCTAAATTGGATCTATCAACTCACTAAAATCTTGGTGTTATCTTGACTAATATCCAACTAGTTTCATCACATTCATGAATCTTCCAACACGACGGTCATACATCTATGAACAATTTGATGCTCCCACCATAGGAGTATCCTTATGTTCACCTTAGTAAACTAAAACACTTGATCTCCAAATATTATATTTTTTACATTTTTAAACCTAATTATAGGACATAGCCTCCCACTCATACCTTATCTCCAACACAAAACATTGATCACTACCCATTATTATCTTACTTGGAACTCCATCCTCAACATTCACTAAAATTTACCCATAATGAGGGTCACAACTTCTAAAATTCAATGGTTTGATTACCACTTTATGTCTTCTCTTACACCTCTCCTTTATAAAAACACCCAATAGGTTCCATCATCACACATGTGTATCTCTTCTTAATCCACACTCATATCATCCCTAATAACCCCTATCAATTACCAAGCATAGATCGATCATACTGGTACTTCAATAAATCTCCAATGTTACCTATTTTTATAGAGTAACACCATCAATTTCATCAAAACCTCAAGAAACTATGATTTTGATATACCGCTTTGATCAAACCATGATTAAAATAATATCACTGGAATCATTACACCATGAGTTATCCATAACACTCTCATATTCCAAAATCAATTTCCATAGCACCCCACTTTTCACCATCAAAAAACACCAAGATGATTCTTAATCACACCTATTTATCTCAATACATTGAAGTGAAAAAAACAAGTTATCTCTAGTATTATGGTTCTCCCCATCATAAGACTCCACTCGTAAAATATTTTTCCATTTAATGGTGCTCCTTTCCATAGGAATCACCTAATAAAAATTAACTTTAAGTGGTTCAAATAGAAAAATCATTAAAACTCACATATGGATACTTGATATTAACACCAAAAATCTATCATGAAATCCTAAAATATGTGTCTCCATTAAAATAACCTCATCATACCCACTAAATTCACCACACAACCACTCAATTCATTCCTAGTTAACTATTAAAAACCAAGAAAACCTAGTCAATATAGGCACCAATTAATTTTTCCCAAAATCATACCAAAGTAATATGCACCATCAAACCTCAATTGGAACTTTTTGAACACCACAATACAATAGTTGAGCACATAATTCATACATCTAGGTCACTCCCATCTAAAAACCCAAGATAAAAAAAGTTTGGTCTATATAGGAATTGGTTGCTTATTAAAATTTGTTTAAAACATTTTATATTGATCAAAACTCTATGAAGTTTCCAAAACACCCCGTAGGATCCAAGGGTTTTCCACCAAAACCAGAATCTCAAAAATCCCCAAATTATATGATCTCTTTTTTGATAATCGATCTCATTTTAAAAGGCCACTTTGAAACCTAGTTTTAAAAAAATCCTTATTTTCCTCAAAAACTAGAGAATTTCAACCCATTTAAAATCCACCATCTTTTTGATCTATTTCAAGTAAAACCAACTTATAGAACTATTTCACATACACCTCCTGCCACCACATGAGTTTTACTTTTAAAATGAGGTTTTTTTCAAAATCCAAACATCTTGAAAATCATTTCCCTTTGGCGGTAAAACTCAACAATAAACCAACCAATCCCATTGAATCTATTTTAATCTAATCACCCCTTATAATATATTCAAGAAAATATTTAATATATTATAATTTGATTTAATTAATTGTGGATCTTAATGAGGAAGTATGTTAAACAACACTTCCCATTGGCTTGTGTATCATTCCTTGAGCATGCCACTATCATGATGAATGAACAACTTACCGGCTCTCGGCTGAGACCTATAACTCATCCTATATCTCCTCTATATGACACTAGAATTCTCAGTCCAATATCTCACTAATTATAGAGTGCTTATTCCCAACAATATGAATTCCTTGGGAACTTGGGTTTCAACCAAATCCATTCTAGATAGGTATACTACCAGTCTACCTCATGAGTCCTAGCAACCTATCACCACCTCTAACTAACACATTCCAATCCAAAATATGCTCTAATACCATTTTGTAACACCCCATTTTGGGTCACCTAAACAAAACCCAAGAAGGGGTCTCCACATGACCGCATTCTCACATCACCATATGTGTGTGGTTTAATTTAGTGGTGAGATCCTAAAATAGTAATTGGGAGACTATTCCCTTAAAATTAAAGTCCTAGGGTCATGCTCGAATCTACCAAAAATTCAAAAAGACTCAAATTTATAATGAGAATCCCAAAAACCTATAGACAATAAGTACAGATCCAATAGGTCTACTTAAATCTAGAATAATAAAGCAATAAACAACTGCATGATGTATCAAAACATAACAAAGTAATGGTATCATATGCATATGGATAATAGGAATCATCGTATAAATATAATAGTGACACATAGGCTGATAGATATATGGAAAAATAATTGAAAATTAAATTATAATGGCCTCCGACCCATCTCACATAATCACCCTACCAAGTCCTCAACCTCCAAAACCTACTAGACCCGAACCATATGTCCATTTTCAAGTGATACTTATGCCTGGGAGAAAATATAAAGATTTACCCATGTACTTAAAAACCCATGTTGGGTACATAGGTAGGGGTGAGTCCAATGACCTAGTAGGAATCCCAATCACTTCAACATACTAAATACTATTTTGATCAAATGGATGTGCATAAAATATATATAAGGGGTGGAATTCATGCTCATGTAACACACCCACCCAGAATCACAGCAAAAAATTCACACATAGTCATATGTTTTAGATCATCATGTGATAACTAGACCACCACAACACGTAACATCACCAACTTTTCCCAATTATAATAATATGTTAATCGGTGTCACATCATAAGAAAACCCATCGGGTAAAGGTATCTAAACAACTAGTCTTGAGTATATAATAATATCATTAGGGAAAATCATCACCATACATAGTCCTCAATATATAATAAAACCATCATATACCATAAGAAATATGAGGAGGGCATCTTTATAGCTAACTTCTTGCATGGGTTGAACTATTACCTTAGGGTAAGGCTACATGAACATGTCTCATATCTGCTAGTCAACATATAGTAATTATTGTAGGTCCCATTAGCTTTCCTCTCTCATGATCTGACCCACACCAACATGGGGTGGGTGCAATGTTTGATCATATAACTCAACATTATAGGAAGTGATCTAAGGAGGGAATCTCAATATTTAACCTCTTGAACAAGTCAAAACATCCCCATAGAGAAAATTCCCATGGTATAAGATGAACCAAATCATCACTAGGTGGGTCCTCTGGCTAATAATATATTAATAATTTAGAAAACAATTGATTAGAGGAGGTCATCACAATAGCTAACCTCTTATGAAAGCTTTACCATCCCCCCCTTGGGGTAGGACTCATGGCATGAGTTAAACCAAACCATTGTTGGGAGGGTACCATGTATAATCACATCCCCAAATACACCCTCTCCATTAGGTTTGGGTCTCTCATAGATTATATAATAATTAATAAGAACAAATAATCATGTAGTTAAAACAAGGAAGCCATAAACTAGCAACGTATCCCAAGCATAAAAGCACCACAGGAACAACCCTTGGATTCTACCTTACTAAATTATCAAGGTTACTCACATTAACCATGTTTATGCACCCAAAACATTCACAATTGAAGGATTCATCAACCGGAACCATATTCTAGACTATAAGGTCACCCAAGCCTCAATTGTGCCTAAAAAGATCACCCTAAGACCTTTTTATACAAGAGTAAATACCTACCTATATTCATGGTATTAGGCATGGTTCATTAGAAACTAATATATGTTACCCATATTTATCCTCTAAGGGTTTAATTACCTCAATCTGGACCTCACCTAGTCACTTTGATACCAAAAGCAAAACATTATTGGTCCAACTCATGCACTTGTATGCACAACAGTCCACAAAACTATGTATAATGATGAACCAGAGGTAATGGGTTACTATATAATCATGAATAATCATGTAATAACAACAAAATCCTATTAAAACATAATCAATAAGAATATATAAAGAAACCAAGATTTAGAAGATAGTAGAAATGCCCACATGAGGTCAAAAGAACCAAATCATTCTCAACCAAGACCTTCTATATTTACCTTAAAAACTAATTCAAATACCCTTTATAAACCATTAAATAAAAGGAATATAATTTCATATTTACTCCCACTATGACCTTGGAAAAATCCCAATGAAAAAAATCTTCATAAAAATCTACATTTATTTTGAAATTCCATTTCATAACAATCACCTAAAATCATCTCAACCACCTTGAAATTTCATTTTAAATCATTTCCTTTAGGAATAAACATTTCATAAAATACTCATTTTAAATATCTATTTAAAAATAAAATCCCATTTAATTTGAGAAACCAACTCACACCACCAAACAATCTATAAAGAGGGCCCCTGAAACATGTTCAACCAAGGCTCCACCAACGAACCATTTAGCAAGCTATGTGGCCTTTATTAATTATTGGTTTGATGCAATATCATATAAATTTATGTTGTGTGGTTACAAAAATCATTCAAAAATTATAGAAATAATAATAGTGATAATAAATAGGCATAAAATCACCAAATGTGTAAGAGAATCAGTAATTTAAAGGCCACCTACCTCATTTAGAGTTACCAGGTCTTTAATTTCCAAGAAACTATGGTTGATCCAACTTTGATCGGAATAAATATGATAATCTAGAAAAATATTTAAATTAGGGTAAATCCAATAGAAAATAATAAATGTGTGAGATAAACTAGAAATAAATGGTCTAGGGCATCTAGCCTTACCCACATATACTCCCTAAAATAGACAACATTAATATTTGGAAATAATCAGCTAAGATCACCCTTGGAGATAAAGATATGAACATGAGAATAATCTAGGGATCACTCACTATATCCTAGAAAAAAATGTACTAAG
This sequence comes from Viscum album, assembly GCA_963277665.1. Classification (NCBI taxonomy): domain Eukaryota; kingdom Viridiplantae; phylum Streptophyta; class Magnoliopsida; order Santalales; family Viscaceae; genus Viscum; species Viscum album. Next base: position 7,511,556 of record OY728152.1, read on the forward strand.
CCCCATTTTACATTTCATTTAATAAATATATTAATATTTTATAAAATTTTAAAAAATTAATCACATTCGGTCTTTTTTAAACATCGGGACCCTTATGAATCACCCATCAGGACCATTACATATCATATGGTAACCCCAACACTTAATAATTTTTTTAAATTATAGAACCATTATGTATGGGAGCCATTATAAATCATTGTATCAAAATTCACCAAGTATGGGACCCTTACGTATCATAGGGTACTCTGTTTACCCTTTCATATCACAAGTTCTACCAACACTTTTCTAATTTTTCAAATAGGAGGACCCTAATGTATCAAACTCATAAATTTTACAAAGTTTTTTACCCTTATTTATAATAGGTTTCTCTCACAATTTACTAAGTTTCCAAATATTAGGACCCTTATGTATCATAGGGTACTCCAACACTTAGTTGATTTTTTGAATAGGAGGAGGGACCTTATGTATTAGATGACCATTACACATCCAACAATTTACCATTTTCTATACCCATGGTGACCCATATATATCATCCTTTGTGCACATGGTTACCCTTATGTATCTCCCTTTGCACACATGGTGAACTTTATGTATCACAATGTCTTTTCTTCACTTATAAAATTTATCAAAAAGGGATGGGACCTTACATTTTTGGACTTTACCATTTTCTCTAAAACATCAGGACCATTACATATTAGGGTTTACTTTTATATATCATAGGGGCTTCCAAAAATTTACAAATATCACATCAAATGAAACATTTATAAAATTCCTTTACATATGTTAAATCCCTATTACCAAGATCAATTTTATATGTCCTTTATTTCAATATATATTTTCCCAGTAGATCTACTTCTATAATTCCAAAACAAGGTTACACTAATCAACTATCATCTTCTAGAATTATAATTTAAACTTCCAGATTCTTTCCTTCTTATAGTTCCAACACTACCAAAAAATGGTTTTCAAATAGATGGTTGGTTCGGAAATCATAACTTCCAGATTACTTAATATCTAATCTTATGCATAACACCCCCAAAATCCAACACATTATATCTTACATGAAACATATTCCACATTGTGGCACACACTAGTCATATCATGACCTACTTCCAAGAGATTAAATTCTCCACAAGGCCACCCAACCTTGATCAAACACTCATCTAAGCACCTAAAATGCCTCCTCAACCTCCGAACAGATCCAAAAATGTTTCCTCAAAATGTTTCAACTTGCAAAATTTTGATTTCATTCCCAATTATTATAATTTACACTACCCTAGGACTAAAAAAACAAATTTTCCATAAAAACAATGACTGTAAATTTGTGGTTCATTACATTGACTATGATAGAATTGGAACTATTTGATAATGGATCAAACTCCTAGTAACCCTGAGTACTTAGGTGAAAACCTGGTAAATTTATCTTTCTAAGTATTGATGCCACTCTATCTAACCCTTTCATCACTAATTATGATGACACTTTGACTAGTTATCTCATGATTTAACCACTAGTGAAGGATCCCTAACTGGCTAGTGGATACACCACTAATTTAGGATGCCACTATGACTAGTAGCCTATGTGTAGAAGATCTAGTTGGAATTATGATTTTTTTTGTATGAGGATGCTAGGGTGTCTTATCCTTAGTCACCTAGGACCTATCCCATGATGTCTGGTTGAGATTATAAATTTTTTTAGATCTTTACTTTCATGTTCTCTTCTTTTAAATGATTTTTCTTTAAACTAATCCATGTTACTTACTTTCATAAAATTTCAAAGTTTACTTTCATATATTTATTTTCAAACTAAAGGACTATGGTTTATTTTATATGGGTTTTATATAGTGTTCTTTGTTGGATCTGACTAGGCTTGTTATGCTCACACCCTACATACACCTTTTGAGTGTATGTAGATTTCATTTTCCACATCAGTCTATTTTACATGTGAAAATAGTATACTTTATTTTATAAGTATTATACCATTCACTTAGGCATATATAAATGGATAAGGTGTAATAAAAAGGAGTTCATGTGTCACATGGATCTAGTAGGGTCTTTCTTTTTATTCTTTTTTTTTATCCCCTGTATGAGTTGTGTAGTTTTTGGATTCACCTTTTTATGTTGCATGTTATTTATTACATGTTTATCTATTAGATGCCTTATTTTTTAAAAATTTTGATATTATTTATTTATTATAGTAATTATATGAAAATTCATTCCCAAAGGTTGTGACCTTAATGACTAGGTACTAATTTCCATCCCATAGGGATAAAGAATACCCTTTAGACCTTTCCATGGTCTGGCTCAAGTATTGGTATATAGTAGGCTAGTTTGGTCCATGAAAGATCATGTATCCCTCCTTTACTTGGTTTAGAAGGAAAAAAAGTGTCTTTGATCTAATGTAACATCATGTCGCTTCTTTATTTATAAGCTTCCAGTTAGAAACTTTCCATTAAGCCTATTAGCTACCGCTACTCCTCGAACTTCTTCACCAATTGAGATTTCTAACATAAGGTAATTATTGAAAAATTACCCTTACCATGTGTATATAATAAATTTAAATCAATGTATGAAGATACACCACCCATATCTGATTCATCAGGTTTAAATCCCATTGAGAGAAGATATACCTAATACCCTTGTGATTTGAATACACTATGGATATCTCATAAAACAAATAATTCCTTCAACTCTTCAAGGCATAGAAAACATCATCTAACTCCAAATTGTGTGTGGGATAGTTATTTTCATGTGTTCATAATTTCCTCAAACCATATGAAAACAGGTTATCACCTTTCATGAGCACACATCCCTATCTAGTTCTAAATGAATCACACTATGCAGAGAAACCTTCACCAAACATAGGAAATATTAACACTAACACAGATTTCAACCTATTATTTAACTCATTGAATGATCCTTGGTACTTATCATCTCATTAAAACCTCACACATTTCTGAGTTAATGTCATAATTGGAGATTATAACTTCAAAATTTATTAAATGAAGTGTTTGTGATATCCTATTAATCTAAATAAAATTTGAATCTTAAAATAATTCTTGAGTTGTTACTAAGTAATTTCTACCTCAACTTTCTTTATGTCCACCAAGGTACCCTTCTCATAAATAATGTGCCCCAAGTACTTCCCTTCCCACATCCAAAACTAAAATTTAGATAGATTCACATATATACTATGATCTAAAAATATATCTAGAACAATATTTAAATAATTTCCATGATCTTCCTATGGTCTAGAATAAATTATAATGTTATCCACAAATTCCACTATGGATGAGTAAAGGTATATATGGAAGACATGATTCATTAAGGGAATGAAAATAATAGGATCATTAGTAGAAAAAATTGACACTACCAAGAACCCATAATTCTAGTATCTTCTCCTAAATGTTGTCTTTGGAATGTCTACCTCAGTCACTCTTAACTGGTGATATCCCAATCACAAATAAATCATATAAAATCAATTAGCTCCCATGAAATGATTAAATATATCTTCAATGTGAGGTGGAGGGTATTTATTTTTAATTTTTATCTGATTTAAAATTTTATAGTCAATGAATATCCATAAGCTACCATTACCCTTATTGGAATATAGAATCAGTGTTGCCTAGGGTGAAACACGTGGTCAAATAAATCCCTTTCCCTATAAATACACTAGCTAATTCTTCAAATCTAATAACTTTTTAGGAACCATGTGATACAAAATTAATGATATCAAAATAATTCCAAGAAATAAATCAATATAAAACTCCATATCGTTCTCTAGTGTAAGTTTAGAGAATTATTTTGAAAACAAGCCTAATAAATCCTTCACCACAATACCAAAATGAAATAAATCCTTGGATTCTAATGATCTAAGAACCAACCAATATAGATGACATGTTAAATCCTTAATTTCTTTAATGATTGATCCTACCAGACTAGCACGAATTTCCCACTCCCATTTAAATGTTCAAACACTACTATAATGTGAAGTAAATGAAACATTCTACTAATTTTATTCTACGGGGACCTTGAACTTCACTACTAATTTATCCCAATTACAACATTGAACATTTAAATATATAGAACCAATAAATATCATAATATTTTCACATCATTGATCAAAATGGAACAAGATATATGCCTAATCCCCTACTCTACCCTTTCCCCAAGAAGCATCTTAATATTTAAGTAATAAGACATTAACTCTATATATAAAATCATCTGATATACTATATGTACAAATATGAATAAATGAGATACACTTTTACTGAATATAATAGAAATTATAGTATAAGTAATAATCTAAGTACCTATCCTTATTATAGGTTTTGTCTCAGACACCTTCAGCATATTCCCTATATAAAACATACACTTTGGATATGATTTCACCTTATAAATATAAATAAATATTCAAAATATTATTAATAATAATCTTAAATGGTTCCCCACAATTCTTGACTCGATCCTTCAAATGTGATTATAGTAACCTTCACTTTTGAAGTTTTAGGAGTTCCTAAATAATTGAAGACTCCATTTATATTCTCTAAACACTCCATTGCCTCTTAAAGACCTCGATCGCCATGGAAGATAAGTAGGTTCTACATTAAAAATTCTTAAACTTGGTCCATGGATTGATACAGTTTTATATATTCCCCTCTATCATGATAAAGGATAGATTTGATAACTAGAAGGTACATATCTAGGTAATTAGATCAACTACCCTATAAAACATTTCCTAGAATATTCTTTCCTTGACTCTCTGATACTTTTCTAGAAGGCGTGATCTAAAATAACACAAATCATAAAATTCAATCAAAATAAACATCGAGATTCAAAATACATAAAGAAAATTACATATCAACCAAATGATACCTATATGTCATGGAAGTTCCATTTATATCATAATAATATCATATAACTTGCATCAAAACTTTTCACACAAAACACACACTAGTATAAAATTCTTATATAATATAATAAAACCCCTTTTTTACTATAAAAATAATTTTATAAGAAACCTTGATACTTAATTTATGAAAATATTACCACATATTTTAAAAATACTTTATGGTTTTTAGAAAACTATAAAATCCACTCTTTGAAAATAAACACAACCAAAACATTACTTTTATTCAAGTTTTTATAATGAAATTTAAAATAATTCAAAAAAACATTATATTCCCAAAAAATTTCTCTTTGTAAAGTAAACCAAGTGTCTCAATATGAAGTATCAAACTCATCCTAACCAAGTAAAATTAGTACCACATAATACTCTATTCAATTTATTCAAATAAACAACATAAAATCATAAAATCATATCAAAATCATAAGGAACCAAAACCTCATAAGTTAATTAGGTTTTATTTTTGTTTCAAAATTTAGCCAAAAGGTTCCCCAAATAATGTACCAACTATAAAAACTCTACTAGAGTCATCCAGAAACAAGTTCATTATTTGGGGAACCATGTATAGTAACCATGCACCACCTATAATTTCCCTATTTTTACTCCAAAACCTTGGAGTTTTTCAAAAAAATATAAAATAATTCTATATATTCCATCAAAATAGTAAATAAAATCCAAATATCTTAAAATAATTGAAATTAAAGATCAAATCTCAATGATAAATTCCAACCACCCATAGAAACTCAAGTCTCGGTATAAGAAATAGTTGGCTAGACACTCTCTAATAGCTAACTCTTGAGTTATGAAAATATTATCACTTATATGCCTTGATTCCCCAAATAAAAATAAGGATCTAATACCATTTTATATCAAACCAACCTAGGTTAACCTATCACATCACTCAAGTTTTCTCTCTACAAGGATCAAAGAATGTTCTCAATCACCATGGATTGGTGATAAGAACTGAGAGTATAAAAACATACTTTAGGAATGATTTCACCCTTTAAATATAAATAAATATATAAACGATTCTTACCAAGCATCCGGTATAAAATATCCCTATGTTGGAAATCCATGTTAAACTAATAAATAGTTTCTAAATATAAAAATAACAAAATTTGGCATCAGCATGAATAACAATAAAACATCACAAAAATATGTTTTCAAACAAATGTAACCAAGAGAAGCATAAATTCCAATATATAGAGACATGAAAATAATTAATAGGACCAATATGGTCAATACATGATACATCTAAAATGATCCATAAATCCCAAAACATTGATCAAGCTTTCTCAATCTGACCCAGGGTCACCTCCACATCCCAATGTCCACAAGCCATTAGAATAATGATGCATGATACACATTATGGAATACATAACTAGTATGCCTTCATAAGACATAAAGACTACATACACACAAAAGTGTCTATGTAGGGTGTGAGTTAACACCTTATATGATACCACAAAGAATCCATACCATATATTTTAGAAGAGAAACCTAGGATTCTAGTATGAAAATAAAGTGTGGAAAACAACTTTTTTTACATTTTTATAATAAGAAAATAAATAATGTTTTCACAAATCTCTTTCCTTTTTAAAAGTACTAAATCTCTATAAAACCCAAATATGTATTTATACTATCTTTAGGAAAACTAATTTTGAAAATGTTGGAATTTATAAAGTGATAAAATAATGTTCCAAAGGTGTTTTTAAAATGAATTTCCTTGATTTAGTAAAAATAATTGAAGCTACAACTTCCATGTTTTCACCCTATTTGTAAAAACCTTTAATTTTTAGTCAAAATGTAACCAAGTAAAAAATGAGAAGTGATAGTATAAAAGTGAAATAAAGTGAACAAACATGAATGAAATAAACATAATTAACGCATAATTCAATAAATAACATCATAACTTAACCACAAAATCACTTAAAAAATAAACATCAATATATTGAAGAAAACAAAAACTAACATGTAACACCCCAATCTTCCATGGTACGTTTCCCCTTGAATAATGCAATGGCGTGCATTGTACGCAACTTCGAGATTCTAACACACCACAACCAATCAAACTAGCCGTTATGAATAGTAATACCTACTTTTTGAAATTTTATAAATTTTATCTTTTGAAATGGACTTCATTTTTGGATTCCTAATATCGAAATTAGCTTAGGGTGAAATTTTGGTACTTTTCGGATAACTTTCATATTTTGATGAATAGTGAAAATTACTAAATTTTAATTAAAAACAACTTTTTTAATCGAAATAATTAATAGTGATAATTATTAATTTGAGTGGTTTTAAAGTATATTTAGAATATATTTTTACCATTTAATACAATGTTGGTCATTGGATGTAATTTCACATTTAAACCAGACATAAACAAGTGTCAATCTTTTGATATTTATTATCTCTAAAAAACACGCTATTTGTTTTGACAACTAGAATTAATTTTTAAATTAATTAATGCAACTAATATGTTTTGAATTTTGTAAAATAGACATAATTTTTTAATTCATAATATAAAATATATCTTAGGCCTAATTTTTGGTATTTTTCTGGAAACTTTCATTTTTTGATGAATATTGAAACCACTAAGTGGTAGTTAAAAAACAGAATTTTTCATAAAAATTAATTTTACCGCTTATGTTAGTGGAATTTCGAAAACCCGAGAGACACGATTAATATCAAGGAGTAAAATTTGGTTCAATGAGATGAAAATAATTTTTGGTGAATAGTAACTTTTTACTTTTATTTACCACGGTTAAAAGTAAATAGGGTAATTAAGGATAAAAATGATATTAATATTACTCTAACACATGTCCTAATTCTATTGGAAAAGTTTATATCGACCAAAAACAACCTTAGGAGTAAAATATTATCATTTAGGTCCACTTGTATTAGATTAGGATATTTATTATTATTTAATTCAAAGAAGAGTTAAAAGAGTTAAAATCAAAGTTTATTTACTAAAACATTTTTAATATAGGTTTATACATAAGATAAATTAGATTTTAAATATTAATTAGAAAGATAAAAAGATTTAATACATAATGGTATTTTATTTATAATTTTTAGACATTAAATAATTTAATTTATTTATTACACAATGGTGATGCAGTAATTACCTAATTAATGAAATATTAAAATAATTGATATTATAAATATCAAAATAAATGTAATTTGAGACTTTTTATGAATTAAACTAATTTTATAGGTTAATATGACATATTAGGATTGATTATATAAATTTTTTTCGAAGTAATAATGCTGTTATAAATTTATCAAAAACAAAATACCCAATAGTGTCAAAATTGACATAAAGGAGTTTTTAAAACAAATATTATATTATTAATTTATATTCAATTACTAAAAATCTAAGATTCGGCCAAGAGACTTATATCATGATAGGTGTATCATTAATGGAAAACTTGGGGGTCTCTTGGATATACATAGTAAGTTTATTAACCATATAATATAAAAATACAAAGAGACATTGTAAAAGTGAAACTAATTAACTAAGAGTTAATACTTAAAGATAAGGTTAATATAATGACCCAAACCTGTCTAAATTCTATTGTTTGAGTGGTTTTATACCCATACCCACCTTAAACTTTAAATAATCCACTTTGGATCCATTAGAAACCGAATATGAATTTATTATAAAATAATATTTTTAGCATTTCCAAAGGTGCCCCTCACCACTCTTATAAAAGGGCACTCCCCTTCTCACTAATTCACACATTCAAAGCCTTTTGGATCGGCCAAACCCTACCCAAATACTCTCTAAACTTCCCTAAATACAACCTAGAGGCCTTATTTTGATCATAAATCCAACCAAAGGAGCCATTTTGATCAAATCAAAAGGAAGAACCCGAAGAAGAGGTAATGTTTTCACCACCCTCTTTCAAATTCCTTTCTTCTTCAACTTATTCTTTCTTTGTTATTTATATTATAAAATAATAAATCCAGTATCTTATATATATGGTGATGTTATTATAAATATGGTACAACCATATTCATTATTCTATCCATCCTTTGAATGGAATGTCACCATACGTGCGTACGTACGGCTTACCATCTCCATGTCGTGGTGTAATTGTCATTCAATAAATTATTATTTGGATGGGTATAATAATGATGTGTAATTCATGTAAATAATAAATATAACATGATAATTATTCTTTTTATATGATATACCATCCAATTATATATTATTTTAAAATCAAAATAATGATATTGTCGCTCGTGCGTACGTACGGACTACCGTCTCCACGAACACGATGAGATTCATTCTCCATCGTATCCATTCAAGTATAATTCTCATTTGATGATTAAAAATAATGTTTAAGGACTTGATATAATTCTGTATATTAATAAGATACAACCTATCCATAACAAACACGGCTTACGTAACAAAGAATATAAAGGAAAATGAGTAAGCTAACAGCTGAAATGACGATAATACTAAGATATTATTAACAAATCAATGTTAAAAGATCATATATGATATCATATTAATGTAAATTATTCTTGTATAATTAAATAAAAATTATTTCACCATTATATAGGAGGTTAACCTACCTTTGACCAAGTAAAAAGTACAAAGTAAGGGGTTTCTTATCTCACTTTTAATTCTGTGAGAATTCCATTGTTCACAACTTATTTATTACATGTGGTGTGTGTACTGCCCATGTTTGTATTCATTGTGTAATATAATTTAATTAATTTATATTTACATCATCATTGTATGATCCTTATTTCATGGGTGTATGTTTTTTATGTTACCAAATCAATAAGGGAATTTGAAATTTCAATTTCCACTCATTCGGCTTTACGCATACTTCGTTGATTATTTTACTCCAAGATTATGTGTAGAATCACTATTAATTTGATTATGTCAAAAATTCCACTCCCCTTTCGGTGGATATACTTTTGATACACATAATCACTCCATCGATAAATTATGAGGTCATCGGTAAGAACTTGATAAGAGTAATTTTTACTCCATCTCGATTTGTTGAGTTAAACATCCAATTCATTGGTGTTGTTTTTACAAGAATATGTGTGAAAGTCCTTTGATTTTTTTACACTGAATATCCAATCATATTGAGTGTATTTATATTTGTCACTCATAATTATGTCTTTGATTTATCCTTAACCTAAGGATACGGCCTTTATGAGAGATTTCATCTCAATTTACATTTCATTGAGACTCCTTTATTGTTATACACCAAATCAATTTTATATGGTGTATATAATGTACTTTGACATAATATATCATGAATCCCTTTATTCTCATGATATTACAAAGTTTTTATTTCATAAATTATTTTTATTCAAGTGTCTCTCTTTTGGTTAGGAACTCTAACTAAAATTACATTTTAAAATGTTTTAAATATTGATTATTCTAAATCTTTCTCATTAATGTCCGTGTTTTAAAAATGGTTTTAAGGATTTATTTATATGGACATTAAAGTTTTAAAATAAAAATTCCTTTTAAAAGTTTCAAAGTAGTATGGGACACTTTTATTCTAAAATCTATTTTAAATGGATTCTTGACAAATAGTGTGACTTTTAAATGATTTCAAGAAAAAGGGGGATATTTCACTCTAATTGTTTTGATGATTATTTCCATCTATGTCAATATCCTTCATCATTCTTGATTGAGGTTAATATGATACAATAAAATCTTCCATATTGTATCGAATGAGTTATGTTTGACTGTGGATGTGCTATTTTTATACCATTCATGGTTTGTGGATAAAGTATTGACATTTCGTATGCTAGTTTTAATATGAATGTTTATGTTATGTTTAAAAATTTTCATATGAGGATTGAATTGGACTTAGTAAGTGACGGGTGGAGCCCGCTATAGCTCCTCGATGCATCGGTAGGTCTCATGAGACAAACTAGTGTCTTGGCACGAGGCCTTGACAAAATCTTATTTGTAGTCTTGGCACGAGGCCTTGGCTAAGTGGTTATGATAGTCTGGCATTATGAATTTCGTCATTATGAAAGTGGTTATTAATATTTTCATGTGATTATTTGACTAGTAGAATATCCATGTGAATAAGTAAATGGCATTATTTTTATTTTATCCTTGCCATATTATGTTGAAGTTCAAGTTTAAAAGGCTTTTGTTTTAGTTATACATTGCCTTAAATTTTTATGTTTATTTATGAAAGATTCCGCTATATTGTTATCCTTACTGGGTATTTGAGATCACCCCTTTCTATGTTTTATTTTTCCCAGGATGTGAAGAAGTATTTTATAAATGACCTGCAGGGATAGTATGAGGGGATAAGAGTGTGAACTATGGATACTATAATGTTGTAGTTTTCATTTTATGATGTAATGTAAACTTTATTAATGTATCTAGTTATTCCAAGGCTACTAAACTAATCGGTCTTGCGAGACTTGATCTTTCTTGTGAACATACCAATTTTATGTAATAATTCACTGACTCTGGGTAACTGGGTTCGGGGCGTTACAGTTGGTATCATAGGAAGTTTAGTACAAACCTTGGAAGCTAGATTTAGATAAAATCTGATTAGATCACGTAGACCTAAGATGAACTTTGAGAATTAGTATAAAAGAACTTCCTATAATTTTGGTATTGTAGAGATTTTGTGAGTTTTCCGAGCAATACATCCCTGTCTGGATACGAGCAGGTAGAGGCGGCTCTGGCACAGATGTACCTAGGGGTAAAACCCGAAAACACTGCTTTGATCTAGACTCGAATGGGAACTAGTGCATGACAATGGGCCTTGCTGCACTCTTGGTTACGACACTCCCGGGGGATATGCTTAGGATAATTTACATTTTCTTTACAAACCGATTTGAAGTATTATATATATAAGATGAGAGTAAATGACCTTGGTTAATCCTAATGTGTTTCAAATTGTGAATATGGTGACATGTTAATCTCTAAATTATTTTATGACTACTGTTACTCACACAATGCATTCTGGTTTTAGTCAATGGCTGGATTCCAAGGAAGTCATAGTGACTTTGAGAATGATGTACAAGGTGGGAACGGTGGTGGCAATGAGCAAAAAAATGGACTGTTGATAGGCATAAAAGATGTCGTCTTTATGCCAAATCAATTTTCCAAAAATATTATCAACAATGTATATATTAACCAATTCTCAGACTCAAAAAATAAGAGAAAGGTGATGAATGATAAGATCTCCAATAGTGGAGACCATGGAGAAAGGAATCCTCAATTTCCATCATGTAGGAAATGTGGAAGGAGACACCCAGGAAAGTGTCTCAATGGGACAAAGAAATGATTTATGTGCGGGAAGGAAGGACATAAAGTGAAGAATTGCCGAAGAAAAATGAAGATTACTATGGAAGAAGATAAAAATGGTCCCAAGAATCCATTTACAGTCATTTTCCATAAATGTAGGGGACCTGGCCATTACCCGAGTGAATGCCCTATTCTATAGGATATTTTCTTGATCAAAGAAGAAGCTATGTGGGAATAAATGGTTGGAGAAATGTTTAAAAAGTATTAGTGCTCCTTGTTGATGGGTTTAATTTGGAATAATTTTCTCTTGTATTTTTAACCCTGCAGTTTTCCATATGAGAATGATATTTGAGGAAGAATTATCTTTTCTCTTGTGGATATAGTTATAAATAACCATTTGGTTTTATATGATCATTGGGTTTGAGGAAATTATAAGTTATTATAATTTGGGACGAAAATGCAAGGTATGAGATAAGATTTGTGGTTAAATAATGTTATGGTTATTTTGAGGAATTTATCTCATTTTGGTAATGTTATAAAATATATTTTTTGAAAAAGGACAACACGCAGACCGTGTGACAACCCGTCGCGTCGGACAAAGCTGTGGGAATCGAACCCACAACCAAAGTGCGATTGGGATTTATCGCCTACCACTGGACTACGTGAAGTCCCTGGTTAGTGTGACTATTATTTTCAGTTAAATGATTTTATTGATCAATAATAATTTTATTTGGGATCTTATGTCTTATCAAATGAATACCCTTAGTATAGGAAAATGATTCGGTGATTAAGTGATAAATGTCATTTTGGAAGTTGTTCACTTTGTTATGAACACTATATACCCATGGAAAATAGAATAGTATGGGATTTCATTTGAGGAGTAATGGTGGATTTTATCTATGTTTTTATTGTGGATTTATAGTGATTTGGGTTATTTATGGAAATGATTAGGTTAATTACATTTAAGTATGTGACTTTAAGAGTAATTAATGTCATTTGGAGATACAATTTAACATGGAAGACTAAATTCTTATAAGTTTTGGGTTTCAATACTAGTTTGAATTATATTTAAGGGTTTTAAGGACAATTGATTATTGAATGGTATTTATTTAACTTTGGGGTATTGGTGGTTTAATTTTAGAAATTAAGATTAGTTTTTTTCTCTAATATAATATCCATTTAGGGGATCATCATATATTATACTAACCATTTTGGTTTTGATTAATCTCTAAAGACAAGGTAAATATATAGTTTATCCTACGTGTATCATGTATTTCTATATAAGTTTATTATAGCTCTTCCATTGTGACCAAGTCTTCTTGAATACTCATTGTTCAAAAAAAATGAGTTAGTGGTAAAAATTTATTAAAGAACGAAACTCTACTTAAAAAGTAAGTATATCTATTTATGTTCTTAGTCAATATAATAAATTAATTCATCGTCCTTATGTAATGTAACCTAAAACAAAAAATGTTGTATGTTTACTTTTCCTACTGGGAGACTAATGACCGTTTGTCCCAACACAAGTTTGTGATTTTCTTATTGTTAACTTTATCCTGATCAAGTTTTCTATCCATCTCCATCATAACATAACACTTATTTTATCGTCCATATCCATGTTTTCCTACATGGAATCCTAGTATGGGTTATCTTGGTTGACCTTTATACCACTCTTCCTTTCTTTTAAAGTGATAGTTTTATTGACTCTTTTTCTGATGTGGGACTTTCCATTATATTCTCAAGCCCAATTTTAAAAAAAATTGTGAGGACGCAATTTATTGAAGGAGGGGAGAATGTAACACCCCAAGCTTCCATGGTACATTTCACTTTGAATAATTCAATGGCGTGCATTGTACGCAATTTCGAGATTCTAACACAGCACAACCAATCAAACTAGCCATTATGAATAGTAATACCTACCTTTTGAAATTTTATAAATTTTATCTTTCGAAATGGAATTAATTTTTGGATTCGTAATATCTAAATTAGCTTAGGGTGAAATTTTGGTACTTTTCGGATAACTTTCATATTTTGATGAATAGTGAAAATTACTAAATTTTAATTAAAAACAACTTTTTAATCGAAATAATTAATAGTGATAAATTATTAATTTGAGTGGTTTTAAAGTATATTTAGAATATATTTTTACCATTTAATACAATTTTGGTCATTGGGTGTAATTTCACATTTAAACCAGACATAAACAAGTGTCAATCTTTTGATATTTATTATCTCTAAAAAACACGCTATTTGTTTTGACGGCTGGAATTAATTTTTAAATTAATTAATGAAACTGATATGTTTTGAATTTGGTAAAATAGACATCATTTTTTAATTCATAATATCAAATATAGCTTAGGCCTAATTTTTGGTATTTTTCTGGAAACTTTCATTTTTCGATGAATAGTGAAACCACTGAGTGGTAGTTAAAAAACTGAATTTTTCATAAAACTTAATTTTACCGCTTCTGTGAGTGGAATTTTGAAAATTAAAGAGACACGGTTAATATCAAGGAGTAAAATATGGTTCAATGAGATGAAAATAATTTTTTTTGAATAGTAACTTTTTACTTTTATTTACCATGGTTAAAAGTAAATAGGGTAATTAAGAGTAAAAATGATATTAATATTACTCTAACACATATCCTAATTCTATTGGACAAGTGTATCTCGACCAAAAACAACCTTAGGAGTAAAATATTATCATTTAGGTCCACTTTTATTGGATTAGGACATTTATTATTATTTAATTCAAAGAAGAGTTAAAAGAGTTAAAATCAAATTTTATTTACTAAAACATTTTTAATATAGGGTTATACATAAGATATATTCGATTGTAAATATTAATTATAAAGATAAAAAGATTTCCTACATAATGGTATTTTATTTATAATTTTTAGACATTAAATAATTTAATTTATTTATGACACAATGGTGATGCAGTAATTACCTAATTAATTAAATATTAAAATAATTGATATTATAAATATAAAAATAAATGTAATTTGAGACTTTTTATGAATTCCACTAATTTTATAGGTTAATATGACATATTAGGATTGATTATATAAATTGTGTTCTAAGTAATAATGCTGTTATGAATTTATCAAAAACAAAATACCCAATAGTGTCAAAATTGACATAAAGGAGTTTTTAAAACAAATATTATATTATTAATTTATATTCAATTACTAAAAATATAAGGTTATGCCAAGAGACTTATATCATGATAGGTGTGTTATTAATGGACCACTTTGGGGTCTCTTGGATGTATATAGTAATTTTATTAACCATATAATATAAAAATACAAAGAGACATTGTAAAAGTGAAACTAATTAACTAAGAGTTAATACTTAAAGATAAGGTTAATATAATGACCCAAACCTGTCTAAATTCTATTGGTTGAGTGGTTTTCTACCCATACCCACCTTAACATTTAAATAATACACTTTGGATCCATTAGAAACCGAATATTAATTTATTATAAAATAATATTTTTAGCTTTTCCAAAGGTGCCCCTCACCCCTCTTATAAAAGGGCACTCCCCCTTCTCACTAATTCACACATTCAAAGCCTTTTGGCTTAGCTAAAACCTACCCAAATACTCTATAAACTTCCCTAACTACAACCTATATTCCTTAGTTTGATCATAAAGCCAACCTAAGGATCCCTTTTGATCAAATCAAAAGGAAGAACCCGAAGAAGAGGTAATGTTTTCACCACCCTCTTTCAAGTTCCTTTCTTCTTCAACTTCTTCTTTCTTTGTTATTTCTATTCTAAAATAATAACTCCAGTATCTTATATATACTTTTATGTTATTATAAATATGGTACAACCATATTCAGTATTCTATCTATCCTTTCAATGGCATGTCACCATACGTGCGTACGTACGGCTTGCCGTCTCCACGTCGTGGTGTAATTGTCATTAAATAAATCATTATTTGGATGGATATAATAATGATGTGTAATTCATGTAAATAAAAAATATAACATGATAATTATTCTTTATATATGATATAACATCCAATTATATATTATTTTAACATCAAAAGAATGATATTGTCGCTCGTGCGTACGTACGGACTACCGTCTCCACGAACGCGATGAGATTCATTCTCCACCGTATCCATTCAAGTATAATTCTCATTTGATGATTAAAAATAATGTTTAAGGACTTGATATAATTCTGTATATGAATAAGATACAACCTATCCATAACAAACACAGCTTAAGTAACAAAGAATATAAAGGAAAACGAGTAAGTTAACAGCCGAAATGACGATAATACTAAGATATTATTAACAAATCAATGTTAAAAGATAATATATTATATCATATTAATGTAAATTATTATTGTATAATTAAATAACAATTATTTCACCATTATACAGGAGGTTAACCTACCGTTTACCAAGGAAAAAGTACAAAGTAAGGGGTTTCTTATCTCACTTTTAATTCCATGAGAATTCCATTGTTCACCACTTATTTATTACATGTGGTGTGTGTACTGCCCATGTTTGTATTCATTGTGTAATATACTTTAATTCATGTATATTTACATCATCATTGTATGATCCTTCTTTCATGGTTGTATGTTTTGTATGTTACCAAATCAATAAGGGAATTTGAAATTTAAATTTCCACTCATTCGGCTTTACGCATACTTCATTGATTATTTTACTCCAAGATTATGTGTAGAATCACTATTCATTTGATTATGTCAAAAATTACACTCCCCTTTCTGTGGATATACTTTTGATACACATAATCACTCCATTTATAAATTATGAGGTCATCGGTAAGAACTTGATAAGAGTAATTTTTACTCAATCTCGATTTGTTGAGTTAAACATCCAATTCATTGGTGTTGTTTTTACAAGAATATGTGTGAATGTCCTTTAATTGTTTTACACTGAATATACAATCATATTGAGTGTATTTATATTTTTCCACTCGTAATTATGTCGTTGATTTATCTTTATCCAAAGAATATGGCCTTTATGATAGATTTCATCTCAATTTACATTCCATTGAGACTCCTTTATTGTTATACACCAAATCACTTTTATATGGTGTATATAATGTACTTTGACATAATATATCATGAATCCCTTTATTCTCATGATATTACAAAGTTTTTATTTCCTCAATTATTTTTATTCAAGTGTCTCTCTTTTGGTTAGGAACTCTAACTAAAATGACATTTTAAAATGTTTTAGAGATTGATTATTCTAAATCTTTCTCATTAATGTTCGTGTTTTAAAAATGGTTTTAAGGATTTATTTATATGGACATTAAAGTTTTCAAATCAAAATTCCTTTTAAAAGTTTCAAAGTGGTATGGGACACTTTGATTCTAAAATCTATTTTAAATGGATTCTTGACAAATAGTGTGACTTTTAAATGATTTCAAGAAAAAGGGGGATATTTCACTCTAATTGTTTTGATGATTATTTTCATCTATGTCAATATCCTTCATCATTCTCGATTGAGGTTAATATGATACAATACAATCTTCTATATTGTATAGAATGAGTTATGTTTGACTGTGGATGTGCTATTTTTATACCATTCATGGTTTGTGGATAAAGTATTGACATTTCGTATGCTAGTTTTAATATGAATGTTTATGTTATGTTTAAAACTTTTCATATGAGGAATGCATTGGACTTAGTAAGTGACGGGTGGAGCCCGCTATAGCTCTTCAATGCATCGGTAGGTCTCATGAGACAAACTAGTGTCTTGGCACGAGGCCTTGACAAAATCTTATTTGTAGTCTTGGCACGAGGTCTTGGCTACGTGGTTATGATAGTTTGGAATTATGCATTCCGTCATTATGAAAGTGGTTATTAATATTTTCATGTGATTATTCAACTAGTAGAATATCCATGTGAATAAGTAAATATCATTATTTTCATTTTATCCTTGCCATATTATGCTGAAGTTCAAGTTTAAAAGGCTTTTGTTTTAGTTATACATTGCCTTAAATTTTTATGTTTATTTATGAAAGTTTCCGCTATATTTTTATCCTTACTAGGCATTTGAGCTCACCCCTTTCTATTTTTTATTTTTCCCAGGATGTGAAGAAGTATTTTATGAATGACCTGCAGGGATAGTATGAGGGGATAAGAGTGTGGACTATGGAGACTATAATGTTGTAGTTTTCATTTTATGATGTAATGTTAACTTTATGAATGTATCTAGTTATTCCAAGGATACTAAACTAATCGGTCTTTCGAGACTTGATCTTTATTGTGAACATACCAATGTTATGTAATAATGCACCGACTCTGGGTAACTAGGGTCGGGGCATTACATAACATATCAATAATATCATAATAGAAAAAATGTCACATAAAATTCATTATAGTATAAAACCTCTGGAACTAATAAGATAATACTATAAATTCTCTATTGGAACTAAATAACATTAAAATTAATCTCAACTAACTTGGATCTCATTGATTGAGACTTTGGTATATAAGTTGAGCTTCGGTGCAACTTCATTTTCATTATTCTTGTAACCCTGTGAAGTTTATTTTTATTTATCAAGTAGCTAATACACTTGATATTATCATCTTAATCTCATTTTTTCTTACTTTAAATGGTCTTGGATAATGTATTTTAAAAGCTTCATGATGTTTTGAACACTAAAGAATAACTCTTGCATCATCCCCGATCATATTATCTTCCAAGTGAAGAATTTTATAAATCTTTAGAATTTTCAAAAATCACATAAGGGTAAGATGATCCTTATGAGTGGTCATCATTATTGGCTTAGAAAATGACCCTTATAGGCTCATTAATGATTTTAGGATCATCCTTATGCGATGATATGACTCTTACAACTTCATGCATACATGAATTCAAATGATTCTTATGAGCAGTATCATCCTTACAGGTCAATAGATGATCCTTACAAGCTTTGGAAAATGATGATTAAAGAAATAATTTTACATGATTTTATCCTTATGGGTTGGATGATCCTTACATACCTTCATGATTATAGCTTCAAATAATCCTAACAACATAATCATGATTATGCATGCCTTCTCCTTTATACATAAGGATAAAATGACCCTTACGGTTCATGACATTGTCAAACTTTTAGGTTTACCTCAAAGATACATAATTTTTAAACTTAAATATAAGGATACTTCGTAGAATATTATCCCTTACTAATAACTTAAAACTCAAAAGAAATTTATACAAATGAATTTGAAAATTATGAGAATAATTTCAAATAATTTCAATTCAATTTCTAAGCCTTCCAACATATAATATACTCAAGTTAGAGAATCTTAAAGAATATTCATTCCATAAAAAATTCAACTGCACTTTAGTCATCATACAAGGGATATTTGTTCACTAGTTCAATAGCCTTTAAGATCAATAATAAACTGATGGTTTCTCCAAACTTTGGACTGTATTTATCTAAGACTTTGAACTATTTTCAAAATTTTATGTATAGGTATATAGACTATCCATTATAGATTCATTAGCCATCATTTTTATTCAAACTTATTCACTTGTTGTAGCCAATGTAAATAGTTATTATCCCACTTCAACAGTTATCTTTAGATATAAAAACTAGTTATCCAATCATTAGATATATTTCCTACCCTTGAAATTTTTCTAGAAAATTATTCAAGGGTAGAAATTTCATTACCCACATTTCATAGGAAACCACTTCACTTGACTTTTCTAACATAAGCCACTTTCTCCTTTGTATGTTCAATGAAAACTCCAACAAACATTGACTCTCACTAATTGAAAAAAAATAAAAATTCATCTTTATACATTTAATGGAACTTCAATATCCCCATTTGTATTTTTTTTTCAATTCCAAATTTACTCAAGAGTCAATAATATTTCTCCCCATAATTGAAAATAAATTCAAAGGAGAGAATGTTGTTCTCCCCCTTAATTAGAATTTCAAGGTTTTCTCATCTCTAACAAACTCTTATAATTTTAATAAACACATCTTCTCTCCAATGTATTTCCATCCACTTTCCAAGTTCTTCAATATTTCCATGGGAAAGGGGAGGTACCAAACTTTATCTTAGAAAATTTCCATCAACCAAACAAATCTAAGTCTACTTAGGCTAGCCTAGTGTAGAATACAATAGTGGTTAATTTAAATAACAAATTTATCCATTTACTCACTTTAATGTGGAACCAACTCATATTTTCAGCATTTAGGTGATTCTTAAATATATTTTTAATAATTTTTAATGACCTACAATTACTTGAAAACATACATAAAAAAATTTCAAGTATAGGTTAATTACTCCCCCATTTTGTTAGATAATCACCCCTTGGTAAAAATAATGAATATGAGTTAGAACAGTGATGGGATAATTAAAACCATAAATTATGCTTCAATATTTAATGGGTTTTCTATAATTTCATATTTAACATAAATTCATAAATATTTGGAGGCTTCACACATTTTGAGATATCCCCCTCAAGTGATGTTTTTCAACCTTCATCGGCTTCAATTCCCAGCATTAAAGCACAACCAATTTTATGTGGGAATACATTGGGATTTTCATAGGCTTCTCAATGTAAACCACAGGGTTGAGAAACTCATGTATTATTCCTCACCACTTTCTTCTTCTCTTTATTTTATTCTTTAAAACACATAAGGGTTTATCTATTTAGTGCAATATTGGAATGTTGTTCATATTCTTTACTATATCATGTAGTGGATTCTCCTACTTCCTATTCTTATTCTAACCTATGAAATCTCAGGTATATATATTTTTATACCACACAATCAACCTAAGCTTCAATAACTTTTATCCATCCAATGGCCTGAAGGCCTTTAAATATTTTTATTATTGATAGAGACCCATTTTAAGGGAAGAAGGGGGAAACCCAAAGGAATTCATGGACTTAGGACGATCACGCATGAAGAGAAAAAAGAGAAAAAACCAAACTGAAAACTAGATAATCCCCTCCTCAGCATAAAATCATGTTTAAGGACTCCAATGTTGCAAGGATAATCGGAAATAAAGTGTTCTATGTCAAAGCACAGGCCCGATCTGATGGATGACGACATACCCTCTTAAATAACCAAATCTGAAAATCACTGCAAAGGTGAACCACCAGCTCTGAATCCTCCTCTGGGCCTATTCTAAGTGATCGAGTTCAGCTACACTAACTTCCCACCTCCAGGATCAAACCAAAAAATCAAAACAACTTCCACCGAACACATCAAAATCCTTTAACACAGCATCAAATTCAAAGCATCAGTATCCATCCAAAGGCTGAGTTTCCAGAATTAATTGACAATTTCAACCTCAAGAAATCCAAAACACCAACAGTATCTAGGAAGACAAACCAATGTGTATAGATAAGTCAAACTCTCCCACAGTGATCACCGCTAGAATTGAAATGAGAAGAATCTCATCGTAACCACAAGGCACCCTTCGAACACATCCGTAGGAACCTGAAAAGCATGACAAAACAAGGAGTATAAATCCAAATATCCATCACCCAGGACTGAAAGATACAATATCATGTTGATAGAGCATCGCCATTTAGGGGAGCCGAGCAGGTCTAAGATAGAAATGCCACTCTGGGCTGGAGCTGATCAGAACGAAGTCGTGGAAGAACCCAATTTGTATTCTGAATCAGTCGAACCGCAGGAGGAAGAAGGGACCAACGGGGAAGACGGGGGACCCTCTGGTGACGACACAATTGCAAGAACACCAACATTACACCAAAATCAAAACATAAAAAACAAAACCAAACCTCCCTTCTCCGAGTTGCTTCGGATCAGACATAGAGTCACACCGGAACGCACCCAAATCTGAAAGTTAGCTGAGACCAGATCCTGAGTTCGAAAGTCATCACCAAGCCACATCAATGTGTGCCAAATCTAAGCCTATACCCTAAATCTAGAAAGCTTCACCACGCTGACGCCAATCCGATATCTAGTCGTTGAAATTCGACGCTGAGATCCATACCACTAAAGCCCACCAAGACGAGGTCCTGACCATGCCAACACCAAAATGTAAACCTGAAACATCATCGGACCACACTAATGTTGATTCAAGTTCCAGAGCATCGATGCCAAGCCATACTGATGTACCAGAGGAGTAGAGGATAAGATAACGAAGGTAAAACCCTAGGCTCATGGGAGGGGGGAGACACCACTCAGAGGTCGCATATACTTTAATAACTTCTAATTATTTTCATCTTCATTTAAGATATTTAGTTCTATTAGATAACTCACTCACACTCACAATAATAGTAACACATTTTTCCTTTCTTCTTTTCTTCTTCTCTCTTACACCTTGATCATTTTACTTTCTCATGTTCATAAGTGGATACATTAAATTACCTTTAATTTCCAAATATCCACCAATGGGATACTTAGAATATATTTTTTTCATCCAAAAATCATGGTTATAAAATAACCATATTTAATTTCTCTTGATCTTTTATGTTCCCTGCTCATCAACTTCTTCGTATGGGACAATATCCCACATTCTCAAGCACTTTCCATAAATACTCTTTATTTTTCATTATCATTTTTTAAACTCAAGTGAATATGTATTCCTTCCATTTTCTACATTATCCTCGACTCTTATGAGTCTAAAATGAACTCCACAAAACCTATAGTAAATAACTCTTTCACAGTTGTATAAAATATTACAATAATAAATAGATTATAGCATGGAGCTTCCTCTTATATCATGAAAACTCCCATAAATACTTTTACAGATTCCAGTTGAATCTATAGACACCAATCTTATCCCATATTCACATTCTTATCATCTCATTATTATCTAGAATCATATATTAACTCTATTATATTTTATCCACTGAAGTATAACACTTGCATCAACTGATTTTATCTTGAATTTCAAAATTTTATTGAGTTATGGAAATTCTCATTTTAGGCTAAAAGTAATTGATCTAAAATTAATCCCTTCATTCTCACTCAAATAGCTCAAATCTCATTGATTGAGACTTTGTTTGATAGCTTTATATTTAATGTAATGTCATCTATATTAATATTGAAAACCCATAAAGTTTATTTTTTTATCAAGTGACTAATCCACTTGATCTTCTCATCTTGATCTCATCTATTATTACTCAAAACATGCTTGGATCATGGATTTTTAAAGATTTATGATGTTTTGAACACTGAATAATAACTCTTACATCATCCCCAATCATATTCTATTTAGATTTAATAATTCAATAAATCCACAAAACTTCAAAAATCCCATAAGGATAAAATGATCCTTACAGGTATCCATACTTATGGGATCAATATATGACCCTTACAGACTCATTGATACTTATAGGATCATCTCAGTTTATTAGTCTTAGGAATTATATGAATTAATAAATATTAAATAATATTGAAAATTTAAGATACATAGGTTGAATACATGAAAATCTATTTGTTTCTCATTGAAATACCTTGTTTCACGCATAAAGGGGTGATCTTAGATTATCGATAAGGGGTAATATACAATGGTAACTATCATAGGATGATCATGTAATAAATTAATATGGAAGGAATAAATAAATCGAATAATTGTATAACAAATGAACTATAAGAATAATATGGCCATGGATAAAATTAAAATAAACACACGGATATCAATAAATAATCTCATAATGATGGAATATATAATTTTTAAAATCATAAAAATATTTTCAAGACCTCTTTACATGACATCATGCATAAACGGGTAAGGCATGCACCAAATACCCAAGCTAATTTGTCTAATGAGACCTTCCAATACATAAAGGTCCTATATAATTTTGATCCCCACCTGATACATAATAATTCCAATATATCCATCATATGAAATGAATGGCTAAACAATACATATCTTAATGTTACTTAAGGAAACCAATACATAATCATGGTAAAGTAATCAATATTTATTCATATATAAATAATAGATATATGAATTATCAATGTTTCCTCGTTCAATGGAATAATGTGGATAAATAGGTAAATATAAAACTATAGGAATATTCAATATAAAATTAAAAATAACCTTATGAAAGTATTGATAAAAATGTAGTAGTGAGGGGTAATTTTAGGGTTTAGGTATATTTATAGGAAATGATCCTTCATTATGGTTTATAAAGAGCATGTGAATTATCCAAAGTATATCCCTTAGGAGTGTTAAACCATGTGTTTAGGTAAGACCACTTGTTATGCATTGAGTAAAAGTTGATTTAATACCCAACCAAAATTTTTTACAACTATTACCCCTAGTTTAATCTATAGTATATCATGCATGCACTTTTTTTATCCAGATAAGGATGAAATTTCTAGGAAATCCCACACTTTTTACTTTACTAAAATTTTAGGATATTTAATGGTTATAGGAAAGTTTAAGCATTATAAAGGATTATAAAGGTTTTTTAATGAGAGGTAATTGTGATATCTTATTAATAATATTATAATTAATCTATATAAATGAGTAATAATAATATTTCATTATGAAATTAATATGAATTAGAAATAATAACACAATTAAAGAAAGAGAAGAGGTTAGGAACCCTTACTTTGGCATAATAACAGGTTAGTAAAAGGATATAATGAGAGTAAATAAGAGATATATCATTAAAAATATGTCCAATGGATGATAATACCATGGAATTAAAAGAAATTTGGTATTTTAAAAATAATTTAAATGATATTACAAAAAAAAGTAATGTAATTGAAAATAAAAGAGGGGGACTGGGAAATCCTTACCTTGAAGGATTGATTTTTAAGGCTTAAGAAGGGAACTTTAGAACCTTAGAATCACCTTATAGAGACTATTTGAATGGATAATGAGATATAATTCATGGTCAATGGATTTGGAGTGTAGAGGAATGGGAGAATGAGTGAGTATTTATAACTGATAATGGGGATTTGTTTATTACATTCTAAACATGATCCTTGGAAATATAGGGTGTGGAAAATGAAAGACCATTAGCATACCCATGGTTTTAGCTCTTAGTTTTTTAAATGTATGGTATGGTTTTAGGATTTTAATTATTTAATAATCAAATACCATTTAAAATACAATATTTTGGATATGTACAAGATTATTGTTCATAAAGAATTGCATTTAAAATATTAAAATGTACTTTAGGTTTTGGAAGATTCTTTATAGGTTTGAAAATTTTAATTTTATTACTTTAAAATAAATTATTTTAATTAATAAACCCATTTTTTTCAATAAATCATTTTATTATTTATTACATCATTTTAATTCATTATGATGTCATAATACCTACCGTGTACTAATATCATATTTTACTTTTTAACCAAAAATTTGAGTCTCAATAAATTATGAAAAAATCACCATTGGATAATTTTGACTTGTTGATTTTAAAAATGATATTTATTTTATCAAAATATTATTATAAATATGAGGAATTTAATATTTAAATAAAATACTTATTTATTGAAAAATATCGATTTTTTATCACACGATCAAATTTCTAACCCTTTGAAAAGATATATAGGATTGCATAAAAATAAATATTATTTTTTATAACCTTTTTATAAACTTGTATTCAAATTTTCTGAATGTATCATAAAAAAATTATTTTAATAAAGTTTAGATATATATATATATATTCAAAAATATAATTATGGTTTCCTTATATCAAAAATCTATTTTGTCATATTCATCTTCTAATCATATTCATTTTATCTTTTATATAAGGGTGATGAAAATTTGGGATCCGCATAACCACTATTTAATGTATATGAGAATTTACACAATATACCAGTTAAGCTCTGGATACATACCCTCTTATCACACAAGAATAATCCCTAAGTGTAAGGTGTGTAATGATGGTACTTTCATGGGGTGGTTTAACTAATA
Organism: Viscum album; assembly: GCA_963277665.1. NCBI lineage: Eukaryota > Viridiplantae > Streptophyta > Magnoliopsida > Santalales > Viscaceae > Viscum > Viscum album. The sequence goes on from OY728152.1 coordinate 7,537,580, forward strand.
TTGAACTCATAATGACCTTTAATACTTTTAACTTCTCCCATAGATTATTTTTCTCAAGTCTTAGATATTGAATCTCAGATTGGGCTTGGTAAAGGGTGAACCCCATTGATTCCACATCTTTTCCAAACTCTTTTAGTTTAACTTCATAAGGGATGTCCTTACTATTTGATTCAATGGTTTCTCCTTTCTATATTAACTAAATCTCGAAATTACCCTTAATATAAACTCATCTCAACAATCACTTTTAATGGTAATTCCTAATGTTCAAAATTCTAAATGGTTATAATGCTCAATGGTCATAATGTCATGACCATATTTACACTTCCTATAAATTCATCTAAATGAATCCTTGAATCATACCTCTCATTTTTAGATCTTTTAATATGTTTATTTTGTTACTTGTCTTATTTTTATTTTATACCATTCTTATTATAACCATAATGTTTATTGGCGAATATGGTCCAACTGACATCTATATTATACTTAGATTATTTATTTTTATCTATTCTTCATTATTATTTTTAGTGGTCTTAATTAATTTGTTTTTATAATTTGTAATTTATTTTATTATAATAAAATATTCTTATGCATTAATAGAATTTCTTGGGTATTACATCCCCCCTCCCCCAGAAAAAAAATTGTCCTCTAAATTGTAAATCAATCAATAAAAAAAATTGGATGAGCCTTTATCATTACATATTCTAGCTCCCATGTTGCCTCTTCTAAAATATTATTCCCCCAAAGAACATTCACTAGTTAGGTTGTTTGATTATGTAATACTTACTATCTCATTTCAAGAATCTGAATTGGATCTTCATTATATGATATGTTAGGTTTCAACTAAACTTGATCCACCATTAGAACATGGGATGGGTTTGGTATATTCTTCCTTAGAAGTGATATATATATATATAAGACGTTATAAACTTGATAAATTCTTTCTAGCATGGAAAAATGATATGCCACAGTGTCTACCTACTCTAATATTTCAAACGGAACAATGTACATTAGGCATAGATTCCATTTCTTTCTAAATATTATGACCCCTTTCCATAGAGATGTCCTCGGGAAGATATGGTTGCCTAATTGGAATTCAAGATCCTTTATTCAATTGTCAAAACATCTTTTTTTCTACTTTAGGCTACCTTGATATGCTTCAATATTGATCTTACCTTCTTTGATGTCTCTTCAAAAAGTTCTAGATCCAATAACTTCATATCTCCAACTTCATCCCAACATATTGGAGTTCGACATCACTTTCTATACAAGGATTCATATGGTGTCATTTTAATGATGGAGTGGAAATTGTTATTGTATGTAAACTCCATTAGTGGTGAATATTGATCCCAAATTCCATGGAAGTCAAGATAGAATGACCTTAGCATGTCCTCCAACATTTAGATATCCCTTTCAGACTACCCATCAATTTGAGGGTGATAGGTTATGCTAAGATTAAGCTCTATATTTAAATCCTTTAGGAGAATCCTCTAAAAAATGATGTAAACTTTGGGTCATGATAAGAGACTATAAATAAGGGTGTTCCATAAAGTCTCACATTTTAATTTATATACATTATAATATGACATTCCAGAAGGAAATATTCTCGAATTGTAAGGAAATGGTCAAACTTTGTAAGACGGTCCATAATGACCCATATTGTATTATGCCCCATGGATGTATTATGAAGTCTTGTGAAAAAATACATATTAATATTATCTCAATTCTACTCTGGTATAGGTAAAGTTTTCATAACACCCTTGGGAATTTTTCTTTCAACCTTCACTTATTGGCATACTAAGCATCTTGCAGTATAATCTACAATCTCTTTCTTTATATTTTCTCACCAAAAATGTTCTCAGATATCCCTATACATCTTCATGTTATTATGATGTATATAGAAATTTTAACTATGAGTTTCATTCAATAAATATTTCTTTATTTTTGGGATTGATGGAACACATAACCTCCTACCAAACTGTAAAACTCCATCATCATCAATATTAAAGTATAGTAATTTTATATTCCTCACATATACCATATTCTTTTGTATGCCCTTACCATTGAGATGGGCTATCTTAATCCTCTCCAATAAAGAATTTTGGGTAATTACATGAAATAATGATGATGTTTCACCTTCCATTATAACACCCATGTTCATCCTTACTAAATCCTTTAGAATTGGATCATTCTCTACCCTCATCATGGATAAGATATCGTGGTATTTTATACCCAATGCATATGATACCTTGTTTGATTTCTAGGGATAATAATATATAATACATTTATAATCCTTAATTAGTTCCAATCACCTCCTTTTTATTAAATATGTATTTAAAACTCTTATGATCAGTGTATATATCACATCTCACTCCATATATGTAATGTCTCCATATCTTTAGAGAAAACATCACTATTGCCAACTCTAAATCATGAATTATATAATTTACCTCATAAGCCTTCAACTGTTGAGGTCCATAACCCACCACTCTATCATTTTACATTATAACACATCCATTACCTTTCCTTGATTCATCACTATAAATTACAAACCCTTTTTTACCGGTTAGGGGAGTCAATATAGGATCATTTACCAATATCCTCTTAAATTCCTTAAAGTTGTCTTCACATTCCTTTGTCCATGTAAATTTAACCCCCTTTAATGTTAACTTGATTAATGGATTATAAAATTGTGTGAGGTTTTCAACAAATAACCGATAATATCCTACTAATCCAAGAAAACTATGTATTTCAATTATGGGGGTAGGTCTTTACCGTTCCCTAAAAACCTTTTTTTAAGGGTCAACAAATATACCATACTTGGATACAATATTTCCAAGAAATTAAACTCATTGAATCCAAAATTCACATTTACTAAATTTATCATATAACTTATTTTTCCTCATAACCTCAAGAACAAGTCATAAATAAGTTTCATGTTCCCCATTACTCTTATAGTATATAAGGATATCATCAATAAATACCACCAAAAACATATCAATATAATCCTTGAATATTATATTCATCGAGTCCATAAACATATATGTTTCATTGGTTAACCCAAAAGTAATTATTGTGAACTCATAATGACTATACCTCATATGAAATTTCATCTTTGGGATATCCTCCTTAATATTTAACTAATAATAACCATAATGAAGATCAATATTCTATAAGTATTGAGCCCTTGAATCTAATCAAAGAGGTCATCAATACGAGGTAATAGATACTTATTCTTTACAACAATTCCATTGATTTTACTATAATAAATGTATAACCTTATTGAGTCATCCTTCTTTTTCATGAATAAAACGGATGCTCTTGAGGGTGAAACACTTGGACGAGTGAAACCCTTATCACATAAGTCTTGTAATTTCTTATTCAACTCAACTAATTCTACTGGATATAATCTATATATAGGATTAGATATAGGTTTTACATTTGGGATAAGATAAATAGAGAATTCAACTTCTTAATCATGGGTAAATCCATGTAATTTATTAGGAAATACATCAATATACTCAAGTAAAATAGGTACTTATTCTATTCTCAAAACATATTTAACCATCATAGATTTAATTTTATCCATATCTTCCTCGATGATTTCATTAAGAGAGTTATTGGGGGTGGTTCTAGAAAGGATTCTAGTAATGAAATATCACCTAAAAATTAAGTAATTCCATACTTAAATCACCAATTTTGACTTCCTTATCCCTATAATAGATTCTTTCTTTAAAATTTGAGAGCCAATCCATTCCAAAGTTTACATAAAAATTCACCACCAGTATTATGATTAGATTCACAAATAGAAAACACTCATGCATTCTAATTTTAATTGTCTTATATTTTTGTTACAATCAAAGTACCACTTGGTGTTCTTACTAATAAATCACCCCTTAATTCATTATAGGTTGATTGAATATTCTTAGAAAACATGAATTATATAAAAAAGTGCATAGATCTAAAATCAAATAATGTATTAGATAAATTTGATTATATAATAAAAGGACATGTTTTCATATAATTTAGATCTTCTACTTTATCCATTATTATTGTAAAGTATCAACCTTGATCTAAAGGCCTCTTCCAGGGAAGATTCCCTTGGTGCTTAGGGAATTGGTTAGAGTAATTCCCCATCTCCCTATAATTGAAGCATTTAACATTTACTGATTCTATCTTAATATTGAAATCATGGGATTGGTGACCTTTCCCTATGTATTTAAAAACATAAACCCAACCCCTTTAAGTAGGTACCTAAGTTTTTTCCCATATTTATTATATATATGGAACTCCACTCTTCCCTTATTTTCTGTTCATGTTGTTCTTACCACTTGGTGATTAGTTATCCTATTCTTCTAAGGTTTCCCTTTATAAATGAATGATTTTGAAAACTCTTTCTTAGTCTTGATTAACCTTATTATAATCTACTCATATGATGAAAAAATTTGAGAGACCAATGATCTTTTAAGACTTTGATTCAAACCATCAAATAAAATATCAATCTTACTTTTTGGGTTATAGGGATAATCTGAAACATACCTGGCTAATCTTGTGAAATTAGCCTCATATTTAGCCATCATTTCTTCTTAATTTTTTCATAAATTTAATAATTTCCTTTCCATATCAATATTTTTCTCCTAAGTAAAATATTTTTCTATAAAAATCACTTTAAATATATTTCACTTCATATCTTCTATCTCCTCCACTTTCTTAGTATTTTGAATCAGGGGCCACCATTGGTTAGTGTCTCCTCTTAAATTATACATGACCATGATAAATTTTCACTTCTCAATACACCCCAATTATATAAAGATCTTCTATGGGGACTTAATCCATTGATATACCACTATAGTACTAGTGGACCCACAGAATGATGGAGGCGTTTTCCTTATAAAACGATCTAAAAAGGTTGATCCATGTTGAGGGGAAACAGGCTGCTCCATGAGGTTAGGTTATTCTTCATAACCCGAGTCAACTACCTTATGATAATAATTATTTTTTTGACACCAAAATTAACTCAATTGTCTTGATTATCCAAACAATACCCATATTGTTCGTGTTTTTTGGCTTGATTTTTTTTCTTATAGAAGATGGCATTATCTAGATAGTGGAATATACTTAATTAGTTCATTAAAAACACTATGAATTTCATATTATGTAATCTAGAAATATTTCTTGAATATAATAAGGGTTTGTTAAGGGTTATGTTCTCAATATATGTCATTCTAAGACTATTTAATAAGGTTCCTACTAAACTTGCTCTGATACCAACTGTAGCAACCCCGACACCAATAACCTAGATCCAGTTGTTATTTGATTCACTATTGGAAAAATAGAACATACCAGCAATTTAGAACCATTGGTATAGGCCCCCAAACTATGGGTATAACCTATACCAATGGTTTGGGGGGCCATTGGTTGGTTTTCCATCGAGATAGACCTATACCAACAGTTTGGAAAACCATTGAGATAGGTTTATCCCCATAATTTGGAAATCATTGGGATAGGTTTATCCCAATTGTTTGAACCATTAGAATAGACCTATAGCAATAGTTTCCAAACTGTTGGGATAGGTAATGTAAAATAAAATATGTAGCTGAGATTTGAACCCATGACCTCATACTTATATATCAAATACCTAACCACTATGATACAATTATCTTTGTGAATATAATTATATATATATATAATTTATATATTGATTTATTTGATGATATTTGACAAAAGAATTAATAAAAAATCCGGGTACCTATACTAATGGTTCTCAAAACTGTTTGTATAGACCTATACCAATGGTTTTTAGAATCATTGGAATAGGTACCCATATTTTTGGTACCTATACCAAAAGTTTGTAAAAACTATTGGTATAGGTTTTTTATAAAGAACCTATACCAATGGTTTTTCAAAACCTTTGGTATAAGGACATACATATACCAACGGTTTTCATAAAACTGTTGGTATAGGGTCTTTAATTGGATGTTATACCAATGTTTTTGGAAAAACCATTAGTATATCCATCACCTATACCAACGGTTTTTCCAAACCGTTGGTATAGGTTAATTTTATGGTATATATACCAATGGTTTGGAAAAACCATTGGTATAGGTTCAGTTTCTAGTAGTGATTACATTGGTATAAAATGCATAGATCAACATTCATAGGATCCAATAGTTTATTAGTATCAGGAACTAGATACATTAATAAATATTACATTACATTGAAAACTTAAGATACATCATCTGAATACATAAAAATTTATGTGTTTCTCCTTGTAGAACCTTATATCGCACATAGTATTTTTCATGGTTTCCTAGGGAAATGGGGGTGAGATTAAACACTTAGTAAGGGGTAGTGTACAGTGTAAGTTATCATTGCATAAAAATGACATAAATAAATATAGAAGGAATAAATAAATCGAATAATGTCATAACAAAGGAACTGTGATCATAATATATCCATGGATAAAATGACAATAAACACATATATATCAATAATTAATCTCATAATGATGGAATTCATAATTCTAGACATCATAAACATACCTTCAAGGCCTAATGATAATACATAATACATAAATGAGTAATTAATACACCAAATACCCAATCTAAGTTGTATCATGAGACCTACTGATGCATCGAGGGGCTATATAATTCCAGGCTCCACCCTCACATAATAAGTCCAATACACCCATCATATGAAGAGAATGGATAAAAAATTAATATCTTAAAGTTCCCTAAGGAACCCAATACGTGATCATGTCTAAGTAATTAATAGTTACCCATATAGAAATATTAGATATATGAACTGTCAATGGTTTTGTGTTCAATATAATAATATGGATAACTAGGTGAATATAAAACTATAGGCATATTCACAATGTGATGGAAATCACCCTTATCAAAGGAATGATAACAAGGTAGTAGTGAGGGTTACGTTAATGGTGTTGGTATTTCAATAGGAAATGATCCTTCATTGTGGTTCATAAATATCATATGAATCATCCAAAGCATATCCCATAGGAGTGTCAAACCAGGTGTGTTGTTAGGCCCACTTGTTGTGCACCAAGTGAAGATTGAGTTAATACCTTATACCTTTTCTAGGGTTGTTTCCCCTATGTGAATATGTTCTAGAGTCTACATCTACATGTTTGTATACAGACAAAAATTTATTTGCTAAGAAATCCCACACATTTTACTTTACCTAAAATTTTGGATGTTTCATGACTATAGGAAAGTTTGAGCATTATAACAGCTTATGAAGGTTTTGTAATAAGAGGTAATTGAGATCTATCATTAATAATATAATAAGGAATGTATATAAATTATTCATAATATCATTTCATAATTAAATTAAATGGAATTGGAAATAATAATATAATTAAATAAAGAGAAGAGGTTAGGAACCCTTACTTAGACATAATAATGGCTTAGGAAAAGGTCATAATGAGAGGTAATAAGAAATATATCATAAAAATATATCCATTGGATAATAATACCATATAATTAAAATCATGGAAATATTTGAAAAAAATAAAGGATTTTATAAAAAAATGATTATAATCAAAAAGGAAAAGGGGGGTTTGGAAACCCTTACCATGAAGGATAGCTTCTTAAGGCTTGATAAGGGAACCTTAGAACTTTAGAGTCTCCTTAGAGAGAATATTGAGAGAGATAGTGAGGGATAATTCATTCTAAATGGATTTTTATTGTAGTGGAATGGGATAATGGGTTGTTATTTATAGCAAATGAGTGGAATTTGTTTATTAATTTCTAAACATATGCCTTAGAAATATAGGTTGTTGAAAATGAAAAACCATTAACTTACCCATGGTTTTAGATCACAGTTTTTGACATTTAAGGCATGTTTTTAGGCTTTTAATTTTTTAAGATCCTAACCCCCTTTAAAATATATTATTTTGTATATGGATAATATTCTTGTTCATAATGAATTGCTTATAAAATATTAAAATATACTTTAAGTTTTGGAAGATTATTTATAGGTTTGGAAAATTAATTTTAATACTTTAAATTAAATTATTTTAAATAATAAACCCATTTTTGGTTGATCAATACCTTTTCTTATTTCTTACATCATTTTAAGTCATTATGATGTCATAATACCTACCGTATACTCATACTATATTTTACTTTTTACCCAAAAATTCAATAGTCTCATAGACTTATAAAAAATTACTATTGGATAATCTTGACATGTTGATTTCAAAAATGAAATTTATTTTATAAAAATAATTTTCTAATTATGAGTAACTTAATCTTTAAATAAAATACTTATTTATTGAAAAATACCATTTTTATCACATGATCAAATTTCTAACCCTTTGAAAAGATGTATAGGATTGCATAAAAATAAATATTATTGTCTATAGACTTTTTATAATTTTTTATTTCAATTTTATGAGTTTATTATAAAAAATTATTTTAATGAATATTAGACATGTATATATTTTTAAAAATTCAATTATGGTTTCCTTATATCAAAAAAAATATCATATTCATCCTCTAATCATGTGCATTTTTTCTTTTATATAAGGGTGATAAAAATACAAGGTTAGTGTAACCACTGTTTCATTTATAAAATAATTTAAACCTTAATACCACTTAAGTTCTAGATACATAACTCATTATCACACTATTATAAGCCCTAAGGGTAAGACGTGCGATGTTGATACTTTCATCGGGAGGTTCATCTAACAATGATCTCATAGTGAACCCTATTAGCTTGATTTTCTCCTACAGATGATTTTACTCAAGTCTTAGTTGTTGATTCTCAACTTGGGATTGGCCAAGGGAAAACCCCCAGTGATGCCTTCTATTTCCAAAACTCTAATATTTTAACTTCATTAAGTGATGAACCTAATACTTTAGGTCATGTTTTCTCCCATCTATATCAATTAACTCCCATCATTACCCTTAATATAAACTAATCCCAATAGTCACTTTTAATGGTAATTACCAATGGTCAAAATTCCCAATGGTTATAATTCCTAACGGTCATAATTTAATGGCCATATTTACTCTTACTTCTTATAAATTCATCTAAACCAATCTCTTGAATCACAATTATTATTTTAAATTCTTTCAATATGTTGACTCCATGGATTGTATTATTTTTCTCTTATACTATTCTTATTATAAACATGATGTTTATTGGGGAATATGGGCCATGTGAAATCTTCATTACACATGGATTATTTTTTTATCTATTTTCCATTATTAGTTTTAGCAGTCTTAATAGATTTGTATCTCTAATTTGTAATGTATTTCATTGTAATAAAATAATCTTATGCATTACTAGAATTTATTAGGTATTATGAATGGTGCCTATGGAAATCATGTTTACACACTACCATCATTATAGGCTAGATGATCCTTATGACCCTTTATATGTATGGCTTCAGATGATCATTACAATGGTCTCATGCTTAAACATGCCTTCAACTTTATGTGTAAGGGTAAAATGACCCTTATGGTTCATGTGTTTGTCAAATTTCCATGTTCACCTCAAAGATCTAGAAATTTTCAACTTAAATTTGAGGCTCCTTCAAAGAATATCATCCCTTCATAATCACTATAAGCTCAACTAAAATAGATCCAAATTACTTTATAAATTATGAGAATAATTCCAGAGAACTTCCATTCAATTCCTAATCTATACAACACATAATATACTCAAGTTAGAGTATATTCAAGAATATTCGATGCACATAAAACTTCAACTCCACTTTAATTTTCATATAAGGGATATTTTTTCACTGATTCAATAGCCTTCACGCTCAATAATCCATAGATGGTTTCTCAAAACTTCAGTCTATAATTCTCTAAGCCTTTGAACCTGTTTGAACCTTTTAAGGATAGGTATACAGGCTATCCATTGTAGATTCAGCATCTGACCTTTTTCTCTCAACTTCATCAATTTATGTAACTAATATAAAAAGTGATTCTCCCACTTGAACACTTGTATTTAGATATACAAACCATCTTTCTAATATTAAGATTTATGGGATTCCCTTTGGATATGTCCATCCAAGTATTCAAGATAGAAAGTTCATTACCCACATTTCATGGGGAACCACTTCACTTATATTTGTCTACATATGTCACTTGCTCTTGTGCATGTTCAATGGAAGCTCCAAAAAACAATGACTCTCACTCTTTGACAACAAATACAACTTTATCTTTATACATCTAAGGGAAATTTAGTAAAAAAATATGATAACACATTATGACATCAATATAATACATTGATTAAATCATCATATCACCTTCGAGTACCCTTTAAAAAAATACCCCTTTCTAAAAATGAAACTCTATAATAACTCATTAATATAACATAAGTTACATGATCAAACAAGACACATACAAAGATGAGAAACCACTCCAAGGGTTTAATTCACATAATTAAATAATTTTATACATTTTCTAAAATGGGCATTTAGTTTTATAAAGGAAATTCAAAACCAAAAAACCAACCTTAGAGAAACATTTAAGAATCAAAGTATCAATAAAAGCATCACTTTTTTTACATGAAATCCAATAAACTCACTAAAAATATCAAGATATTATAAAAATGGGTAATTACAATCACCAATATCATTTTATATTCTAAACACCCCTTAATAACAAATAATCCAATCCAAAACATATAATAACTAACTTATGGTGACCAGTAATGGATCAAAACATCACCTATAATTCACTTATTTTAGGAAAAACCTTCATTGGCATTTTATCAAACATTTGGTGTGCATAAAAATATATATATATTGAAAGCACCACACTGTCAAAAAATTCCCCCTTTATGTAAAATGAAAACCATTGTACATCATAAAAGTTCTTTGAAAAATCAAAAAAATCTATCACATATTATATTTATTTAGGTAGGAAAATAATTTTATAACATCAATCACCCAAGGTCTCCTCAAATAAACAAAAGGGTATGAAAACACCAACCTCAATTTGATGTGGATGACATGAATAATTCAAATTTGGGAAGAGGAGGACAAGGGAAAGGGTTTGAACCACCTAAAGATTACAAACCCTTAAATTTTAGAAAAACCCTAATCATTAGGGTTGTCCACCATATCCATTGGAGTAAGAAGAATGAGAGGATGAGATGAGAGAAAAGGAGAGGAATAAAAAGAGAGGGATAAATAAGAGTTTATCTTGAGAAACTATTTAGTGATTGAATGAGAAGACCATGGATAAGAGGATAAGTGGAGAGCTAACCCATGACTCTCTAAAAATGATCAAAGTAAAATAGAGGGGAAAATGAGGGTTCTCAAATAAAAAGAAGGAAAATAAGAATTATAAAAATAAAATTCTAGGTAATGTGAATGGTTTGGTTGTGCAATTTTCCAAATCATGCATCAACTGCATGAGAGCTACTCGACTTGAACTACATACATAAATGGTTAGGTTTCATGGTTCCCCAAACTATGTGTCAACCATGCTTCAGTTACTGGAATGAAAAATTACACACTACATGGTTAGATTGCATGACACCCTAACTTTGCACCAACCATACAACTTTAAAACTCCCTACAAATTTCAAAAAAATAAATTTGAACTCCTCTAAATTTAAGGAAATGAATAATTATAATAGATAAACACATAAAAGTGACATTGGGACATTGTACCCAAGCTTTCCATGTTGATGACATGTCCTAAGATCATTAAGATTGTCCCATTTTAAGTGCTTCATGTTGCCACACAGGCAACACCCAACCTCTCTCTACCCTTAGAAAGAATTTTATCTTGACGATTTCTCATAGATGCCTCTCTGCATATAATTTTTGTGCTTCCTATTTTTCCCTGTAATAAAATGTGTGTCCCCCTCGATCTAAGAAAGAAAAGCATTTGCACCTTTCATGGCTATTATGCATGTCTCAGCCATAACTGTTTTATTTACAATTTCCACATAGGTAGGTAAATCAAGAAGAATCGCCCTTGATAGGATCTTATGCCGAAGAGTCATCTCAAACCTTAATGCCATGAGATTTTCATTGGTGACCAAATTCACCAAATAATGGACCAAATCCACAAAGTGAGAAGCATGCTCTAACATTGTCACGTTCCTTTGCTCCAGCTCTAAGAACTCCCAAGATTTCATCAACTTTAGTATGTCTGGATAAAATTGCTAACTGAAAATATACTAGAATCCAAACCATGTAAAATTCTCATCCATATTTGTTTTCACAACCATCTCCCACCACTTACAAGTGACTCCCTTGAGCTTTAAGTAATAAACTCCAATTTTTTTCCCAAGGGAATAGCCTAGTGGTTACGTCTTTGAGGGGTCTTGTGGGAGGTCTTGAGTTTAAGTCTCCCTGAGTACTTGTAGATGCCATAGATTTTCTTTTTTTCTTTATATCCCTCTTTCCCTAAACTGTTATAATGAACTCCAACTTTGACATCTCATGGGTACGAAGAAGTTGGAAGATTTAGGTGATCATCTATAACCAATTCTCAACCTTTTTCACCCTAATATCACTTCTAAAGACAGAAGGATTTTTCTACTGGGGATTTGAATCATAGTTGACTTCTTTAGGCCATTCCTGATCTGACCACTTCCCAAGTGCCTGGATTGTGTGAACCAGTGTGTTCAAGACTTCATAAACACTCTCCACATTCTCAACTCATCTTTCACGAACATACCCTATCATACATTCCTAGAATTTTTCTAGTGAATTAGCACTCCACATAGAGATATCTTTGTAACACCACAATCCAAGAAATAAAATCACACAAGACACTATGAAAAAATTCCCTCTTACGTAACCATGAAACCCAAAACACGGGATCTCAATTCCATGTCGAAGTGGAGCTATTCACCCTATAATGATTCTTTCACAACGAAGTTTCACACAAACAAAGACAAATGAACCTAATTATTTTAAAATCAAAATACTTTCAAAAACCTTTTTGAAATCGTCTTTAAAATCACTTTTAGGTAAGAAAACCATTTTTGAAAATCCAATGCTAGGGGTGTCCAAACCCGACCTGACCAAGTTGGGTCAGGTTGGGTCAGGTTACACATGAGGTATGTTGAAATAGTGGGTTCTCTAGACCCAACTATGAAGTACTTTTGATTACCATATCATGTGTATAGTTAGTTATGCATGATGTTATCTTAGCATTATAGTGTAGACTTTTATGCGTCCACTATTATAATGGTAATGTCCAAAGATTAATTTTCGTATCAAAAGGTTATAGAAGATCCCATGCTATAATGAGAACCTCGAGATATAATGACATTGATCTTAAATAAATGTTCTATAGTCTAGATACATCTTACTGACTGGATATAGTATATGTCTAACTATCAGGTGTTGGGGGCTCATAAGCATTGATACTTCTTCTCATGAAGTTAGCACTTGGTGATCTATAGTAGTGAGATCATGAGGACAGACCCACCAATAGGAACCCCACATGTTTTGGGTGTCATTGGTTGTTCCTATCTATGGACATGTGTATTGGTCTTCTGAATTGAGACCATTACCAATGTGTACTATTTGATTACGTACTTTGATGCAAGATGAAAACCATGGCAATGAAGTCGTGGTGAGGTAGTTTCTGTTGGGTGCATCGTTGGTGGTATGACATTGGATGAATGGTCAAGAAAGGATTTGCCGCTTACAAGTTTAGGAAGTTGTATATCTCAGGCCTAGTTGATCAGGATGGTGTTGCCTTCATAAGTATTTGGACAAAGAAATAGAAAGGAAAATCAATCCGGATAGATCAACAAATAATAAAGCAATAAAAGGACGATGACACAAGTGTGCATCCTTCTTTATGAGATATTTAGTGACAAAGAGATTATAGTACACAATCAGTGTTCATAGGATGGTAGTCATTGTTATGACTATCCTTATCTCTTTAGGGGCATGATGGTTTTCTAGACTTTGCTCTTGGTCTGTGGATTTTATTCACTGCTATCGAGATAAGGGCCTAGAGGGTCACACACAATAGCGTTTTCAAGAATCCTCCCTATTCAGTTGAATGGGTATATGGACATAGTGGGCCCTGCCACGGGGAACGAGTGTTGTCCAAGTTATCGATCACCGATGAATTAAATAAAGTCATTATTATTCAAGTTGTGAATAATTAGGATTGAATTTATTTAATGTATTTAAAATCTTAGTAAATATGAGAAAAATATTAATCGAAGGAATATTATTTTAATATTCAAGGTTCGTTTAATATTAAGCGGGATAGCGAGTCGAGTTAAATGACTCGGTTTTATCACGTAATATATTTTATATATATTACAAGTATGTGATAAAATAATAAATAATATTAGTGTAGTTTAGTTCATCAAAATTATTTATTTAGTGGACATTGAAATAAACGGGTTCGGGGAACCCAACCGGGTATTTTAGAATTCCACTATAAATAAGAGAGGAGGCTCTCTCCCTTGGTGTGCAATTCACTATTCACTCATTTCATGGAGTGAAATCCAAAGCCTCTCTCTCCTCCCGCTCTCTAGAGAGAGATGCTCTTGATCCATGGAGCTTGGATCAAGATCTTCCTCAAGCATCAAAGTCATCTCAATGTGGTGATTTTTGGGATGTCGAAAGCATTGTCGGATCATCGTGCTAGCACCCGGAATTCGATGATCGACATTCCATCAGATTTTTGGAGCACGTGTGGACAATCTAGAGGGATCTTGCTTTGGATCCTTCAAGAAACAATCGTCATCGACTAGTTGCAGTCAACTGCAGCTTAGGATTTTAAATGGGTACGTTTTCATTTTAGTTTTGTGCTCTTTATGATTTACGTGAGATCCTCGGACCTTTTCAGGGCTCGGATCGTCAGCAACGACAAGTTCCGTCGTCCCACCGACGAAAATTTTAAAATCCTCGGCCCATCAGCTTCCGTTGCGGGCCCCGGAACCTAACAGTGGTATTAGAGGGATCACGTAAATTTTATGATCCTAGAAAATTAATTTTTCATTAAAATAAATTATAGGGTTCAAAAACAGTCATAGTGATTCAAATCGCGCATTGATCCGATCTCGAATGGCCAAGTTATGACCATTTTAAATTTTCAGAATAGATCGAATATGCGGTTTATTTTCGAGTTTTAAAATTTTATTTCATTCTGTTGAACCGATCCAGTTTTGATCGGTTCATCAGAAATAACCTTAATTGTGCAAATTATAAATTTTATGATTTAATAATTTTCATAATAATTTTATTGTTGTAATATTATTTATTTTATTATTAAATCCAAAGGCTATTAAGTAGCCGTTAGAAAGTTGGAGGTGGACTTGACCTTACAAAAGGGAGCGGTGGAAGAAGACTTCAAAAAAATGGGGGGAAGGAAAGACTTTAAAATAAGTCTTAAAGAAAAAAAATAGAAAAGAGGGTCGGTGCCTAAAAACTAAAAAAAGGTTTTTACAGGGGGTCCACGTAGACCCCCTCTTCCCCGCACGGCACACCAAAGGCCGGTGCACCGGGCTTCGTGCACCGCCGCACAACCCCTGCAACCACCCGGCGCCCCTCTATGCCACACCCAGCAGGCGTCGCCTGCTCCTATACCACACCGCAGCGCAGGAGATTCCCCCAGCCCGTCTGCCTCCTCTCTCAGGTCGCTGCCCAACGCGCCACAGCAGCAGTCGGCTATTGCTGCCCTGCTCTACATACTGCACCCCAACTAGCTCTAGGTCTCACCCACCTCACAGCACAGTCGGCATGCCTCCTGTCGCACCTATATAGGTCGAACCAGCTGTTGGTCAGGCTCCCTGTTTCAGCCACGCGTTGTTGGACTCCCTTCGACGGCAGCTCCGCCTCAAGCTGTTGCACGGCCTTGCCACAATGTTGGTCTCCTTGCCATCACTCACTAGTAGCAGATGCAGGCCTCCCCGTTATCGCCTCCAGATCCGTAACCGATCGAGCCAGTCGAGCCGACCTCCTCCTAGTCAGACGGAGCCCCGTCGTCGACCCTTCACCGCACCGCAGCGCCTATCCACCGCAGGAGCGGCACCCTGGTCCGGCTTCGCCCTCAAGCCATCGTGCGGCCCGTCGCCGCCGGCCTCGCCTTCACCCGGTTGTCCCGGTGCCTTCGCCCCACGCTTAACAGGAAACCTGTGGGGCCCCCACCACGTCCATATCCAACCGGCCACCTCGCAACGCCTCCCATGGCCTGCTACCTCCGTCCAGTCCTGGTCTCCGCTCCCCTCCATTGGACCAGCTCCAATCCGGACACCACTGCCACTGGAAGTCTCGCCCGCTCACCTGGTTGTTGCACTGCTCCGGTCTATACCACCACGACGACCAAGCAGCTCCTTCGTCTTCAGACGAACCAGGGTGCAGGTAACCCACACCTCTTGTGGGTACTGTTTTGTCTCAAAACAGGACCAGACATATCTGTCCGACCAAGTTTGGGTATGGGCGGACCTGTCTAACCCATTTAAGCCAAGTGCAGGCTATGCCCGACTCGTTACGGGTCTGCGTAGATTCAACGTGACCCGTCACAGGCCAGAGTAAAGTTTCAAAACCTGGGTTTTAATTTCAATTAATATAATTAATTAATTTAATTACAAAATTAAATTAAATTAATTAATATATTAATTATAGATGAAAATTAATTCAATTTGATTATTAAATTGAATTAAGTTAAATTAATTTAATTTTGACATTAAAATTAAATTAATTAGAGGACCGATAATTAATTAAATTATTTTAATTATTAAATTAATTTAATTTAATTTAAATAACCCTCATACTTAATTAATGCATTTTAATTTTATCACGCATTTTTACCCGCACTCTGATCTTGAGCACCGACCTGTGTATGTTGCATTTATTTAATTAATTATTTAACTATGTGTGATGATTGTAATTAATTAAATAGATGTTATGCGCATCATATTTCTTTTTCAGTTAAAATGTATAAGGGTTTACACGCCCAATTTTTACCCGATGTACATTTATCCCACTAGTCCCCCTCGCCTGCGCGTGTGTATTGTTGTACTTCAGACGAAGACGACGAACAACGTGGACCCCACCAAGATGAGGCAGTGCACGTTGATCAAGACGATGCAAGACGACACGTGGACCCCGCCAAGACGAGGTGGTACTCCAAGACGTGATGTGGCCTCGCCAAGATAGGGTAATACTCCAGATTATAAAGCGGACATACAAGACGAGGGCAAGCTGCATCAAGAGTCAAGCTTCGACTCAGGTACAATGCGCTTAGGTCATTTAGATGCTCAAGACCAGTCGGGTGGTAGTTTACCTTTATGCATTTATTTATTATTTTATGCATTTTAGAACAGCGGGAAAATACATAAAATAATAGATAATAAAATGCATAAAGAAGCGGCGTATGTTTTTCTATTAAAGTTCAGTTGTGAGCACAACAACATAGATGAACAAGTTTAATAGAAATGGATCACATTCGTTGAGAGATAACCAATAAACCCCTCAAAGAAAATATTAAGTCACAACAGCCTTCCATCAATCAAGTTTGAACAAAACTAGGTGTTCGAGGTGTCGGTCATGCCATAGCTGAGGGTGTCTCTTACTACTGGGGAGTTCTTATTGGAGTGGTGGGTTGACTTAACTAAAATTTCAGCAAATAAATAGTCATAGATATCTTGTTGTAATTTTAGAGGCAAGCGTTGAGTAAATCAGTAATGATTTTTAAAGCTGGGACTTCACTCAACATATCAAGGAACTGCAAGTTAATGTGGTTGGCCAGCTAAAATCCTACCTTGAACTCTCTGAGTAGTGGTGTAGCCATAGCTTATAGACTATGAGGGAGGTTCAGAGATCCTTTCCACTAGAATACTCAAGAGTATTCCGATTCTAGTATAGAGGGTTTCTAGAATTCAAAAAAATAGTGGGAGACATTTAATGATTAATAGTCAGTAATGTCACATTAGGTAATCACATAAAAGTACACTTTGCTCAAGTTTATTTGTAGAGAATGGCAAGTAATACCACAATAAAACTGTGATAAATATTGGACTAAGTTAATGTCTAAACAAGCACGAAATTCCAAGTGTAGTATAGGCACTTGCACACATTACTACCATAATGGAAATTCAAGGTGCTTGTGTCCAAACCTGTTAAGTCACTTCAAGAAGTGAGAGTGTAAAACTGCTTACAGATGACTCATGAATCAAGCATATGATGGTTCTGTCACAATGCTATCATCAAAGTCTGATGCTAGTTGCAGTCGCTACGTCATGAAATGGATGATGTTACATGAAGTCTCATCTCCAAGAAGTTTCCAAGGAGAAAGTGAAGCGAGATTTGAATGTGATGGTCGCACTCAGTTTGTGTAAAGTGAAAGACAGTTCACAATATTTCATCACATTCTTATACCTTTTACACCCAATTACTCTAGTTTCGTTTAAGGATACAAATGAACATTATAGAGTAAGCACTTCATTACATTTAAGGTAACATTCTCCAAGTAATAAGAATATTGGAGATAACACTATCTTTTATTCTTATGGCGAATAAATTGAATGACAAAGTGAAAAGGTCTGTGGAAAGTTACGCCAAAGGCACCTTCATCGTGTCCTTCAAAGAAAAGTGGATGGTTACTTAACAGGAGGTTATTTTCATCACATATTGAAATAAATTCATGGAAGTTTAAAAACTGAAATACTAGAAGCTAGTACCCGCTTCTCGTTCAGTTTATATTCATCAATATAAAGTATTGTTTCTCACATACTTCTTGGGTATTTAATACAATATAATTTTCACATATATGTATTGAAATACAGTAACCAAGTAAGTATGGAAACATTACTAGGAGTAAGGTTTCTTCTCTAAGCATTTGAGAAAGGGTGATTCCTAAGTCAGCGGTAAGAAACACATAACTTATAATTGCCAAGTGATTGATTGAAGTTGAACAAGTTGTTGGGTATAACCAAAAAATTTATCTCATGTGCCCATTTGGTCATAATGAGACATTATTCCAAGTTTTTGGAATGAATTTTGTTTCTGGTAACATATTCAACAAACAGTTCAAACATACTTGAATCAAAGGCAACACATGATGAATACAAAATGTAAGACCTACCCAGTTGTGACAATATAGTTCTTTTACAAGTAAAACTAAAAGTGGACGTCAATAATATATCCAGTATGGTATTTAGGCTCGGTACAGCTAGACACCTTTGGTATTACTGACACCCTTAGTTTAGACAAAGAAAACTTTAGAAATAAAGGTATTCCACAAAGCTTCTGAGGTTAGTTCAACAAGACAGTGTGAACTATTCCAAAGAGAGCTAGAGGTAAAAATACTTCATAAGATTCTATTCAGTTATTAAGGAATATAATAGTGAAGTATATTTATGGTTAGAATATATGAGTTGCTTCAGTTCGGCATGCCGAAGAATATCTTGACCATGCAATCATTGATCATGATAATGTAACATGGAGTAATTCCTAAACGTGTGTTACCTTATCTACATAATTGTATTGATGTTCATAAGGAGGATTGATGATAATGTCTTACATATTTACATAGATCAAAAAAATGTAGCGTGGAGCAATTCCTAAATTCACATTGTATACATCGAAGTTATGATGTATGGAGTATCAATGTTACCACCTGTAGTAACTTACATTATATTTCAAGATTTATTTTACAAATATTGGCATAAACCCATAACCAATATGCCAACTAAAATGACAAATGGATATCATACAAGTCATAGTATGATGAAAAATCCATTATGTCATAGGACATGTGTTAAAGATGCAAAGTGTTTGTTAAGAGATAAACAAACATGCATCAAGCTGAACACATGGTGCATCTAAGTAATTATCCTAATAGTTGCTTAGGATATTACCTAAATCCCTAAGATAGAAAAGTTATAGTCAAGTATTAGACTACATTTCTATGTAAGGGTGCACATCTCTACTAGAGATAGTGGGAGTTGAATTGACTTGGACTTAGTCAATGATTGAGATGAACAAATGGTTGGCATAGGAATAGGTTCCACAAGTGCATGTGGAATAGGCATGTTCCAGTGACGCATACTGCGTAGGAAGGATGAAACCATGGTGATGGTTTTATATTCACTGCGGTCGGTGAAAAATCATTCATTAAGAATAGTAATTACTACAAGTAAGAAGTATATGGAAATAAGCTAAGATTGAAAATTAAAATTCAATAATGGATTCCATGTATCAAAGTGAAAAGGGGCTTATAAATTGAATATTACGGTGGGTATTCAAATAAATAGATACATGGATGGTACAAGTGTGGTACCAATAAGGCTCGATTGGTTATACTAATTCGGTATGCCTAAATCCATTAGAATTTTACTTGTCATAGCTAACTTCTAAGATCATTTTATTGGTCATTGAATGTCAATATCATCTTTCGTGGAAGGTGTCTATACGATGCAACCAGAAAGAGATGATGACATCATATGATGCCAATAAGGGTTTCAAGTTACTGAAATTCAATTCCGGATTAAAGTAAGCAATAATATCTTAGAGGATTCATTATAAATGAATCTTTGTCTTGTGTCTACCCAAAGTTCAGTGGGAGTGCCAAAGTTTTCCAAGAGAAATATGTTTGGCAACATATGGAAAACAGAACTTGATCTTACAGTTAGATAAGATAAGGTTAAAAGCAATTCTCCAATGATTGACTTAAAGTGGAAACTTGAGTTCTAGGGAACATGATTTACTGAGGTAGATCCATAGGTTGCTTGGTTCTAGTCAATCGTACACATAGTGGCATTGTATTGAAAAATACAAGTTGGAACAATTCAAGTTTAGAATTGTTGCCAATGTCACATGGCTTAATCTCTCCAGGTTAACATGTTCGGAGCATGGAAAGAGACTAATGTTATGAATTGATATCATACGCTTCAGCGATGGATCAATCACATATGTCATGTTATGTACAATAATTGATATTGCTAGAATATGCTTTATAGTAGGCAGATATCAATTATATCCAGGAGCACTGCAAGTGAAGCAGTCAGAACTATCATCTTGTACTTCGGTGAGTACAAATGATATGTGCTTGGAATATGGAGAGGAAGGCATACTATTTTTTGTGGGACACATACTAGTAATCCTTAAATCAATATGATCTAGTATCACAGTTAGACAAAGCTGATGAGCGAGTCGAGCTCATAAAAGCTAGTGGTAGCTATATCTACAAATACTGAGTACATTGCAGCTTCTAAGGCAGCTAAGAAGCGGTTATCAATCACAACGATTTGTTCCAGTTCTTGGATTCACACCTAGTGAAAAAAGTATTATCATAATGTAAATTATGATGTTCTTACTAGCCAAGTTTTCAAGTTATGACAGTGGAAAAAAGTGATATATTCAAGGATACCTTATCTTTAGAAGTTTTACTCAAACAGATGATGTTGCATATAGCAGATATGCCATGCAGCCAAAACGTGGCAGGCCCAGCAGTTAAAGCCATTACTCAACAGAAGCATGATCTTTATCATGTGAGTAGATAACAATTTTGGTTAGCAAGATGGCTCTAGTGCAAGTGGGAGTGTTAAAATAGTGGGTGCCCTAGACCCAACTATAAAGTACTTTTGATTACCATATCATGTGTACTGTTAGTTATGCATGATTTTATCTTACAATTATAGTGTAGACTTTTATGCGTCCACTATTATAATGGTAATGTCCAAAGATTAATTGTCGTATTGAAAGGTTATAGCAGATCTCAGGCTATAATGAGAATCTCGAGATACAATGACATTGATCTTAAATAAATGTTCTATAGTGTAGATACATCTTACTGACTGGACATAGTAAATGTCTGACTATCAGGTGTTGGGGGATCATAAGTATTGAGACTTCTTTTCATGAAGTTCGCACTTGGTGATCTCTAGTAGTGAGATCATGAGAACAGACTCACCAATAGGAATACCACGTGTTTTGGGTGTCATTGGTTGTTCTTATCTACAAACATGTGTATTGGTCTCCTGACTTGAGACCATTACCAATGCGTTATTGGATTTGGTGGTCTAGAACCAACTACTTTGTACTTTATTCATTAAATAAAAGCCTTATCACATCTTGATTGTTCTTCTGCGTGACATGTCATGTGATAATGTCCTAAGGACAGCTGTTGCATTAAAGGGTCGTAGCGGATCCCTGCTATGATGAGAACCAAAAAGTGTCATAACACTGTTCTTGAATGTATGTTCTATGGCCGGATGATATTATTTGAGGGACACAAATAATACAGGTCATTAGGGGTGAGGACTCATAAAACTTTGAGGCACCTTCTCATGGTGTGCGCCCTTGGTAATATCCAGGAGGATATTATGAGAACGAGACCCGCCAGTAGGAAATCCACATTTCATAGTGTCATTGGATGTTCCTATCTACGGACGTGTGTATTGATCCTTAGACTTTAAGATTATTATTAATGGTTATTAAAACTCGCGCACTTAGATGTATTGACAAAAACTGTGACGACACACTGTTCGCAGCGAGGTAGGATACGTTGGGTGCGTCACGAGTAATACCGCATTAATAGATAATGCGAGAAAGGATTTGTCCCTTCCGTTCCATAACGGAAGTAGATACCTCAGGCCCTTTGATGGAATTGATATAGCCTAAATAAATCCATGGCCATGGTAAGGTATGGGCAAGTTCAATTCCGGGAATTCAAAGAAAGAATAATCAAGCACATGGGTTGATGGCACTAGCATGCAACCCGCTTGATTGGAGATATAGAGATAAAGGGATTATATTACACGGTAAGCGTTTATAGGAGGTGACACGTCATTGCGGCATTAACTTCTTTCTCTATGGGTGCCTTGGCGTGTTGCTAGACGCTAACCTTGGACTTTAGGCAGGCTCAGCCTAATGCCACTGAGAAAGAGGCCTAGAGGGTCACACACTAAGTGTGTCCATGTATCTCTGTTAAATATTAATTTAACAAGTTAAATAAATATTATTCCCGACTGTGGTTTAATAATTATTTAAGGATGTCTAATCGCATTTATTTTGACACTAGTTATTCGAGAGAATATACTGTGGATAAAATAATATATTTATTAGCGAGTAATGTAGTTACATTTATTTAAGAAATAAATAGTCATTACTCAAGGTCTAATAAATGTGGTGGAGAAAAATGGAAAATAAAAGTACATGCTGTGTATATTAAATATACACGCTGTGTAGTTTTATGGAAAACAAGTACACATCGTGTATTAATTATTACACGCCGTGTAGTTTTTCCAATTGGGATTTTGAGGATTTAATATTGTTTTATTAAATGATATTTATTATAATCAGCGTGGGCGCATGTCAAGGAATTAATAATTTGACATGGGGGTTTTCAATAAGAGATAATTAAATAAATAAAACGTGTAACGCGTTTATTTATTGTCATAACTCTATTAACCTCAAACCTGATTATAAATATCCTCGCAACCCCAACATTTTTTGTGAGCCATTTTTGTGCACAACGGATTTGAAAATACTCTCAAGCCAAGATAGAATTCCCTTTCCACCAAGAACGCCCTCAAGTTACGAGAGCAAGATCCTCCACCGGATCAAGGCAGTCGAAGGCGGACATCGCAAGCGAAGGTTCTTCTGTGCTAGCACCCGGAGATCTCTTCGGTGATGTCCGGAGATACGTGACACACGTGTGGATCACCGCTAGAGGAATCCTACACTTGGATTATACGATGCAACGACGGATCACCGAATCGTGACCGGACACATCAACGAAGAAATAATTCCAACAAGGTAATTATTATGCATTAATTAAATTAATTATAATCAACATATGATGATCCTCCTCAAGGGTTCTGGGACTCTTCTTTTCTTTTCGTTCTTTGTTCTATTCCGAAGATTCGGCGTTTTATATCGTGACGGATCTCAGATTGAACGTTGTTTAACGTTAAAATTAAAGTTGGGAAAACCCACCAACGCGCTTCCGCTGCGCCCGGAACCTACAAGTGGTATCAGAGGGGTCATATCGTTGGTTATAATTATTTAGTTTTTTGTTGGTGATTTACGCATTTAATAATTTAGTTATTTCAATTCATGTTTAATCGTTCTGGAAATCTGAATATCGAGATCTGTTCCTCCTCTCTCGTTTCTCGTTCACCTCATAGAAACGGATTTTTCTTTTAATTTTGATTAAAATAAAATAGAGGAACTCATCCAGAGGAGCCAAATGTTTCTGGCCGTATAACACCAGAATACACGGCGTGTATTCGGAAGTACACACCGTGTAGTCTAGGTTCAATGCATTGACTGATCCGCCAAATCAGGCCGTGTATTGGATTCTTTCTAAGAATTTAAGACACTGTGTGTTGACCAGAAACATGTGGCACACAGTTTTCGGAATACATGCCGTGTGGTCCAATGAACACGGCGTGTAGTCCCTTCAGGTTAGGGTTGGGTCATGTACTCCGTACATAGCCTGCCCGGTTGGAAACCGTGTAGCACGGAAACTACACGGCGTGTGTCCCACTGTACACGCCGTGTACTACGAAAATTTCCGAAGTACATTAACACGCCCTATCCCCGGGCGTGTACTTCAGATGGACGGTGAAGAAAAAGTACACGCCATGTAGTCGGAACTACACGCCGTGTACTCACCCAAATTATGCAGATTTATTAAAATTTATTATTATATTATACAAACCCTTGAGACGTGTACCATGGTGCAGGCGTAAAGCTGAGGAACAGCACGTGATAGGTGTTTTATATATATGTGTTTAATTTAACATCTGCATAATAAATGGGAATTCGCCGGGTTGCCTCCAAGGTACAAGTTGTGTACAAGGATAATTTTAAATGAATTTATTTGTTTAAAATTATGATGGATGGGAATCTCAAGGAAATTCAGAAAAGGGATTTAAGATAAAAGGATTGATTAATTAAAGATAATTAATTGATTCGAGCATGATTTATCTTAAACAAGAACGATTAAAGAATTGAATGCTAGTTTTATTTATGCGTAAATATCGTTGCATGTATGGATGATCATGAGCTAGACCGAGACCTTTGTATGTGAATGGTTTCTTTTAATTTATTTATTTAAATTAAATTTGTTGGCCTGCGAGCCATCTCCTCATTAATATGTAGGGCCTGCGCGCCCAAAGATTCTTTTATGTAAAAACCCCCTTTTTTCCCCTTACCTGCATGTGAGATAAATGCATATGTAATTGATGGAGCTCCCAAGCTAGTGGAGGCGGCTCAAGTCAGGAGCCAAGATGAAACCAATCCAAGGAGATACAAAGGTGGACAGGTGGAAAGCTGTAAACACGAACCCGAAAGGTTCAAGGTGTTTATCCCCTAGGTCTTGGGTTAGTTTATCAACCGCTAGATAAACTAACCAATAGAAAAGATCATAATCATACCATTTATTTTATTTCTGTCAGTTTCATGGTTTATTTATTGTGGGTGTGTTGTCATGATCACACAATTAATGAATTAAACAAGAATGCAAGATGGAACTAAAATAAAATTGGCTTATACGTAAATATTATCTTAGACATGGTTAATCACTTAAGTATATCCCACTTAATATTAACAATCATGTAATCAAAGATAATAAAATGGAAATTTACGTATAAGGATAAAATCCCTCAAAATAAATATTAAGTCGGCATAGCCTTCCATAATCTTGGTTAGAATCGAACCATAGTTCAAAGTGCTTGACCAACCCTAGTTGGGGTGCTTTCAATTATCGGGGAATTCTAATTCAAGTTTTTTGGTTGACTTGACTTGGTTCGCATCAAGGGTTGACTGCCACAGCAGGACTTGGTGTGACCAAGAGGCAAAGGTTGAGGAAATCCAAAAAGGATTTCAGGATTGGGGAGTCCAATCAGCGGATCAAGGAACTGCGAGTTAATGCAGTTGGCATTTGGAATGCCTACCTAAAACCCTTCAAGTTGCTTGACCAACCCTAGTTGGGGTAATGCGAAGGGCAATATGGATCCTTGCCACTAGAATATTCACGCAATAGAATATTCCTAAGTCAATGGTGATGGCTATTGGATTTCGATAAAATAGTGGGAGACTAATAAGTATTAATTTATTTATTTGTATCAATTTTTATAATAAAGTACTAAACCTTTGCTCATCTTAAATTGTAGAAACGGCAAGAAAATGACTTCAAACATATCATTGCGCACCATACTCGAAAAAAAAACCTTCTCACCGGCACCAATTTCCAAGAGTGGCAGAGGCGTTTACGCGTCGTCCTTCGCCACGAAAGGAAATTATATGTGCTGGAAGAGCCTATTCCAGTTGCGCCTGGGAAAGAGTCTAGTGATGAGGAATTATCTCTCTACATGAAACACATGGATGATGCCACAGATGTCCAGTGTTTCATGCTATCGGCCATGTCTAATGAGCTCTTGAAGCAACATGAAAACATGGATGCGTATAGCATGATGTCTCACCTTAAAGATCTCTACCAAGAGAAGGCGAGATAGGAGAGGTATGAGATCTCCAATGCTTTGTTTACCACGAAGCTTGGAGAGTTTGCGCCAGCTGGGCCTCATGTGGTCAAGCTTATTGGCTACATTGAATGCTTGGACATCTTAGGGATTAAATTCCCAGATGAGTTGCATACAGATCTCATCCTATCATCATTGCCCAAGACCTTCTCTAGCTTCATTGTCAACTATAACATGAGCGGAAATGAGAAGAGTCTATCGGAGCTTCTGACCTTGATTCGCCAGGTAGATAAGTACATGGGGCGTGACAAACTCGCGGTCCTTATGGTGAACAAGAAAAGGAAGGACATGGCAAAGGGGCCAAAGACTTATAAACGGTCTGAAGCCCCCGAGCACCATCCCTCCAAGAAGGGGAAGATCCAGAGGCAGGGCAAGGAACGGGAAGCAGTGTGTTTTGCATGTGGCAAGCAGGGACACTGGAAGAGGAACTGCACCCAGAAGCGTGGGGATGTTAAAGGTGCGTTAGTTATCGAGTGCAATCTTTCTATTTCTACACATTGGGTATTAGATACAGCTTGTGGGGCTCACATCTGTATTCAAATGCAGGAACCAAGTAGATTTAGAAAGATTGCCAGAGGAGAGGTGGATCTTCGAGCTGCCAATGGCGCAAGGCTGGCTGCATTGGCTATTGGCGACTATCACCTCTCATTGCCAACTGGCATGATTTTGGTTTTACAAAACTGTTATTTTGTGCCTAGTGTTACCAAGAACATAATTTCTGTATCTTGTTTGGATATGGATGGATTTATTTTCAAGTTTGGAAATAAGGGTTGTCTCTTTTATAAGAACAACGTATGTTATGGTATGGCACATTTGAATAATGGTTTGTATGTATTAAATTACGAAAACCAAGTGTTGGAAATCGATAACGAAACAAACTCACATGACTCATACATCACCCAGTTATGGCATCACCGCCTTGGTCATGTGAACGAGAAGCGCTTGACAAAGCTCTGCCAAGATGGCTATTTAGACTCTACTGAGCTAAAACCACTTGATAGATGTCACGCTTGTTTACAAGGAAAAATGACCAAGCCGCCTTTTGGTGGACAAGGTGAAAGGGCCACAGAGCTTCTAGGATTGGTACACACAGATGTGTGTGGACCATTTCCAGTAGAAGCTAGAGGTGGATATTCTTACTTTATTACTTTTACTGATGATTTGAGTAGATATGGATATGTCTACTTAATGAGGTATAAGTCAGAGTCCTTAGAGAAATTTAAGGAATTCAAGAATGAAGTATAGAATCAACTTGGTAAGAAGATAAAGAAGCTTCGATCGGATCGAGGTGGAGAATATCTGAACCAAGAGTTCATCGATCTTCTACGGGAGTTTGGGATTCTATCTCAGCTCACTCCTCCTTATACACCACAGTGGAATAGTGTTAGTGAAAGGAGGAACCGCACCTTGTTGGACATGGTGAGGTTGATGATGAGTCATGCAGATCTTCCATTATCCTTTTGGGGATATGCATTACAAACTGCAGCATACACATTAAACCGAGTACCAACTAAGGCGGAAAATGGAATTCCATACGAGTTATGGAATGGAAGGAAACCCACTTTGTCTCACACATGTGTATGGGGATGCGAGGCGTTTGTTAAGGCCTTCTCAGGCAACAAACTAGCACCCCGGGGCATGAAGTGTATCTTTATAGGATATCCCAAGGAAACAAAAGGATATTACCTATATAACCCCCAAGACAAGAAAGTGACTGTCGCTAGACAAGCCGTCTTTCTTGAGAGGGAGAACATCCTCAAGAAGGATAGTGGGAGCAAGATTGACTTCGATGAAGTTGATGCTCAAGATACACAGGAGTTGGTACAGGAACAAGTTCCACAGGTCCCCGTGGAAGAGGTTCCAGAAACACAAGTACTGCGTAGGAGCTCAAGAGAGGTAAGGGAACCAGAGATATTTGGTTTCCTAGTCACCGAGGATGGTGAATCATTATTGTTGGACAATGATGAACCTCTCTCCTACAAGGAAGCAGTAGAAAGCTCAGAAGCTGCAAGATGGCTAGAAGATATGAATTCTGAGATGGATTCCATGTATCAGAACCAAGTTTGGGTTCTAGTCGATGAGCCAGTTGATGTAAAGCATGTTGGATGCAAATGGGTATTCAAAAGAAAGCTGGACATGGAAGGTCAAGTTAGCACCTATAAATCAAGGCTAGTGGCTAAAGGATTCAGACAGCATCAAGGAATTGACTATGATGAAACCTTCTCGCCAGTTGCCATGTTTAAATCCATAAGAATCATACTTGTCATAGCAGCTTACCATGACTACGAGATTTGGCAGATGGATGTCAAAACAGCATTCCTTAACGGGAACCTTCAGGAAGATGTCTATATGACACAGCCAGAAGGGTTTGTGACACCAGGTGAAGCCAAACGGGTTTGCAAGTTGCAGAAATCCATTTATGGATTAAAGCAAGCATCCAGGTCATGGAACATTCGATTTGATGAATCCATAAAGGAATTTGGTTTCATTAAGAACGAATGTGAGCCATGTGTTTATAAGCGGTTTAATGGGAATGCGGTCGTCATCCTAGTGGTATATGTTGATGACATATTGCTTATTGGAAATGACGTACCAGCCTTACAGTCAGTTAAGGACTGGTTGAACAAGTGTTTCTCCATGAAGGACTTAGGAGAAGCAGCCTACATTCTAGGAATCAAGATCATTCTTGATAGATCCAAGAGGCTGCTTGGACTAAGTCAGGGTACATACATTGACCAGATACTAAAGAGATTTAGTATGGAAAAATCCAAGAGGGGATTGGTTCCAGTGTCACATGGCTTACATCTTTCTAAGAAAATGTGTCTCTAGAAACAACAGGAGAAAGATAGGATGAGCAAGATCTCATACGCTTCGGCTATAGGATCCATCATGTATGTCATGTTATGTACCAGGCTTGATGTTGCCTATGCACTGAGCATGGTAGGCAAATATCAAACAGATCCAGGAGAACAGCATTGGACTGCTGTTAAGACTATCCTTAAGTATCTGAGAAGAACTAAGGATATGTTCCTGGTGTATGGAGGAGATGAGGAGCTTGTCATCAGAGGGTATGCTGATGCTGGTTTTCAAACAGATCAGAATGATCTGAAGTCGCAATCTGGATATGCTTTCTGTCTCAATGGAGGAGCTGTGAGTTGGAAGAGTTCAAAGCATCCAGTTGTCGCAGATTCTACAGCGGAGTCCGAGTATATAGCGGCTTCTGATGCAGCCAAAGAAGCCGTTTGGATTCGGAACTTTGTCCAGGAGCTTGATGTGGTGCCTAGCAGTAAAGATCTCATTACATTGTATTGTGATAATACTGCAGTGGTGGCTCTTGAAAAAGAACTAAGGTCACATCAACGGACAAAGCACATACTCCGGAAGTATCACCTCTTGAGGGATTTCTATCAAAGGGGTGAAGTTGCAGTGAGCAGAGTGTCCACAGAAGAGAACGTGGCAGACCCCATGACTAAAGGCCTATCTCAGCAGAAGCATGAATATCATGTGAGAGCTAGCAAGTTAAAGGTTGTTAGCAGTTGGCTCTAGTCCAAGTGGGAGTCTGTTGGAGTTGGTGGTCTAGAACCAACTACTTTGTACTTTATTCATTAAATAAAACCCTTATCACATCTTGATTGTTCTTTTGCGTGACATGTCATGTGATAATGTCCTAAGGACAGCTGTTGCATTAAAGGGTCGTAGCGGATCCCTGCTATGATGAGAACCCGAAAGTGTCATAACACTGTTCTTGAATGTATGTTCTATGGTCGGATGATATTATTTGAGGGACACAAATAATACAGGTCATTAGGGGTGAGGACTCATAAAACTTTGAGGCACCTTCTCATGGTGTGCGCCCTTGGTAATATCTAGGAGGATATTATGAGAACGAGACCCGCCAGTAGGAAATCCACATTTCATAGTGTCATTGGATGTTCCTATCTACGGACGTGTGTATTGATCCTTAGACTTTAAGATTATTATTAATGGGTATTACAACTCGCGCACTTAGATGTATTGACGAAAACTGTGACGACACACTGTTCGCAGTGAGGTAGGATACGTTGGGTGCGTCACGAGTAATACCGCATTAATAGATAATGCGAGAAAGGATTTTCCCCTTCCATTCCATAACGGAAGTAGATATCTCAGGCCCTTTGATGGAATTGATATAGCCTAAATAAATCCATGGCCATGGTAAGGTATGGGCAAGTTCAATTCCGGGAAGTCAAAGAAAGAATAATCAAGCACATGGGTTGATGGCACTAGCATGCAACCCGCTTGATTGGAGATATCGAGATAAAGAGATTATATTACACGGTAAGCGTTTATAGGAGGTGACACGTCATTGCGGCGTTAACTTCTTTCTCTATGGGTGCCTTGGCGTGTTGCTAGACGCTAACCTTGGACTTTAGGCAGGCTCAGCCTAATGCCACTGAGAAAGAGGCCTAGAGGGTCACACACTAAGTGTGTCCATGTATCTCAGTTAAATATTAATTTAACAAGTTAAATAAATATTATTCCCGACTGTGGTTTAATGATTATTTAAGGATGTCTGATCGCATTTATTTTGACACTAGTTATTCGAGAGAATATACTGTGGATAAAATAATATATTTATTAGCGAGTAATGCAGTTACATTTATTTAAGAAATAAATAGTCATTACTCAAGGTCTAATAAATGTGGTGGAGAAAAATGGAAAATAAAAGTACACGCCGTGTATATTAAATATACACGCTGTGTAGTTTTATGGAAAACAAGTACACGTCGTGTATTAATTATTACACGCCGTGTAGTTTTTCCAATTGGGATTTTGAGGATTTAATATTGTTTTATTAAATGATATTTATTATAATCAGCGTGGGCGCATGTCAATGAATTAATAATTCGACATGGGGGTTTTCAATAAGAGTTAATTAAATAAATAAAACGCGTAACGTGTTTATTTATTGTCATAACTCTATTAACCTCAAACCTGATTATAAATATCCTCGCAACCCCAACATTTTTTGTGAGCCATTGTTGTGCACAACGGATTTGGAAATACTCTCAAGCCAAGAGAGAATTCCCTTTCCACCAAGAACGCCCTCAAGTTACGAGAGCAAGATCCTCCACCGGATCAAGGCGGTCGAAGGCGGACATCGCAAGCGAATGTTCTTCCGCGCTAGCACCCGGAGATCTCTTCGGTGATGTCCGGAGATACGTGACACACGTGTGGATCACCGCTAGAGGAATCCTACACTTGGATTATACGACGCAACGACGGATCATCGAATCGTGACCGGACACATCAACGAAGAAATAATTCCAACAAGGTAATTCTTATGCATTAATTAAATTAATTATAATCAATATATGATGATCCTCCTCAATGGTTCTGGGACTCTTCTTTTCTTTTCGTTCTTCGTTCTATTCCGAAGATTCGGCGTTTTATATCGTGACGGATCTCGGATTGAACGTTGTTTAACGTTAAAATTAAAGTTGGGCAAACCCACCAACGCGCTTCTGCTGCGCCCGGAACCTACATGTGTACTATTTGATTACGTACTTTGATACAAGACGAAAACCATGACAATAAAGTTGTGGCGATGTAGTTTGTGTTGGGTGTGTCGTTGGTGGTATGACATTGGCTGAATGGTCAATAAAGGATTTGTCGCTTCCAAGTTCAGGAAGTTGTATATCTCAGGCCTGGTTGATCAGGATGATGTTGCTTTCATAAGTTTTTCGCCAAAGCAGTAGAAAAACAAATCCATCTGAATAGATCAACAAATAATAAAGCAAGAAAATGACGATGACACAAGTGTTTGTTCTGCTTTATGAGATATTTAATGACAAAGATATTATAGTACACAATCAGTGTTCGTAGGATTGTAGTCGTTGCTATGATTATCCTTATCTCTTTAGGGGTCATGATGAGTTGCTAGACTTCGCTCTCGGTCTGTGGATTTTATTCACTGCTATCGAGATAAGGGCCTAGAGGGTCACACACAATAGCGTTTTCAAGAATCCGCCCTATTCAGTTGAATAGGTATATGGACATAGTGGGCCCCGCCACGGGGTACAAGTGTTGTCCAAGTTATCGATCACTGATGAATTAAATAAATTCATTATTATTCAAGTTATGAATAATTGGGATTGAATTTATTTAATGTATTTACAAGTTTAGAAAATACGAGAAAAATATTAATCGAAGGAATATTATTTTAATATTCAAGGTTTGTTTAATATTAAGCGGGATAGCGAGTCGAGTTAAATGACTCGGTTTTATCACGTAATATGTTTTATATATATTACAAGTATGTGATAAAATAATAAATAATATCGGCGCAGTTTAGTTCGTCAAAATTATTTATTTAGTGGACATTAAAATAAACGGGGTCGGGGAACCCAACTGGGTATTTTGAAATTCCACTATAAACAAGAGAGGAGGCTCTCCCTTAGTGTGCAATTCACTATTCACTTATTTCATGGAGTGAAATCCAGTCTCTCTCTCCTCCTACTCTCTAGAGATATAAGCTCTCGATCCATGGAGCTTGGATCAAGATCTTCCTCAAGTATCGAAGTCATCTCGATGTGGTGATCGTTGGGACGTCGAAAGTATCGTCGGATCGCCGCGCTAGCACCCAGAATTCGACGATCGACGTTCCAACGGATTTTTGGAGCGCGTGTGGACGATCTAGAGGGATCCTGCTTTGGATCCTTCAAGTGACGATCACCATCGACTAGTTGCGGTCGACCACGACTTCGGATTTGAAACGGGTACGTTTTCATTTTAGTTTGTGCTCCTTATGATTTACGCGAGATCCTTGGATCTTTCCGGGGCTCGAATTGTCGGCGACGACAAGTTCCGTTGTCCCGCCGACGAAAATTTTAAAATCTCCAACCCACTGTCTTCTGTTGCGGGCCCCGGAACCTAACAAGGTATAGTTGGGTTGGGTTTGTTTGGATCGGATCGAGGACGGGTCAGGACAAGTCGTGGGTTGGCAAAAATCTGACCCAACCCAACCATACATATATATAATAAATAATAACTAAAAATAAACATTGATTGATAAATAATAAGTAAAAATAACTTACAACTAATAATCAATTAGTAAGAATTTCTAATTATATATAATAATTCATAATAATTTATAATAAACAATAAATATTAACTACCAACAATTAACAGTAATTAACAATAAATAATATGGTTATACAACGCAAATATAATGTAAATATAACATTGTATTTACATTCTATTAACGTTATATTTTCATTGTATTTACATTATATTCACATTATATAACTTTATATTGACGCTATACAACATTATATAATATTACATTCACATTATATAATGTTATATTTTACATTATATAACATTTGATTTACGGAAATATAATG
Organism: Viscum album; assembly: GCA_963277665.1. Classification (NCBI taxonomy): domain Eukaryota; kingdom Viridiplantae; phylum Streptophyta; class Magnoliopsida; order Santalales; family Viscaceae; genus Viscum; species Viscum album. The sequence continues at coordinate 7,571,425 of OY728152.1, forward strand.
TTATATAACATAAATATAACGTAAATATGATGTTATGTTTACGTTATATAATGTTTTATTTATGTTATAAAATGTTATACAATGTTATACATGTTGGGCGGAGAAAGTGATGGCGAGAGGGGGGGGTGAATTGCCTTTTAAAAATTAATTAACAATTAAAAACAATTATCAAAGTGCAGCGGAAATAAAAGAGGCAAGACACGCAACTTGATAACGGAGTTCGGCTTAAACCCAAGCCTACGTCTCCGCTCCCAACTCAACCGTTGAGAGATTTACTACCGCTTGCTTTTTAATGGTTTTAGCAAGAAACCCACTAGACTTTAAGGTTAGTCTAGAACCTATTACAGCTTGCTTTTAATGGTTATGCAAGAACCCACTTGCTTTCAATGGTTGAGCAAGAACCAACTAGCCTTCTTACAGGTGAAGGCTAGCTCACCTTTGATTCAAGCCTTTTAAAAGGGAAGGCTTGACTAACCTCTTCACACCTTGAAAGTGGTGTGAAAACCCAAAAGAGAGGATGAGAGAAAGAGATGGGGGTTTGTAGGCACAAACCCAATTTGATGCTCAAAATAAATAAAACAATAAAAACCGTAATGGGGAGAAGCCTTGGGCGCCAAAGGATTGATGGAGTTGATGAGGAGTGCTCCCAAACTTCTATGGTGGTGCTCCTTGGATGTGGAAATGTGTTGGAGCAATTGGGGGTTCCTTGAGGGAATGCGCCGGAGGTTCGCCAAATGATCAAAAATGTGTCTGTGGGCTTCCTTTGTGTTTCGCTAGTGTTCTGGGACTTCCTAGTCCTTTATTTATAGAGGAGGAACCCTCAAATGGCCTTTGGGGGGCTTCGGAGCCATTGGAGAGGCCTTCGGAGCCGTTGGGAGTCAAGTGGACAAGCCTGGTCAAAGCCCAACAGCTAGTTTGACTGGCTCCACCGGCTGACCGGTGCTTGGCCACCGGCTGGCCGGTGCTTTGAAAAAGGGAGAGGGCTCGGGCTCAGGCACCACCGGCTGGCCGGTGAGGAGGCCACCGGTTGGCCGGTGCTGAGGCAGTAGCTGACACTGTTCTGTCTGGGTTCCACCGGCTGGCCGGTGGTGGGACACCGGTTGCCCGGTGGTCTGGACAGAAGGATGCCTTCTGTCCAGGCTCCATCGGCTGGCCGGTGGTCTTCCAACGGTCGGCCGGTGGGACTGAAATCAGTCCACTTTGGCTTCTTGCTTTCTTGGCCCAATTCCTTGGCAACCTGAAATCATGCCTATCATCCAAAAACACTTTAAACAAGATTAGATAAAGAATAGAGTGATTGTGATCATGAAAATTAAAGCACGATGGGTACGAGAGGTACAACAATACAGCCTTATATTTACATTATACTTATCAATCAATATTAGTTTTTAGATTCCATTTAATCAATAGTTTTACGTTTTTTTTTGTTATTATTTACAATATTTTTTTTTACTTGGTTTGACTGATCCGACCAAATCCAACCCAACCCACCATGGATCGGGTCGGGTTGGGTCATTGCAGAAAAATGGATGTGACTTGACCAGACCGCTTTTGCTCATATCAGATCCTAAAACCTCATAGACCTGACCTGACCGACTCATGAACACACTTATCAGATACACATGTATACCAACCCTAAACATATCTATCATGATGTATGAATGCACTACAAGTCCTAACCTACCGTGGTTATATATACCTACAAGGCGCAACAAACACACTCACTCTTGAGTTTCGACCACCCTAATCTTCATGCCTGCTAGGTTCCCAAAACTAAATCCTTTAAAACCACTCACGGACACCGTCCTGTCAAGATCCGAACTCGGGTCTCGGGGGGTTTGAGGCGGGTCGCCCTAAGTTGTTATTTGAGCTGGGTTTTATGGATTTTCATATTTCAAAATATAAAATTAAAAATACAGCGTGGATCCACCAAGTCACATGACGCGGTCGGGGTGTTCATGTGACGGCTGAACTGCCGGCCAGGCGAATCCGGGGAGACCGCGCATAAAAATTTTGAAACCGAGAGGCGTGCGACCGTTAGACAGGTCAGCGCATCTGACGGCCATGGGCTCCCAGGAGAGTTGCAGAAACGAGCTTCGTGCCGCTATCCATCACCTCAGCGATCGCTGTCTCTACTCTGCTTCCAAGTGGTAAGCCCAAAACCCTACTCCCCTCACATCCGAACACTCCGCGTGAATTTAATTCCCAGGTTCCAAGTCCAGGTCTCCAATCTTAGCCGAATCGATCCCTAGGGTTTTAATAATGCGTCTGGTTATGAATCCGACCCCGGTTCTATGTTTTTTATTCTAGGGCAGCAGAACAGCTCGTGGGAATAGAGCAAGACCCAGCCAAATTCACGCCTTCCAACACCCGATTTCAGCGCGGAAGCTCCAGCATTCGACGCCGTTTCCGTACCGCCGACGGCAGCTTGACGCCGACCACTAGCGTGTCCTATGCATCAACTCCTATTCTGGTGGAGGATGAAGGACTGGACAACGACTTCTACCTTCTCGCCAAGTCCTACTTCGATTGCAGGGAATACCGAAGAGCTGCTCATGCTCTTCGTGGACAGAATAGCAAGAAAGCTGCGTTCTTGCGTTGCTATGCCCTTTATTTGGTTAGAAAAAATCCCAACTTTTATTGCTTACTGATTTTTAATGTTTTACTTCGATGTTCAGAGTAATTTTTTTAAAGATAATTGATCTTTGGGCAAAGAGCGCAATATATGGTTATCTATATTGACCGAGTAGATGCCACTCTTCTAGTGCAAAAATTAATGCAATTGATGGACTGTGACGAATGCACGAGCCTCTCTTAAGGTTAATGCTGTGCTCTGCTCGAGTGATTACAGACATCTGAAAAATTTCAAAATGCTTGTAGAGTCTTGTGTCTTTACATCCATTGGCTTTATGCATACTCTCTATCAACTCCCAAGAAAAAACAATAGCTTCAATATTATCCAATGGTCTGTTGCACCTTAGATTCTGAAAATGTATGCGTAAATTGTTGATACGCTCTGCATTACCTTTTGCAATCATGATTTGTGATGCAAACTAGAATTTAATCTCTCAATAAACTTAGAATGCCCATAGGGTAATTTCTTGTAGTGTTATTTGCATCTATACTTAGTCATCTCTGATGCAGCGGTTGGGTTTTAAAGTGGAGAAGGATTTTGATATTCAAATTTTTCAAGGATTAGGTTGATTTTGGCAATAATGAATCAAGAAACCAGTTTGGGTTAGATTAGTATTTATTTGCAAAGAACGTGATTTTTTTTAACCCTTTTATAGTTTTTTTGGGGGGGGGGGTGTGAAGTGGAGAAATAGTAGTTAATGAAAGCCGTATCTTGACTTGCTTGTCAAATTGTGATCCTCTTCTTCAAGTACCGTAGTGTGACGCACGCCTGTCGCAGGGCGTGATAAAAACAATATTATTTTCCTAGTGCAGTACAATGGGTGACCAGGGTCGTCTCACTTGAAGAGCTTTTCAGTTTGTTCACTTATTTATTCTGAATCACCTAATCTATTTCTTTTTGGAGTTTTTATTATTTTATGAAAACAATGAATAATATTTTTGTGTTTTTTATTATTTAAAACAATGACATGCAAAATAAGAATTTAGACCAGCATGCAAATCTAAACAGAATGAAGTAAGAAAGAAAGAGCTTGGTCTTGGGTTTGGTTTTCGATTCAATTATTATTTTCCTTTAAATGTTCGATTTAAGTTTGATAATCCAAACATGAAATATCATGTTTGAACTACTATTCTTTATTTAGAAATTGTGGAATATCATCAAATGCCTAAACACTCTCAATTCTACCTCCTCCTTTAATCAAGGTTGTTGGCACTCCTTGGTCATAGAGGTGTCATCTTCCAGGACCAAGTTCTATCGATGCAGTTTCATCCATTGATTAGCTCAACTCCAACGTGTGAAGAACTAACCAATAGAGAGAGAGAAAAGTGATTAAATAAAAGAATAGAGATAAATTGAGTTGTATGTCATTGGGGGCAGTCACCACACCTGGGACATTCGCCTCACCCATGCATGCTACTCAATTCTATCTACAAACTTAAAATTAAACTTTAAATAAAATTCATGAACACCTTGACCTCCCTCGGGCCAAGCCTCGAGGGTCAGCCTCTCATTTCCGAGAGTAAGAGATCACAATGGAGGAGTGAATGATAGAAAAAGAGAGAATAAAATGAAATAGAAAGGATGGTGAATGAATAAAATAAAAATGGAAGAATGGGGGATGAGAAAAGAGAGGAAGAGAGAAAATAAAATTAATAAAATTTATAGAATTTATAGAGTTAAAATAATAATAATAATAAATATAATTATTATTATTATTATTAAGAAAGAAATTTTAATTTAGAAGAAAAGAAAGAAGAAAATAAGGAAAATAATTTTAAAATAAGAATGTTAAAATTATAATAATGATAACAATATTAATATTAATATTATTAATATTAGTACTAATAATAATAATAATAATACTTATAATTAAAAGAAGAAAATTGAGAAGAAGAATTGTGGAATTGATGGAGAAACCCAAATGCATGGATTAATTTATTAAAACTAAAATTTAAATAACAATTAAAAATATAACTAGAATAAAGAAAACTAAAAAAAATGAAGTAGAAATGGGGGAGGAAGAAGATCATGCAGCGACCGGCCTCCCTCGATGGAGATCTCTTCCTTGGTGACTCAGATGGAATGAGATGAATTGGAATGATTTGGAAATGAAGATCTCTCCTCCTTTTATAGGCTGGATTTTCCCTTTGAAAGTTTTCGTGTGTTATACCCATTAAATGGCCAATTCACGCGTGGACTCTTTCATGCAAGTTGTTCCTAAATGTGTTGCGCATTTCTCCTCAAAATTTCAGCGTATTTGGCTATGTGTAGAGAGAGTTATGCCCGTTTCACTTCGAGAATTTAATCTATCGAGACAAACTCCATATTTCATGCCTTCGGTTTCCCATGCATTAATGACCTTGAAAACGGTCAATGCACGTGTGGACACCTTCATGAAAGTTGTTAAGAAATGTCTTGTGCGGCTCCACTCCAAATTTCAGCGCATTTGGGCCGTCCAATCAAGAGATATGATCCCACCATAAAAAATAGCCAGATCTGTGAATAGTTTTGAATGTCTAACTTGTGAGGTGGTTTTGGGGTTCCAAATGGTGAATTTAGTTTTGGGTTTAGAAGAACGAAATGAAGTCCAGGATAAAATCCTAAAAAGAAAGAAATTCACGATTTGGATAAGTATAGAATATTTTATGGCCTAAATACATAAATAATTTAAAACAGTTAAAATTCAAAATGGGTCATTTTTCCGATTGAGCTCAAAATACCACTAAAATCATAAAATGTGAGAATTTCCCTTAAAATAACACTTTGTGGGATTTAAAACATTGAAATTCAAAGTAAAATTATGAAAAATATTTGATATTTGTTTTGTCATAGTGACCATGGTTTATCAAATGTTTATCTTCCTCTCGAATCACTGAGGTTAAATCTGTCAACTATTTTGTATCAAATCCTTCATTTCTTTTTGCAACTCACCAATATCTACTTGAAAATGTGAGGGTGAAACATAACATAATTGTTACTCAACCTCCTTTTGGACGATGCTTACATGGTTGGTTGCTTCGAAATTAGGCAGAATTTGTGAATGGATTTCCAATCATTTTTGGAAATCTATTCAGTTTTAGCTGCAGCAAGGGCGAAGCTTTCTGTATGCATGTTTATGCCGACCATGGTGCTGTTTTTTCATAAAAAGTGAATAGATCTGGTTCTTAGATGCGATCACATTCAGTTTCATGAATTTTCAGCATGTTTTTACTGTCAGGGTATGCATTTGTTTTTTCCCTTTTATTAATCTTTGGCCAAATGTTCTGTAAAGGCTGGGGAGAAACGGAAAGATGAAGAGACGATAGAACTTGAAGGATCATTGGGTAGAAGTGACGCACCAAACCAGGAACTGGTTTCTCTTGAGAGCGAATTATCCTTGCTCCGCAAAAATAGCACTATCGATCCTTTTGGGCTCTACTTATATGGCCTCGTGCTCAAAGAGAAGGGCAATGAGAATCTTGCCCGCACAGTCCTTGTGGAATCCGTCAATAGCTACCCATGGAACTGGAGTGCTTGGTCAGAGTTGCAGACATTATGTACAACAATTGACATCTTGAATAATCTTACTCTTAATAACCATTGGATGAAAGACTTCTTTCTTGCCAGTGCTTACCAGGAACTCAGGATGCACTATGACTCTCTAGCAAAGCATGAATATTTACTAGGGACTTTTTGTTTCAGCAATTATATCCAGGCTCAGATCGCAAAATCCCAATACAGCCTCAGGGAATTCGAGCAAGTAGAAGTAATTTTCGAAGATCTTCTGAGGAATGATCCATATAGAGTTGAAGATATGGATATGTACTCGAATGTGCTCTATGCAAAGGAGTGTTTTTCTGCCCTAAGTTATCTTGCCCACAGGGTATTTTTGACCGACAAATACCGACCCGAAACTTGTTGCATCATTGGAAATTATTACAGTTTAAAGGGCCTCCATGAGAAGTCAGTCGTGTATTTCAGGAGGGCTCTGAAGCTGAACAAAAATTATCTGTCTGCTTGGACTCTGATGGGTCATGAATATGTCGAGATGAAGAACACCCCGGCTGCCATTGATGCATATCGGCGGGCCGTGGATATAAATTCTCGTGATTATCGTGCTTGGTACGGGCTGGGACAAGCTTATGAAATGACGGGCATGCCTTTCTATGCCCTTCATTATTTTAAAAAATCTGTATTTCTGCAGCCAAAGGATTCTCGACTGTGGATTGCCATGGCCAAGTGCTATGAATCTGATCAGCTTCATATGCTGGATGAAGCAATCATGTGTTACAAAAGGGCTGTCAGCTGTAATGACAGTGAAGCAATCGCTATGCACCAATTGGCTGTGCTGCATAACGAGCTTGGGCGTGCTGAAGAAGCAGCATTTTATTATAAGAAGGATCTGGAGAGGATGGTGGCTGAAGAACGGGACGGGCCGAATATGGTTGAGGCTCTGCTTTTTCTCGCCACACACTATAAAGCCCGGAAGAGATTTGAAGAAGCCGAAGTTTACTGCACCCGTCTACTGGATTATGCTGGTCCAGTGAGTTGCAAAATCTCACCTTGTGTCATCTTTTGCACACGAATGAAAGAATTATTCATTATTGCTCTTTTGTGCTTGATTGCAGGAGAAGGAAACTGCAAAGAACATTCTTCGGGGAATGAGAACAACACAATCAGGATTTCCCACGGTGGATGCTGAACATTTTCCACCCTAAATCTGCTTTGGAGAAATTATAAAGAAATTTTGGATGGGAAAAGTTAAATTATTGAGGAATTGGATGACCTTTCTGGCAGAAGAGACGCTGACATAGTTTGTTAATTAAATTGAATTCAGTTAATTTATCAGGCGAATGATGGCTGGTGGCTTTGCTGCCGCAAATGCTCCATCTATGGGAGGTGAGCAGAAAGGATGTGCTGTAAAAGAACGAAAGCTTGTTGATTTGAAGATCTGCCCACCTGCACTTGCTCATCTGCCTTAATATGGATTTTCCTCTTTCCTTTGTTATCATTACGTCACCCGATGAGTTTTTTTGTAGTTTACCTTGATTTTGGGTGATTTTATTAAGTGCGTTGATTTTGTAATTTGGGGCTCTTGGTTCAATAAGTGTTGATTGATAGCAAGATCTTGTAAAATGAGAGTTAGTTGGTTCACTTTACATGTCTGTGTGATGTTTATTTTCTTGCAGCCATTATTTGAATTTAAATGGATTGATTTAAAATGTTTTAAAATGATCAAGTGATTTAAAATGCTTAAAATTTGGTCTCATATGAATTCAACATTTTAAATGAGTTTTCAATTTATAAAAGTGATTTTAAGAAAACTGTGGTTTTTGAGGGGGTTATTTGTTTAAACTGTTTCTCATTGAAATAAATGATGTTTCGTTTGAAGTGTTGTTTTCCTTTGTTTTTAAAATGGAAAAGAAATCGGATTTTGGAGTGAGTTTCCTTTATCTTTGAGTTTGTTACACTTCTTTTCCTTTTAACGGGTGGATTGTTTTGGTTTTGTGAGCCTTGGGTAATGAGAACTAGTTTGAAGTATGCGAGGTGAGTTGAGTTGGCATATAGGTTGTTATAGTATCGATTTGGGTTTATTTAAGTTGTATGGTTTAGTGAGTGTTCACATAGTTTTGGTGAGGTGGAGCCTTGTGTCACGACCTACCACCATTGGTACTTCTCTTGGGCCGACAGTGAAGACATGAGTGATTCTCGAAGCCCGCCTCTAATAAGGCATTGATTGACGACTAACACCGAGTGTATAAAACACACACATATGATAGACATTACCTTAAAAATTCATAGGAAACTGAATGTGATAGACATTACCTTGGGGAAGTATTAGCTTCATGGTGGTTAGTATGGTATGTGTGCATATCTGGATGCAATGTATACACTATAATCTTAAGCCGCCACAACCTGTATATACACGTATGTCATAATAGTGAGCCACTATAGCCCGTACATGTACACATCTTATAATCGTAAGTCATTATAGCCCATATATGCACACATACCATACTATGCCTCGAAGAGAGAGCTGTGTAGGGAGAGTAGTCAACCATCTATATCATCGAAAACATAGATGCTGAGAAAACACTCGGAACCCAAGGCCAATTATGGGCGTCAGTTGCGTTATTCAACCCGAGTGGTGGAGCGTAAGAAATAACAAAACATAGTGGATATATAATAACACACAACCATTCTTAAGAGCAACTATCCAACCTAGACTCGTACTATAACTAACGTCCCACGTGACAACCCATCTGCCAACACTAACCACTATGAAGCTAATACTCCTCCAAGCACACAACAAGCATCGAGATTCATCAATATACTTTATCATTTATTATTAATCAAATACCAACCATTTTATAATATCCCATCATCAATTCAGGATTAATATTCACGTTAACAATCTAAAGCCAACACGCTTTTAGTCAACATCTTAATCTTCAATTATCACAACCCAAGCTCATTACTTCCTTCAATATTTACCTCTTTCACTTAATCATTTACTAGACCACCATTGAATCATCTAACCCATTCCCATTAATTAAATCATTAGTCATCTTACCATTCCATAACTCTGAGGTGCTAAGACACAATTACCCTACTACAAAGAAAGGTAACACCATGTATCACCCAAGCAGACATCATCAAGAAAATAAGCAAACAATGACCACCACCTCCATCTCAAGCCGACCACCACTTCATCCCTAACACATTTCCATGCCAACCATACCTTCCCACTATTAATCACAATAGTCCACCACAACAACAATATCAAAAACAGCTCAACCCTCACCTTATCAACCAAACTATAATTAGTTTTCAATTTTAAACACACTAAGGGATCTAATATTCTAAAACATATGGAAGCAAAATCATAATATCAGTGAAAAAATGTCAATAAATAATCAGCATTGCTTTAACTAATGCATACATGATTAAAACAAACAAGGACCAAACATAGTCAACCACTAATATTAATTCCAACAACATCACCTTTTCTTACTGTCTTGAAAGTTTTTAATCAATTATGATCAGGTTTAGCACCCATCAAATATAACAATCTAGTGACCACTAGTAGTGTTTAATATCAAATAAATACACTCAAAGCAAAGCTCTAACATATTAAAAAATTCCAAGAAAATATGTTAACAATTATCAATCACATGATCAATATCTTTTCTATCTTACCGTATTAAAGTTTCTTAACAAATTTAGATGCAATAATAAAGCAATAAAATCACAACATCAAATTACCACATAATCTATGAAATAACAAAAACCAATAACATGAACATCATCATAATCATATGTGAAACATAACTCTCCATTCAATTATATAATTTTTTCCTCATTATCTTCATTAGTTGATTCCCACTCTTCACCCATTGAAAATGAAGTCATGTTAATTTCACACTTACACATAATAAAATATGAGAAATCTCGAATCCCCTACCTTGATACGAAGCTTCAACGATCATTGATCAAGACATGATAAAAGAGGATAGACACCAACATGAAACCTCACGATGAACCCATGAGTCCCAAGGATATCTATAGTGACCCAGGCTTCTCATACATGGATATTACATCATTTTTTATGAATATTCAATACATTACATAAAGACACTCCCGATGACCGTAACAATTTAGTGCCTTTGAAAACATGGAACAAAATCTTCTAATCTGGTGAAAAAATTTCAATGTTTCTCACAAAGATCTTCTCATTTAGTACTCTTCATAGACATATCCTACATAAAACCTATCTTCATAACATGGGTAAAAGAAACAAAAGAAATGGTGAACTCAAATGCTCAGTATGGATAAACATAAGAGATATCAATCTATGATCATATGAAATCATAAGATAAGCATAAGGGTTTGTGATTATGAACATAACTTATGAGGTTCATATCCAACCTGTCATAGATAATAAACATGAGTCATGGTATAAAGATTGGTAGATCATAAGGCATGAATCATAAAATAATCAAATAACATGATCCATGAGAGCATAACATTGGCATAAGACATGGATTTTGTGGCATACACATAATCATATAAAATATTATATCAAGTCTACCCACCAAGACATTCATAACATGTTAGGCTTGAGTTAATCGCTTGTGTACCTGCTTTGGGCTTGGGCTAACCACCCTTGTACCCTCCTTTACAGGCTTGGGCTAACCACCAGTGTACCCTCCTTTATAGGCTTGGGTGGACCACCCGCATACCCTCTAAGATCGTAGAATATTTATCTTTATCCAATGCATTGGAGAGAGATATAGGTCCCACTTGTCATCTAACGGAAACCATATTTATGTGTGTCACAAGATCATAAACATTCATCATATGATAACCCATGAAATGAAATGAGTATCATAAACATTTCATTATATCATAACCTGTGGAAAAGAGACAGACTTCATAATCATTTTATCATAGAATAACCCATGAAAAGAAGCAAGTTTCATAAGAATTTCCTCATGGTATAACCCATGGAAGAGAAACAAGTTTCATAAACAACATGCCATCAAGACACAAACCATTTAGAGAAAGAATAAGAATGACATCCTTGGTTCATATCCCCCCAAAATCATAAATTATATCAAAGGATGCCATCTTAGATGGAGAAAGATTTTTAAATATCACTTGGAACATTTCTTATTGAAAATAACCTTTATTTGAAAATCACTTTTTAAAATATAAAATATTTTCAAAATCATTTTCTTTGAAATTAACCTTGAAAACTTATAAAGAAAGCTTTAAAGATCATTTAAAACACTTTTTAAAACATAATTTTTTTTAAAAATACTTTTCCTTGAAAATGAGATTAAAAGATCATTTAAAAACATTTTGAAAACATTTTTAGAAAACAATTTTTTGAAAGAACACATATTTCCAACTGAAGAGAGAAATAAAGTTAGATTTTCTTTAAAACATTTTCTTAATTATCTTAAGTACCAAAGAGTAAAAAAATGGCACCATTACTTGAATATGATATGAATAACAAGAGTATAATAAAATTAATGAGAATTATTGAGAGTTAGATCATGATATTTCAACACTGGAGACTTAATCTAAAAAAATCCTGATAAATGATGAGATTGTAACATAAAATATTTACCACTTTGGTAGCATTTAATCATAAGCCCCATGAAGGAATAACATACAATGAAACTTAAAATATCATGAGGGTGAATAAATTCATAATATTACATGCCAAATGGGTTGTATATACACATTTTGAAATAATATAGGTACATAACATAACATACGTCTCAAAGAAGGCAAATTGAGACAAAAATCCCTTACCGATTTGGTAACTTTTGGACCATAAATCCCATGAAAGATTGGTACTCAAATGGATGTGTAAATAAAAATGATTTTCAGGAGAAGAATCATAAAATAAATTAATGGGAAGTATATACACCACTTAAGAGAAACATGTGGTTAATCATGGCATGTGTCTCACAAAAGTAAAAAAGTGAGATATATATCCCTTATTGCTTGAGTAAAATTTCAATCATAATACCCATGAAATAATACCATCAATGGAAAAATCAATTATAATGAAATGAGTTTTATTCATGATATATCATGGAATAGGTCAATATATACACCATAAAAAAGAAACAAGAGGTGAATATGACATAAGTATCTCAGAAATAAAAGTGAGACTAGAAATCCCCTTACCTTAAGTCTTGATTTCCATCATAATCATTCAACCCTATTGTATAATAAATATAATATTATTATATATCTATTATAGAGTCATAATTATATATATCATACCATATATGATTTTATTATGACTCTTTATTACCTGTTTATTAACAATTCCATGTTAAAGTTAGGTTTCGGGTAATAATCGCTTTGTTTTTCATATATATTTTGACTTTTTATTTTTGTACTCTTACTTTGATCATGATTTCATAATCTACAGAATGTAAACAATGATATAAATATCATATATATTCAGTATATATGTATTTAGAGTAATCCATGAAATTTAGTGATAGGAAATGAAATGCACCGTTCATAGAGATGATAGGCCGTACTTACGCATGAATGTTGTTTTTCATTTTCTTGTTGGTTTGAAAGAAAGAAAATTAAATGATATATTATCATTCCATAATTATTTTTATTTCATATATATCACATATTTTTATTAAACTCATCCTTAATACATTCCATGTAAAGTGTGAATGAATCACATCGCTTCGGGAGACGACAATCCACCGTACACATGAATGATGTTACCATATCCCCACAAAATGGAAAGCAAAAAGGTAGGTGTGCTATAACAATTAAAAATTCATAATAATATCATCAATATCATCAATATCATTAATATCATATATAAACAGTATTTCCATCCTTATGCCCAACCTTGAGAGGTGGTAATGGAATAAACGAACGACATTGATTCGTGAGAAGGTAGTCCTCTGTACACAAGAATAATGGTTTTATAACCCATTTGATGGAAGTGTGTGTGGATGTAGGTAACAAACTTAACATAACAACATCACAATATATAGAAGATACTAAGGTTATTATATAATCATGATATAAAAAGAATTGAAGGGGGTGGAGAAAGAATTAAAATAAAGACACTTGTAGAAGAACATTAGCCAATGAGCCTGTACATGAGTGGTAGAAGCTCTTGCTTGGAATCCAAGAGACCCAGGATCAAATTTGGGTGGGGGTAAATTTTTGGGTTACTATAGCAGTACTGTAGTAGGTACTATTTGGTACTATAGCAGTCGATACTATTCATCCGATTTGGGCCTTCAAGATACCAGTTTGGGCCTACGAGTCTCAGGTCCTTCGAGCTGTAAGGGCCTTCGGGCCACATATGGCCTTTGGGCTATAGGGATCTCAGGCCATAGAAAAGACCAATCAGGTAGACCACACAGGAGTAAGCCCAAATGAGGATTTAGAACAAAAAATAGCAACCACTAGAGCAAAGCTAACCAGATTAGAAGAATGATAGGGTATGACAACTACCATCAAGACCAGGCACCATGCAACTCTGCATGTGGAAATTCTAGATAACCAGCCATGCGAGGTGGGGAGCTAAGCGCCTTCAAGATGTAGATGTTGGGAAGGGGCTGTTGCAAGCGTGTCAAGTCTTGGGCCTTTAAGTTCATGTATTGGATCATGTATGAGCCTTGTGCCTTGGGACTATGGGTAATGTAATGGTTCCCCTTAAACCCTTAAAAGAGGGATTATCCAAAAATAAATAAAAAGAAGGATTTCAGACCATTGGGGTGTAGAAGAACATTACCTATTCTTTAGGCATCCTCCTTAGGTTTGAACTAAATCCTTAAAAAGATGGGGTTTTTCCCAAAATAAGGCTTCAAGGATGAGGGGAGGGAAGTTGAGAAGTGATTTGGATAGATCTTGGTCGATCCAAATGTATTGATAGGTGTGAAGAAGCTATAAGAGCGAGTTCCCTTTTATAGTTGAGGATGAGTGACATTCTTGTAAATACTTAAAAGTATTTACTATTGGAAGGTCAATCTTAACTCAAGTGGACCCAAATATGATAATTAAAGGTGTGGAGGGATGATATGGTTGATACAAACCTCCACCACACAATGAAACACATGATTTAAATATTTCATTAACTTCTATGTTTCCTTACTTTTACCATTTTGGTTTTTCACTATGGTAACCAGTTTTCTAACCTTGATAATTTATCCTTTAAGACTAAATTAAAGTGAGAAATATTAGATAATTTAGAATCACTGATTTTAAATATTATATATAATTTATAAAATATAAATCCTATGTGTGTTGGAAATTAATCATAACAAAAGCACAAGTAACATGCAAAAATACCGCTTTAATCGTAACCGTGCTAATCGAGTTTTTACTATTTAACGGTCACTATAGTTATTATAATAGAATAATTGGTCCAGGAATGGACTATAGATGATATTTATTAACATTTAAAAATCACATTATAGAATATAGTATTTTTAGTAATTTTAAATCATTTAATAAAATACCATTTATTATAAAATAACATTAATGTCAATTTTGAAATTATTCATTTAATTTGAATTTAAAAATATCAAGAAAATAATGGAATTCAAATATATAATTTTTAAACCTATGTAACATGATATATTCATCTAAAAAAATAATAGAACATAATAATTCTTTCAATTTAATTCATTTTTAATATTTTTTGTATCATTTATTTTATTTAATTGTTAACTAAATAATTATTGTGTTGGCATTTATTAATCATTTTAAGTAAACAATTCATCTCTAAAAATTAAAGACAAATTATTATGATAAAAATAACTCATTTATAATTCAAAATAATATGTATAAATAAAACAATGTTGTTTTTGTCCCTATCCCAAATCATTATAAATATTAAAAGTAAGAAAAGTATCTTTATGGTCCTTTTCTATACTTAACTTATTATATGGGTCATGCTCAAAGGAAAGTGGCAATGAATTACCATATTGTAGAGATTTTGATGTACGAGATCGAAATAAATTCATTCAATAAAATTAAGATAATATTTTAGGTCATTTTTACTCTTATCATTCTAGTTTAACCCCCTGGTTAAATCCTTTTTACCTTTACCGCAGTAATTATTTTTTACTACATTCACTATTCATTTTGGTCAAAAATAAAATTGACCTTATAAGAAATTGTAAATTATGATGATTCCAAATATGGAATCTATTTTGATAAATTCAATACACATAAGTGGAAAATTTTAATTTAAAATTAATCCCACAGACGTGATGAGAAAACAGGTTTTTAAAGTGAAAAAGTTTAAAAGTTTATAAAGTTTTTTATATCAAATTTCAACATGAAATTGATTATAATGACCTACATTGTATTAAGTGATATAAAAATAAACAATTTTTACTTTAAAATCAATTTAAAATATAATTTAACATTATAAATCATTTAAACTAAAAGACTATTTTCAATTAACATTCAATATTTTTCACTATTCATCGAAAAATGAAATAATTCAGAAAAATCCAAAAAATTCACCCTAATCTATTTTTGATATTTTTATTTCAAAAATGAATTTTATTTTATCAAACTAATTTTCTAAAAGTTTCAAAAAATAATTTTATTATTGTTCACAAAAATAAATAAAAAGAAAAAATAGTATTTTCAAACATATAAAATCTTTATATAAAATTATGTATTTTATCATCAATATGTTTTATTTATATAAAACCATTATACTTAATATTTTAAAAGTAGTTTTTTACTATTCATACTACTAAGTTTAATTGCTAGGTTATAACAATTGCATTTAAATAACTATATTAATAATACATCATAGTTTTATTAAAACTCAATGTGGCATATAACGCAAGCTAATCCAGTGCTACGTATAGTGCAAGCTTAACTTGATGTTGTGTGTAACATAATTCAAAATTAGTGTTGTGTGCAACTCAAGATAAAATTAGTGTTATGTGTAAAGAAAAATATCGAAAATATTAAATTAATTTGAAAAAAAAATCACAAAATCTCAAGGTGTTACATTCTACCCCCCTTAAAAATGAATTTCTCCCTTAAAATTCATCTTGGTCATTAAAAGTTTAACATATGAAAATTAATTCATAAAAACCCACATCGTAAAGATGTTTAATAAAACATCCTCTTGAAAAAGAGAAAGGGATGTGCATAAGTCATCTAGAATAACACATACTTGGTTTCCAAATGGGAGAACATAGGCGGAAAGTGAAAACATAGACATAGAAGAGAAAACTAACACCCAAATACTGATGGACAATGATAAGGAACATTGATCATAAGAAAGTGAGTGATCTAGAGAAAGTTAATGGCCATAAATCCATAAACCAAAGAGTCATGAAAACGGTCATTGATATCATAAAAATGATAACATGAAAAAAATTCATTTCAAGATCCTTTTCCTAAAGTTAAAGAATTTTCATGAGAAGATATACTTACATGATTTCATTTTATTTCATAATAATAATATCACCCTGTGTTTGTTCCTTGATTAATTTTTACTTCATTTATTACTCTAATAAATGAAGGTGAATTTGTTATGTTTGAAGCACTAATGGATCATAAGATCCATAGATAGAAAGATAAGTCATTTCATCTATATTTAGTTATCATTAAAACAAAATGGTTATCATAGGTTATCTAATATGCATAAATCTTCATATGGAAAAATAATAAATTAATCTCTAAAACCTCTTTCAAAGTTCAACATAAACTATTTCATAAATGGTTAACCCTTTTGACCCTTCTGAAAGATGAAAATCCATAACTTTAGAAAGAAGTTCACTAAATTTCTCAAAATCAACTTAACATTGATCCCCTATATATCATAAAGTACCTATTGATTATCACATACCAAACATGTGAATACCTTCATCATGTATTCTATTGAAACATGGTGATAACTTGAATTACTATAAAACCAAATTGAAAACATACATGCTTCTTCATTCTATACATAAAAAAAAATTATTGGATATATTCCTTAAATCCAAAAATGTTGTAAACTCCATAAATGATAGAACAAAACACCTTTTTAATAAATCCTTAATCAGTTACAAGGTAATCAGTACTATCCAATTTACTTTATCTATATCAATCATCTCTTTATCCCAATATCATAATCTCAACATAAATATCATATTAAGGGTTATACTCCCTTAAGCACATATTTTTTTTGTAATATATCACTTTTCCATCCCATCAGAACCATTAAACATATTCTTGTAAATCCTTAACAAAAAACATATACTGAACAATCCTTATATATATATATAACTTAATCCTATAATTCCAATACATAAACACTTCGATTATTCCACCTCATCCTTAAGCCATTAACCAGGCATCCTCATATTATTCCTTAATACCTATTTCCTTTCACATGTCATTTGTAGTCTCTTAATTATAAAAAATATAACCATCACTCATACCACCTTGCCGATTTTCTTCACAAACTTCCCCCCCAAGGACATAGATTTTTATAATGCATATACTTTACACATTTTAATCATTCATACATTGATAATACCTTAGTAAGACCAATATTACCATCCATTGAATTAATATAACTCTTCATTTTTTCTTTGTAGTTACTTTCTTTGTGTCCTTTTACATAGTCAAAACATCTTCCAGTTCCTTTAATACATCCACTCAGGTGGTTCTTCCCACATTATCTACATATAGAAACTAAATATTCTTTCCTCTATGGTCTCCACTACCTGAATTCTCAACAAACTCCTTCTCTTCTTTAGTGAGTCTGAGAGTTGCTTAAGGTACACGTTATTAATCATGTTCTGTGAAAAATGATTAGGCATGATCAAAACATCATTTAATCCGGTTATAATCCCCTTTTGTTTCTCATCAACAAACCATCCATCACATTCAATGTTAACCCAATTACTTCTAGTTCCCACCATTGATTAAAACTAGAAAGCATAGTGTGAGCAACACTAATCATAGAAGGAAACTAAATAATCATGAAAATCACTTATAGGATATCTAAATCATGAAACATATTTTTTAATCTATGAAACCTTAGGTTTATCCTTGGTTATTCATAGTAATATACTATTTAAATCCTTTATGATAGTTCATAAAGAGTTTATGAATTTACAAAGCATATATCTCGGGTGTGTCAAATCAGATGTGCAGTAAGGACCATGTCATGAACCAATTCCCAATCGAGTCTTGCTCAATATGGTGTTTTCAGGGTTTTTACCCCTAGGTACATCTGTTCTAGATCCACATCCACTTTTAGTATCCAAATAGAGATGTAATTTCTTGGAAACCACTCACTCTATCCTTTAATAAAACTCCAGGGCATTTTCCTAAACCCTGAATCATCCTTATAGTTATCCTTAGAGACATCTATAGATATATCCTTATAAATATCCCGAGGGTTCTAAATAAAGTTTTTTTATCCTAGTTTCTAAAGGATAACTAAAACTTTCCTTTTATACCAATAATAGTGACCCAGGCTTCTCATACATGGATATTACATCATTTTTTATGAATATTAATTGCATTACATAAACACACACCTAAGGACCATAATATTTTAGTGCCTTTGGAAAATTGGAGCACAATATTTTAATCTAGTGAAATATATTCAATTTTTCTAACAAAGATCTTATCATTTAGTACTATTCACATACATACCCTACATAAAACCTTTCTTCATAACCTGGGAAAAGGAAACATAAAAAAGGGTGAGATAAGATGCCCAGTAAGGGTAAACATAATAGATATAAATCTATGATCACATGAAAGAATAATATAATAATAAGGGTATGTGATCATGAATATAACTTATAAGGTTTATACCCAACCTATCATAGATTATAAACATGAGTCATTATATAAAGATTGGCAGTTCATAAGGCATGGATCATAAGATAATCAAAGAACATGATCCATGAGAGCATAATATTGGCATAAGACATGGATTTTTTGGAATATACACAAGTGTATAAAATATTATGTCAAGGCTACCTAGTAATACATTCATAACATGTGTTAGGCTTGGGCTGACCACCAGTGTACCTTATTTGGTCTTGGGATGACCACAGGTGTACCCTCCTTTATGGGCATGGGCTGACCACCTGTGTGCCCTCCTTTACAGGATTAGGGTGACTAACTATGTAGCCTCTAAACTCATAGAGAATTTATCTTTACCCAATTCATTGGAGGGATATATAGGATCCACCCACCACCTAATGAAAACCATATTTATGTGTGTCACAAGATCATAAAAATTCATCATATCATAACCCATGAAATGAAACGGGTATCATAAAAATTTCATCATATCATAACTTGTGGAAAAAATTATAGGTTTCATAATCATTTTATCATATAATATACCATGAAAATAAGCAGGTTTCATAAGCATTTTCTTATGGTATAACCCATGAAAGAGAAATGGGTTTCATAAACAACATGCCATTAAAACATAAACCATTCAGAGAAAGAATAAGAATTATATCCTTGGTTCATATCCCCATAAAAGAATAAATTATATCAAAGGATGTCATATTAGATAGAGAAGGATTTTGAAAGATCATTTGGAACATTTCTTAATGAAAATAACATTTACTTGAAATTTACTTTTAAAAACATAAAAAATTTTCAAAATCATTTTCTTTGAAAACAACATTGAAAACTAATAAAAGAATATTTCAAAAACATATAAAACGCTTTTTAAAACATAAAAAATTCCAAATTAATTTTCCTTGAAAATTAACTTAAAATATCATTTAAAAAAATTGAAAAACTTTTTATAAAACATTATTTTGAAAGAACACAAAATTCTGATTGAAGAGAGAAATAAAGTCAAATTTTCTTAAATACATTTTCTTAATTATCTTAAGTAAAAAAGAGTAAAAAATGGTACCATTACTTGAATATTTCATGAATAAACAGAGGATAAGAAAATAAATGAGAATTATTGATAGTTAGATCATGACATTTTAACATTGGAGACTTAATCATAAACAATCCCGATAAATGATGACATTGTAACATAAAATATTTACCACTATGGTAATATTGAATCTTAAGCCCCATAAATGAATAACATAAAATGAAACTTAAAATATCATGAGGGTGAATAAATTAATGATATTAAATTTCAAATAGACTGTATATACACCTTGTGAAAGAATATAGGTGCATAACATAATATACGTCTCAAAGAAGGAAAATTGAGACAAAAATCCCTTACAAATCTTGTAATTTTTGAATGATAAACCCCATAAAATAGAGGTACTCAAATGGATGTATAAATCAAAATAATTTTTAAGATAATAATCATAAAATAAATTAATGGGTAGTAAATACACCACATAAAATAAACATATGGTGAATCATGGTATGTGTCTCACAAAAGTAAAAAAGTGATACAGATATCCCTTATGGATTGAGTAACTTTTCAATCATAATCCCCATGAAAGAATAACATAAATTGAAACATAAATTATCATTAAATTATGTAGATTAATTATATATAATTTAATAGGAAAGTATACATACCACACACAATAAATGAGTGGTGAATATGACATAAGTCTCTTAGAAATAAAAGTTAGACTTGAAATCCCCTTACCTTAAGTCTTGAATTCCATCATACCCATTCAAACCTCTTGTATAATAAATATAAGTTTATTATAAATATATTATATAATAATAATTATATATATCATACCACATATTATTTTCTTATGAACTTTTATTACTCATTTATTAATAATTCTATGTTAAAGTTATGTTTTGGGTAATAATCACTTTTATTTTTCATAAATGTTTAGACTTGTTATTTTTGGTCCTCTTACATTGATCATGATTACATAATCTCCATAATATAAACCATGATATAAATATAATATATATTCATTATATATGTATTTAGATTAATATATGAAATTTAGTGATAGGAAATGAAATGCACCATTCATGGAGATGGTAGGCCGTATATGCGCATGAACGCTGTTTTTCATTTTATTTTAGGTTTGAAAGAAATAAAATTAAATGATATATTATCATTAAAGAATCATTTTTATTTCATATATATCATATATTTTTATTAAAATCATCCTTAATACATTCCATGTAAAGCGTGAATGAATCTCATCACTTCACGAGGAAGTAGTCTGCCGTACACACGAACAATATTATCGTATTCCCATAGAATGGAAAGTATGAAGGTACGTGTGATGTAAAAATTATATAAGAATAATGATATTATTAATATAATAAAAATAATATATTAATATTATTTCCATCATTATTCCCAACCTTGAGAGGTGGTAATAGAAAAAATAACGACATCGATTCACGAGGTGACAATCCACCGTACACACGAACGATGATTTCATGTCCCATTTGATGTAAGTGTGTGTAGATGTAGGTCGTAAAATTAACATAAAACATCTCAATATATGTAAGATACCATTTTTATTATATAATCATGATATAAAAATAATTTAAGGGGGTGGAGAAAGAAATAAAATAGACGCTTGTATAAGAACATTACCTCTTCTTTGGGTATTCTCCTTAGGTTTGCACTAAATCTTTCAAAAGATCACTTTATGACCAAAATAAGGCTTATAGGATGAGGGGAGGGAAGTTGGGAAGTTATTTTTTAATATAATGGTTGAGTAAAATGTCTTTATAGGTGTGAAGAATTTAGAAGAGTAAGTTCCCTTTTATAGTTGAGGAGGATTTGTATTCTTGTAAATACTCAAAAGTATTCACTATTGGGAGGTAAATATTGCCTCAAGTGGCTCAAAATATAATAATTAAAAGTGACGGGGGATGATATGGTTGAGAAACACCTCCACCACATAATTAATCACATGTTTTAAACATTTCCTTCCTTAAATTTTAAGTTTCCCTAGTTTTACCATTTTGGTTTTTCACTATAGTAACTAGTTTTCTAACCTTGGTAATTAATCCTTTAATACTAAATTAAAGTGAAACCTATTATATAACTTGTACCCACTAATTATAAATATGATATGTAATTTATAAAATATAAATCATTTGTGTGTTGTAAATTAATCTTAACACAAGCGCAAGTAATGTTCAAAAATACCGCTTTAACCATAACCGCGCGAAATGAGTTTTTACTATTTAAAGGTCAATATAGTCAGTAAAATAGAAAACTTGGTCCCTAAATGGAAAATATATGATATTTATTATCATTTAAAAATAAAATTACATAATATAAGATTTTTATTAATTTTAAATCATTTAATAAAATATCATTTATTATAAAATAACATTAATATCAATTTTGACATTATTCATTTAATTTGAATTAAAAAATATCAATAAAATAATAGAATTCGAATATATTATGTTTATACCTATGTAACATGATATATTCATCTAAAAAAATAATATAACATAACAATTATTTTAATTTAATTCACTTTTAATATTTTTTGAATCATTTATTTTACTTTATTGTTGCCTAAATAATTATTGTATTGGCATTTCTTAATCATTTTAAGTATATAATTATTCTCTAAATTTAAAGATAAATTATATGATAAAAAAACTCATTTATATTTCAAAATAACATTTATAACCTAACCAATTTTGTTTTTTCCCTATCTCAAAGCATTATAGATATTAAAAGTAAGAAAAGTATATTTTTTTTTGTCTTTTTCTATACTTAACTTATTATATGGGTCATGTTCAAATGAAAGTGGAAAGAAATTTCCATATTTCAGATAATTTGATGTCCAAGATCGAAATAAATTCATTAAATAAAATTAAGGTCATACTTTAGCTCATTTTCACTCTTATCATTCTAGTTTAACCCTCGGTAAGCCCATTTTTACCACCACTACAAAACCGACCTTTAACAATACAGACCTTTATTAGTGCTAGAAAAAAGCGCTGATAAATATTTCCTTTATCAATGCTAAAAAAGATATGACAAAGGGTACCTTTTATCAGTGTTAAAAAAATCATTGATAAAAGGTACCCTTTATCAGAGATTTTTTTTAGCGATGACAAAGGGTAATATTTATCAGCGCTTTTATATAGCATTGATAAAAAGTACTCTTTATCAATGCTTTATTTTTAACATTGATAAAGGGTATCCTTTATCATCCCTTTTTTAGAACTGAAAAAGGTATAGAATAAAATTAAACAATTAAAAAAAATAATTTTTTTAAAAAATATTAACAATTTTATTAATTAAATAATTGAAACACCCCAAAATTATAAAGTAAGAACATTGTATTTGATAGCATGTATCACACGCATCACCAAGCATGTGAGAGAATATAATATCCCAATAATTTATATTTTATTTAGTATTTCAAATAAATTCAATATATTCTACATATTTTAATTCACTCAACACTGAGTTATCTTGTGTTACACATAAGAGTGAATTTTTTCGAAAGCTTAGATTACACGCAAGACCGAGTTTTAACAAACAAAAATATATTATTAAAATATTATTATTTAATATAATAAGACTTAACCTGGGTGTTAAATTAGTGGTTATAAATAGTATTAACTAACTTATGAAAATCTATGGTTTACACATATATAAAATGAATCCATTGGTTACAAGTTAATTAGAAATAAATATGGAAACCGATTGAATACAAAGGAAAATATTATTATATTTATGCTCAAAAAGATGTTATACCCTAATAAATTAAATTAACTAAAATTAGTGAGTGATATTAATATGAAATATATATTATATATTCAATAAAATATTTTTGATATTCATCCAATAGATTTGATAGGCTCTAGATAAAAACAAACCCAATTTTATACATAAAATACTATATTTTTATTAAGGTATTTTTACCACCTTTTAATGGAAAACCTATTTTAAATCCAATTTTTTGAACTTTTAAGGATTATATATGTCAAAATAAAATTCATATTTGAAATATAAAAATAAAAATTAGGTTAGGGTAAATTTTTTGTATTTTTCTGTTAACTTTCATTTTTTCAATGAATAGTGAAAAATAATGAAATTTAATTCAAAATTTTGTTTTTCATCTAATTTATTTATAAGAATAAATTATGTTTTATATTTGTTTTAAAGTTTAATTAGATCATATTTTTATCAATTAATCAAATTTAGGACATTGGAATCAATTTCACTTTGAAATTGACTACAAAAACTTATCAAACCATTGGACGTTTTTACTTTAAAAACCCACATTGTCATCCCACTAGCGGGATGTTTTTTAAATTAATTATTACCATTTATGTGATTGTAATTTTAAAAAATGGATTACATATTTTAAATAAAAATAATTTATAATTTATAATAATGTCAACTTAGTTTTTACCAAAAAGATTAGTGAAAGTGATTAAAATTAATTACGCCAATTAAAAGAAAATTAAGCTTAATAAAGGACTAAACCTTAAAATTAAGACCTAAAATAACCTATAAGCATATAAAAAATACATTTTATAGACATATTTAGACTTATAATCCTTTTTCTTGAATTTTTTCTATTATTGGATCCACTTGCAACATGAAAAACACGGGAATAATTCCTTTGTCAAAATATTACAAGAGCGCCACTCCTCCTCCACTATAAAAGGACACCACTTATCCCCATTCCTCACACCTATAAAAAAACTTAAGTTTAGAAAATATCTGACCAAATAGATTCCCTAAAACTCTCCCCTATACTTTTAATCCTCCCTTTGGGCAGAAATCCTTCCAAGGAATCCCTTTGGTATAAACCAAAAAGAGTTAACTCATTTTAAGTTAACATTTTCCAGCGATCTATTTTATTTCATTTGATTATCCACTACCTATAATCTTCTTATTAAATTCTTAAAAAATTATATACTCAATATACTAGGATGTTTTTATGTTATTATTTATACCTACACTTACACACACCTATATCTAATGGGTAACGAACATACTATTTCTATGTATGGCGAACTACTTCCTCACGAAACAATGATTGTTCATTTTTCTTTTACCACCTATCATGGTGGCCATTATGATGGAAAATATATTTATATATTATATATATTATATTTATAATTTCTTTATACTTCTTTAATTTTTTTTATAACATACCTTTATGCTTTCTATCTTGTGTAAATATGATAATTTAGTTTGACGAAGTGTGGACTACCGCCCCCTCAAAGCGATGTGACTCATTAATGGCATACATGGAATGTATAAAGGATGATATTAATAAAAATATGTAACATATATAACATAGATATGATAATTTAATTATAATATAAATATATCATTTACTTTTAATTCTTTTAATACAACAAAGAAATGAAAGTAGTGTTTATGCGTACGTACGACCTACAATCTTCATGAACAATGCATTTTATTTCTTATCTCCAAACTTTATAGATTATTATAAATAAATATATACTGAATATATATTATAATTAAGTCATGTTTTACATTATATATATGATAAAATCATTATCTAATTAATAGTATTAACAATTGACTAGTCAAAAACATACTTGAGAAAACTAAGCAATTAACACCCGAAATAGTTAAAATATTGAAAGAGTGTTAAAAAATAGGTAATAAAATATTATAAGAAGACAATATATTATATTATAAACATTATTATGGTTATGGTATAAGTTAGTGACACATTTTAAACCACTATAAAGTAGGATAAATACCTCACAACAAAAGTATGGTTAAGGTAAGGGAGTTTCATCTCAATTTACATTCCATTGAGACTTATTTATTATTATGTGCTAATTAACTTTTATTTGGTGTATATATTGAATTTTTAATGTTATATAATGAATCCTATTATTCTCATGATATTATAATTTTCATTTAATTCCATAACTTTCTAGAGGTTATGATTCAAATGTTTCAAAGTGGTATGAGACACTTTGGAATGTTTAAAGATTATTCTCCTAAAGAATGTTCTAAATTATCATATTTGTAATCTCAATTACTTTTGTGATTGTAAACTTTATCTTGAAACAATCACTTTATTTAAATAATTTTTCATTGTAAGTTTATTTGAATATCCATATTCTCATACAATAGATATTAGTATTGCCTAAACCGTATATCATTTTTATATACGGTGTTCACTTTGATAGTTATTTGATTAACTGAGGAATTATTGATAAAACTGTATTATTTATTCAATACATATATTTGATAAGGAATATTATTTATTTAATTATTTGATATGAGGAATGATTTGGACTGGTAATGATGGGAAATTCTCAGACTTTATATAGCCCCTCGATGCATCGACAGGTTCTCATGAGACAAATAAGTTGTCCAAATTAAATGGGTTTCTATCCGTAGTTTTAAACCGTCTTGTGAAAGGTCTTGATGGTATAGGTTTTCATGTGCCTCAGACATGAAATCCATTAAGAAAGAATTGCAATCATTTAGTTGTAGTTCTTATTCATCCATAATATTTTGCGTTGAAATATCTATGGATACATTTCATTTTAAGTTCATTGACTAAATGACATGTGTTTTAAGACAAGACTTAATACTCTCCACTTGGTGATCACCTGCCACCAAGAAGTTTATATTAATAATAAACTTGATACACATCCTGTATCAGGATTTATAATAGTTTTCAAAAACTTTCCAGGGTTCACACCCTCTACCACAGTTCTTCATGGGAATGAAAAACAACACAAACCACACACAGTCTCTTACACAATTATACGTGGGAAAACAAGGAGTAAGAGAAGTTTGATGTGAGGATTTTTATATCCTTCAGTCCAAGCACAAGATACAATTTGTATGACACAAAGACACCCTTCTCAAAAATGTAATATAAAAGAACACAGTAGAGAAAATATGATGATATTGAGTTTAGAAGGATCTATGTGTTTGAAGTTCAGATCTTGACTCTTTGAAGTAAAGAATTTGATGTTCGAGTCTTTCTCTAGAAGTTCTCTCCAAAATAGAGTGTCGCAACTCTAGGTTATGGATTTCAGGAATTGAGTGTTCTGTTTCTTGTATTGATCGTGATTTGATGAAGCATAGAAGGTAGAATTGAGTTTGTCCCCAAGATGATCTTCCTGATGCTTGTGGGTTCACAGTATAAGTGTTGGATAAATTTTCTTTGACCTAGCTAGTATGTCTTTTTCATATGCTCGGACACGCTTCTCATCATCAAGTCCTCAATCTATGCTTTTTTCATTCCTATTTATTCTCTTTTATATTTGAGATCTAATAATAGGTAAAATTACATCACATGCGGTCTTTCTCATACCTCGTACTATCCCCATATACGGTCTCTCGATATGTCTATAATCAGCATTAATTAATTTCATAAGCATTAAAGTTATAAAATATGACCGTTAGAATAATATTAATAATTTTACAAAGTATGGAGTAGAAGTGTATGGTAGATTGGTAATAGTATCCTTCACAACAATAGGCTTCAATAGTAAGTGCACATCGGTAGCATTCATCTGTAACCTTTCCAATAGTAACCTTCCATCACTAAATCTCCATCAGTATCCTTTCATTGATGACCTTTTATTGATAACTCTCCATCGGTAACCTTCAATTGATATCTCTCTATCGGTAACCTTCCAACAGTTGCCTTGCATCGGTGACCTTGCATCGGTGACCTTGCATCAGTGACCTTTGCATCGGTGACCTTTTCATCGATGACCTTTGCACCGATGACCTTTGCATCGGTGACCTTTGCATCAGTGACCTTTGCATCAATGACCTTTTCATATACGACCTTTGTATCGGTGACCTTTGCATCGGTGAACTTTGCATCGGTGACCTTTACATCAGTGACCTTTGCATCAGTGACCTTTGTACTTAGAGAGATTTTGCACTATGAGCATTAAACAAGAGAGCAATGAGATTAAACACACATAGTTATCATTTTGATATAAACATGATTTTCACATAAATTATTATCTTGTAAGAGAAACATAATTATAACATAAATAAAACATGATTTGGGATTATAAAAACATGATTTGGGATTATCAAAACATGATTTGGGATTATCAAAAACATGATTTGGGATTATCAAAATAGTTGAGTCCAACAATCTCCCCCTTTTTGATAATCACAAATTATGTCAGTATTTTTTGAATTAGGGTTAAACACATTTTCTAATATCTTCAGAGTTGTGTATAAGAACATTTGAACCATGTTTATTATGGAAAAATATAGATAGTATATATATGCACAAAGAGTTCATCCAACATAAAGAAAATGTCTCATTATTTAAGTTCAGGAAGCTTAAAACTTAAACTGGACTTGTTTCTCCTTCTCCCCCTTTGGGTAACTTTGAGATTCCATCTTAAATATTTCTCCTCCTTTGTGATTAACAAAAATAAAGGTGGATAAAAAGAAATAAAAGAGGATTTTTTAGTAATTAATCCAAAGTACAATATAAAAAAATGTTACAAAGATCCCTATCAACTAAGACATCCCACATTCAATCCACATAATAGATGTACAAAGGAGGTTTGTATTTGGAAGTGGAGGAAGCAGGGTCTGAAGATGGAGGGATAGGCCTAGGGATGGCAGTCAGTAGGGTAGGAGGAGATACAACAGAAGCATCAGTAGACCTGTAGTGATTAGATCTCTGAGGAATGGTGGGGGTCAAGCTTCTGATGGCCTATGCAGGAGTCATCATAGGTGCAACACTGGAAGATCCTGAGGCACCTGAGGTAGAATGCAAGGCTAGAGGAACAATGATATGAGTGCAGTCTACATAGAGGAAGGGGAAGAGAAGGTTTCTAAAATCCATAATAATACTTCCTCCTCTTTCCATGGATAAAATAAAATCATCCTTATTCTCCATAAATTTCTCCAAAGAAGGAGTCAACTCTATAATCCTACTAACCTGATCTTTAACGGCTTGAGTGAAAGGTGGAATCCTTAAGTTCTCCAACAACAACTTGAAGTGACCATCCATATGATGCTTATTGTATAACATTTTGTAGTAGAAATCAACTTTTTCCTTAATGGCCTTCTTATCTTTAGTAGATTCCCTTAGATAATTTCCCACAAGATTATGAATTTCTCTGGTAGTAGAAATAACCTGGGTCATAGATTGGGGATCTGAGGTACTGGTACTAGAGAACTTCTCAACTTATTCTCTAAAAACCGACTTGAAGGCTTCTAAATCAATAGGAGGAGAGGATGAAGATGAAGTAGATGCAAACATAGGTTCCATAGTGAAAGATACTGTCTCCTTAAAAGATTTAGTCAGTCCACTGATCAGTCTCTTCACATCATCATCTTGGCCACTCAAATGTGTCTCCATGGACTTCTTAAAGTCCTCAAACACAGTGACCATTTTCTGAACCACACTTTTAATATATCGAAAATATTTGTCCACCTAAACTCTTGAGGCCATATAGGAGTCTAGTATAGAAATAGACTGCTTCATAGATTCCATAGAATCTTCTAAGGTTCTGATCTGACTCTTACAGTCCTTTACCTACTATAGTAGGATGGAGTGAGAGGCAGAAACTACCCTTTCCACTGCAGAAGTGACAACTTCTTGATTGTGAGTCATATCCCTCTCTAACCCAACAAATATCTCATAAAAGTGGATCTTAAGATCTGATTTCATTGATTCAAAATCATCCTTCTTCACATAGTCACAAGGAAAAAGAACCACTGGCTTCACAATAGTGATTTATGAAACAATAAGAATGGGAGGACTTCTGATTGGCTGGTCATCATCAGATTCTCCATAATCTAAGCCTAAGACCACAAATCTAGGGTCTTTTGACCAATATTATATTCCAAGAGCTACAGAAATTGGACTTGTGGCAACAGGTTCCTCCCCCTCACTTGGATAATTCTTCTGATTAACCATATCCATCTCTTCCATACCTCCTTGAGCAACTTCATCAATAGGAGGGTCCACTGCCACTTCTTCTATTGAATCTTCAACTACTTCCAAAGAAATTACAGCTTCAACTGAATCAACAACTTCTTAATATACATTTTCAACCATTTATGTATTTTCTATCAGAGGACTGAGACTTAAACATTCTTCTTCACTTACATCAACAGCAGTCTCAAAGTCATCATGACTAGATTTAGTGTCCTCATCCTCATCTGAGGTCCCTCTAATGTCTCTCAAGACATTTTCTGCCCCTTCTTCCTCACTGGTCTCTTCATAATCAATTTCCCTTAGAACAATCTCCCTTCTAGGCAATATCTTTGGTGGGATAGGCTCACCAAAGGATACAATATTAGCACGAGGATTGGAGGGAAGGTCAGGATCACTCCTGTCATCTATAGGAGAGTCTTCTCGGTACAACATCAGCTTCTCCTTCTTCATCTGAATATGCATGCTCTACTTCACCTGGCTTTAGACCAGGATCTCTCTTGTCCTTAGGCCTAGTAGGATGAGTGAAAGGGTTGAATTAATCATATAACTTAGCCTCATAATGTACCCATATTCTTTTCCAGGGGTTCAAATTTATCTTCATCAATTTGAAAATTACCTTTGTAATGTAGAAATTGTCACTTAATACAACTGTTTCCTCCTTTTCTATAGAAACTCCTTTCACCTTCAGCATCAAGGATATCAATCTAGCATGAAATAAGTAATTGTATTTTGAACTGGGCTTTGTAATATCCTCTAATTGAATCATCAAAAGCCTACATAAATTTATCTTCTATCCATACTTCAATAGGTACAAAAGAAATACATCCTGAAATTTTAATGTAGCGAAGTACCCTCTCTTGGGACTCAAGACATGATGAACAAACTTAAATAGAAACTTTTCTTATCCTTCCATCTCAATAGAAATGACTTTCCTAGGGATCCCACTCCCTTTCAGTTCAAATAAGACTTCTTCATAACATAAGAACTCAGTAATGGGAGGAACCACTCATGAGTAGTAATCATAAATTACTTAATGTGGTACTCTTAGACACTCAACCCATTCAATAGAGGATAATATTACACTCACTCCATTTACCCTTGAAGACATTCTTTTCTCATCCTCAGTCTGTTCGAATTTCAAAAACTCATAAAACTCTTTAACTAACTCTGGGTAATAAGGTCCATTGTTGTTTTTAAAGCATTAAACCCAGCCTTGATCTTCAAGTGCCTTCAGAACTAAAGATTTTCTCATTAGAAACCAATCATAACTGAGCTCTTTTTAAACTACGATTTCTCTCTTTGACAGATGAGGGTTTATCAGCTTTTTCATTGCCTTTCTTCCACTACTAGACTCAGCT
Source organism: Viscum album (assembly GCA_963277665.1). Taxonomy (NCBI): domain Eukaryota; kingdom Viridiplantae; phylum Streptophyta; class Magnoliopsida; order Santalales; family Viscaceae; genus Viscum; species Viscum album. The sequence goes on from OY728152.1 coordinate 7,602,789, forward strand.
TGAGGTTTCTTTGGATTTGACGTATCCCCTTCTTCACTGACCAACGGTCTCTTCACTCTTTCCATGCGATCTGAAGCGGTTAGAGGGTTTCAGAAGAGGGTTAAGTTTTGAGGTTTGGGATAAAGATATTCTGGAGAGAGTTTGAGGTGGATCAAAATGTGGTATGATCTTTTAATTTTATCATTTAGGGATTGAAAAAACAAATCAAGTAAAAGAAAAAAATAAAGTATAAAATGTTTCAACTTCTAGAAGAAAGATAACATGAAGTCCCATAAAACATCGACTATCAGTAAGATTCCAACAGTGAGGTCCTAACAGTGAGGTTTCTAACAGTGAGGTCCTATCGGTAAGGTTCCTATCGGTGAGGTTCCTAATGGTGAGGTTCAATGGTGAGGTTCCAACGGTGAGGTTCCTATCGGTGAGGTTCCTAACGGTGAGGTTCTTATTAGCGAGGTTCCTAATAGTGAGGTTCAATGGTGAGGTTCCAATGGTGAGGTTCCTAATGGTGAGGTTCTATCGGTGAGGTTCTTATCGGTGAGGTTCCTAATGGTGAGGTCCAACAGTGAAGTTCCAACAATGAGGTTCCTAATGGTGAGGTCCTATCAGTGAGGTTACTAATGGTGAGGTAAAATAGTGAGGTTTATAACCCTTATATTTTATCATACCTAACTCATGTTTGATGTAATTTAACTTCTCAGAATTAAAGGCTTTGTGAACATATCAGTAAATTGGTGTTCAATACCAATGGATTCAAGAGTGATATCACCTATTTGATAATGATATCTCAAGAAGTGATATCTCACATCAATGTACTTTGTCCTAGAATGAGATACTATATTTTTAGATATGTTAATAGCACTTTTATTATCACACTTTATAGGGACATTTTTGAATTGATATCCATAGTCTAGTAAAGTTTGTTTCATCCACAGAATATGAGCACAACAACTCCCAGCAGCTATATATTTAGATTCGGTAGTAGATAATGCAACAAAATTCTGTTTATTACTACACCATGATACTATAGACTTGACTAAAATGTGTCATGTTCCATAGGTTCTCTTTATATCTAACTTGAAACCAGCAAAATCAGCATCTGAATAACTTATTAAATAAAATGTTTGTCCTCTTGGATAAAACAGTCCTAAGTTTGTAATAAACTTGAGATATTTAAAAATACTTTTAACAGTAGTTAGATGAGACTCTTTAGGATTGGATTGAAAGCAATCACACAATCATACACTGAACATAATATCAGATCTTCTAGTAGTAAGATAGAACATACTTCCTATCATACCTTTGTAATTGTTTTGATCCACTGGTTTACCAGTTTCATCAGCATCCAACTTAAAGGTGGTACTCATAGGTGTATCAATACCTTTATTTCAGTCCAAACCAAAACATTTTAAAATATCCTTGGTATATTTTCTCTGATTTAAAACAATACCATTTTTATTTTGAAAAATTTGAAATCCAAGGAAAAATTTAAGTTCCTCCATCAAACTCATTTCAAATTCATCTTGTATCATTTTTGAAAAACTAGTACATAAATAATTTTTAGAGGATCCAAAAATAATGTCATCTACATAAATATGTACTATTAAAACATCTTTGGAAATCCTTTTAACAAAAAGAGTAGGATCCTCTATTCCTTTAGTAAAACTTTTTGAAATAAGGAAAGAACTAAGTCTGTCATACCAAGCTCTTGGAGCTTGTTTCAGAACATATAGGGCTTTTGAAAGTTTGAAGACATGATTTGAAAAATGAGGATTTGTAAAACAAGGGGGTTGTTCAACAAATACATCTTCAACTATGTACCCATTTAAAAATTCATTTTTGACATCCATTTAATAAAGTTAGAAATTCAGATGAGCTATATAAGCAAGTAGTATCCTAATGGATTCTAGTCTAGCTACAGGTGCAAAGGTTTACTCATAGTATATTCCTTCTTCTTGACTATATCCTTGTGCAACTAGTCTATCCTTGTTTCTAACTATGTTTCTAGATTCATCAACTTTATTTCTAAACACCCATTTAGTGCCTATGGTCAACGTGTCTTTAGATCTTTCTACTAATTCCCAAATTTTGTTTCTTTCAAATTAATTTAATTATTCTTTCATAGCTATCACACATAATTCATCATTGATTGAATCATCAATATTTTTAGGTTCAATTTGTGAAAGAAAGGCTTTATGTTCAACCTGGTTTCTCAAAGAAGCTCTAGTTTGTGTTACTCTATTTAAATCACCTACTACAGCTTCTAAATGATGATTCTCAAGAGTTATAATACCTCTAGATAGAGTTTAACTAGACTCATCTTTAATGTCTATAGGTATAGATTCATCATGCAAATATTCTAGAAAACTTCCAGAATTGGTTGTTTTCACTAAGGGCTCACTGTCTTTATCATTAAGGTCCAAAATTGACATATCTTCCTCAAGGAGTTCAATAGAGGTTTTGGGTTCATGTGGACCAGTCTCATCAAATTTTACATGAACTTATTATTCCACACATTTGGTTCTCTTATTGAATATTCTATAAGATTTAATAGATATTGAGTAACTTAGGAAAATTCCTTCATCACTTTTGGAGGCAAATTTGTCAAGATTGTCCTCAGTGTTAAGGATAAAGACTTTACAACAAAAAAATCTAAAGTAATTAACCTTAGGATTCCTATTATTCTAGATCTCATAAGGGATATTCTTAAGAATAGGTCTAATCAAGACTCTATTGATAATATAACAAGATGTATTAACAGCTTCAGCCCTAAAATATATAGGTAAATTATACTCATTAAGCATAGTCCAGGAAATATCTTGAAGAGTCCTATTTCTTCTTTCTATAAATCCATTTTTTGAGGTGCTCTAGGAGCAGAGAAATTGTGAGTATAGCTATTATATGAGAAAAAGGATTCAAATTCTTGATTTTCAAACTCACGGCCATGATCACTTCTCAATGTCTTAATTTTAAGTCCACTAAGATTTTCTACAGACTTGGAATATTTAATAAAGTAAGAACATGCTTCAATTTTGTGATCTAGAAAGTATACCCAAGTATATCTAGAAAAATCATCTACAAGAACATAAACATAGTGCTTCCCATTTAAACTTGAAACTCTATATGGTCCAAAAAAATCCATGTAAACCAACTCAAGTGGTTAAGAAGTAGAAACTTCTTTCTTTGGTTTGAAAGAAACTTTGTGTTGTTTTCCCTTTTGAAAAGGATTACAAACTTTGTTAAGTGGGAATTACAATTTAGGTAGGTCTATAACTAAACCTTTCCTAGTTAGTTTCCTAAGTGATTGCACATTTTAGTGTCCTAATATTCTATGCCATAACCAAGATTCTTTATGAAAAGCATTTAAACATGAAACATTTTTCTTAGCTAAAGAATTTAAATCAACAACATATACTTTTTCATTTCTAAGAGTAGTGAATATTAAATCGTTTTTAGAATTAAAAACATTGCATGCATCATTTTCAAATTTAACATTAAAGCCATCATCACATAACTGAGAGATACTTATTAAATTGTACTTTAACCCATAAAAAAAGTACTTTTGAAATTAATACAGTATTAGGGTTACCAATTTGGATTAATCCTACGATCTTCCATTTTGCATTATCACCAAACGTAACATGTCCACCATAAAATTTAATTATGCTCTTGAAGCATGAGTAGTATCCTGACATGTGTCTTGAACATACACTATCAAGTACCATAGAGTTTTATAGGATCTCTTTAAATAGTTTTCCTGCAAAACAGATTAAGTGCAGGGTAACTTTGGTACCCAGATTTTCTTGGGTCTAGAGAGGTTAGCAAGTAAAACTTTGGGAACCCATACTTGTCTCACATATTTCATATAATCAACAGATATATTTTGATACATAAACACTTTGTTTGGAACTTTAGAGAATTGTTTTCAAAAGATGGTCCAAAACTTGAACTAGTAGTGAACTGTCCAGATTTTGGAACAAATTTATTCTTAATAATACTTTTCTGTCCTGGATGATATCCTAGACCAGTTGTATATTTTGGAGAAATCTGTTTTCCTAGTAACTGATTCAAGATATCTCTACCTGCAGTAAACTTCTCAAGACCTCTCTTTAATTGCTCATTGGATAATTTAAGTTTAGTATTTTATTTTAACAGCTGAGCACATTTTTCTTTTTCAATATCCAGACCAGACTTATAATTGGCATTTAAAGCATGTTGTATTTTTAATAATTTATATTTATCCTTGAGTTCATTAAAGTTACCCTCAAGCATTCCACAGTATTCAAATAGTTCATACTTAGTTATATTTCCATCATTGTTTGATTCACTTTCATTCTCAGAATAGTAATCATTATGTATAGGAGAATTGGGTATTACCTCAGATGTTTCTGTCACAAAACACATGTTTGCATGTTTGTTCTTTTCAATATAAGAAGTTTTAGATCCACTTGAGCTATCTTCTGAGGCACTCCACGTAGATTTCATAGCCTTCTTATATCCTTTTCCCTTGTATTCATATTTCTTCTTAAATTTCAGCTTGGGGAAATCATCTTTCACATGACCTTTTCATTTACACTCATACCAAACTATCTCATTTGTGTTATCATTCCATTTTCTATCCTTTTTCTACTATACCCTATTATCATACCTTCCTTTATAGTTTGAATTTCTAAAGAACTTTTTCTTATGGTAGAACTTCTTGAATATCCTAGAAAGATGAGCCATCTCATCATCACTGTTAGAATATTAGTCTTCATTGGTGGAAGTGTCTATAGGAGCTTGAGATTTTTCTTTGTCCTTGTTCTTTAAGGTAGAAGTCTTGAATGATACATATTTCTTTCTTGGTTCTTCATATGCTTCTTGATTTACCTTAATCTCTTCTTCATACATCATAAGCTTTCCAATTAGTTCCTTCACTTTTTTCTTGCCTATGTCACAAGATTCTCAGATAGAAACAGAAGTTCCTCTCCATTTTTCAGGTAGGCATCAAAGCAATCTCATAATCTGATCCTTGCTGTCCACTGGTTTTCCAAGCAGACTCATGATATTCACTATTTCATTGAACCTGAGATTCATTTCATAGATAGGTTCATCAGGCTTCATCTTAAAATTATAATATTCAATAGTATAAGTATTTAATCTCATTTAATTAATATTGGTTGTTCCCTCATGAGAAACAACTAAAGTATCCCAAGTTTCATATGCAGTTTTATAAGCAGATATTCTATTGAATTCTTCATCACCTAGATAATAGTACAATGCATTAATTGCTTTACAATTATTGTTATATGTAGATTTAGTCAACTAAGACCATGTGTCCCTAGCAGTAACATGAAATACATGTTGTTCTTTAATTATGTCCCCGATTTCATGTCCCATGCTCTCTAGATACATTTCCATTTTTAATTTCCACTGATAATAGTTATTACCATTAAAGAAAGGTGTCCTGTTAGTATCAACACACTCAAATATATTATCTATTATTAATTAGAATTGTAAAGAACTGAAAATTTAGATATGATAGAAATTTTAAGATATTTAAGATACAACTAAAATCACAATTAAAGAACTTGACAAGTTTCACAACAGTTCAGGTAGTATTAAAAAACAAACTAAACTAAATCCTCTAATACCAAATGTTGGTCAGAGTGAAATCTCAAGAGGGGGGGGGGGGGTGAATTGAGTTCCTACTTAAAATTTATATTAAAAACTTTGTTATAAAGATCCCCTAAATTTTAAAACATCCCAGTTAATTAAGGCAGTAGAGATATAGATTTCTAATTAGTCAACAGGTTTCTCAAAGGGTGATTAGTTCTCAGTTGAATTAGTGCAAAACGCTTCTTAAACATTTAAAACAAGTTTACTAAATTAAACAGATACACACACTAACCAAAAATAACTATCAAAGTGAATGAAAAATAGTTTTATGTTTTAGAAATTATAATCAGCGGAAAATATATAAAACAAAGTAAAATGAATAATATAGAACACAAAAAAGTTAAACAAGAGGTTCAGTCTCAAGCCAAGACTTAATACTATCCACTTGGTGATCACCTGCCACCAAGCAGTTTATATTAACAATAAACTTGACACACAGCCTGTATCAGGCTTTATAACAGTTTTCACAAACTGTCTAGGGTTCACACCCTCTACCACAGTTCTTCATAGGAATGAAAAACAACATAAACCACACACGGTCTCTTCCATAGTTATACATTGGAAAACAAGGAGTAAGAGAAGTTTGATGTGAGGATTTTTATATCCTCTAGTTCAAGCATAGGAGACAATGTGTGTGAAACAAACACACCCTTCTCAAAAATGTAAGATAAAAGAACACAGTAGAGAAAATATTATTAGATTGAGTTTAGAAGGATATATGTGTTTCAAGTTTAGCTATTAACTATTTTAAGTAAAGAATTTGATGTTCGAGTCTTTCTCTGAAAGTTGTCTCCAAAACAGAGCATCGCAACTCCAGGTTCTGGCTTTCAATAATTGAGTGTTCTAATTCTTGTGTTGATTGTGAGTTGATGAAGCAAAAAAGGCAGAAGTGAGTTTGTCCCCAATATGATCTTCCTAATGCTTGTGGGTTCACAATATAAGTACTGGATAGATTTTCTTTGATCTAGCGAGTATGTCTTTTTCATATGCTCGAACGCGCTTCTCATCATCAAGTCCCCACTTTGTGCTTTTTTCATTCCTCTTTCTTCTCTTTTATATTTGAGTTCCGATAATAGGTAAAAGTACATCACGTGCGGTCTTTCTTGTACCTCGTACTGTCCCCAGATACGGTCTCTCGATATGTCTACAATCAGAATTAATTAATGTCAGAAGCATTAAAGTTAGAAAATATGACCGTTAGAATAATCTTAATAATTTGAAAAAGTATGGAGTAAAAGTGTATGGTAGACTGGTAACGGTAGCCTTCACAATGGTAGGATTCAATAGTAAGTGCACATTGGTAGCATTCATCCGTAACCTTTCCAATGGTAACCTTCCATCACTAAATCTCTATCGATAGCCTTTCATTGATGACCTTTGATTAATAACTCTACATTGGTAACCTTCAATTGATATCTCTCTATTGGTAACCTTATAATAGTATCCTTTCATCGGTGACCTTGCATTGGTAACCTTGCATCGGTAACCTTTGCATCAGTGACCTTTGGATTGGTGACCTTTGGATCGGTGAACTTTTCATCGGTGACCTTTGCATCAGTGACCTTTGCATCGGTGGCATTTGCATCGATGACCTTTTCATCTGTGATCTTTGCATCAATGAAATTTTCATCAGTGACCTTTGTACTTAGAGACATTTTTCACTGTGAGATTTAAACAAGAGAGGAATGATATTAAACACACATAGTTATCATTTTGATATAAACTTGATTTTCACATAAATGATTATCTTGTAATAGAAACATAATTATCACATAAATAAAACATGATTTGGGATTATCGAAACATGATTTGAGATTACCGAAACATGATTTAGGATTATCAAAACATGATTTGGGATTATCAAAATAGGTGAGTCCAACATACCTTTCCATGTTAATTTATTCTCATTGATTCATGATTTCTTCTTCTTTACTTACCCTCACTGAGTATTTGAACTCACCCTTATTATGTTTCATTTCTCCAGGTTATTAAGAATAAATCTTTGAATAAGATTTCAAGGATGTAGTTTATTTTATTTTATTATGTATCATGTTTGTAATTTATATTTGTCAATTTATTATGGGTATCATGTATGTAATATGGATTTCTAAGACTGATAAATTGACTGGTCCTTCAGGATTTGATTCCTTATAATCATGCCAATGTAATAAATTAATTCATAGACTCCAGGCTTCTAGGATCAGGGCGTTGTTGAGTCAATAAGGTCTCCTTATGACTTTTCAATTTCTCTATGGTTTTAAAATCACAAGAACTTTATCTTAAGGAAAAATATATTTTCCCTAAGGATTATTTTCATAAGGAAAATTTCCATTCTCTAAGGAAATTTTTTATCCTTACCTTTGTTTTTATTGTTCTCCTTATAATACTTCTAAATATAAATCTTTTTATTACTAAGTCTAAAATTTGGTTTCAAATATAAAACCTAATAATCCTATAATTACTTGGATATAGAGTGTTCTATTTTCAGACTCTGAATTCTCTGAATTCAGGTTCCGAATTATCTGAAATTCAGACTCCAAATTCTATGAAATTCAGACTCTGAATTCTTTGAAATTCAGAATCTGAATTCTCTGAAATTCAGGTTCTAAATTCTCTAAATTGAGGTTCCAAATTCTCTAAATTGAGGTTCCAAATTCTCTGAAATTCATACTCTGAATTCTCTAAAATTCAGACACCTAATTCTCTGAAATCCAGACTCCGAATTATCTGAATTCAGGTTCCAAATTCTATGAAATTCAGACTCTGAATTCTATGAATTCAGGTTCTAAATTCTCAGAAATTCAGACTCCGAATTCCTTAGAGTTCAGACTCTGAATTCCTTAGAATTCAGACTCCAAATTTATCATAATTCATACTCTGAATTCCTTAGAATTCAGATTTCAAATTCTTTGGAAAATAGAATCCGAATATCCATGTCTTATAGATTCTGAATGTTTATTTGGTTAGAATCTGAAATTTATTTTTCCTTAGACTCTGAAAAATAGATTTGGTTAAGCAACCTTATTTTTCTTACACTTGTTATAGTTATGAAATGATGTAGTACAATCTGTTTATAACTAACCATTATTTGAGTGACACCTATATAGGTCCCTCTGAGATTCAAGGAAAAATATGACCGTTGGAGGAGGGAGCCGACTGTTGGAGAAGTGCCTATAAATAGGATCTCATTTGAATGAGCTCACAAATATTTCATCACTCTAGATATTGCATGATACTGAAGTGATTTATAGAGAGAAATTATCTCACGCTTTGTGCGGTTTTGAACATCTTGTTCAGATTGATTCATGCGACTTCGATTATTGCTGAGTACAATCGAGGGCTTCCAAGAATAGGAATATTGAGGTGCTGACTATCTTAAAGTTCGATGACTTTTGGGGATAGGAAGATAGAGGTACCGAATACCTTAAAGATCAAGAGCTTGTGGGGATAGAAAGATAGATTCCAATATTCCTATTGATGGATTACCCTGGTGTGGGTAAGATAGACTTTCTTGAAAGTATAAATCAAGGGACCTTTATCCAAGGTTGTTGGATACCCTACTCTTTGGGTTAAAAGATTTCATACTTGTTACTTTTTTTTTCAAGTTTATTTCTTCTATATTTTGATAAATAAAGAAAGTATAACTTTCTTATACTTTCTCATTCTTTTATGTACTCTGATAAATAAGATTCTATACACTTTAATATAGAATCTTTATCTAAGTAGAATTTCCTTAAGTTTCATTTTTGGAACCATATTTATGGGAATTACAAAGTGGTCAAGGAAGACAATTGAAGAGCTAAGAATACTTAATGACTTTCAAGATAATGTCAAGGATTATTTTGATACCGAAGATAACAAGTTCAAAGAGCTTACTACAAGTTTCACATAAAATATGAATCTTGAACAAACAGCTCAGAAGCAAGAAGACAAAGACCTAAATGGGAAGTTTAATTCCGTGGCTTTGAATCTGAAAAGGGAAATAGATCTTAGAATTGAATTATAAATTTTTTTTAGTAAACAATAAGATATTTTGAATACTTAGATAGTAATTCTAAGGCTCAGGAAGAAAAGATCATAGTTCTGGAGAATAAAAATGAGGATCAAGATCATCTGCTTAAATGTTTTGAAGAGGATCATAAGGAGATTAAAAAGATTAAGACCATTGTCAAGAAACTTATGCTGAAGAAAAAAGAAGGATGATATTTTACTTAACTCTTATCTTTTTATTTGTATTTTATTCCTTATACCAATTCTTTAAATTGTAATGAAATTTTTGGTTATCCTTTATGTGTTTTTTTGTATAGTACTAATATTTCAGGTAACATTTTTTTCCATTCCCTTTATTCATTTTTTAAAATCACAAAGGGGGAGAAAATAATGATAAAAAGAATACTAAGTAAAGAAGAAAATTCCCTAAGTAAGGGGGAGTCTATCTAAGGGGGAGTTTTATCTAAGAAGATTTATTTATGAAAGAAAAAGAAAAATATATTTAAGGAAGTCAAGAATACAATCATTAGGGATTTCAAAACCGAAGGAGGGTTAGTCATATTCCCCATGATTCATAAGTAAAGGGAGATAAGTTTTTCCTTTAAGTTTATAAAGCAAAAATATTAGTCCTTAAATTCTTTTTCTAAAGGATGTTTGTGCTTTCCAAAAAGGGGGAGATTGTTGAGTCAATAAGGTTTCCTTATGACTTTTCCATTTATCTATGTTTTGAAAATCACAAAAACTTTATCTTAAGGGAAAATATATTTTCCCTAAGGATTATTTTCATAAGGAAAATTTCTATTCTCTAAGGAAATTTTTATCCTTACCTTGTTTTCATTATTCTCTTTATAATCCCTCTAAATCTAACTCTTTTTATTACTAAGTCTAAAATTTGGTTTCACATCTAAAACCTTGGAATCTTATAATTCCTTGGATATAGAGTGTTCTTTTTTAGACTCCGAATCTTCTGAATTCAGGTTCCAAATTCTCTAAAATCCAGAGTCTGAATTCTCTGAAATTCAGACTCCGAATTCTTTGAAATTCAGACTCTGAATTCTCTGAAATTCAGACTCCGAATTCTCTGAAATTTAGATTCTAAATTCTTTGAATTCAGGTTCTGAATTCTCTAAAATTTAGACTCCAAATTTTCTGAAATTCAGAATCCAAATTCTCTGAAATTCAGACTCCGAATTCTCCGAATTCAGGTTCTGAATTCTCTGAAATTTAGACTCCAAATACTTTGAATTCAGGTTCCGAATTCTCTTAAATTCAGACTTTTAATTCTTCAGAATTTAGACTCTGAATTTATCAGAATTCAGATTCTGAATTCTTTGGAAAATAGAATCCAAATATCCATGCCTTATAGATTTTGAATGTTTATTTGGTTAGACTCTGATATTTATTTTTCCTTAGACTCTAAAAACTAGATTTGGTTAAGAAAACTTATTTTTCTTACACTTTTTATAGTTATGAAACGATGTCATACAATCTGTTTCTAACTAACCATTGTCTAAGTGACACATGTATAGGTCCCTCTGAGATTCAAGGAAAAATATGACCATTGGAGGAGGGAGTCGACCGCTGGAGAAGTTCCTATAAATAGAATCTCATTTGAATGAGCTCACAAATGTTTCATCACTCTAGAGATTGCATGCTGCTGAAGTGATTTCTAGAGAGAGAGACTCTCACGATTTGTGCAGTTCTGAACATCTTGTTCATACTGCTTCGTGAGACTCTGATTGTTAATGAGTACAATCGAGGGCTTCCAGGAATAAGAAGATAGAGGTGCCAACTACCTTAATGTTCAAGGACTTCCAGGGATAGAAAGACAGAGGTACTGACTACTTTAAAGATTGAGGGCTTGTAGGGATAACAAGACAGATTTTGATATTCCTATTGAGGGCTTACCCTAGTGTGGGTAAGATAAACTTTCTTGAAAGTATAAATCAAGGGACCTTTATCCAAGGTTGTTATTTGAGTTAAAATATTTCATACTTGTTACTTGTTTTGTTTCAAGTTTATTTCCGTTGTATTTTGATAAAGAAAGAATGTATAACTTTCTTATTTTTTCTCATTCTTTTATGTACTCTGATAAATAAGATTCTATATGCTTTAAGGTAGAATCCTTACCTAAGTAAACTTTCCTAAAGTTTCATTTCCGGAACCATATTTTCGGAACCTAGCAAGTTTGTTTAGTGGAACTAAAATAGGCTTTGTGAATTTACCTTTTTTAACTTTGTTAAACATAGTTTTCCTTAAGGATAAAAAAACTAAAGTTTTTAAACTTACAATTCACCCCCTCTTGCAATTGAGTATCTACATCAATATTTCAATCCTATAGGCATTCCAATAATTATTGATAAAAATGAATAAATAATATATACATATATATAAATTATAAATATTAATAAATAATATACAATAAATATATAGATATGTAAAACAAATAAAATGAAATAATTAAACAAATAAAAATTAAAAATGATTAAATTACGAAAAATATCAAACATTTTATTAATTAAATAATTATTGATAAAAATTAATAAATTTAATATACATATATATAAATTATAAATATTAATAAATAATATATATTAAATAAATATATATAAAGTTAATAAATTGTAATAATTAAAAAAAATTAAATATGAATAAATTGTAATAATTTAAAAATAAAATAAAAAATGAATAAATTAAAAAATTATTAAAAAATTTATTAATGAAACAATTATTAATAAAAATGAATAATTTTAATATATATATATATATTAATTATAAATAGTAATAAATAATATATATTAAATATAAATATATAGAAAATGGATAAAATTTAATAATTATAAATATATTAATGTCTTATTCATTTTTAATGTTATTTAATTTTTCAATTTAACATATATCAAATGTGTGTTACATTGATTTCACATACATATAAGTAATTAATGCATTTTTATATATAACACACACATACAAATATTTATGAAATTAATGAAATCTTACACATACACCTAATATTTATCTAATTTATTAAAATTTTAGTATATTTTAGAATTTCATTATAACATGATACATTTAATATATTATGTTTTTAATTGGTCAATTTTATTTATTTATTTTTATGATCATTATAGTCAAGTATTATTTATTCATTTTTAATATTTTTTTTGAATTTAATCATTTTTTATTATTTATTTATATATATTTATATACTATGTTTTATTATTTTCAATATGAATTCATTTTTACTTTAATATATATCCATATTTTTTTAGTAATTTATATTTAATTAATAAAACTTATCCATTTTTTCAATATTTTTAAAGTGTACTCATTTTTAATTATTCAATTTCACTCATTTTTAAAATGCATGTATTTAAGATTATATATTCATTAATAATGTTAAAAATATATTTTTAAATAAATATTTATAAAAAATATATTTATAAATGTATATTTACTATATTTATCAATTTATTTATTTATAATTATTATAAATAAATAAATATATATATATATTTAAATAATTATAAAAATATAATATTTTTTTTAAATAATGAATATAATATATTTATATTTATATTTATTTATCATATATATATTTATATAAAAGTTGTGGCCAAAGCCTTAGTTTATCCAGGGAAAGGGGCTAAGTTACAAAGAAAAGTTAAAAACATACAATGGAGGCATATACTCAATAAGACTTGAACTCGATACCTCACCGAGACCCACAAAGGGAACTACCACCAAGCTACACCATGGGGAATATATATATAATTATATAAATATATATAATGATATAAATATATAAATATTATTTTTCTAAAAGTATTCAGATATTTTAAATAAATAATTATAAAATTATAATAAATATATTTAAATAATGCATATATTTACTATATTTATATTTATATATATTTATTAAATATATATATATTTATATAAATATATATAATGATATAAATATATTTATAATTATAAATAAATAATTATAAATATATTTATAAATGTATATTTACTATATTTATAAAATTATATATTTACAATTATAAATATATTTTTTAAAATTATTTATGTAATTATAAATAAACATTTATATATTTAAATAATTATAAAATTATAATAAATAAATACATAATTATATAAATATATTTATTTTTTTAATTTATAATTATAATTACAAATCCTTTATCAGTGCTAAATTTTTAGCACTGATAAAAGTTCCTTTTATCAGCGCTTCTTTAGCACTGATAAAGATAAAGGTTTATATATGCTAAAAAAGTGCTGATAAAAGACATCTTTATCAGTGCTAAAACTTTAGTGCTGATAAAAATGGATTTTATCAGCGCATTTTTAGGGCTACTAAAGATTGATATTTATCAGCGCTAAAAAAACACCGATAAAGATGTCTTTTACCAATGCTTATCAATTTAGCACCGACAAAAGGTATCTTTATCAACGTTTTTTTGTAAACGCTGATAAAGGTATACCCGATCCATTTAAAAGAACCCTAACCGTAACTGATTCAGTCATGATTCTCAAGCTCTCACGGAGCTCCCCCACTATTGGCACTCCTCTACTTTCTCTCAGATAAATCAAGGCTAGAATCCAAGGTATGTTATTTCCCCTTTTCCTCTCTCATTGATTTCTTGTTTGGGTCCAGGGTTTGTGTTTTTGTGATGTTCTCAAACATGACGAACCTTACTTCTTTACTGGACAACAATGATTCCTTATGCTTCTTAACTTTGGAATGTTATTCAATGAGTTCCAAACCTTCCCATAGAGGGCTTCCCATTTCTCATAGTCAAATTGGAAGTCCAACACAGTGACCAATACAACATGATCTATTATCGCTGACCATTTTGACTTCACATGACCATTATGTAGTCTCATTTACCTTGACACAACACCATAACATACCTTTATATAGGCCATCTATGTACTTCATATCTTTAAACATGGTCTTCAAAATACCCTTTTAGGGATCCCTATTTCCCATAGGTAAAATTAAAAGTAGATACATTGAGCTCCATAACATAGGATTATTTTGTAGTTAGTTTTGAACAACTTTTAGAGATGTAAGGTACATTTTCTAAACCTTCCACTATGCCCATTTTCAGATCAATCATTTTCATAGGCAATCTTCTAGCTTAAAACTCCATCCTTAAGGGAATGGTGACAAACCATTGTCTATTTTGGAATCCTAAGGCATTCTAAAATATTTAGATCATGTAGGATATGTAAGAGTTTATAATTTATGTATTTTAAAGTATTTTTTGAAAATATAGAATTTATTTTCTATTAGCCATTGAAATATATTATTCATGATTTAAATAATTCAATACTAATTAAATAACTCCATTGATAATAGTTTTATATTGGTTTCAAACATAATCAATGATAGTGAATGGTTTTAATTATGTTATATTTGAGAAAACATGGGTTATATAGAATCTTGATCAATTATTATATATTAAACATGCTATAATAGAAATATTTAAGTGATTATCATGTTTTATTATTAGATTAATGGATTTTATGTTTATGATACCAAATTAGTTATAGTTTTTATATATGTATTTAATATTTTATTTTTCAGATGAAATAATTTATAATATATATATATTGATAGGATAAATATATTCTTCAAATTATTTTAGTGTAATCATACAAAAATATGGTTTTAATAATCTTTATATTGTAAAATGAACTAATACACATTTATAAATATTTTTTTTTACTGAGGGAACTATATGAATTATTATAAAATATAAATTGATTTTTTTATAGACATTAGAATTTTAGGAAATGGAAAAATTCTATGACTTTTATTTAGTAAGTATTCATTTTTATTTTTGTATACATTTTTTACTGATTATTTAACTAATTGTTTTTGTTTACTTATCTAATAATTTGTTCTCTAGAGTTATTTTTTTGAAAATTATTGTATCAAATACAATATGTAACTATTTTTTTTGTTAAATTTTAATAAATCTCACCTTATAATATTTTATTTGAATAATCACTTGATATTATTTTAAATTATTTTTAAGATACCTCTCAATGTACGATTACAATATTTTTCTACAAGAAATACTTGTGTGGATGTTATAAAATAATTTTTATTATATATTAGAATATGATGGGTATTATGTAAGGGATAGGTATGTTATGTTAGAGTGTGAGTTAATATATACATATTAGTGATTCATTGAGGGCTAGGGTGAGGGTGATGTTACATTTGTGTTGTTGTCTATTTTTTATGGGGTTTTAGAAGTTAGGTTTAACTAATGTATTGTGGCACCCATTTTGTAGTTCTTTCCTAAGGGAACCAATTATGTTAAGACTTCCCCATATTTGAAATTCAATTCCTAATAAAAATGGCTATGTTTTTCCCATTTCATGATTTATATGTAATAAGTACATGTGATGTTTATCCCTAAGGGATAGTCTTGGATGCTAGGGATTTGAGGTCAAATCTCATGGTACCTATGATACAGTTATTTCCAGAGGGAGATAAATAAATTTTACTCCTCCTATGATTCAACTTTTAACCTCTTATTAGTTAAATGATTTGAATTTCAGGGAACAACCATAGTACAAACTTATGGTATGATTAATATAATTCACTGGTTTGAAATGAAGTTAGTGAATTTGATTATCATGGTGTCCTGGTTAATACACAATGAATTGACTTACATGTGTATTTTGAGTGCTACTACTTTGAACATATACTCAAATATATGCATTGTTGCATATTTTAGGGGCCCTATTAGTATTTAAGTTTTTATTTTTATAATCACACCCTACACATGAATCTAAGTGGATATAAAGCTCTTATATTCGAGATACATGTGAGGAAAAAGGACTAGTAACATAGATTAGATTTGGTGCAGCTCAGTGGGGATGAGTTTATGTTATCAGGTAGTTTCAGGGACCTTTTATCATTTTTAGATGAGATTTAAAATTTTAAATTAAGATGCGGTAATTTAAAATTTTTTATGGAGACAACTATCATCCTCACAAGCTTCATCTCCCAAATAGTTATTATTGTATTTTGGTGCACGAGACTCATCCCCCATATCTTCTATGTTTCTTGAACTACTCTGAACAATAGTCATCCAAAATGATCATCGGTACCTAGTATGGGATTACTACTGCTCAGAGTAGTTCAAGAAACATAGGTGTATGTCTAGAAGAGATGGATGATGAGTCTCAAGAAACAAAATGCAATAATAACTATTTGAGAGATGAGGCTAATGAGGATGGAAGTTGTCTATATCTTTCAAATTTTGATGAATTCATAGGATAAAACCTACCACAAGGGAGTAATTATTTTCTTAAATTCAATTAAGGATTTCCTTCAAAATCGATACATTCTAATCATTTTAAAAAAGAGTATGAATATGGAGTTAAATAGTTCATTAAGTTTTCAATAGAGCATGTGTGTGACCCTTCTCAAATCCTTTTTTCATGTTTAATTTTTTTTTATTCAAGACTAATTAAATGTTTGACTACTCATGCAGACAACGTCTTCTTCACATGATGATGTTAACAATTCTAAGTAAGAACATACTATTGATTATGGAACTCAAAAATTATTAGGGGATCAACAACATGTTGATGAAAAAACAACAACAACACAAAATCACAGTATTGAATAAAATTATCAATGTAAGAAGTCAGGGTATAAAATTTGAGGTTGGTTGAAATCAACATGGAAAACCCATTGACCCCAACAAGTCACTATTCATTAGTTATGTCGGGTTCACAATGAGGATGAATGTGTCGATGATATTGATTCATGGCACCATGTCCAACCTATAATGAATGAAACATTTTGAAAAGATATAACAACAATGTTATAATATACTTTCTCTATTTTTTTGAAAAATTATATAATGAAATGTTGATTTAATTTTCATTATTCCTTAAAGAGTTAATTTATTTTAGAATATTTCCGTAAGAAATTTGACTTAATGGTCACTAGAAAATCCCATAGAGGATTCTAGACTCTTATTAAAAAGTTACATCTTAGGGATAGTGAGGGTAAAATAAATCCACACCCATTAGTTAGTTATAAACACATTATAAATTAGGAAAAATATACTTATTTCATCAATAGTCGCAATGAGAAATCATTTTAGGTTCATTGTAGTCGATAATATATTATCTGACATTATTTATTTTATCCAAATTTTATTCAAAATTTTTACTTTATGAAACAACAAAAGAGTTCTGAAAATAAAGAACATGCATCAAAACTAATGTACCCCTATCACAAAGCAAATATGGGCCACACTTCACTAGAGAAGAAATTGGTATATATTTTAAATAAACAATAAAATTTTTATGTGATATAAAACAATATATATTCCTTTGTTTATATGTAGATTGATGAATCAAAACATGAAGCCACTTCCATCCCACATCATGTGATGTGGAAGGAGGCTCATATAAATAATAAGGGAAAACTAGTTGATTAAAACGTAAAAGAAGTATGGGAAACATGTGTAAGTATGATATAATAATAATTCATTATGATTTATAATAGTATTCCATAAAAATATATATTTGTAGTTGGGGTTTGACTTAGTGGTAAGCACCCTGTAATACTACATGAAAAATGGGGGTTCAAAACCCATTGGGCGCAGGTTACTATAGCAGTACTGTAGCGGATACTGTAGCAGCGGCGGTACTGTTGATCGGCGGGTACTGTAGCGGCGACAGGGCACTGTAGCGGCGACGGTACTGTGCAGGTACTGTAGCAGCCGGGTTACTATTCACAGAATAGGAATTTGGCCAAAAAATTGGGCCTACGGGCTATGTAATGGGCTACAAGCCCACTGGGCCTTCGGGCTATGTAATGGGTCTCCCTCTACCCAGTTAAAAGAGGTCTTTTCTTTGCTTTATTAATAAAAATGAGGCTTCGGCCCCAACCTTTAAAAAAAAAATATATATTTATTCACATATTTTTTATATAGTTTAGACATACGAATTGACAGTGACTGTACCAGAAGAAAAACCACTTATAGTAGCTTTAAAGTGGATGAAACAATATGGCATCGTTAGAGGATTAGGTTTTGGAGTGTCTCCTTGAACATATTTCAAGAAGATAAAACCACACGATGATACATATAATATGGTGAGATGATTGCAGACACAAATAGACTCATTACAAGATATTATTGTCTAATTTGGTTTGGTATACCAATGTATGAGAAAGGTTCAAAGTAAACCGGCAGTGGAACACAGATCTAACCATGAACCAAATAACCCCACTAGCTTTGATGTTATTCATTCCCCCAACCACATACCTTACTCAAGGTAATAAATTTTTTCATTAATATTTCTACTAATTGTTAATAAAACAACTTCTAATAAAATTATATTACTAAACTTTTATAGGGTATAATTGTATGTGATTTGTATCTTTCAACAACCATGCACCATATTATTGTGATGGGTATGGTGTATAATATCCCTGGAGAAAAGATACAACATAAATACCTCCCAAAATATCAAATGAGAGTAGTGATTGAGGTATTAAATGAGCTGATTTTTGAGTTTCCTATTCCACTTAATGATACGAATATTTCAATGATCAATGATGCTATTAGAACGTTCATAGCATGACTGTCTAAAATTATAAAGATACATGATGTATATATTTACCAAATTTTTTCATATGAAAAACCTGTAACAGTTGATGAAAAAAAGTATGAAGTGAGGTATGATATTATATATGGATAAATCAATGGGGAGAAAAAAGGTCAAATCAAGACAATCTAGTGAATCAACCAAGAAATCAAAACATCTTTTCGGGAGTACCTTCTACTCACCAGTTCCAGAGAAACAAATATTATCATTACTACTTCATGTAAAGACCAAATTTAAAGATGAAAATATGTCTTACATTCCATATAAAAAATAAATATATCGAACTTTCATGACCAAATTAATTGGTCTCGAGACTATAAATGAGATTATCAAGCATGGATGGATGGGAGTCTCAGTTGTGAATACATACATAAGGTACATTTTCATAATACTTTTTTCCAAATAGTGAGATAATATTTTTATTAAATTTATTAACTATTCATATTTTCTACAGATGTTTATATTACTACTATATAAAGGAAAAACCATGTGAATAATGATTTGGATTCATTAATCCTTATATCACTTCTATAAAAAAACTTACTTTGGATAAGGAAGATATTGAGAATAAAAGAGATTATTTACTCAAAGAGATTAAGAAAAAAAATGTCATATAATGGAATATTTTTTATGCTTTTAATACAGAATTAAAACTATACAATCTAATAACATAAAATATATTTTTATTTTTTTCATTAATTAATTATTTTTGTTTTTAGGCATCATTGAATTCTGATAGTAGTCAATTTGGATATCCTAATTTTTTTGATCCAATGCATAGATATCCAAAAAACCAACCACACATGATGTTTATTATGAATTCTTAATACACTAAAATAAAAATTTTATAGATAAACTTGGAATTATATGTTTCAATATGTTTTTTAATAATAATTTTGTTATGATATGGAAATTTCTAAATATAGGCTAAATCCTAACATAAAGTCAGTGTATAAATAGATAAAGCATGTGGATTATTAAAAATAGAAACATATTAAGTCATATATAGACATATTTTACTATAAAAACATATTTCAAAACAATTTACTTATTTTAGTCAATGTTTTTTCGATGTCTTAAGTAATATAATAGTAATGATTGTGGATATTATGTTTGAAAATTTATGAGAGAGATCATAAAACCTGAAAAGACCAACATCCCCCAATAGGTAATTTTTGTAGGTAATTAAAATTTCATTAAATATATTTCTTAATAATTTGTTTTTATATATTTTCTTAGTACTATTAATATTTTCAACAACCTTTATACTCAAAAGAAGAATTAATTTTTTTAGAGATGAGTGGGAAGCGTACATGTTGTCAGAATGTTTGTTGACAAAAGATTTAGGTGATTACCTATTATGTTTTTGATCTAGTATGAGTTATGACCTTAGAAATATATTTTGGGTATAAATAATTAGTGTTAAAATGCTTATATATTATTTTTTATCTATTTATAAAGGATAAGTATAATGGAGGAAATTAATTTGTTTAAAATCATTGAACTACAAACAATAAAATTATTGGGAAATGGCAGAGGCGGAGGTGGAGGTAGAGGTAGAGGTAAAGGAAGAGGTGGAGGAAGAGGATGAGGTGGAGGAGGATTCAAATTCAGAGACCATAGTAGAGGAGGAGGTAGAGGTAGAGACTAAGGCAGAGATCGAGGTGGAGGGGGAGACGAAGCACTAGCTTGAAAACAATAAATTTATTTGGCATTAGAGTAGAATGAGGATCATACCAAGGTTGTGTTTGAGAAAAATTGTTGATAAGTGTGCACAAAAATTTTAAATTAAGATAATATCCACTATGAAAGTATTTCAGGTGGATTATTGAATTTTTTTTTTCACCACTTGTTTAAGTGATTTTATACAAGAATTTAAGTGGAGGAATTTTTTTCAGAAACAAAACAAACACAACCTATTTTTTCAAAATGATTCTCATAGGATAGAATTTCATTTAGCACATTACAAGTACTATAAAAAATTAATGATGTATGAAAGAAACACCTCATCAAGAAAAAACTAAAAAAAATAGATGCAGTTGCTTTCCCATTACTTCTCTACACTGCAAAGAAATGGTCTTAGTAATGGAGCCAATAGTCACTTGAGAGTTATACAACACAAATATAATTATCAAACATGTATATAATACAACTTAAATGTTTGAATAAATATGTGTGTAATCAAACACAAAATCCATTAGGTGTATGAGATAACTATTGGAGGATAACTAGCATTGAGAGATCATGGTCATCGAGGAGGGATGATGTCAAAGGAAACATGACATCAAAAGAAAAGAAACTTCCTTACAGAGAAATCCTTGAAAATGAAAAACCCACTTCAAATGAAATCATGAAGCACCGAAAATCAAAATGAAGTACCATTTGAAAAATAATCTAGTAGCTTGATCAAAAACCTCTAAATAAAATAAATAAATACAAAATTTCATCGACTGAATCATGAATTTTCAAAAAAGAACAATATAGTAGTTTCACTTTGGTGGGTGATGAAATTAGTTGGGATATTAAATCATCAATTAGATGCATGATATAATATCACTACTTCTTACGAAATACATACAAGTAACATTTTTTATTCATGTGCAGATTCATTATGTAAAATGATCCATGTTCACAATCTCATTAATAAAAAACTCATCACCATTCTCAATAAAAAATACATGAGAATAGGGATATTACCATTTTGATGAAAAAATAATTATGAATTTATGTTATATTTTATCATCACCCAGAATATTGAAAAGGTTATACTAATATATAGAAAAATACAAGAAGATTTAATGTATTCACTAGATTTCAGTGTCATTTGGATGCTATAAAGGGCTATACTAATATTTAATACTGTCAAAAAGGGGTAAAAAATTTATAATGGAGTTTCGTGTCTTCTAAAAATACATAATGGGTCACACTGAAGTTTTTTACATAAAAAAGGTAAATGGTTTATCATGGGATTTTTAATATCTATAATGGTTAAGGGGTATAATATATTTTATTATGTTCTATAAAAACTCATATGTAAATATTTATTTTAGTTAAATAAATGAATGCTGCTGAGTTTACACTAATGGTTAATTATTTCTAGGAATAAATGAATTATTTCATAAGGAAAATTCACTCCCACATTATGATCATGCACTCAACAAGGTTGATTCACTTATGATGATGAAACTTTCATCTTATTATCCAATGCATTCAAAATTCTAGTTTATCAAACTATAATATTTTTAGATAACCTAGAGTGTTGAGTGAACTATAGTATAAAAAGACATGGTGGAATAAACCATACCTCAAAGAAATACACAGTGTACCCAGTATGACTCAAATTGTGTGGTTACATTTAAAATTGAAATTTTATTAATGTATTGTTTCATATTAATGTTTAATTTAATTATTTATAGTATCACTAACATAAGAATTATTATTTTTATATAGGTGGATTATTTTTATCGAGTTGGGGTGGTTTTTTTAAAGATTATTTATCTCATGAGAGATTGGACTTTAAGGCTGCAACTAAGATAAAAAAAATAAGGAAATGGGTCAATAATGTATACAATCATCATGAAAAGTTGAATTCCTACTAATTATTTAGTTAAAATTTTCACCATTTTATATAATATTTTTAATTTAATTTCCTTATCATTTTTATCTAATATTTTTTTTCATAGAACTTTGGGAATTCATATTTTTTCTTAAATTTTCTGCAACAAGACAGAAAAGAGAGAACATGGTTCTTATAGATGAGGCGTTTCAGGAAGTATGAGATTTATTCTTCCATCCAAATAGAATATTTATTTATTTTTTTATTGGTGTAAATAGTTTAAATAAAAACACACATCACATACTCAATCATCTGCACCTTAATCTGATGCATGGTGTGACCAGTATGAATCGAACAATATGTTTTTAGTTTATAATTTTTATTTAGTTCAAAACACACTTCATATAGTCAAAACCAATAAAAAACATTATGATTGTTTTGATAATTTATGAAAAAAATCAATAAGTAATTTTTAACGTGTAGGAATCAACCAAACCTCAATCCAATACATTATGTGCTCGATATGACTAAAAGTGTCCATAATTAGTTTAACATTGACATTTAAGTTCAAAAAACAACACTCAATAAAAACTAAAAAAACACGCATTAATTATGTTGATAATTTAGTAAAATGTTTCATAAGTCATTTTTAATGTGTAGGAATCATTCTCACATCAAACCGGCACACAATGAGACCAGTATGACTCAAAGTGGATACTTTAAGAAAAAGATCCATAAGTCATTTGGTATGTGTAGGAATTAGCCAAACCTAAATATGATGCACTGTGTAACCGCTATAACTGAAAATATGTCTTTTTATTTAAAATTGACATTAATTTTACTAAAAAAAACTAACATACACATAACTAATAAAAATAATTCAGATTGTTTTTATAATTTATGAAAATGATCAATAATTTATTTATGAAATTTAGGAATCAGCCTCACCTAAATCTGAAACACGATGTGCCTGGTATGACTCAAAAGGTCCATTATCAGTTTAAAATTGACATTTTAGTACAAAAAATTATCACTCACTGAAAAATAATAAAACACAACTAGATTTTATTGATAATTTATTAAAACAATTCATAATTAATTTATTATGTATAAGAATCATTCTCATGTCAAACCCACACACGATGTGACCGATATGACTCAAAGTGCATGTTTCCAGTTTAAAATGAAATTTTAGTAAAAAATACAAGTGGCATACCCAAAACTGAGAAAACACATTCAAATTATTTTTATACTTTATGAAAATGATACATAATTCATTTGGTATGTGTAAGAATCATCCTCACCTCAATCCGATGCATGGTGTGACCAGTATGACTCCAAGTGCATCTTTTTATTTAAAATTGACATTAATTTTAGTAAAAAAGACAACTAACATACTCAAAACTGAGCAAATGCATTTGGATTTTTTTGATACTTTAGAAAAAATGATCCATAATTTATTTTTGATTTATAGGAATCAAATTAAACTCAATATGATACATGATGTGACCGATATAGAACAAAGTGTTTGTTTTCAATTTAAAATTGATATTTTATTACAAAAAGTTTCACTCACTGAAAACCAAGGAAACATGCTTGGATTGTATTGATAATTTATTAAAATGATTCATAATTAATTTTTTTCATGTAGGAATCAGTATCATGTCAAAACGATACACAATGTAACCAGTATGACTCAACGTGTGTGTTTTGAGTTTAAAATGACATTTTAGTAAAAAACACAAGTGACATACTCAAAATCTAGAAAAAATATTTGTATTGTTTTAATATTTTTTTTATAATTATCAATAAGTTATTTGGGATGTGTAGGAATTATCCTCACCTTAATTTGACACATGGTGTGACCGGTATGACCCCAAGTTCATCTTTTATTTAAAATTGACATTAATTTTAGTAAAAAAGACAACTAAAATATCCAAAATTGAGTAAACTCATTCATATTGTTTTTATACTTTAGGAAAAAAAATACATAAGTAATTTTTTATGTATAGGAATCATCCTAACCTTAATCTAATACACGATGTTCCTGATATGACTGAAATTGTCCATTATTAATTTAAAAATGACATTTTAGTTCAAAAAGTGTCACTCACTAAAAACCGAGTAAACATGCTTAGATTTTCTTGATAATATAGGAAAAATATTCATAATTAATTTTTGATGTTTATGAATCATTCTCACATAAAACCTATACATTATGTGACCGATATGACTCAAAGTGCATGTTTCCAGTTTAGAATGACATTTTAGTAAAAAACATAAGTGTTGTACTCAAAACCAATAAAATGTATTGATATTGTTTTGATAATTTAGGAAAATGATACATAATTCATTTGTGATGTTTAAGAATCAACCTCATCTCAATCTGATGCACAGTGTGACTAGTATGGCTCCAAGTACATCTTTTTATTTAAAATTGACATTAATTTTAGTAAAAAAACAACCGAAACACTCAAAACTAAGAAAACACATTCATATTATTTTGATAATTTATGAAAATGATCCATAATTAATTTTTGATGTGTATCAATCAACTGTACATCATTCTAATACATGATGTTCCCAGCATGACTCAAAGTGTTCGTTATCAATTTAAAATTTACCTTTTAGTTCAAAAAGTATCACTCACTAAAAACTAAGAAAACATGCTCGGGTTGTCTTAAAAATTTATTAAAATGATTAATAATTTATTTTTGATTTTTAGGAATTATTCTCACATAAAAATCACACATGATGTGACTGGTATGACTTAAAGTGCATGTTTCCAGTTTTAAATGATATTTTGGTAAAAAACACAAGTGACGTACTAAAAAATGATAAAACACATTAATATTGTTTTTATACTTTAGTAAAATGATACATAATTCATTTAATATGTGTATTAATCATATTCAACTCAATCCAATTAATGTTATGATCGTTATGACTCCAAGTGCATCTTTCTATTTAAAATTGACATTAATTTTAGTAAAAAAGACAACAGACATACTCAAAACTAAGAAAACGCATTCAGATTACTTTAGAACAATGATACATAAGTCATTTTTTACATGTAATAATTATCCTCACCATAATCTAATACACGATGTGCTCGATATGACTCAAAGTTTCTGTTATCAATTTAAAACCATCATTTTAGTTCAAAAAAACACCACTAACCAAAAACTAAGAAAACACACTCATATTTTATTAATAATTTATAAAAATTACTAATAATTAATTAATGAAATTTAGGAATTATTCTCACTTAAAACCCACACATGATGTGATTTATATGACTTAAAAATTGTGCGTTTCTAGTTTAAAATGACATTTTAGTAAAAAACACAAGTGACGTACTCAAAAACAAGAAAATACATTCATATTGTTTTTATACTTTAGGAAAAAAATACATAAGTCATTTTGGACATGTATGAATCATCCTCACCTCAATCCGATGCACAATGTGACTGGTATGACTCTAAGTGCGTTTTTTCAATATATAAGTGTCATTTTAGTTTAAAACGTGCATCACATTTCCAAAACCATGCAAACCATCCTAGATTGTTTTCTCATCATTATATATGATATTACTTAATTAATTTACTTATCATTTTTTTCTTATACTTATTTAGTTAATTTTCATAGAGATAATTCTTGAAGATGAACAATAAATGGTGTGATGTGCAAGAATTAACCACAACCCAATCCGACACATTGTGTTCCAGGCATGATTCAAATTTTAGTTTAAAATTAACACTTTCTATTTAATTTATTTCATTATATTATTATTAACATAATAATTATTTTCTTATATAGGTGAATTCTTTTGCTCAAGAGGGGTAGTTTTTTATTTTATACAGGTGTGTTATTTTTATCTATAATAGTTTTTTTTATTGTATCTGTGTTGTAAATTTTATTTGATTTAAATTATATATTTGTATTGTATTTTGCTAATTTATGGTGCTATTTCTGGTGTTGTAGTGTGCTATTACAACACACTACAATATGCCCTATTTTTGGTGATGTAGTGTAATGTAACAACACACTGAAGTATTCCCATTTATTAGTGCTTTTAGTAGTGCTGATAAAACATGACTTTATCAGCATTTGTAGAAGCACTGATAAATAGTGTCTTTTACAAGTGCTTCTAAAAGCACTGATAAAGGGTCCCTTTATTAGTGCTTTTTTTAATGGTGATAAAGAACCAATTTATTATCTCTTTTCTAGTTTTGATAAAATCCTAGGATTTTAACCATACTGCATTAGTCAACACTTTTTTAGAATTGATAAAGGCCTATTCTAGCATTTTTAAAGACCTCTTTTGTAATGGTATACCTTTACTATATTAATTAATTTATACTTCATTCACTATTCATTTTGGTAAAAAATTATGTTAAAATTATTATAAATTACAAATTATTTTGGTTCCAAATATGGAATATATTTTTCAAAATTCAATTCACATAAGTGAAAATTTTTAATTTAAAATTAATCCCGAATACGTGATGAGAAAGTGGGTTTTAAAAGTAAAAAAGTTCAAAATTTTATAAAGTTTTTATATCCAATTTCAACATGAAATTGATTCTAATTAATTAAGTTATATTAATTGATATAAAATTGAACTAATTTTATTTTAAAATCAATTTAAAATATAATTTAACATTATTAATTATTTAAATGAAAAGGTAGTTTTCAAATAAAATTCAGTATTTTTCACTAGTCATCAAAAATTGAAATAATTCAGAAAAAACCAAAAATTCACTCTAATATAATTTTGATATTATTATTTCAGAAATTAATTTTATTTTATTTAATTAATTTTCTAAGTGTCAAAAATTATTTTTATTATTGTTTAAAAAAAGAGATAAAAAGAAAAAATAGTATTTTCAAACATATAAAGACTTTATAAAAAATTATGAATTTTGTCATCAATATGTTTTATTTATATAAAACCATTATAATTAATATTTTAAAAGTATTTATTTAACTATTAATATCATTAAGTTTAATGGCTAGTTTATAACAATAAGATTTAAATAACTATATTAATAATATATCATAGTTTTATTAAAACTCAGCGTTTCGTGTAACGCAAGCTAAGCCAGCATTATGTGTAGTGAAAGATTAACTTGGTGTTGTGTGTAATGCTAGTCAAACTTAGTGTTGTGTGTAACTAAATCTATAGTGTTTCATGAAAATAAAAATATAAAAAATATTAAATTAATTTTAAAAAATACTTCACAAAATCTCAGAGTGTTACAATATCATTCATCATGAAAACTATATCAATCATCGATGAAGAATAAAAAAAAATAAACATATTATTAATACCATGTCTTAGAAATAAGAAATTTCATGACCCGTCCTAGAGGGGCCTGTGCCGTGACAACCCCAAGCCCACCTCCAATAGGTTAGGAGATGGCAACTAGCACCAAGTAGGCATATCCCATAAATGGGATGCATTTTCCTAAGTACCTGTACACATGCACACAATCTCCAAGACAAAAATGATGAAATGTAAAAATAATGAGTAGATAATGCATGCATACACTATGATACCAAACACATAGTATGATAGTAGGAAACTAGAAAGTAAACAGGACCATAATACAAGACCACCAAAGAAAGAGTCTGTAAAAGTAAATACACAAGTTCCTGGAACTCATTAAGAGAAAAACCTACCTTAAGGGTAGGTGTAGGAAAACACTCTAAAGTAGTAGGAGAACACATCGTCTATCCAATCACTCTAATAACCACCTAGTCCTGGTACACCTAGAACTCTATCAAATCATCGACCGTCTACACAAGACACGACACGTGTGGGAAAAGCTCATGTAGGGGTGAGTAAAACAATACTCAGTAGGACACCCCGAAACCACGAAGGAATACCACTAAGAAATACACAAAGTACACCACAAAGAAATACACAAAGTATAACATAATTAAATACACAAATTATACCACAAAGAAAACATGGTCATCACACATAGGTATTAGACTAAGAATGAAAATCAGGATTATCAGATGTAGTTTGTAGAACACCCAGTATCAATAAGACACTAAGTCTCAGTAAGACATAGAGTCTTGGTAAGACATGGGGTATTGGTAAGACACAAAGTATCAATAATAAACAGAGTCTCATTAAGACAAGGAGTCTTAGTAAGACACAAAGTCTTGTTAATACATGGAGTCTTGAAGTCATAGAGTCTCAAGATCATAGTCAGCCACAAGATTCCTCTTGTAGCATGCTTGTTTCAGAAGAACCTAATCCTCAAGACAATAGGTCATAATCAAAATTCATTCAAGACTTACTTAGATTATTTGAAAATTAATGTCTTGTACCAAGGGTCCAAATGTAGTAAACAACTTGTCAAACAAACACATGGTTTAAAAGTTACGGATGTTTTCATAAAAAGGTCCGACCTGACCTGACCCGAACCAACCCGTTGGGATCAGTCCGGCCCACTGGGCCATTGGGCCTGTCCTAATGGGCCACTGGGCCATGGCCTGTTGGACCGCGTCCTGATGGACCACGAACTACTGGAGTGACCCGATCCGTCCTACCTGACAGACTACATGCAGGCTGAACCCTTCTCCTACACATGGCTGACCTAGTCATGTGTGCCCAATCAACTTAGTGCCGCCATAGTCAATGCAGATGACCACCACGTCCTTAGCCTCCCCCACAGCCTCAACTTCCGTAGGCTCCACACGGACCCAGTCATGTACTTAGTTCCTCACCACTATGTCCCCGGTCACCGCCCACAACTTCTACCACCGTGGGCTCCCACATGGTTCTGTATGGACCGCGACCTCACACCCCACTGGTGTCCTGTCTACCTCACGCTCTGCCTAGCTTGGCCTCCCATTGGGCCACGTGCCACCTCCACCTCCAGTTGCCATTCTTGTGGTTCGCTGTCCACCTCACACTCCGCCTGAACCCGACCAAAGCCACTACTTCGAGCACCACCTTGATCTTCTGTAAACCAATGCCTTAGGTGATTCATGTTGCGCCTTCTCTATTGAACCTCTGTGATGTTGTTGTGGTATAGGATCCCCAGTCTTATATCTTTTCACCATGTATCGAAGGCACAACAAACCTTTGTTCATATTTCAAGAAGAACAAGGAACACAAAAAGATTGGGGGAAAGAAAAAAATGTACAGTAACACCCAAAGAAAATATCTTGTCCTTGTTCATTTTAGCCTTGATCCTTTTATATTGGAATGAAGAACAGAGAGGGAATAAAATGAATCTCTAAACAGAATCATCTCTAATAATCAAACCACATAAATTATCCATCCCATAAGAATGATTGAACTATGAATCAACCTATTTGTGGGTTGGTTTGTATTCATCATTTAATTTTAAAAATAATGGGGAAAATATCACGAAGAAAAAAAATTCCCTACCTAGAGTTTGGATCAGTTTTTGATGAATGGTGAAGTTGCATCATCATCGTTTGTCAATCCATCAAATCTGAGGTTCGTCGATTTTGATTCGCCAATCTGTCTATGTTCATTAGAGGGAGATCATTATCCTTACCTCAGAGGATTTATAGGGTTATTTCATAACCATGGATTCCTGACAATAGGCAACATTAAAAAGAAAACTAACACTACATCAAAATAAAATATTTTTATTTAATATTTTAATGACGTTTACATCCAAAAACTAACTTTCAGGTTAAACCTATACTGGTTGATGTTAGGCCTCATCTAAGGTAAATTCACTATTATGAATGCAAATATGCCCTCATATTTCTGATCTAGACATTTGTTTTAGATTTATTCCATTTTTAAAGAAAAAACTGCCCGCACGCTTTATTAAAAACTGAACATAATTCAAAAAACTGTTCCGAGCACACCGGGCCTTAGAATCACACACCATCTTAGTGGATAGTCTTAGAAATTTCCCAATTATTTTATAAAAATAAAACTAGAGAAAACCAGAGTCATTACATTCTCCCCACCTTAGGGATTTATATCCCCGAAATCCAAAATAGGGGATACTCAACAAAAATATGAGGGTACTGAGCATGAATCTGAGCCTCCTACTCCCAAGTGATATCCTGGAGATTCTTGTGCTTCCATAGAACATGCACTAGGGGAATTGAAAACCCATGAAGGATCCTTTCATTTCAATCCTCGATCTCCATCAGGTACTCTGCAAAATTCACTCCATTGTCAATGTACAACTTTCCCCAGTTGATGACGTGTGATCGATCATGCACGTACCTCCTCAAATGTGACACATGGAAGACGTCATTCACCTAATGTAACTATGGGGGTAGATATAGGTGGTACTCCACCTCACTAAATCTACAAAGAATCTAAAAAAGGTCTGATGTATCTCAGAGATAACTTGTTACCCTGGAAAAATCTTCACAATCCTCATCGAGGTGAGACCCAAATGAACACATGGTCTCTATCCTCGAACTCCAGAGGCCTCCGTCTCCTGTTATCATATGAATTATTCCAGTTATGTTCTATCTTCATCAACTCCTAGATGATCTACACCTTCTCAGTGGTAGTCCGTACTAACTCTGGACCCATGAGTGCTGACTCTCTTGGGCTAGTCCAGCAAAGTGGTGACCTGCATGGTTTTCTATACAAGGCCTAGAATGGTGCCATACCAATGGTGGAGTGGTATCTGTTGTTGTATGAAAACTCCACTAGTGTTAGGTGATCCTCCCAGCTATGAGAAAAGTCCAAGATATAGGCCTGAAACATATCCTCTAGAACCTGAATAGTCCTCTCTGTCTGGAAATCCGTTTGGGGATGAAATGCCATGATCAAGCGTAACTAAGTCCCAAAAACCTCCTATAATCCCTTCCACAATCGGGATGTTAAATGATCATCACAATATGAAACAATCGTTTACGGTACTCCATGAAGACAAACTATCACCTGCACATCAAGGCATCCTAAGATCTCTACTGAACTCTACTCTTAGATAGGTAGGAAGGGGGGATAACTTGGTAAGTCGATCAAAAATTACCTAGATGGTATCACATACCCTTGACATGTGTGGTAAACCCATCATGAATTACATCGATATCCCATACCACTTCCACTCTGGCACCTTAAGAGGTTGAGTCAATCCTACTGGAACCTGGTGCCCAACCTTCACATTCTAACAAGTGAGGCATCAAGAAATGAACTCTACCACTGCCTTCTTCATCCCCGACCACCAGAAATAACGTCGTAGGTCTTGATACATATTCACCACACCTAGATATACCTCCAAAGGGGATGTGTGAAACTCCCTAAGAACCTCCTCCCACAATGACACTGGTACAACTATGCACCTTCTAAAAAGAACGATGTGATCCCCACCTATCGAATATCCATCAGGTGCATGCCCTGTGGAAAACTGAGCATGTCGGGTCTAATAGTCAGTATCCGCTAGTTGTGTCTTCTTGACTCAATGTAAGAGTGGAGGGGTGAAAACCATTGACTATATCTTAGATGATCCATATCCATCCAAAAAGGATATCTATAATGAGTCTGACTACTCTAACGCCTCGCTCAACAACTACAAGATGGATCTCCTACTGGGAGCATCTTCCACTACATTCCTCTTCCCAAGAGTATAGAAAATCTCGAAGTCATAGTCCTGGAGGAACTCTATCCATCACCTCTATCTCAAGTTTAGATCCTTTAGAGAGAAGATATACTTGAGAATATTATGTTTAGAGTAGATAATCAACTTCTCACCCATCAGGTAGTGTCACCACATCTTCAATGTGAAGACTACCACTGCTAGCTCAAGATCATGGGTTGCATAGTTCTTCTCATGTTGTCTCAAATGACATTAACTATATGAAATCATTGCTTTCTCCTAAATCAAGACACAACCAATACCTGTCCCTGATGCATCAAAAAACACTACATACCCAACACCCTCCTCTGGTATTCTCAAGACAGGAGCGCTCATCAACCTATGCCTCAGCTCCTGAAAGTACTGCTGGCACTTCTCTATCCATAGGAAGAAATTACTCTTCCATGTTAAATCTGTAAAGGGTGAGGATACTCTAGAAAATTTGGGTACAAACCTCCAATAGTACCCATCCAAACTCAGGAAACTCTGCACCTCGGTAACACTTTTGGGTGGCTCCCAAGCAAGAACCACCTCAATCTTCACCAGATCCACTGCAACTCTAGCTTATGAAATGATGTATCCCAGAAAATGGACCTCTCGAATCTAGAACTGACACTTAGAGATATTCCCATAAATTTAGTGTTCTCAGAGTGTGTCCAGGACCATCCTAAACTATATTGTGTGCTCCTACTCAGACACCGAGTACACTAGGATTTCATTAATGAATACCACCACAAACTGGTCTAAGTAAGGCCAGAAGATACTGTTAATGAGTCCCATGAAAAATTATAGGGAATTATTCATGCCAAATTAAATCACCAAGTACTCATAGCGGATATACCGGAATCTGAAGGTTATCTTCAGTACATCTTCATCCCACACATGAATCTAGTGATAGAAAGATCTGAGGTCAATCTTCGAGAACCACATCGCTCCCTTTAGCTGATCGAATAGGTCATTGATCCTCAGTAGTGGATAATTTTTCTTCATGATCAGCTAATTTAGGTTCCATAAGTCCACACATAATATCAAGCTCTAGTATTCCTTTTTAGAAAACAAAACTGGGCCCGAATAGGGTGAAACATTGGGTCTCACGAATCCCTTCCTCTACAGGTCCTCTAACTATACCCTCATCTCAAAAATCTCTATGAGAGCCATCTAATATACATGGGTAGATATCGGTTCCATCCTAGGGTATAGATTAATGCAGAAGTCTACCTCCCTATAGGGAGGTAATCCAGGGACATCCTCAAGAAAGAGGTCCTCATACTCCGCCACCACTGTAGGAAACTGAGGAATCCTATCATCTAATGCACCGAGGGTGAGGCTATCCAACTGATGAGTAATTGGATGCACCCTCCTTTGAGTAAGTCTATCCCGCGCTGTATGCATTTTCTTTTCATCAAAAAAGGAAAACATGGTCCCATCATCGCAGACACACCGTACTCTACGCCTAAAATAGTCAATATAAGCATGGAATGTGGATAACCAGTTCATATAAAGAATGATGTCATAAGGCCTCAACACCACTACCAAGAGATCCCAAAAAAAACTCTCACCTCTAAGAGTAAGCTCACACTATCAGAACCAACATGTGATCATCAAATATCCTCCTGTAAGAGTCTCTAAGCATAGGGATCTAGTCAACAATTCTACTAGAATATCCAAGTCTCGAACAAGGGTCATGGAAAGAAAATAATTACTGACACCAGTTTATATCAAAACTATAGATAAGGTTGAAAAGACAGAAATAATACCTATAATCATCCCTAGAGTCTCAGGATCATAAGCCTCCATCACCTAAAGATGGCCTCATCCCTATCCACAAACTCCCTAAGCCTGTGGTGGACCACTTGGGGGTAGTGGTGGTAATACGTCGAACCTTTTTCCACCTCCTACTGACCTACCTACTCCTATTCCATATCCTCCTCCCTACAAACCACCCTACTCATGCTTCCTCTTCCAAATCAGTGGTCACTCAACCATCTCCTGATCATCCGTATGGCAGGTCAGGCAATCTCATTCCATATGTCCTCAACTTCTGCACGAGTAATAGAGCCTATCCCTCAACTAACTCACTCTTCCATGGGATCCTCACACCTCTAATCTCATGTATTAGGGTCATCCCCTAGATTTATTGACCCGTTTGGGTCCCTATAACTACTGTTATCTACCTACCTCCAAAGACTCAGCTGCCTGGTGCCTGCTGGTAGCTCCCACTGTTGGTATCTGCTCCACCAGAAAGCTATCCAATAGAAGATCTTGCTCCAGTACCCCATCATATGTAGGAATGCTAAGGGATATCATGTATGACCTGATCTCCTAGAATAAGCTCTACTCAAAGGCTCAAGACCTAAAAAACAGGTCTTGTACCATATCTGTGGAGTAGAAAGAAAGATCAGTAAACCTCGCTAAGTAATCCGCCACAGTTTGATTGCCCTGATACAATTATAGGAGCTCCTGTATACACACTGAACATAATGTAGCTAAGAATAACTCCTCTATGAATATTAGATCTATGTCTTACTAAGATAGAGTCACCTCACCGTGTATCTTGAACACTATGCTCCACCATTTCCCTACTAATCCCTGAAGAAGAATCATGTCTAAAAATGTCATCTAGTCGATAAGTGTCTTCACAAGACATAAGACATGAGTAACTACCTCTATCCAATACTCAACTAACTGGGGGTCTGTCTCACCCCAAAACCTGGGAGGTCATTGCCTCTAGAAACTACAACTGGAAAACCACCCAGAGGTTCATCTATGGAACATGAACCTATACTGATGCATTTTATCTAGGTGGATCATCCTTTTGATCACACAATGGAATCCTGGATAACTGTCTACATGGAGGCATCCTAAAATAGATCAATATGGTCCATGGTCAATAGAGTATACCCGGTGATATGACTCAATAAGGACATGAGAACACACCCAAATACTATATGATTAATGTGATGTTAATTTCCATACAACTAGTTTTTTCATGTATCAAATCAAAAATCAGGTGTCTAGAGTCCTGGTGTATGGATACGTTGGCCACCGTACCAACACTAGATTCCCTGGCCTACAATCGAAACTTGAAACACTTAACACTATTACCCCAAACCAACCTCATAGATTCCCAGTCCTTAATTAGAACCAACTTCCTCTGATACCACTCTATCATGAACCACCCTAGAGGGGTTCATTATGTTACTACCTTAATCCCACCTCTAATAGGCCAGGGGCTGGTGACTAGCACCGAGTAGGCATATCCTAAAAATGGGAGACATTTTCCTAAGTACCTATACACACACACACACAATCTATAAAACTAAAATGATGAAATGTAAAAAAACTTATTATAAAATTCATTCATACACTAATATAAAAACCACAAAGTATGATAATAGGAAATTGGAAAGTAAATAGGGCCATAATACAAGAACACCAAAGAAAGAGTCTGAAAAAGTAAATGCACATGTTCCTGAAACTCGTCCGCAGAAAACCATACCTGTAGGGTAGGTGTAGGATACCCGTCTGAATCCATAATAG
Organism: Viscum album; assembly: GCA_963277665.1. Lineage (NCBI taxonomy): Eukaryota > Viridiplantae > Streptophyta > Magnoliopsida > Santalales > Viscaceae > Viscum > Viscum album. The sequence continues at coordinate 7,638,792 of OY728152.1, forward strand.
AAAAAATCATATATCTAATCACTCTAAGAAACACCTAGTCCTGATCCACCTATAACTCCATCAAAGTGCCATTCGTCTGCACATGACACGAAATGTGCAGGTAAAGCCCATGCAAGGGTGAGTAAAACAATACTCAGTAGGAAACCCTGAAAACACAATGTAATACCACTAATAAATACATGGATTAACCCAAAAATAAATAACATAAGTATACCATAAGTAAATACATGAAGTATACCAAAAATAAAACACGAACAGCTCACACAGGTATTAGTCTAAGAATGGAAAGCAGGATTATCAAACGTAGTCTGCAGAACACCCTGTATCGATAAGATATGTAGCCTTAGTAAGACATAGATTCTTAGTAATACATAGAGTCTCATTAAGACATGGAGTCTTAGTAATACATAGAGTCTCGGTAAGACACATAGTCTTGGTAAGACACAAAGTCTCGGTAAAACACAGAGTCTCGGTAAGACATGGAGTCTCGGTAAGACACAAAGTCTCTATAAGACATAGAGTCTTGGTAAGACATGGAATCTTAGTAAGAAATGGAGTATCAGTAACATATATAGTCTTGGAAAGACATGGAGTCTTTAATTCACATAGTCTCAAGATCACAATCTCAAGATCATAGTCTTAAGATCACAGTCAGCCACATGATTCTGCATGTAGCGCGCTTGTTACGAAAGAACCTACTCCTCAAGAAAATAGGTTATAATAAAACATCTAAAATGAATAACATAGAGCATATCAAAAGTACCATCTTGTGGCAAGGGTCCCAATACCGCAAATGTCTTATCAAACAAACACAAGGTTTGAAAGTTACAAATGTTTTCATAAAAAGGTCCAACCCGGGTCTAGTCCGGCTCCGACCAGGACCAACCCGCTGAACCCACCTACTTTGATTGACCTGACCTGGCCTATTACATCTAAAAATACCCAGACTGGCCCATTAGGCCTGACCTAATGGGCCACTAAGCCGTGGTCTGTTGGACCCAGCCCACCGGGCCATTGGAGTGGCCCGATCCATCCAGCCCAACCTGCTACATACGGGCCAACCCCCTTCTCCCACATGTGGTCGACCCAGCTATGTGAACCTAATAAATGAAACACCATCACCATAAATGTGGATTACCACTATGTACCCGACCTCCCCTACATCCTCCGCCGCCATGGTCTCCATACAGACCCAGCCGCGGGCTTTATGCAGAACCAACCGCATATGTGAATCCTCGACACTACATACGTGGCTCCTTGCCACCACTTCCCTAGTCGCCTCCCATAGAATTCACCACCGTGGGTTCCCACGCAGTCCCTCCAGGACCATAACCTCACGCCCCACTGGTGGACTCCCCTTCAGTAGCCCGTCCACCTCACGTTCCGCCTAGCCCGACCCCCATCAAGTCGTATGCCACCTCCGCCACCAGTGGGCTGCTATCTGCCTCACGATCTACCTGAACCCAGCTAGAGCCATTTCTCCAGGTGTCACCTTGTATCATTTTAAACCAATTACTTAGGTGATTCACACTATGCTTTCGCCATCACACCTCTGAAATGTCGTTGCAGTGTTGGATCCCCGATCTTGGATCGTTGCACCATGGATCAAAGGCGCAAAGATTCTTTGTTCATATTTCACAAAGAACGAGGAATGCATAAATATTGGGGGAAATAGATAAATGAATAAGAATATCCAAAGAATGTATCTTTTTCTTGTTCATGTAGGTCTCAATCTGTTCATGTTATAATAAATAATGGAGAGGGAATAAAATGAATCTCTAAACAAAATCATCCCTGATAATAAATCCACATAAATTATCCATCCCACAAGAATGATTGAATCACAGATCAACCTGTTTATGGGTTGTTCCACATTCATCATTTAATTTTAAAGAGAATAGAGGAAATATCATGATGAAAAAAAATTCCATACCTGGAGTTTGGATTGGTTGTTGACGAAGGGCGAAGCTGCATCGTAGTCATTCGTCGATCTGTTGAATATGAGGTTCGTCGATCTTGATTCTCTAATACATCGACATTTGTTGGATGGATCCCCTTCTCCTTGAATTAGAGTATTTATAGGGTTATTTCATAACCCTGGATTCCTAAAAAATAGGAAACATTAAAAATAAAACTAACGTTGTGTTAAAATAAAATATTTTTATTAAATATTTTAATGATGTTTATGTCCAAAAACTATCTTTCACGGTCGACCTATGCCAGTCGATGTTAGGACTCCACTAAGGTAAATTTTTTGTTCTGAGTGAAATGATACTCTTAGATTTATGATTTGGACATCCATTTAAGATTTATTCCAGTTTTAAAGAAAAAATATCCTATGTGCTTTATTAAATACTTAACATAATTCAACGAACTGTTTCGGGTACACCGGGCCTCAGAATCACACACTGTCTCAACAACTGGTCTCGGATTTTCCCAATTAATTTATAAAAATAAAAATAGAGAAAATTTGAGTCATTAAAAGAAATGAGAGAAGAATGAAGAGAAAAAAATAGGAAAAGATATACCTTGGATCATAGGTAGTCATTACACAAAGGAAAGGACTAAGGATTGATCACAAAATCCTTGGTTCTCCCAAAACACTCCCACAACCACCTAGGGTTTTAGAGGAGGAAATAAAATGAATTTTAGAGGCACCCTAAATTTATATATATATTTTTAAAAAATTGTTTCATAGAGTGATAAGGATTTTTTACTCCATAATGTGCCCATATCCAAAGCTCATGACATAATATACCCATGTGACTCCCCCTTTTCTTCACAGTCAATGACCGTTTATTTAATGAGAATTACGAGATTTGTAGTGTGGATTAGGGGATCATGATGAAACCCTCAAACCCTTAGAAATCATAGTGAATTTTCCTGCCTTCTCCCTCAACTTGATCAACCCTAGACTAGGCTCATGACACAACCAATGCACCATGGTGCAATGAATCCTATAATGATGAAACCAAGGAACTCAACAACTAGGACTTCACATGGTGTAATGCCTATAACCACAACAGAATGGATCCTCATGTGAAACTAAATAAAACCCCATATATTATTAAACCAATACCAACCAGTCCTTCATGCCATGATAAAACTCTCTATGCCATAACAAATCCCATGTAAGATTAACTCATAGGACATTATATAAGATTAACCCAAAAAATTATACATGTAAGAATAAACCAAGAGCTCTTGAAACCATCTATGATACAATATAGAACATCACACCAAAACTAAAAAAATCTCCACTAAACAAATAAAATTATAACTCTCATGTCCTTAAACCCTCAATTAAAGAGAAAACCACAATCCAATATTCATGACATGATACAATAGAAAATTCAACTGAACTCATTGCCTCACCCTCAATAGTACCACCAAACATCCCCAAACTGTTAGTTTGAGTAAATATGACAAGAGGGGGGGGGGTGAATTTCCTTTTAAAATAATTTTTATAAATTAAAAAAAAATCTATAATAAATTAAAACAATTAAAGTGATAAACTAAAATTATAAGATTTAAGTGTATTGAAATAATAAATATAAAAGATAAAGCACAAGAGTTTGATAAAGGAGTTTGAAAATAATCCAAAAAGGGAAACCTATATATCCTCCCCTCAAGATCCTTGAGAGGTTTTGGGTTAAAACCTTGGATTTAGTGATATCTAATAAACCTATTACAAGAAGTAAGACCCTTGTTTTTTAGTAGTTGTAGTAAGAAACCTGATTACATAGATATCCTTTTAGTGGTTGTGGATATCAACCCAAATCCCCTTACTTTTAAGGTAGTAATCACCTATCTCCATCACACTCAAATGGCAGTGAAAACCCTAGAAAATAAAAAATAAGATGGTTTATTATGAAAACCCTTTTAATACCACTCACAATACTACAATAATAATTTAAAATAAGAAGGGGGGGGGGTATGTGATACAATTTTAAGAGAGTAAGAGAATGAGAACAAAAATTACACAATAGAGATCTAAAATGATCTTCAAGGTAACCAATACCTTCAAAGAACCCTTGGGGGGGTGTATTTATAACCTTTTATTGATTTAAGATCATTATATAGGTGTTGGGAGATCAAATATTCATTGGAAGGAGAATTAAGGCTGTAGGGACCACTACCAAAAAATATATATTTTTACTTTCTGTACACCACCAACCCACCAGTGGCACCTGGATAGGACTGGTGTTTTGTCTAGATACCACCAGCCATCCAATGTACCCCATTAGGTAGCTACTAGTACCTACAGGTGGGGGAATCTAAGAAGGTCCTCCCTGCTCCTCTTGAGCCCTTCATTTGGTCTAAAAACTTCCTAAAAAATATCTAAAATAGAAAATTTGAATTTTATAAAATGTAATGGTTAGAAACACAATTGTTTGTTTGTGATCATTAAAACTACATAAGAAAGTGAGGTACGAAATTATCCCCCCTTTTTATGATCATAAACACTTAATAAATTAATTAATATGAATATAGTTATGATGCATTTCTCATGAATATAACCAAAAATAATTTTAATATTTCATAATGAAATTCATCCAATATTTTAAGAACATTTTCAATGTTTTAGGGTAAAATAATTTAAGTTCAAAAAAATTTTAAAATATTTTTCCCAATTTGAAAATTTTCTTCCCAATTCTCCCAATTTGAAAACTTTCTTAACAGTTTTACTTTCAAACAAACTAACTATACATTTAATGTCATTACCAATATATTCCCCCCTTTGTGTTTATAAAAAATCCATAAGATCTTAAAAACACAAAAATCTTTGAAATCACTTTCAAGGAAAAATACATTAAAATAATTTGATTTTAATTTTTTTTAAATATTATAACAATATTCTCTTTACCATAAACATACCTTTAATATCATCAAATTCATATAACCATTTGAGATTATCAAAAATATCATGGAAATGGTTTAGAGAAACAATGGTAATATATTCATGATAGTATATGAATATATGAGAAACAAAATATCTTTTGTATTTTAATTAATACCATCATGAATGTTCTTTTTATAAATAAAAAACAACATTTTTTTAGAAATATAAAGATTATATTTACATAAAAGCAGAATCTAATAAAAAAATTCAAAATATAAATGATTTCAACATTTTAAAATAGACTTTTGAAAACCAAAAACTACACACCACATGTGCTTTTTCTTAAAGATAAATCTTTAAACTTTTAAAAGGAAAAATATAATTTTAAAACAAGTCTCTCTCTTGGAATATTTAATATTTAAAAATGTGTGGGTCCCCCTAAAATGATATATACTTTTAAAAGTATAAAGGGACACCAAAAACATGTAAATAAAGATTTAAATAAAAAATAACAAAAACACACCTAAGAGAGTGAAATCAATTGATCAATCAATTAAAGATTTAAATTAAATAATATAATTAAATAAATATCATGGTGAAAATTAAAGAAAAATCATTATACTTTCTAAAAACAAATGAAAGGATTATAGGTGTTCCATTACCAACCCCCTTATTAAAATCAAAATGATCAACCATAAGGGGTATTGTGAAGATATAAATTAATTGAAGATTAGTGCAAAAAAATATAGCACAATATCAATTTTTTGGTAATGATGTCTAAGAAAAAGGTTTCTAAGGTCGATGTCTTTAGTGAGAGAGTGTTGAATTGGATTTTTAGAAATAGAAATCTCACTTTTTTGTCACACTTAATTGGAACATAATCATAATTTAATCCATAATATAGAAGATTATGTTTCATTTAAATTATTAGGGATAAACAACTCCTTGCGAAAATATACTCTGGTTTGGCTATAGAAAGAGAAACTAAATTTTACTTCTTATTGCTCCATGTGAAAATGGATTTTTCAAGTAGGTGAAAATTACCAAATTTAATTTTCCTATATAGTTGGAACCATCCAAAATATACATCATAAAATAGACCATGTAAGTGGTAATTCCTACTTGTAATTTTCTAAGTAGGTGGAAAGTCCCACTTGTACTTTTCATATTTAGTTTACACCCTTTAAAATAGGCATCTTTTAACGAAAAACTATGATTTTTAGTTCCCTTTAAATACTTAAAAATTATTTTGAGATATTTTAAATTCTATTCCTTTGTATTATCTTGAAAATAGGAATAAAGTCATACACTACACATGATGTTCATCCAAGTTGTGGTATGATAGAGAATAATCCCAATCATAAATCTATAAATATTATTATCCACCAGTTTATGAAATTCATCCAAAGTAAGATTACAATAAGTAATAATTGGTGTACTAATATCCTAAACTTGATCCATTCCAAAATGATTTAAAATCTCATTAGTGTATTTGATTTAGAAAATAAAAGTGTCATCAAAATTTTGAGAAATTTGAAAACTAATTAAAAATTTCAGTTCTTCTATAAAACTCATTTTAAATTATATACTCATTAGATAAGAAAATTAATTTAAAATAGATTATTTTATTGAACCAAAAATGAAACCATCAACATAAATTTGAATAATTAAAATATAATTTTAAAGATGTTTTAAAAATAAAGTGGAATTAAATTTACCTATCATAAAATGTTTTTCTAAAATAAATTTAGTTAACCATTCATACCAAGCCCTTGGGGATTGTTCCAATTCATAAAGTTCATTATTTAAATTGAAAACATGACCTGGAAATTCAGAATCCCTAGGTGGTTGTTTGATTTTTTACCAAAAATAAAACCATTTAAAAATGAACTTTTAACATCCATTTTAGAAATATTAAAATTTAAATGAGAGGTGAATACAAACAAGATTATAATGGATTATAGCCTAGAAACTAGGGTAAATATATCACCGTAATCATTAATTTCTTCTTGATTATATCCTTTAGATACAAGTTGGGCCTTGTTATGGGTGATATTACCTTTATCATCCAATTTATTTCTAAAGACCCATTTTGTGATAATAATGGGATGATCATTGAGCATTTCCTCAAGAGTCTAAACATTTTTCAGGGTAAATTGATTAAATACCTATTATATGGAAAGAATAAAATTTTCATCATTAATGGAATCATAATGATTTCGGGGCTCTAAGTGTGATAGAAAATCTCTATGTTCTACTTCATTTAAAATGGACCTCCAAGTATGAATACCAAATTGAAAATCATAGATAAAATTTTCAAGAGGATGGTCTTTAGATTTTGTTTGAGTTGGTGTTCCAGAACCACTTTTTTATACTTTCATTACATGTATATTTAAATATTTGAATATTAATAAAACATATTAGTATATATCATTAATTGTTCAAAATGACTTTGATGTGATAATTTTCTAAAGTATCCATCCCATTGATAAGGGCATAATAGTTCCCCACTATGATGAGAACCTTGAAACTCCATGATGATATTCTTAAACCTAGTTCTATAGTCGGATAAAATTTTATGATGAGGTACATAGTATGTTGACTGTCAGGTGTGAGTACTTGTAAGCATATGAGACTTATTCTCATGAAGTTCTTATTTGGTAATCTCCAAGATGAGAGATTATGAGAAAAAACCCTCTAGTAGGAATTCTTTATGTTTATGTGTCATCAGATATTCCTATCTGGGAGTGTGTATAATGGTCCTTAGACTTTAATATTATAATTAATGCATTTCATGACTCACACACTTAGATTTATTGACCAAAACCATGATGGAATATATTTGTGGGAAGTAGGGTACGTTGGGTGCATCATGAATGACATATTATTAATGTATAATTTGAGGGAGGTTTTGTCACTTCTATCATTATGGACAATGATATCTCATCCCTTTGATAAAAATGGAACCATCACATTAAATTCCATGGCCATAGTGCAATGAAAAGTTTATTTAAGATAGTCAAAGAAAGAAGTATCAAGCATATAGGTTGATGAAACAAATGTGAAACATGCTTGATGATATATTGAGAAAAAGGGATTATATTACACAATAAGCATTCATATGTGATTTTCAATGTTGCGACATTAATTTCTTTCTCTTGGGTGCCTTGACCCATTACTAGCTAGTAATCTTGAACTTTAGGCAAGCCCACATAATGGTAATGTGAAAGAATTCTAGAGGGTCACACACTAAGTGTTTACATTTATCTTGATTAAATTATATATGAATTTAATTAATAGAATAAAAATTATTATAAATACTGAGGAATAATTTTATTCAGGTTTTATCGATAAAAAATATTAAATAAATATTTATTTTCTATATTGTGAATAAAATATATTTATTTTATCTATTGGATATTTAATAAATATATGTTCACTAGATTATTAATAAAATATTTAATTAAATATTTATTTAGGTATTTAATAAATGCGGTGGAAGATGAGCATACCAAGACTGTGTTTGGTCATAAATATTAATTTGAATGTCGGTAAAATAATGTTTATCATTGAAATAGTTACCGTACACCATAAAATAATTATATTATTATTTTATATGGCATGGGGAATGAATAGGTTTATTATTTTACTTAAATATCATTATGTTATTAAATAATATTTTATCCTAAATTCTAATTTTATAAATATAAGGTTATGTAAATCATTGTGTATAATGAACTTATCTATTGAATTAATCCTTCTCCCCTCCTCTCAAGAATGAGAAGATCAAGAGATAATCCTTCAATACTGTAGTAACTAGAAGTTATCAAGGTAAACAACAAAAAACAATAGATCCACCACTCTAGCACCCAAAATTCTATCAGTGTTTTTTAGAAATCAAAAGAGCATGTGTGGATCACCGCTAATGTGACTCTACACTTGGATCCTACTGAAGCAATAATGGTAATCTGAAAATGGATTTTCATATGATCAAAAAAACCTTTGAAGAAAGATCCTATGATGAGGTAACCTTTATTTAAATCTAAATTAAATTAATTATAAATTTAATGTGCAAAAGATCCTATATATGGGTTCCGGTATTTTATATGTTAATATTGGATGGAAAAATTTTGTTGGTCATGATGCTTACATATTGCACAATTGGAAAATGATCCATCAATTCAGACAAAACTTTTTGGTTATATTCCCACTAGGCACTTCTAATACATCCAAAACCTTCAAGTTGTATCAGAGAGCTCACATTTTAAAATTATTATTATTTATTTAATGTTGATATATTTATGAAATAGTGGTTATATATTTTATTTATATATTATTCATTATTTAATCCAAATTTTAATTAAAATTATTTTGATAGTTTAATTATTTATTTAAAGATTCATATTTTCTTAAAGGTCTAATAATAGACAAATAAGAATCAGAGATTCCATTGAGAAGTTCCAAGGATTCTGGATAGTGAGATTGGGTTACATGGATTGTAGATAGAGTACACATCATGTACCCAAGTGTACTACACTTGGATATGTCATGGGATACATGAAATTATAATAAGTAACTACACATGGTGCATTTATTTCACAACACATATATGTAATATCCCAAACTTCAATGAGGTGTGTTTTTGTTTTAAATTTTTGGTTTAACTCCCTTTAAATTGGTTAATAGAATACCTCCAATGAGTAGGAAAGGTCTCTAGATTGTATCAAGGGTTTGGGACATGAAAATGAAGGAAAATAGTCCATCCAGTTAATGGTTCATGGTAAGTTCATGATTAGTTATAACCATGCACCATAACCATGTGACCTGGTGGAGGGGGAATCATGGTTAGAAAACCATGCATGGTGGCCCAGGAGACTGTGTGGCTTGAACTCCCTTATAAAGAGGAAACCACATGACTAACACATGGTTTATAAAATTGTGTGGGTGTCCATAAAAACCATATGGCTCATATTTCTCTTGGATAGAGGGAACCACATAGTTGGTGCACATTTTGGAAAACTATGCTGCTAAACCACTTGTCTCTTAAAAAGTGAAAAAATACTATTTTTCCCTCTCAATATTTATATTATTTTCACCTAATATTCACCAAATTTTATTCCTTATCAACCTAGGGTGAAATATAGGAGCTCTACCCTCTTCCAAGGATCAAAATCCCTCGATTATTAGGCATTTGGAGTGTTGTTTAGTGTGAATCAAAGATCTAGGTAAGCCTCTGAGTTCCTTTTATTTTATTTTCTAGAATAACCATGGTGGGTTGTTTTCTATTCTTTCAAATATCCTAAACCCTAATTTTTCTAGGGAATCATTATATTTGGTGTTAGTGGTTTATTTATCTCAAATTAAGGGACAATGTTGGGTGAGTGCTTGTCTACGATCTTGAGGTAAGTGGTATAAAACTCTCCACCATAGTTTTGACAGTTGTTCTCATGTATGTGATGTGTGTTAATTTAAAAATGTGTTATGAATTTTGTTCTTGTATATGAATGATAAATTGGGGGCTTAAAGTGTTGTGTAAGACCATTCATGGATCCCATTAAGTCCATTGGATATTACAAGACCAGGTTTAGTGTCCACTGAAGGGGTGTAACAATCCCTTGCAAATGGTAAATGTGAAATGTGAAAATAGTAAATAGAGGGTTTAAGGGATTAAACCAATTCTTGGGTTACATGGTATGATAATGGGGCCTAAGGTATTTTTAACATGACTTTAATTAAAATTTTAAATGGAATAGGAAAGGGAAGTGTTGGAAAATGATAAAAGGAGATTATTTCTTAATTGTTAAATGATTTTAAAGAATAATTCATTACTGTGAAGGGTGAATAAAATTTTGAAATGGTCTAATTTGATAATTGGTTAAATGATGTTGAATATGGTAGAAAATATGATTAATGAACATTTGAGAATAATGGAAATCCTTGTTTCTATTATATGTTTGAGATGAAACATGTTGAACATTGGAAATAGTGGTTGATCAATGGTTGAGATGTAGGACATGGAATTCATGACCCATGGTTAAGGAGGTTGGATATGGAATTCCTTATCCTTGGTTAAGTATATTGGACATGGAATTACTTCTCCTTGGTTTGGGATATTCATACCTAGTATTCCGCATTCTTTGAATAGGGTGATGAGCATGACACATCATACTCTTGATTTGGGTGTATACGTGAAGATTCAAGCACAAATGGTTTGACATGATGTGGGAAATTGGATGGAACTCTTTTGTATCAATAATTAAATCTTAAATGAACACCCCTTATTTTTTATGAAAAGTGTTTCCCTATAGAGTACATGGCCTAGGATTCTATAGCCTAATGCCTATGAGGTTAATTGGTAATTGGTTAAACTAAAACATGTTTTCATTCATGTATTTTTATTATTACTCTGTCACACTTTTTCATACACTTATGTTTTGATTGGAAATTTCTTTAGACACCATTGGTGGTGTCCTACCAAGTTTTACTCACACCCTACTCGGTATTCCTATGGTACCTAAGAAAATATCATGGTTATAAGTCTATATAATGTAAAAATCCCTCTGTTAGATGATTGAATTGGGATAGAGTATAGATGAGGGGACCAGATGTGATATTGGGACCCAACTTGGGAGTTTGTCAATGTGTCTCTATTTTGGTTTTCCCTTGACACTATAACCTATCATGACATGGAATATGTTTACTATATTGGTTTTTTTGGCACTTCCCCAATATGGTAATATAGTATGTGATGTATGATTATCATTCATTATTGCATGATGCTGTTTATTTTGATATTTATTATTGGTCTACTTTAGTAAAGAGTTTATAGTCTCCCCATGTTTCTCTTTAGACCCTCAATTGTTGTCAAAAGCCTCTGGAATATAGGGAGGTATTCCTAAGGTCATGTGATGAACCATATTGGGGCATTGGATTAGTGTAACTGAGGCCGGGATGTTACAAAGTGGTATCATAGGGGTTTTTCTTTTTTTGTTGCATTACTATTTGGGAAAGGTAGAAAAAAGATTAGGATGTGCCAAAATGTGGTTATGAAATCATGAATGGGAGTATATAACCCATGTATGTGGGAAATCATAATTTCCCCAGGGTGGGATTATTGTTCTTGATGTTCTTTGTTATGGTTGGATGACATTTCACCTTGGGTGAATCACTTTATGTGTGATGTTATTGATTTTAGGGTTCTACTCACGAGTTTTCATGGAACAATATTGCATATGCATACATCATTTTAGGCACTCAAGAATTTCTATGACACATATTATGTTTGATACACATATAATAAAATGAAGGTTATAAGAAATAAAATGTTTTTTTGTTTCTTTTATGATTGAAAATAAGTGGTGCCTAAAAAATAAGGAAAAATTGTTTGAATTGAAAAAAATTCTAAATTGAAATGGTTAAAATATAACCTAATTATTAATTTGAATCTATTTAGAAATTATAAATATGTTGAAATGGTGTCAAATGTGAAGTTCAAAATTTGTAAGTTGGTTTACCCTAGGTTATCCATGGCCCCAGATATATATGGTTGAGGGTAGTTATAGTTGTGCGATTGTGTTAATTGAGATAGTGTATGTGAGGTAGTTTGTTTTTTGTCTAGTTGTGACCCCTATTTTTTATAACTATGGAATGAATTTTTATATGCCTTGAAACATGCATTTGGAATTATAGAAAGATGCTACCATGATGATGTTTATCAGTAGGGAGACAAGAGGTCATTATTGAGAATGAACTTCCAATAGAGGGAAAAGAACCACTGTTGGTTCTAGAAAATAGGGAAGAAGAGTAGTTTTATGAAAAATTCTTTCATTTTATATATTTTATAGAGATATACCTAGGGAAAATAGCTCTGATCATGTTTGAGATGATGAGGGAGTTTCAGCTGCAACACCCTCTGATGTTTTTTAGAGAGGTTGGACCTGAAGAAGTAGAGTTCTAGATTGAGTCTATCCAGATGATACTGGGCTAATTAGGTACCCATATAGAGAAAAGGGTCAATCTGGTAGCATATATGTTACGAGGACCAGCAATGCACTGGTGGTATATTCAAGTTTAGGCTGAGAAGACATAAGGTATGTCTTAGAAGGACTTCCAAGAGAACTTCTTGGAGAATTTATACCTAGAGACCCTGATTTAGGAAAGGGTTGTAGAGTTTATGAATTTTACCCAAGGGAATATTTTAGTAATGGATTATTATAGATTCTTCACTGATCTGTAATGTTTTTTCCTAATGCTATATGGAGATGAGGCAATGAGGATGAAGCATTTTTTGGATGGGATCAAGTGAGAGATTAAGTCACAAGTGAATATATTTCATTTGAATAAGTTCAATAATGTGGTGAATCATGATCTAATTTATGAGAATAACCTGAAGAAGGACTCAAATCATGGATAGGTGGTTTAATCTAGGAAATATTGTGGTATGTATTCTAATGGTAGGAAGCATGATTATGAGAACTTTTTTCATGGTGGTGGTAGATAGGGAAACCAAGGGAGCAGACTGGCCTCTCAGAGCATCAGTCATGAAATTTTCTGTTAGTGTGGAAATATAGGTCACATGTGTGGTTAATGACCTCGAACACCATTAGAGTGCTAGTATTGTGGTAGTATGGGTCATGTATAGAAGTTTTGTAGAAACCCTTGACAGATGGGTAGAGATAAGGGACCTAAGTTGACGCAGAGTATCAATAAGGTATCTACTACCCCATACCAGTTAGGAAATTGGAGTTCCATTTTTCATACCGATTGGGGTAGGGGACGTTTTTCTTTAGGACAAGAGTATACATATCAGTTAGATAGTGTGATTAATGTGACTTAATTGGTGTTCAGGGTAGAGGAACTAGTTAGATGCATGATATTCATCATACACCTGCCAATAGTGAGGTTGGATAGTTGACTGTCTAAGGTATGATCCTTGTAAATTATACTCTTTCCAGTGCCTTATTTGATACATGATCTTTAGATTACTTTATATATTCTCATTTTTTGAGTTGTTTGGGTCTAATGGTGGTGTTTTGGTTTGGGGTTATATCGATCGATATTCTATTAGGGGTGAGATTAGAGACTATAAGACATTAAAAGGAGTGTAACCTCGAGGTTGGTGGGAACTATATCCTTTGGGAATTATTCATACATGATATTTCAGGTTTTGAACTGATAATGGGAAGGTACTTTTTGGTTACTTACCAAGATCACATTAATTTTTACCATTGAAGGGTAATGTTCACATATCCTAAGGGTGAAATTTATGTTCATCATGGGGAGTGGGATATCTCGGTAGGCCATGTTGGGATAGTTTTTCATAGGATGGGTGAGATGACAACCTAGGTTATGATTTTTATGCTTAATGATGGGGGAATGTATCTTGATGTCATCCCTCCTATAGTGGATCGATTTCAAGACTTGTTTCCTGAGGATTTTTCAGAATTTCCACATGAGAGATATGTTGAGTTCATGATTGAATTGGTTCCTTAAGATGAACTTGTTTTTATTATTCTTTATATAATGGAACCATTAGACATACATGATATTAATACTCAACTGGAGGAGTTGTAGGATAAAGGGTTTATACATATGAGCACATCATCTTAGGGATCACCAGTTTTATTTTCCAATAAGGGAGAAATATCCTTCTATTTATGTGTTCATTACCATAAGTTAAACTAGATGATGATTAAGAACCTTTATCCTATTCCACGCATCAATGATAATTTTGACTATATGAGGGGTAATTGTGTGTTTTATAAGATCCATTTGAGATCATAGTATCACTAGTTGAGAATAATGTCTTCTAATATACTGAATACTTATTTTAGAAGTAGGTATGACTTGTATGAGTTTGTGATGATGTCATTTGGGATAACAAATGATCCAACTATGTTCATGGATTTGATGAATTTTATTTTTCACCCATAACTGGTTCTGTTTGTGGTTATCTTCAATGATGAAATCTTGGTGTACTCTCAATCTTAAGATGATTATTCCAAATATATTGACATAATCTTGAGTACACTAAGAGATCCACTTTTATATTATAAGTTAATAAGGTATATTTATTTGGTCACATCATCTCAAAGGAATTTGTGTTAGTGGAACCCAAGAAGGTTCGAGTGATTACTTCTTGAGAGTATCCTAAGAATGTTTTTGATATCCAAAGATTTTTGGGTTTGATGAGTCATTACAGAAGGTTCATTAAAGACTTTTCTAACTTTGTAGCACTGATTTCGGGCTTGACCAATAAGGGTATAAAGTTTAATTGGTCTAAGGTAAGAGATAATTTATTCTGGGAGTTAAAGATAAGTTTAACCACAATGTTGATTCTGATATTTACCAAACCAGGAGAAGAATATATGCTATTTTGTGATGCTTCTGGGATTAGACTTGGGGAAATATTGATGTAGGGGGATTGAGTCATAGTGTATGGATCATGACAGTTGAGTCTAGATGAATGAAACTTACCAATTTTTTTTTTCAAGTTATCCATAGTGGTTTATGCCTTGAAGTGTTGTCAGTATTATCTTATGGGAGATAATCTTATTGTTTATTCTAATAATAATAGCCTTAAAAACAACTTTTCCTAGCATGATTTAAATCTTCGACAATAGAGATGGGTTTAGTATATGAAATATTTTGATTTTGAGCTAGCTTATATGTTGGGAAATAGGAAGAGTGTTTCTAATTATTTGAGCCAAAATACATAGACTCAAGCAGTCCAGGAGTCTAGTTTTGAGTTGAAGATGGTGACCTTGCTCACTGAGATGCATATAGGTGTTCAGGAGGAGTGGGAGTAGAAGACCCTTATCTCTTTATCCATTAATAATATCTTTTGATATGGATCATGGAAAGACAATATGAGGATCCAAAATGAATGTAATTGAGGGAAAATTTTGATGATGAGAGCTACCTCCATCTAGACCATCGATGACGATGAGATTATTCATGTTTATGGTAATGTCATTGTTTCTACTTGTATACATTAGGACATGATGTTACAATTATTTTTTAGTGGTATTAATAATGAATCACCAAAATAATAATGCAATATATGTAATTAAGGACTATTTGAAAAAGGTATATCATTTCTTATCTATTAGGTATATTTTCACTGTTGTTTAGTTGGGAAAGTTGTATTTTTGAGAGATAGTGTGTTTTCATGGGGCACATCAGAGTATTATTTCAGATAGAGACCCTCTCATTACTTTTCACTTTTGGAAATTCTTATAGAAGGCACTAGGTATTTAGGTTTTATTGAGAACAAATTTTCACCCATAGATGGACAAGAAATCAGAGAATACTATCCAAGTGTTAGAGTAAATGTTGTGATCATGCATCCTAGATTTTAGTGGAACTTGGGAGAATAAAATAGTGCTTGTTGAGTTCACCTATAACAAAAATTATCAATAAACTATTTATATGGAACCATATGAGGCACTCTATGGTAGGCCATGTAGATCACCATTATTTTGGATGGAAGTTGTAGAATCAAGGTTGTTGGGACTAAGTATTGTGCAGAATATGTCGAAGCAGGTTTAGTTGATTCGAAAGTGTATGACTATGACCTAGAGTATACAGAAGTCATACATAGATCAAAATAATCGACCAATTGAGTTTATAGTGGGTGATCATGTATTTATCTGGTTGTTTCTAAGATTGGGTCACCATCAGATTAAGAAATAGGGTAAATTGGCACCCAAGTATGTGGGGCCATTTTAGATTATGGAGAGGATCAGACTGGTAGCTTATCGATTGGATATTCTACATCATTATGGTGTTATAATTTTTTTCATGTGTCATTGATTTAGTACTATCATCCTGACCCTTCTCATGTAATTGATGTTGATGATGTTGATCTTGAGGCTGATGTTCCCTTTGAGGAGCATCTAATTTGTATTATGGATCATAGTGAGAAGACTTTTAGGGGTTAGACCATTCCATTGGTCTGAGTACCATGGTCACATGTCCATGTTTAGGAGGAAAATTTGTATAGGGAAGATGATATATGGTCCTAGTGTCTTTATATTTTTACCTTAGAGGCCTAGTGATGCTTGGGAGTGCAACTCGAGGATATATGAGATGTTATAAGGTGGATAGGTTTTAAGATCCCAAAATTTGACAAGGTAATTTTTTTAAATATTTTGTTTAACTCCATTTAAATTGGTTAATGTAATGCCTACTAGGAGTAGGAAAGGTCTCATGAATTTACCGAGGGTTCACGATATGAAAATGAGAGAAAATAGGACATTTAGGAAATGGTGCATAGTTGGTGCACAATTAGTTCTAATTATGCACTATAATCATGTGTGGCCTAGTGGAGGGGTATGCAAGGTTAAAAAACCATGTATGATGGCCCATAAGATTTTTCATCCTAAACTCTTTTGGACAGAAGAAAAACATAGCTACTATATGGTTTTTCAAACTAGTGGCCAGAAAAACCTTGTGGATTGGTTTCCTATTAGACAAAGGGAATCACATGATTTGTGCAGAGTTTGGGAAACCATGTAGCTAAATATTTCACCTCTTAAATAGTGGGAAAATATCATTTTTCCATCCCGATATTTATAATATTTCACCCAATTTCCACCCCATTTTCTACGTCATCATCCTAGGGTGTGAACCAAGATCTCTACCCTCTTCCAAGGATCAAACTCTCTTGATTGTTAGGCATTTGGAGTGCTGTTTGGTATGAATAAAAGATCTTGATAAGTTTCTAAGTCCCTTTTCATCTATTTTATGGAAGAACCATTGTGGATTGTTTTCACTTATTCTAAATCTCTTAAAACCTACTTTTTATAGGAAATCCTTATCTTTTGTATTAGAAGTTGATTTAACTTGAATCAAGGGACAAGGTTGGGAAAGTACTTGTCTATGATCTTGAGTTAGGTGGTCTAACACACTCTCTCATAGTCTTGATAGTTGTTCATGTGTATGCAATGCGTTTTAATGTGCCAATGTGCTACACATTTGGTTCTTAGATGTGAATGATAAATTGGGGCTTAGAGTGTTGTGTGAGACCCTTTAAAGATCTTGTTAGGTCCGTTGGATATTAGAATACCAGGCATAGTTTCCACCCAAGGGGTGTACTAATCTCTTGAGAATGGTAAATGTGAAATGTGAAAAAGGTAAATAGAGGGTATAAGATATTAAACCAAGTTTTCAGTTACATGGTATGATAATTGGTCCTAATGGATTGTTTAGCATGACTTGAATTAAAAAATAAAATGGTATGTGAAATGGAAGTGATGGTAAATGATGAAATAGTATTATGTGTGAATTGTTAAATGATTTTAATGAATGATTAATTTTTTTAAGGGTAAATGAAATTTTTAAATGGTATAATTTGATAATTAGTTAAACAAGGATAGATATGGTATACCATGTGATTAATAGAAATTTTAGAACAATGGAAATCTTTATTTCCATCATGTGTTAAATATGAAACATGTTAAAACTTGGAAATGGTTTTTGATAAATGGTTGAGATGTGGGACATGGAATTCCTAACCCATGGGTAAGAAGGTTGGACATGTAGTTTCTTATTCTTGGTTAAGGATGTTGGATGTGGTATTACTTATACTTGCTATGGTATGGTCAGAACTGGTGTTCCATATCCATGGAATAGGGTGATGAGTATGAAACCTCATAATCTTGGTTTGGGTACTAACATGATGATTCAAGAACAAATGGTTTGACATGATCTGAGAACTTGGATTTAACTATTTTGTATCAATAATTAAATTCCAAATAAACACCACCTTTATTTTTTTATGAAAATATTTGACCCCTAGAGTACATGGATTAGGATTCTGAAGCCTGAGGCCTATGAGGTTAATTTGTAATTGGTCAAAATAAAACATGTTTTATTTCATTTCATATCATTATTATTTTATTTCACTTTTTAATACACTTATTTTTGATTGGACATTGATTTAGACACCATTGGTGGTGGCCTACCAAGTTATACTCACACCCTGATTGGGTCTTCTATGTACCCGATCATATCTCATGGTTGTAGGTTTAGATAAGGGAATATACTACGTGTTAGATGGTTGAATTGGGATGGATCATGGATGAGGGGCCATACATGATGTTAGGACCCAACTTGTGAGTTTTTCACTATCTCTATTTTGGTTTCCCCTTGAAATAATAGAATATTATGACATGGAATATGTTTACTATATTGGTTTTTTGGTACTTCCCTACTTCGGGAATATTTTATGTAATTCATGATTATCGTTTATTGTAGCATGATATTGTTTATTTTTATTTTTGTTGTTGTTATAATCTAGTAAATAGGGTATAGTATCCCCATGTTTCTCTTTAGACCCTTGCTTCCAGTCGATAGGCTCTCGCGTATGGGGAGGTGTGTATGAGATCATGTGATGAACCATATTATGGCACCAATTTAGTGGAACCTAAGTTGGGGAGCTACAGTGTAGACTAGTCCAACCTATCACATGAATTGTTGGATTACATAAAATGTAGTTAGTGTACACATCATGTAGTCTACAGAGTTCAGAGGTGAAATTTTTACAAACCATGTGGTCAAATACACTGTTTTACCCCGCGTAATAATAAAAACCTGAAACATTAATAAAATACATGATGTGTAGCTGACATAAATGGCGTGTAGCTTATTATTTACTACATCCAAAATACACACTGATTCATTTGTCCCATTATGTAGACACACAACTAGTGTAACACACAATGTGTACCTGGAGTACATGTCATGTCTTCTCACATCCAAAGAACACACCGAGTCCTCACTGGTTTGCACAGACACACAAAAAGTGTGATACATGGTGCGTAGATGGTTAGTATATTTGGTATAGTCTAGACATGGTACACACCGAAGCCCTAAGCATTTATCCCTAGTACACAACAAATGAGGAACATGATGTGTAACTCGATAGTACACACCATGTAATATCCTAATAAAAGATAGAATTAAATTACATTAAATTAATTGATTAAAACATTAAAAACTTCTTAAAATGATTGAAACGTGATGTGTTTGACAATTTAATAAAGGTTTTGAAGAATTTAAAATGCTAAATTTATTTATTTTAATTATTTGTAATTATTGGTTATGTAGTTTATTTTCCATGAATACATTTATGATGGGTATATCCAAGAGAATTTATATGGTCATTAATAAAAATGAAAATTAATTAATTAATTAATTAATTAATAAAAGTATATTTATCTTAATAATAAAGAATGAATATAAATGAGCATTAACCAGTATACATTTGAGTATTCATTGCATGTGTATGACCATTCATGAGCTTTACCAAGACCTGTGTATACGTTGGTTTTATTTAATTTAATTTATTATATGAGTTTTCAATTATTAATTATTAAATTAAAATTATGGCTTGAAGGTCATACATCCCTCCTTTATTATATAGGAACTAAATGTCCAAGGTTATTTATGTAATCCCCCTTAACCAATCATTTGGTTTCCCTCACCTGTATGTGAGTTATAAATACATGTAATAATAGGAGTATCTGATGTGTGGAGGTAGTTCAAGATAAAACTGAGATGACGCCAAACCAGGTGATACACAGGTGGACAAGTGGAATGCTTCAAATCATACCAAGACCAGTACAATGGGTTTACCCCTAGGCTATAGGTTTATTTATTATTAACTTAACAAATCAACTATTAGATAATCTCATGATCGAATCATTTATTTATTCCTATCTTAAGAATTATTTATTTTATAGATGCAAGACCATGATCACATAAATAAATGGATTAATATGACAAGATGAAATTTAAATAAATGGATCATGCATAAATGTTTTATCAAATCATGGTTAATAATTGAAGTAAAATCCACTTACTATGAACAAGGAATGTAAAATATAAAAAATTTTGCATAATAAAATAAAATACCTCAATCTAATATTAAATCAGACTAATACTTATATTACTTGATTAAGAATGAAACCAATAGAATTAAATGTTTGTACAACCCTTGTTGATACACTTACTTTTATAAGGGGATCTCTTATGAAAGTTTTGGGTTGAATTAAATTTTTACATCAAGAGGAGTATACCTTGCTAGACTTGGAGGCAAGTGTTGATGAAATCCCGTTAGGATTTTAGGAATGGGGAATCCACTAAATATATCAAGGAGTTAAAATTATATAGTTGGTAAAGATCCACCTACCTGAATACCTTCAAGTAATTGACCAAGACCTTGCTTGGGTTATGATAATGTGCACATAGATCATTAGCTCTAGAATGTATAAGAAACCGGACATTCCAAGTTCAATTGTGAGGGCTATTTATACTTGATAAAATAGTGGGAGACTTAATAAAATTAATTCTAATTTTTCTAACATAAATTGAAATCAATTCAATTATTAATAATCTTATCTTTTATAATTTTAAAATTATGGAAATTTCATCATCCATATTATCCCTATGATCAATATTAAATAAATACCATCTACTCACTGATAGTTACTTGTAGGAGTGGTTTAAAAGACTTAGGGTTATTTTGTTCCATGAACGGAAATATTACGTGCTATAATCCTCATTACCTAATCCACCTGCAATGGAGGCGAGTGATGAATATTTCACTGTCTATGATATACACTTGATAAACGTGGTCGACATTCAGTGTTTAATGCTATCATCCATGTCTAGTGAACTCATAAAGTCTCATGAATACATGGATGATTATATCATGCTCAATAATATATTTTACCTATATCAAGAGAGATATAGATAGGAAAGGTTTTAGATAACCACAGAACTCTTTTAGAGTAAGTTTGTAGAGGGCGCACCAACTGGACCTCATGTAGTCAAAATCATTGGATACATTGAGCGTCTAGAGGTTATAGGGTTTAAATGCCCTGAAGAACTATGAAACAATATCATTATTACATCACTCTATTAGAGAATCACAATTTTTTTTGTTAATTTCAATATAAACAACATTGATAAGTCTCTCACAAATATACTCACTCTTCCTATCTAAGTTGATAAGGAAATGAAGCATGGAAAGCCTTCCATCCTTATGGTGAATAAAAGGAAAGGCCAAGAGAAGATCTCTAAGTCTAAATATTATTCAAAATTCACTTCCATTAATATAAATATAAAGGGTAAATAAAGGTAAAAAGTTTCTATTTGTTTCACATTTTTCAAGAAGGGCCACTAGAAGAAAAACTACACCTAGAAAAATAAGCAAGGGGAAACTTCAGGTGCATTTATTATTGAGTATAATCTATTGGTTTCTAAAAATTAGGTATTAGATAAAACTTTTGGTTCTAAAATATGTATTAAAATATATTTACTAAGTATATTCATAAATATTGACCAAGGGGAGGTATATATATAAACAACCAATAGATCTAAACTTACTGTTGTGGCTCTCAGGGACTACCACCTCACGTTGCTAATTAGAATGATCTTTTTTTTGAAAGGTTTTTATTATTTGAAATCCATCCATAAAAACATTATTTTTTTATCCATAATTGATAAAAATAGATTTATTTTGAATTTTAGGAATAAATGTTACTTATTTTATAAAGATATAATTTGTTATGGTAGGGAATGCACTACTGAAAATGTAATCTATACCAATGGTTTTAAACCATCGGTATAGGATAGGAAACCATTGGTATATCCTACACCAATTTTTCCACAAACCATTGGTATATCCTACACCAATGTTTCCATAAACCATCAGGTATCTAGGTGTGGGGATAGACCTATACCAATGGTTTTAGGGAAACCATTGGTATACGTGACCTAGATTCACATTTAGCCAATGGTTTCACTAAAATTTTGGTATAGGTCTATAACAATGGTTTAGAAAACCATTGGTATAGCCTTCTGTAACAATGGAAACCAAAAACACCTCCTATCTTGTCCTAGAACCAGAACACAACCCAAACACCTGCATCCATAACCCCAAACAACTGACAACCAATATAGAAAAATTTAGAAACAAATTAAACCATTGAACAAGTTATAATATACATTTAAAACAATACATATATGTAATCACATTAAAACATCAAATATTATGTGTCATAAATATCAGTAAAAATATAGAGGATAAATATCTCTCTCATTACAACCACTATCATCACCATAATAACTAATGCATTCATCACCATCACCACCTCCACCACCACTACCACCATCACCATTACCTCACCATTTTCATCACCATCACCATATCCATAATTTCCATCACTACTACCAAGAAACTCATCATCCCAACCACCATTAGGACCATTTTTAACATCACCTGGTGCATTATATAATGAATAAATAAAATTCATGTATAAAAAATTGAGTTGGTATCTAATTTATGTGATGGAAATAACGATTCCATAACTTTCATAAATTGATCATTGGCATTTTTACTTCATTCATGCTTCTTAAGGACTATTTTTTTAGCCACTATTTCCACTATACAAGACTTTATTACATATATATGAGTCACTTACAACTTTTTTCTACCAAAACTATTATAGGTATCCGAACTGGGCCAATATCTAGCAAAGAAAATAATCTTCCCTGGTTAAAAATATACTCTCCCATGGTGCTTATATCCTAATATTTGGTGAAAATAATAATTTGGACCAAAATTGAAAGCTTTCTACTCATAAAGGGCCTTCAAAGAACACCGTTTCAAATATAAATAAACTATTTAGTTAAAAAATAGATATTTAAATTTTAAATCAACAAAGTAAAACTTATGATCTGTTTTTGTTTTTGTTTGTTTATTGAACTTCCATATTTATTATTTCTACTCGAGCAAAACAATTTTACTCAAGGAAAACATCCTTCAATGTTCAATACCTACCACTATAATGACATTTAATGTTTTATAACATAAAAATAAAAATTATATTCATTGAATATAAATTATATAAAATCATACCAAATAATTCCTTGCACAATTTTATTATAAATGTACTTGATACATTTCAAAAAACTCATTTGGTTCATGGATAAAATACTAATAGAATTTTCATTTGTACTAATTTGAAAAAAACCTATAATTTATATGAATATATTTGGAAACTATATTTCAAATATCAAAACTAATTTATGAATTTATTTTATACATATAATCCCAATTTAATGATTCTACCAATAATGGTTTTTATCAAAAAAGTGTTATGGATATAATCTTTCACCATTGAGTGTCAAAATAAATTTATTGGGTAGTACCATCACAATATAAACCATTAAAACATGATGAAAAATAAAAAAATAAAAAATAAAGTAATTACATCAAGTGTATATAATCAACATAGTTTCTGAAAGTGAGATTACTTACTAAAAATCCCCATAATAAAAATAACATTTTACCTAGGTTCATAAGGTATGAAACATGATGGTTTGAGACTAAAGATAAATATCACCATTATATTTGAGGGTTTCTATTTTTCATGTAATAATTCTAATATTTCATGAACCGTAAATAGATATATGTTTTTATAGTGTCCTAGAAGTCCTAAAGTATTGTACTTTGTGTCTTGGGTGTTTTAAAAGTGTTGAAGAAGATCATAGAGGATTATTAATGGAAAATGGTTGTGTATTTTCATAATAAGTTCCAAAATTCCCATTTGAGTTAGGTATTATTATATAAAGGAGGATTACTCTATTAATTTGGAGTGGATTTAAATATATTTTTATGTGTTAAGTGATATGTCATCTGAAACACCAGTTTTATTGGATTTATTGGTAGTGGGGGTTATTTATTCTCAATACACAATAGTTTTTTCATGCACAGTTCCTGGATATTTTTATAGGAATCCTTGTATGGTAAAATAAAGGGAAGAAAGCTCATTTTTTAGGAAATGGGGGAAATATACCTCTTTCAAGAGGTTTTTATAATTGGTCACTAACTTACTAGGAGTGAAATGAAGAGGAAAATAACACTTGATCATAGTAGGGTATGTATTGAGTTAAGGTTTAAGGATAAAATGGAAGTTAAATAATACAATATTCTATAAAATAGGTTAAAATTGATTTTAAAATGGAAAAAATGGCAATAACAATTCATAGGATATTATATTTTAAATGACTAGACATTTGGATATCCATTGAATGAAACCAACCATGTCATTGTGAGTTCCTCACTATAATGTGGTGGGCGTCATTTGAATCTATCTATAAATTTAACCAAACCCTTTTTATGGATAAAAACATTTGGAATTATGAAAACTGAAGCTAACCACAAGCTCTCTATAGGTTCATCTTTGTCATTTCATTGTGGTTTTAAGGATTACGATTCTTGTGATTCTTGTAATCAATTCCTTTAATTAAAATATTCCTTTTTATTTATTTCATAAAATTTTCTTTATTTATATATCATTAATTATTCCCATGAGGCTATGGAAAAGGGGGTTTATTGGCTTTGTTGTGATTGGAAATGTTTTTGATTAGATTTTTTATCAGATAGGTCATTTGGTGAATCTCTTTATATTTTGTGGTAGATTGTATTTTGATTGTACTCTATATCAGTGCTATATTAATTAAAGAAAGAAATATAATTGGTGGATTCAATACGAAACTTCATATATACTATGTTTCAATGTGGAATTATAAAACATATGTTTTCAATGAGAAGATATTTAGAATTAAAAAAATATGTTTTCACTTGGTGGTCCTCATGGGGTTTAAATCCATGACCTCATCTCATAAAACCAATGCATTCTATATAAAATACAAACCAGGTGGTGAATTGATGCCTTCATATGAAAAAATTATCCTATTAATGATGGTGGTGGTGCAATTTAATTTTTAATTTTTTACATTTGTTCTGTAGATAGAGTTGTGCATGAAGATAAAGTATGGTGAAACTTTCATCAACAGTGTAAGATACTCAACAACTACCTAGAATATTAATGGAGATGGAGTGTCTTTATGTCTCATCTATAATATGTTGGGTCTAGTATTCATCACAAAAGAAAAAAGTCTTAAATAAAATTGGTGCAATAGGCCCAAAACTTCTTTTATAATTGAAAATATTTTCGAGTTTTTCATTTTATAAAAATTGTTTTAATTGAATTAATTTCCAAACATGAATTTCATTTAATTTATAATCAATAAAAATATATTATTCTTAATATACTTAAAATTTCTTCTTTCCTAAAGAATTTTTCTTGATGTTTTGAGTAATCCATATTTTTAATAATCTAATAGGTTAATTTCAAACTACACCCAAAAACCTTATTTTTTCATATGAAGTTGAATTTTTATGGGTATATTGGTTATATTATTTTGACCCTTTCTCCAAAATTTTGAACTGATTATATTTAAAGTGAATCCAAAACCCATGAATCTAAAAGGGACTTGGTAAGAAAGTCTAAGATTCAATCTACTGACCCTATTTAACCCAAGAAAAAAATAATTATTTAAGAAGAATATGAATAAATGGAATTCCAATAATTTCAAAATAATGATTAGTGCCTTAGAGAGTAGTATGGTTCAAGTATTCATAATTATGGAATCTATTCTTAAATGTTTTCATTTTTTTAGCTAGAATTATCTTTTCTGATTATTATTTTTTTGAGAATATTGATTCATATTAGGATATGTAGTTTAATATCATAGAAGGAATCTATACAGGCCTTGGAAACATTTTTAGCTCAAATTCGTGGATATAAAGGAAGACAATGAATCTACCATTAAAATAATATAAGAACTAGCTGTTGAGAGAGGTCATTATGGGTTGTGTCATTATTTCTTAGATGTATTAATAATAATAAAATAATTGATATAATAATGGGTATATGATAAATATGATGTGTATAGTAGTTATTAATAATATCAGGTAAATTCATTAATGAAATGCATAAAGGTTGATGATAGTCATAAAATTTTAGTTATTAATGTAGTTGGGGTTTAATGAATGAAGAGTTTTATTATTTAATATAAAAAATATAGTTTGGTTAGTAAATAAAAAATTATATAATATATAATAATTTCATAAAATGGGAATTTATAATAAATTTAATTTTTTTATGTGGTGATGGCATGTTAAGGTGGGTTTTGGTTAGTTTTTGGAGTTATTGTTACTGTGTATCAGTTAATATTAAGTGATCATTATAGGTTATATTAAAAAATGTGTTTAATATATAAGTTTATCCTTATGATAGGTTTATATGTAATATTATAGTTATTATTTAATGTTATGTTTTATGATTTAAATTAATATTTGGGTAACATTATATATTCTAATATGAGTCTATGGGTTCCTGGTGTTTCTAACAAATTAAATTTAATCAAAGTTTTTCAATTTTTCTATATCTCATTAGTTTTGCAGAATATATGTGCTTCTTTTTTTCAATGATAAATTGAGATATAGATCTTGAAATTGCATGATTTTTGTTGAATTGTAAATATTATATGTTTATATAAATTTCATACATCCATGGAAAAGTTTTAATCAGACACTTGGATGCTCTAAAAAATGACCAAAATTTTGA
Source organism: Viscum album (assembly GCA_963277665.1). Classification (NCBI taxonomy): domain Eukaryota; kingdom Viridiplantae; phylum Streptophyta; class Magnoliopsida; order Santalales; family Viscaceae; genus Viscum; species Viscum album. The sequence continues at coordinate 7,666,122 of OY728152.1, forward strand.
AATATTTTTTTATCATACAATATTTTTCCATATTATATGTACTTATGTTATTTAGACATATCATGTGATAAATAAGTTGGATTAAGGTATTTATTTATCCACTATAAATTTTATGAAATTACCTAAATATAAGTCAACGATACTGAAAGATGATTCTGCTGATTAAAGGTTTTAAAAATTCATTGAATCTTAAGATGCCAAGTAGTATTGATTTTCATAATTTTTATGTAATTAAATGTATTGATGAAAAATACCTAATTTCTCTCTTGTTCCAAAATATTTTTTTCACCCCAAAGTGTGGAGATACTTCATATTATCCTTTAATTTTTATTTATTTTTGATGATTCCAAAAAATTAATGTTCAATAATACAAAATAGAATATTAATGAAAATAATCATAATTTTAAAATAAAAAAAATAAAATTTGATTAATACATAAAACTAATCACTATTCCAATGAGAAATGATTTCAAGATAATGTGTTATTTGACACTCATTTAGGATAAATATACTCTATAAATACATTCCAACTCTAGTATCCCAACTGTTATACAACTCATGTTTATATTCTCTCCATAACTCACCTAATTCTATCCACCGTACAGTCCTCGTAGCCTCACCATCAAGAAAAATGATAAGGAAGATACAACCAAAATATTAATTCATATAAATAATATAATAATATAAAATTAAATCTAATTAATTTTCTTAACCCTATTTGATCCCAAGAATTACCCTTTATTTTATTTTCAAGGTGTCTCTAAGAGACTGGATTGATGAGAATGATGTCATAGTATTTGGGAAGCATCTCTATAAAACTCCTACATTATCTTCCATTTCTACCAATCATTTGATTATACTCATTTTACTAAACCATAACCTATGTGTTTTAGTTCCACACTTCATGCATGCATGTATTCCCATGCTACCTTATAGTAGAATATCTGGTTATGAAAGAATAAAAGACAAATATTAAATTAGAACATCTTATAATGAAAATAAATTATGATCAATTTTTTTACCAGGGTTCTATACATATACCTAATCTAGGATTATCAGTGGGAACTGTTGGATCCCTAATCTTTAGAGTATCATCGACCTATGTAGTAATGGTTTCCAATGTTTGCTCGTGATGAAAAATATGCTCGAGAGGTTAAGAATGCACTTGAGTAGAAGATAAAGGTTCATAAACATAAAATCATAAAGAGAATGAAATATTAGGACAAGGAGATGGAATAGACATATATAGAAAATGATAATATGGATGGGGAGTGGGAGTCATCATTAGATAATGAAAATATATATGAGGTTTATAAATAAATGGTGGTAAAAGTATAAGTGGGATAAATATCCCAGTTGCCTTTAATAGAATCCTAGGATAAGAAAATATGATATATGGTGTATCTAATGAAGGTTCTAGGTTTGATCAGGCATGGAGAGTGGTGCGAGTATCTCTAGCACCACCCTTATTGAATTTTCAGGCTAAACACTACTTCCACTAGGTTGGTCAGAGAATAGTTCTCTCCTTGGTTATGGTTTCGGGTTAAAATTACAAAAAAATTAATGAGATGACATAATATGTAATTGATATATATATATATATATATATATATTTGAAATTTTATACTCACAATAAGAACCATAGGAGTAATTACCATCTCTCTAATGAGGAAATTATTATCATTCATCCTCTTCCTTTGTATCTCTTCGATTTTTTTCATTTCCTGCATGGTAAAAAAAATTAATTAGAAATATACAAGTAATGTGTAATCCAAACAATAAAGAAGAGGTGACATGAATTAATTAACTGATACATATTTTCAATAAAAATAAAGGATACATAGTGACATAATATAATCATATAATATTTAATGAAAAGAATATCAAAACATAAAAGATGTGTCATAGAAAAATCAACATATCCTAATTAGCATGTTAAACATGGGTATGGTATAGTTTTATTATTATATCTTCAATTCGATCCAATTAAATTTTGGTTAGGTCATTTGGTTCATTTTGGTTATTTTATTATCTCATTTAGAAAATTTTCAGGTTAGTTTATTTGGATTTTTTTGGTTAGGTCATTAGGTTCATATTTTGGGTTATTTCATTAGTCCATTTGGATATTTTTTGGTTGGGTAATTATTAATCAATGTTATTGTTTTTCATTCTAATTAGTTTAATATGTTTTAGTATGATTCATATTTTTTTTATAATTGTATTATTAGGTTTTAATACTATTTGATTCAATATTATAAAATGAAACTCAAAGAAAATTTAAACCTCTTTATAATGAAAATGAAAATGAAGGTCAATTTGATATAAAATATTTGAAACCAACATTAAAGCAATTTTAATAGTACCAATATGAAAAACCCAAGTTGAGTTAAAGAAACATAAATTAGAACACATATGGATTATTCTATATATTACCCACTACAACTTCAAGTTCACAAACAACTCTAAAAATAGGAATACTTGAGTCATCATAAGTAATAAATTGATCTAGGCCAATGGGGGAAGTGATGGTGTCAATTTCATCCCCAAAATTATCAAAAATATGTCTTGGTATTAATTCAACAATGAAACTAAATTCATTACTCAGATGATCTTTCACATAAAAAACTTGTTTCTCAAATGATTCTAAAATATATGGATCATTGGTAACAAGAATTCGAGTCATGTCAATAACTAAAAATCCATAGTCATAAATAAGTATTCCATGTCTCATAATTGAATCAAAAAACTTGTATTCCATCATTGTGACTCGACCGCGAGAGTAATAATTCAATATTAATATTTTCTAAACAACTCTATAATAAGATACATTTTCATATTGAGGTATACTATCAGATAAACCAATGTAATAATATGTCGTTTCATTTATTATAACTTCATAATTTTGTATTATCATGTTCACTTCTCATTAAGTGATAATAAAATTGTACCCATTGATCACAATTGATTTTCATTCATAAACCATATAATTAGAACCAAAAGTCAAAGATATTATTTCTTCAAAGATAATGTCAGTAGGTAAAATCAATAACTAAAATATAAATTAATATTAAAATTAAATGAATATTATTTATTTTATTTTATTCCAGTAATACTTCTACCATAAATTTCAACCAAGTATAAAAATATTTGGTATATAAATTCTATATCCTTATCAAAGGTAATGAACAATTACTTCTATTTATAATTTATTTATGTTACCTACATAAAAAGATAGAAATAGTTTAACACATATGTAAAATTACATGGGATGAGATAACATATATATGTTCAATTTAATTACTTTATGTAGTCATCTAAAAAATCTAAGTTAAACAAGACCATGTGATGTGCAATCTCTAGCTCTTCAATGATTTTTGTAGTTAATATATATGATCTAGGAATTCACCATATTTAGGGAAGTAATGTAAAACTAGGTTAAATTTTATCATACTTCTATTCTTTATTTATCATTGGCTAGTTATATCTCATGGTCACATCAAAAAAAACATTAAAAATAAATCTATACATTCTTGATCAAAGTAACCTTTTACAATGGATCATTCATAATGATTCATGTTATAGAAATAATACTTCAATGTGTATATATTTATTTCAGTTGGATACACCCAATGAAAAGTAATAAGTCCTCCAAGAATTATTTTAGTTAAAATATGTATAGTTAGATGCAACATGCATGTGAAAAATAATGGAGGAAATTTTTTCTCTAACTCAAAAAAAAAAAATTAATGATACCTCTTCCTACATTTTTTGAAAGAAAGAGTTGGAAATATTTTTTAGTAAAAATATCTATATAAAAATGGAACAATAAAATAACTTCCACCCTTACATTATTAAATAGTAGATGATGGATTACTATTGGATTCAAATCATGAAGAAGAATGTGATAATCACGAGTCTTCAAAGATTTCAGCTTAAACTCTCTTCTATTGACATGTTTTGATATATTTATTGAATATCCATTAGGAACATTGATAGTCTCTATTACTTATAGAAATTTATTTCATTATGAAGGTATCACCATATAAGAATCACACGAAACATTCCATTTATTTTCACTACTACACATAGGATGAAATTTTATTCTGATACCCCAATCCAACAAGTCACAAAGAGATTGTAAATCATATTTTATCTTCCCCTTAACATTTAGAATAATTGAATGCAACATTTTAAATATAATTTTTTCAATGTGAATTATGTCTAAATAATGAAATAAAAAATTGGTTAGTCAATAAGGTAACTCAAATAAGATACTTTTATCCTTATAATTGTAATTATATTCAGTGAAAAAATTAACCCTCTTTTGACATTTTATCTGAAATTTTCCAAATGAAAAAATGACATCTTGTAATTAATTAAGTAAATTAGTTCTAGAAATACACTGAGGTGGATTTTAAATCTCCATGGCATTGTTAAAAATTCAATGATTATTCCTATATGGATGATCTATTGGAAAGAATCATCAATATACCATAAAACTGAAAATATAATGATATTTAAGCCTTCTAGATTGTGTATTATTCATCAAAATAAGATAGGAAAGTTTTCCATTTATTCTCCATCCAAACATTATTCCATAAACAGGAAAATAATTTATCATTCATATAAGTGAAACACACATATGTAATATGTCTTTAAAATAAGAATCATATGTGTGGACACCCACATTATAAAGATGCATTAACTATTTTATTAAAGGAAGAAAGTATACATGTATATCATTTCTAGGATCATAAGGTCTAGATATGAGTATACTCGATAAATTTTATGGTTTTTTCATATACATCCATGGAAGAAGGTTATAAATGTATATGAAAACTATCCATGTTCTATGAGAAGTAAGCATTGGACCAAATAGATTAAAACCATCACATAATAGAATCAACCTCACATTATGCACCTTAGATAAAAAATTAAGATATCGAGCATCAAATGTCTTCCATGCTAATCCATCTACAAGATAAATGAACTTGTTATCATCCTTATTTCTACCAGTATCACAAAATCACATATTTGTTGTTATTTTATTAGACATGAAAAGACTTTGGATTTTGGAAATAAATGGAAAGTGACACATTACTTTATATGGAACATGAGATGGAATTCCATAAGAATTTTACTTCCATAGAGATGTATCATATTTTATTCAATAATTTAGGCTTGCAGTTTCCTCAAATCTAGAATATTTTAGGAAAGCATGAATTTTATTTTCAAAAAATCCAAGTTGGTCAATTAAATTCCATGCCATATAATGGTTTGAGGGAATATGTGAATAATTTGTAAGTAAGTTCTTAAAAATGGTAAGAATATAATAGATGGTATTATTAGAAATTCCATATATGGTTTTCTCATGAAACAATCATATTAAAAATTCTATCCTTTTCATTTTACCACATTGCTGATATACTAGAGTTTTGGTAGCATCCTTTAATTTTTTCACCTTGTAAAAATAATTATTTTCATAACATGAATCATGTGTACTCAGATCATTATCTTATTGAATTTTCATAATTTCTTTTTCATTATGATTAATAAATGGAAACCTATCATACAATAAATTCTCCAATCTAGTCCTCTCTTTTAGATCATGAAAATTTTGAGACGGTCTTTTCTCCCCATTATGATACCATACATAATAATTTGTTTAAAAAACAATTTTTTATATGGTAGCTAAATTCTTCACAACTTAACCAAGGTCTTATAATACCATTATAACATGGGAAGTGTATAAGAGTTATATATGAATAATTTTTAAATAAAAAATAAAAAATATCTCTAACTTGTTTTGAAAATCGCTTGAGACCCGATCAGTTTCATACATCCAACTCCTATCCATTCTATTAAAAAATGTTTTATGTCCTATCATAAAAGCAATGAAATAATATTGAATCCAAATCCAAAATATATGTATAGATACTATAATTGTTTACTTTATATAAAATGAAAACTGTAAAATTAGTCCATATGGTAATTATAATATAAAAGACAAAAAAATACTATACATATATATACAAAAATACTATATATATAAAACTATAATATTGAATTCAATTTTATCAATGAGTAATAACTAAACATAATACTACAAAAAAAAAATATAGCATAACTGAAAAACTAGTCCATATGATAATTATAATATAAAAGAAAAAAATGTATTATTAAACACAAACTGTGGAATATATAGTGTTATAAAGCTCACAAGTTACAAACTAAACATGGAATCAATTGAGGTTGGTCAATAACTAGATTATATTAGTAGTAAAATAAGTAACTTTTTATTATGGAATAGGCCATATAAAATTCTTACTCAAAACAACCCACACAAGGCATAAGGAATAATAAAAACCTATCTTTTTTACATATCAAATGAATGAAAATGATCATTTATATAAATATGTTTTATACATAATTGAAATAATTTAAGAAATATTTTCATTTAACAAAAAGATTCCATCTATATTTAACTTTTATAAAAAGAAGACCAATCTATATATTTAGACCTGTAATGAACCATCTTGGGTTGGCCTAACACATCAACCAATCTAGCTTTCCACAAGGCTTTAAGTGTGCCTTTCCATATGCCAGAGGTTATTAAACAACAATGAGGGTCTAGAAGATACAGTGGAGAGACTATAACCTCTAGTCAGAGTAAAATAAAAATGTAAAATAACCAAAATCATACATAGGGGTAAACATCAAAGTACACATAATAAAAAACTGAAACTGGAGAATTCTATAATAAATAGAATGCATCATACAGTCATATAGGCTCAAAAGTATGAAAAAAATACAAAAATTGGTCACCCATTGGTCCGACCACATATACAAAATAAATATAATAAAAATAAATACAATAGGATTTAATACCAACACCGATCGCAACCACATACCCGGTATCTACGATTCTCGAGCTATACTAGCCTTATCCTAAGAATCCATATGAGCAACTTCACTCAATCAAGAAACACTGGGACTTGGCCCCATCTACCACGCAACATGTTCTCAAAACTAAAAGCATAGATCAAATCTACATGCACAGCAAGGTAAACATGTAGGGGGTGATAAATAAATCTTTCTAGGAAACCCCAATGGTTGACCTATAATATTATGTCATAACAAGAACACACACACACAATATGACCAGCCTAGCTGAAGACTAATAATAGCTAGAATAAGGGAACAAATACATAAGAAAAGGGGAAAAGAAAAAAGGAAAACATCCAGTCATGTGTTATAGTATGACACATGAGGTAAATCTGCCCCTACTCTGGCCCATGCTAAAGGATTTACAGTATGTGTCTCACCCTACCACATGAAAACTAGAATGTATGCTAGATCCACCTAGAATATCCAAGATATATAAATGCATCAAGCATTAATGCTCAATCCAAGGGAATAAACATAAGAATACACGTGAAAAATGAATCTAAAAGGTTTTAGGACTCTAATGGAATGATCTGAACTAGTGACAATAACATCTAGGTCAAAATAATTAGATAACCCGTTGGTCCTGAAGGTCATAGAAAATAAATTAGACACCATTTATGGACCCAAAAAATATTTTCTTAATATATAAAACTTGGATAAACCAAAATCCATGGCTTTGAGAGCATAAACGTATCCAAAGTACACAAAACCCACTACTTGAGTTCCTCAACACCTAACGATCCCAAAGCCACACTAGTTAGGGTGTCACACTATACTAGATGGGGGTTTAAATCATTCATATTTCCCATTTTATCCCTAATCCCATCAAAACATATCCAACTGACAGAGTAGAGAACCAGATCATATCTCAAGGCCAATTCCCAATCTAAGAAATCCCAATGGTCTCCTCCTCAAACCAAATTACTGAGTAGAAAATTCCTCAAACATCATGAAAAAAGGCCAACCGAACATGGGATGATCCAATATTGAACCCACTATCCAAAATGCTAAACTAGTAACACCAATCAACTCTTGGATAACAAAGCATGGGGCCTCTCTTAGAACCATGGATCTCAGCATCCAACAAATATCCACAATGGGCTCCCAATGACCCACCTTAGGGCCAAACCAAAACTTGGGGCTCCCATGGTCCCTAAGGTCACAACATAAAGTGACGTCCAACTAGGGAATCCCCTATTACACCCAATCTCTTAAGACACACCTATATAAACATCCTTAAATATCCCATAATTCATAGAAAAAGTAGGATACCCTATGATGTGTTCTTCTAGCTCATCCAAATCATTGGACACAACCAGTATAGAAATAACCCAAATAGCACTCAGCAGCCTCCCACTTATCCTCAATCAACAATGAACCTAACATGTATCCAAATAAAATCCTTCCAACCAAGGAATTCACAACAGTCTCTGTGAAAACCCAAAATAATTACCCTACTAGGGATCCTTGAAACAAAAAAAACTTAGGGGAAAATACAATGTAAGAAAATCATAACCTTATTCCCTGAAAAAAAAACCCATCCACTAGAACCAAATCACCCAAAAGTGTATCTAAATAATGCCATTCCACTTAGAAATCCTCAAAAGATGATTATAAAAACCACTGATCACTCGATCAATAACCATCCCAGTAGGGAATCCTCAAGAATCCCTTAGACTCATCTCAATTCTTAGGGACACCCGGCCATAACTACCATCCAAATGTGTCTACCCAGCCCAGAGTATCCAATAACTATAATCCTTAAACACATAATCTAAACCTAAAATTCTCTAAACTTGAGAAACTATACCCAAAATGTAGGGATGAACCAATATATCTATAGATATACAACTAGATAATATATTCTAGAATCTTTCCAAAGAAACCAACAAATATCACCATGTTACACTCGACCTAGAACGAACAACAAGCTCACTACTTGGGCCTCAAAACTCTCAACCCAACCCTTATGAGTATTATGAAACCAAAACTCAAGGAAATCCTCTTGAAAATTTATCCAATACAAAAAAATCCAAACATCCTATAAAAACTAAAAAATTACACAATAATGATCTACGTGGAAAAATGCTCAGAATGGACTACTCACAAGTCCAATTCCGACACCTGGGTAAAAAATAGGAAAAAATACTAGGCCATAAAAGGTACATGACATGAAAATGGGGGTACATTGTGTGTTACCCTAAAGGTCCTCCTTGGATGTGTGTCTCAGGCCACTTGGCATTTACTTTTCTAAAGTGAATGATGTGTATACCTTGTACACGGCTCCCTCATGGGTACCTGCTCGTGTACCACATCCCCCACTCAGCATGTACACTGCCAACTAAATAGAATGTACCACCATATTCATATCATGTACCACACATGGGGTCCCCACTGTATACCTGTACATGTACCACCCCCTGGGGTTAGGCCACGAACAATATATGACCACTAGTCTTGTACCTCACACGAGGTCTAGCTATGTACCCCACATGACCATGTGCCCCAACACACCTTGAGTCACCACTACATGACGTGTACCCATTATACACAACATTTAGTTCAAACAAATTTATATTAAAATAATAAGAATAACACATGGTGTGTTTTCTCTAAACTATATGCCGTACACATGGGTATTCTTGAACAGAAAACCCTCAAGACATCCAGAAAATGCCCAATTTCACCCCAAAATCCACAGATTGACCCACATGGGGTCCCCAAAAACCCATAAAAGTCTTTAAAACTTTAAAAACTATAAAATTGGTATTTATGGTAAAACATTAAAAACAAGACTACCTCTAGGTGGAAACCCCAAAGCTTTGCACTGACCCGTGATCCGTAGCTGCCACACGACAATTCAACACGACCCAAGCTCCCCAACGATGCCTCCTCCTATACCTATCTCAGACTAGTGACATTGATAGGGGGGATAAAAATATGAAAAAAATCCAAAGGATTAATAGAAAATTAAATAATAAAATAATAAAAAAGAATAGAAAATAAAAGGGGCTTAGGCTAGTCCCTGGCGCCCGATGCAAGGTTATGCCACACCTAAGAAAAATTAAATGTTCTAGACTCAAACAAGGAGATGGAATCCAAATATGATGCTCCATTTAAAATATATCACTAAAAAACACACAAATAAATAAATAAATAAATAATTAATTAATTAATTAAATATTAAATATTCTGTGAAAATTTGAACAACTCAGATTTCCACCAAACTCATGTCCTAGGGTAAACAACCTATTCTGGTATTAACAAAGTGATCAAAAAATTATCCAAGATCATCTCATAGTAATATTTACTATTTTTACCCTGAACACTCCTAAGAATAAAAAAGGTTCAAATATATCTTTATTTTCACAACTCATGATGATGCGGGTCATTACAAAACCATATATAACATTTTAAATCCAAACATGTTTAAGACTTGAAATGAATAATTTCAATTATTAAAATAAAAAATTTAAATGAATTATTTTATAAACCCATAATATATTAATTTTTTTACTACAATAATTAATTATATATTTACATAATATATCACACAAAACAATAGGTTCATATTATATTTATATATAAGTAGTGAATAATTAAATTAAAAAAAAATTACATCACCCACAATCAGATATATTATGCAATACAATAACAGATATAATCAAAACTAACTTTTTTTTCAATAAATATAGAATAATATAGAAATAAAAGAATCAAAGTTAGTGTTTTATACCTATAAATAAATGAAAATGATTCTTGGAATAAGATATGATATATTTGGAACTCACCAATTTGATGTTCAAGAAAAATGGAATCAAAACAAACAGTGAGGAAAAATATATAAGCTGGGGAAGAAAATGGAAGGGTGTAACTCGTAGGTTTGAATATGGATGGGATTCAAATGATATGAAGTGGAGGTCACGTGGTTGGGATTTGTGATGAAGGATATACCAATGATTTTTTAAAACCACTGGTATATCTTAATATATTCTAATGATTTCATGAAATCATTGGTATAACCTTACCATATACTAGATATACCAATGGTTAATCATAACAGTTGGTATAGGGGGACCTATATCAATGGTTTTAGAAAATCATAGGTATAGGTATATCAGTATATCTCCCATTTCTAACAGTGATATTTAAATAATGGTCTTTATGTGTTGGATTACACGAACCAAGTAATGGAAATCGAGAAAAAAACTACATCACATGAATCATACCACAACTAACTATGACATCACTAAATAGGTCATGTAAATAAAAATAATTTAACTAAATTCCACCAAGATAGATATTAATATTCCTTTAAAATAAAACCACTTGGTGTATGTCACGTGTTTTTATAAGGAAAAATGAAAATAATCCCCATTTAGTGGAAAAGGTGAAGGGGCCAAGGATCTTCTTGAATTAGTTCATAATGGTATATGTGGTCCATTTATAGTTTAAGAAAGGGGTGGGTACTCATAATTCATAACTTTTACTGAATATTTTAGTAGATATAAATATGTTTACTTGATGAGGTATAAGTCAGATTCCTTTGAAAGATTCAAGGAATAAAAGAATGAATTTTAGAACCATCTTGGTAAAAAGATTAATAACATTTTCTCAAACCATGTAGGGGAATATCTTAACCATTAATTCAATGATTATTTATGGTAGTTTGGGATTCTATCTCAACTCAATCCTCTTTATATACCTCATTGGTATGGTGTAAATGAAAGGAGGAAAAACAACTTGTTAGACATGGTGAGATCAATGATGAGTTATGTGAGTCCTTTATTATCCTTTTGGGGATATTTGTTATAAAAAATAGAATATATACTAAACCAAGTTACAACTAAAGAATAAAGTGGTATTATATATGAATTTTTTCATGGAATAAAAACCATGTTGTCGAATTTACATGTTTGGGTATATAAAGTATTTGTTAAGGCCTATTATGGTAACAAATTTACTTGCTGAGCCACAGAGTGTACCTTTATAGGATACCCTAAGTAAACAAGGGGTTATTACTTATATGAACCCTTAGAAAAAAATATAATAATGTAAAGACACACCATATTCCTTGAGAGGAAGAACATATCTAAAATAGATAGTGGGATAAATATATACATTGATGAAGTCTATGATCAAGCTATACAAGATTTGAAATAAGAAAAAATTACAAAAATCCCCATGGAAGAGAATTTTCTAGAGACACAAGTATTATGTATAAATAAAAGAGTGTTAGAGAACCTGAAACATATGGTTTTTTACTCACCAAGGATGGTGAATCATTATTAGTTGATAATAATGATCTTGTAAACTATAAGGAAGTAGTAAGTGACATAGAAGTTTCTAAATAGAAAGAAGTTATGAATTATTAAATGGATTCCATGTACCAAATTTTTTTTTGGATTTTGGTAGATCCTTATATGGATGTAAATCTAATTTGTTTTAAATGGGTATTCAAGAAAAAACTGGACATCAATGAACAAGTCAATATTTATAAACACAACTGGTAGAAAAAGGGTTCAAATAGTTTCAAGGAATAGAATATGAAGAAATCATTTCACCAGTTTCAATGCAAAAATCCATCAAAATTATACTTGTCATTATATCTTTCCATGACAATGAGTTTTTTTTAAAATGGATAACAAAATAACCTTCCTTAATGGGAACCTTTTGGAAGATGTATGTATAATAAAACCTAAAGGATTTATGTATCCAAATGATTCCAATAAGGCATGAAAGTTGCAAAGATCCATTTATGGATTAAAGCAATAATCTAGGTCATGGAACATTCGATTTGATGAATCCATAATTTAATTTGGTTTCATAAAGAATGAATTCCAACCTTGTGTCTATAAGTAGTTTAGTTGAAATGCAATCATTTTATTTTTAGTATATGTCAATGACATACTACTTATTGGAAATGAAATACTAGTTTGATAGTCTATTAAAGCATGGTGGAATAAATGCTTCTTCATAAAGGACTTGGGTGAAACAATATATATTCCTAGGATCAAGATCCATTGTGATATATCCAATATGCTACTCGGTCTAAGTCAAGTTATATAAATTGTCAAGATACTAAAGAGATTCAATATGGAATAATCTAGGAGGGTATCGTTTCCAATTTTACATTTCATTCATATTTCTAGGAAAATATATCCTTAGAATCATGGATAAAGATAGAGGATGGAAAGGATTCCATATTTTTTTTGTGATTGGGTCAGTTATGTATGTTATGAAATATACTAGGATAGAAGTCCCCTACACCTTGAGTGTGGTATGAATATATTAACCAATCCTAAGAGACTTACATTGGATGATAGTCATGACTATCCTTAAGTATCTGAGGCATACTAAGGATATATTCCTAGTTTATGGAGAAGATGACGAACCAATTATCAAAGTATAGGAAAATTATAGCTTCTAAATAGATAAATTTGATTTGAAATCACATACGTGATACATCTTCACTATGACTATAGGTGTTGTGATATGGAAGAGATCAATGGAGTCTATGGTAGTAGATTATAAAACATATTCTATGTATATTGTGGCTTTTAAGGCATCTAAAGAATCATTTTTGATACACAACTTTGTCAAAGATATTGATGTGGTACCTAGAAAAAAACATATCACACTCTATTATGATAATAATGTAGTGGCGACTCTTGTTAAGAATCCAAGGTCACATAAGAAGATGAATAATATACTTGAAAAGTATCATATCTTGAGACAATTTTCTTATAGAGGTAAAGTTATAGTTAGAATAATATCCATGGAAGAAAATGCAGTAGACCCCTTAAATAAATCCTTGACTTAGTAGAAATATGATCATCCTGTGAGGTCTTTCAAACTAAAAGTCATATGCACATGGATCTAGTCCAAATGGGAGTTTTTTAGAGTCGGTGTTCTAGAACCAACTATTTTTTTACTTTTATTACATGTATATTCAAATATTTGAATAATAATAAAACATATTATTACATATTGTTCATTGTTCTATATGAATTTGATGTGATAATGTATCAGAGTATCCATCATTTATAAGGTCATAAAAGCTCCCCTTTATGATGGGAGCCTTGAAATGCTGTGAATATATTCTTAAAACTGGTTCTGTGGTTAGATAAAATTCTATTATGGGGAACATATTATGTTGACAGTTAGGTTTGAGTACTCGAAGAAGATGAGACTTCTTCTCATGAAGTTTGTACTTGGTAATATCCAAGATGGAATATTATGAGAACATAACCACCAATATTAAATCTTCATGTTTATGTTTCATCATATATTCATATCCTCAATCATTCATAATGATCCTTTGACTTTAATATTATCATTAATGAATGTCACAAATCACGTACTTAGATTTACTGACAAAAAATGTGATTCCATATGTTAATGGTAAGTAGTATACATTGGGTGTGTCACAAATGACATGTTATTAATGGATAGTCCAAGGAAGGATTTTTCTATTTCATCTTCATGGAAGATGATATCTCAACCCTTGTATTGAAGTGGAATCATAAAATTAAATTCCATGGACACAGTGTAATGATGGGTTTATTTTAGACATTCAAATAATGATATATCGATCATATAGGTTGATGAAATAGATGTAAAAATTACTTGATGAGATATTTAAATAAAGAGATTATATTAAACAACATGCATTTGTATATAGTTGTCAACATTAAGACACTAAGTTCTTTCTCTTGGGTTCTATGTCCCATTGCTAGATAATAATCTTGGAATTTAGACAAGCCCTACTGATGCCAATGAGAAAGAATCCTATAGGGTTACACACTAAGTGTTTACATTGATCTCTATTAAATTACTTTTAAATTAAATTAATGAAAGAAATATTATTTTCAAGATTGAGAAATAATTTTATTCATGTTTTATCAATCGAAAATATTAAATAAATATTTATTCACCAGATTCTAAATAAAATATATTTATTTTATTTATTGGATATTTAATAAATACATGTTCACCATATTTTGAATAAAATATTTATTTATGAATAAAATATTTAATTAAATATTCATTTGAGTATTAAATAAATGCAGAGGAAGAAGATTGGACCAATATTGTATCTGGTGATAAATATTAATTATCAAATTGGTAAAATACTATTTATCGGTGCACCATTTAGAGCATTCCATAACATAATAATAATATTATTTTATGTGGAATGGGGGTAAGATTAGGTTTATTATATTATTTAAGGGCTATTGTGAAATTAAATAATAATTTAACCAAAACCCTAAATCTATAAATAGATGATTACGTCTATTATGTAGGGTTAATCAAGAATTGAGAATCATTTAACATAATGAACTTATCTCTAAAATTCCTAATTCTATACTCTTCTCAAGAACTAGAAGATAAAGAGATAATCCTCTAAGACCAAAAAAACTAGAAGCAATTAGGAAGAACAACAAAATATGATAGATCCATCATGATAGAACCCATAATTATATCAAAGTTTCTCAGAGATCAATGGATCACATTTGGATAACCTCCAGAAGGATTCTATACTTGGATCCTACCCGTGCAATGATGATAATTCAAAAAGGAGTTTTCAAGTAATCAATAAAACCTTCAATGAAATATCCTAAGATGAGGTAACCTTTAAATAGATATAAATTAAATTAATTATAAATTTAACATAAAAAATATCCTCTCTCTGAGGTTCAGGTATTTCTATGTCAATATTCAATGGAAAAAATTTATTGTTCATGATGTTTACATATTGTATAATTAGAAAATAATATATAGAATCAAACAAAACATTTATGGTTATACTCCCACCAGGCTCTTCCAATGTTTATAAAACCTTCACATTTAACCCATTACTTTGGTAAATGGTCATGTTATTTTTTAACTTCATTCTCTTTAGGATGTTAAAGTTCATTTAAGGTCAAATTATTAAGTTATACTTAAATATCATCAATTTGAGGATGAGTTTTGGGAAAATTATCAAAAAATTTGATGTGAATTGACTCTTAAATGGTCTTGGTCCTTTTATTGAAAACCTGATAATATTTAATTGGGTTTTAATACCCAATAAATACACCTTTATCATATTTAGGGTCTAATTTTTCTAGATTATCTTTTGTGTTAAGAATAAAAAATTTACAAAAAAACACCTTAAAATAATTAACTATGGGTAATTTACCTTTCCAAATATCATAATGGGTATTTTTAATAAAGGGTCTTAAAAGTACACAGTTAATGGAATATCATGAGGTATTAACCTACTCATCCCAAAAATATTTAGGGAGCTTAAATTAATTAAGGAGAGTTCAATAAATTTCTTACAAATTTTGATTCTTTATTTCAAAAAATCTATTTTTAGGGAGTTCTAGGAGCGAAAAACGAATGATGATACCCTTGAAAAACACAAAATATTCAAAATCATTATTTTCAACCCCCCCCACAAGATCAATCCAATGGGAAATAATCTTATACCCGTTTTTATTTTCAACCTTCTTAGTATATTTAATTAATACTTTACAATCCTTACTTTTGTGTTCCAAGAAATAAACCCAAGTAAATCTTGTATAATCGTCAAAAATTAAAAATGAGTAAGGTTTACCTTACATAATATCCCTGTGGTCTAGTCAAAAAAGATATAGGTTTATAAATAAATGGTCTATAGAGTTTGAAACTTAATTTTTATATTTAAAGGATGACTTGTATTTTGTATCAAGTTGATATGGTTCACTCACAATGTCATATTGGAAATTTAATTTCAGTAAATCTCATACTAGATGTTTCTGATTAATTTTAAAAAGTGAGTGTGTGATAAAATGAAGAAAGTATATATTATATATCCACAAATAACTATATTTTAAAATTTAACATTTAAAATTTTATCTTATAAGGAATTTCAAATCAATAATTTTAATATTTTAAAATCTAGAAGCAGAAAAAAAATCCATGGGAATCAAAAAATTTTCAAACATTATTTTCAAATGAAACTTTAAAACCACTATCACAAAATTTAATAATGATAAGAAAATTATGATTCAAAACTTTAATACATAAAATTTCTTTAATAATATTGGATTTTTAAAATCCATTAGTACCTATACTGAAAAACTTACTCCTTGAGTTGTCACCAAATGTGACATGGCCACTATCAAGCTCTTTAAGTTGGTTGAACTTAATGTGGTCACGACACATATGCCTCAATAACTCACTATCCATGTACCAAGTGTCTCTTTAGGAATTACTCTTGAGACATTTTTAATATAACATAATTAAGAGACTAAGGATTTTGGTACCCAAAATTTGGGTCAAAAAATGTTATCCAAACGATATTTTGGAACCAATAATTTCTTTGAATTTTTTTCTAGAATATAAATTTGAATAAATATAAATGTATTTTGGCCTTAAATCATGATAATTTTTTCAATTGTATTCATAAATAAGGTTATTTATTTTTCTACAATAATTTCAAAAAATTATATTGAGTGATACCTTTAATAAAAGTGGAATTTTTAGAATTTATAAAGGATCTTGCTTTATTAGAGTAACAAATCCTGTAAGCACCTTTCCCATTCCATTGGGAACCCAAAAATTAAATCTAATTTCTTCTTACCTTGGGTGAAATTGGAAATAAATTCTTTGAAATATTTAAATTCATTTTCCAATTTTTCAATATTAGGTTTGTATTTTAAATAAACCCTTATATTTTTAAGTTTATTTAATTATTATTTCAAGATTTCATTTTCCTCCAATAAAAAATTGAATATTATTTCTTTATTTTCATAATTTTTTGGAATAAAATCCCTGAAAGTTTTATTTTACTTATTTATTTTTTCATTTTCTTTGATAAATTGATCTTTTTCAAAAACAAAATGATTGTATTTCTTTTTAAGATCATTTAATCTCAAGTTAAGGTAAAAAATCCTCTTGTAACTGAACTCTAGCATATCTTAGATATTTATAATTTAAATGGATATAATATAAATAATAAGTGGAAGAATTTACCTCTTATCTCACCTTAATATTGGCTATAAGACACTTGGGATTCCATAACTTGTGGAGGTTAATGATAGAGAGTGACCACTTTTACTCCATGTTTATGCCTTGATATCATTCTTACTTTATTTTTTTCATTTATCTTATTTTTTAGAGTGGTACACTCAGGTTTTATTTGTCCCTTTTTGTTACACTCATAGCATGTTACCTCTAGTTTAGTTTGTTCCTTCTCCTTCTTTTCATGATGGTATTCCTTATTCTTATTGAATAAATTATTTATATTTTTAGCAAGATCAAAAATCTCCTATTCACTTATAAAAGATTTATCATTGTTATATTTAAAGGAATTAGTCTTCATCTCCTTAACCTGTTTTATTTCCTTCTCACATTTTCTCTTTATTATAATATCATAGGTCGTGAGTGACCCAATGATCTCTTTAACTATCATAGTTTTTATGTCCTTCACTTCTTGTGTTGTCTCTACTTTGGGTGAGAAATAACTAGGTAAGACCCAAAGGATATTCTTCATAATAATCTCCATTTAAAGAACATCACCTAAATACCTCCTTCTATTAAAAATATTAGTTAAATAGGTAAACATTTCAGTTATAGACTCATTAAGATTCATACTAAAGCTTTCAAAATATTGGTGATACATATTAAGCCTAGAACCCTTTACTTTATTGGTATCCTCATGTGAAACTTCTAATAAAATTCAAAATTACATGTGTGATTTTACACATGGAAAATTTATTAAATTAATTCCTATATAACTTGTAATGTATAGAATTCATGGCTTTACCATCAAGCTTAAAATCCTCTATATCATCAGGGGTCCAATTTTCTTATTTTCCTTAAGTGGGGGTATAGATATGGATACCTATTATCTAATCCATATATCCAATAATCCCATGAAAGGAGAAGTTTTTATTTTCCAATAATAATAGTCTCATCCATAAAAGTATGGATATTTACCCATTGAGTTTACTTCTAAATAACCTTTTGTATTTTACGTATATCCCACCTCTAATTGATTATTCCTTGAAACAGGTTAAGGTTTTGAAATCAAGGTCCGCTCTGATAATAATTTTTGGTTGGATTAAAGATGGAAAGAGGGGGGGGGTTGGATTTAATTTTTTTTATAAATTAAAACAAATATAGAATAAATAAAAAAAATTAAAGAGATAAAATAAAATTACAAGAGTTAAGCACAAAGGAATGATAAATATTAAAGATAAAGCACAAGAGTTTGATAAAGGAATTCAAAGACAGTCTATAAAGGGACCCCTATATCTCCTCCCATCAATATTTTTTTTAGATATTTGGGTTTAAACCCTTGTATTTATTGGTATACAAGAAAAATTTTACAATAAGTAATACTATATATTTTTAGTGGTTGTAGTCAGAAACCTGATTACATGGTTAGTATTTTAGTGGTTATGTATAGAAACCCAAATCCCCATACTTTTAAGGCAGTATGAACCTACCCCCTTATACTCAAATGGTAGTGAGAACCCAATAAAATAAAAATAATTGGTTTTATTATTAAAAAATATTTAATCCCACATACAATCCTATAATAAGAATTTATAATAAGAAAGAGGGGGAGTATGTGAGATAATTTTAAGAGAGAAAGAGAATGAGAACAAAAATGACACAATGGATCTCTAAAATGATCTTCAAGGTAATTGGAATAATCCAAGCACCCTTGGGGGGGGGGTGTATTTATAGCCTATGATGGATATAAGATTATTATATACATGTTGGGGGTTGAATAGAGTTATTGGGAGGAGAATTAATGTTACAGAGACCATACCCAATGGTTATTATTTTTTTGTCTATCTGGGCACCACCGACTAGCTAGTGTCACCAACCATTTAGTGGCACCTAGATAGAACTGATATTCTATCTATATACCACCTGACATCTAGTTTGGACCACTGGGTAGCCACTGGTACCTGTAGGTGGAGGACTCTAGGATGGCCCTCCATGATCCTCTTGATCCCTCCATATGGTATAGAAAATTCCTGAAAAAGTTTAAAAAAAATGGTGAAATTCATGAAATGAAATGGTTATGAACACAATTGGGTGTTTTTGATCATTAAAACCACCTAAGAAAGTGAGGTACAATATAGAATCCCTCATCACCTAATAAATGACAAAGAGTTTGATAAATTCAGTCCCTTATATTAGATATGAATCAAACGATTCTTATCATCAAGAATCAAAACCAAACATGAAAAGGAGATAAAAAGGGGTCACAAAACAAACTCCCTTTGAGATACCTATCAAATAGGGATCTCACTGTAACAAGAGTACAATAAACTCCTCATAAGGTAAAGGTATATAATCACACGACATCATCGAAATCATATTAATCAAACCAAGTTCAAACATATTATCTCAAAAAATCAATCATTGAAAAACTTCAAAAATTGAACATAGATCTATGACTCACATTCCCAAGTACACTATTTTATGCCACCATGTCACCACAAGACATGAACTAAAAGAATAACACACCCATAAAACATCTTCTCCCAATGGTCCGAAATCCCAAAAGGATGTTACTTAAATTTTTCATCATCTTTAACTTCCAACTCACTCCATTCAATAAAATAGGATTCATCATGAAGATACTGAAGAAATTAAAACATTTAGAAAATTTTATGGAACTAATCTATCTATGGTGGAAATGCTAATCGATACACAGCTTCACTAACATTACCCATCATCTTGAAAGGTTTAATAAATCAAGGATAATTCTTACCACTATGATCAAACCTCCACTTACCATAACATGGAGATTACTTTAAGAATACCTGATCTCTAATGTCAAACTCAAAAGGTCTCTTCATATGATTAGCATAGGACTTATGAAAATCATAAGCTTCTTTCATTCACTCATGAATCACTTGACCCATCTCAGTCATGATCTAAACAAATTTCAATCAAAGAATTACTGACTCTCCAACCTTAGCCTAATAGAATAGAGATATGAAAGTTTTTCCATACAATGATTCAAAAAAATCCATACGAGTGGTTGATTTATGGATTTTATTTAGGAAAACTCAACCAATGGAAGGTTATTTACCCATGAACCCCTAAAATCTAGAATGAATTCATGGAATATGTCCTCTAAATTCTAGATAGTACTTTTCATATAATCATAAATATATGGATGAATATCCATGATGAGGCATAATTGAGATCAAAAATAATTTCAGAGACTCTTCCATACTCTAGAGGGAAAATGAGGACCATGATTAGAGATGATAATCCATAGAATCTCCTCCAAATTATGCCTCAAAATTAAATAAACTATGAACAAATCCATAATTTACAAAATTTATTTGAATTCATCAGACTATCCATGATTATATAGATAACATTATACCCACTCTGATTTTAGGGTAATCCAGTTATGAAATCTATTTAAATGTTCTATCACTTTCACTGAGGGACATTTAGTAGTTGTAGTAACCCATTAGAAACACAATGTTAATTTTTCTCATTCTGGAAAACCAAACATCATGATACAAACTCCATGACCTACCTATTCATCCATGGATGCTAAAACTGATTCCTTAAGGCATGATACATCTTATCCACATTGGGATTAAATTCAAAGGGAAAGTTGTAAAACTTCTGGAAAATTACTACACGCTTTAAATGATAGAACAAAGAGACTCCCCTGAAAAAAAACTCAAGGTCGATCATCCTAAAAAATTCCCTCAAGGGTATCCTCATAAAAAATATGATCCCACAAAAAATACTCCTCAAAATCCCCCTACTTATATTATTCAACATGTTTCACGAAGGATGAATTCACTATCATTTAGTAGTGATTGTAACAACTTGATATTTTAGAATGATTTATTTTTAATAATTTTGATGTGTTTGATAGATTTTGGTGAATATAAAAAAAAATTATGTAAATAATTATTTATTAAAGTTAAATTAATTATTAGATAGTTAAATTAAATTTATAAGATAAATGAATTTATTAAAAAGGGTTAAATTAACATGAGGGAATACCATTAATTCTTGAGAATATGTTTTTGAACTAATTGGTTAAATTCTGAAATTTTTAGGAATAATTTCATTATTTTGATATATTGATTTAATAATTGATAAAATAAATTAATTATATCCAAAAAATGGTTAATTAATGACAAATAATACTAGTATAATAATTCTTGGTTAAATAGAAATGTTTTGTGTGAAAACATTATTTTATTTATATATGTTTTTATTAAAAACATAATTCCATTTATTTTTATTATCAAACATAGGTAATAGTATTTTTTATTTATGAAAAAAATTTATGATCAATTATAAATTTATTTCCAAATGGTTATAAATGAATATAAAATAATTTGAAGGTAAAAAGAGATATTTTTTCAGAAAACAATTTTTATTGTTTACAAAGTATTTAATCATAATAAATTGTATTAATAATTATTAATGAATTATTTTAAATAATTTTTTAGATAATATATTCAATAAAATATATTAACATTCATATAATGTTTTTTACCAGACATATAATGATAATAAAATCATTTTTATTCTTAAAAATGCATTTTCTCTAAAAATAGGTTTTACACATTTTGTGAAAAAATATTAGAATTAGTTTTTAAAAATTATAGAAATTAAATATTATAAAATGGATTATATATTTGTAAGAAATATAATTAATATTAGGTAATACTTTCAACTTAATTTTTATCCACAATGAATAATAACCATGATAAAAGTTTATCACCATAGTAAAGAGGGGAATGGGTTAAACCAGGTTAAAAATATGGGATAAGCACTCCAAATCTCTAAAAAAATTTATTTTATTTTATTTTATGATTTTATTTATACCAAAATAATTATATATTTGAAAATTTGGAAATTTGTTTCTATTTTCCTTTGATAATTCCCTTTATATTATTTTAAGCAATGGATAATTACAAAATGTCACTATCCTTCTTCTAATATCTATAATATGTTTTCATAAGAATTAAAAGATGTTATAAATAGTTATAAATGGTTAATTTTAAGATTAATAAATTATTTATATGATATTGATCTTTTTTAAATGATATAATTACCTAAAACTCTTACGCATTACTGATGCAATGCTTGTGGTGGTGGGTAAAAAATCAAATTAATTAGTTTTAAAATATTAAAAGTGATGTGATTTGGATAAATTAAAGTCTATAATAACTTTTATAGATCAAAATTAAAATTAATTAATGTTTTAATTTCAAAATTTATCTTCATGATAATCTTGATGTTTTTTAAAGTCAAATTGTGTGAATAGTCTCAAAAAATGACTTTAAGGATATTTTATATTAAATAATATTCAATTGATTGATTTTAAAATAATAATTTTTTTATATTTTGTCAAGTTAATAGTAAATGGATGATAATATCAAAAAGTTTCCACATATTATCCACTATACCTTTTAAAATGACATTATTGACCCTTAATTACTAAGTATTTTGTTACCACAGTAAGAGTTAAAAGGGTTAAAAGAGGGGCTAACCTAAGAGATAAGGTTTAAAATAATATAAGACACCTGCATAAATATAATTGGATGATTTTATTTTGACTATAACCTTATTATATTCTAAAATATAATAATTTTGATCCACTTTAATTGAGTAAGATATATATTATAAAATAAAGTTTCAAGCATTTATAAGTTTTCCACCCACATTACATATAAAATAGAAACTACTCTTCTCACTTATACACACCACTGGAACCTATTTTTTCAACCAATATCTATATAATTCACTTTAAGACCTTATTAAACATGATATAAAAGTATCTTTCTCACTAAAAGACCATATTAAGAAGGATTAAGGTGAAATCCAAAGGAAGATACCTGAAAAAGATCTAATTGTCTTTACAGATCTATTTTGAGTTTATTTCTTCCTTAACCTCATTAAAATATTATATAAACATCTTATTATTATTAAATAATTATATTTATTTTACTTAAATGTTGTTATGTTAATTGTGTAACCATTTTCTATCTCTTTTTCATCTAATGGAAAATAAAAACATTGCTCATGCGTACGTATATACTACCGTTTCCATAAAGTGATGCATTTTATTTTTCATAACTATATCTAATGGATGGAAATCTAGATTTATTTAATAGATATATTTAATATTTATAAAATATTATTTACCTTCTTACCCCCCATCTATTGGATAATGATAACATCACTCATGTGTATGTGTGGACAACCACCTCCACAAAGCGATGTGATTCGTTTTTTATTTTCTATTAACATGAATAATAATAAGGATAAAATCAATTAATATATATGATATTTATTATATTATTATTATGTAAATATATATTGTTATTTACCTTTCTTTCCAATTGTTGGAAAATTAAAACATCACTCATGCATACGTACAAACTACCATCTCCACGAAGTGATATAATTAATTTTTCATCACCACTACATAAGAATGGTTATAAAAGTGTATATAATGAATAAATATGATACTTATGAAATGATTATGATTATTAATATTATGAAACCATCACCAAGGTTCAAGGACAAGACCCGTCAAACCAAAACATGCATGGGAAAAAAATAGTTAACACCCCAAATGTTAATTTTAATGAAAAATTGTTAATTAATGGGTAAATGGAAATTATAAGGGAATTATATATTTTAAGATAATTATAAATATGGTTCTTATATATATTTATAATAAATTTAAATTTATTAAACATGGGATTATGATCATGTATGAATCAATTTAGTACTTAAGGTAAGGGTTCTTCATCTCAATATTGTTTCGTTGAGATATGTTTCATGTTATGAATCTATTTGTATTTATAGAGTGTATATACTAACCCTTTTATATTTTATATCATGAATATATCTATATTAATAGTATTTAAATTTAAATTTGATTTTATTTATTTTAAGGGGTTATGATTCAAAAGTTACTAAAGCGGTAAGGGTTTACGTTACTATCTCATTTCTTTTTGGGATTGTCTATGTTAAATTTCCTTTGAGCGAAATTGTATTATAATTAACTTTTAAAACCCATATATTTTCTTATACTATGGTTATTTATGGTTATTTCATGTTTTCATTTCATTTTACTCTCTTTGGTACTTAAAATTATTGAGAAAATATTTTTAATAAAAGCTGAACTTATTTATTCTTTTTGGGCCTGAAATCATTTTCCTCCATATCAATGTTATTTAAAATGTAGTCAAGAATTTTATTTTAAATGATTAAATAATTTTTTAAATTCATTTTCAACCATATTTCAATTTCTTTTCAAAGGTTTAAAAATGATTTTTTATAATGTTTTCCAAAGATTTTATTTATGATTTTTTACAAAAAGTGTGAAAGGAATCTTTATTTTAACATATATTAAATGAATGTATTTTCCTATTTTCATAAAAATTATTTTCATTGAAGATTACTTTAAAAGTTCCCATGTTTATTCTAAAATAAAATATTTTTCCCTATACTCTATTATTTTTTAGTTTTTAAAGATACCGAAGGAAAATGACATTTTACCATATTTTCAAAGAATTTTTCAAATTCTCTTTTAATGGTATTTTTCATATATTTAAAAATCCTTTGATATTTATTATTATTCAAAGGGAATATGTAAAATTATACCATCCATGTTATTCCTTTGTATGTCTTATGATAATGTGATGATTTCATGAAACTCATTTTTCCCATGGTTTAATTATGATATGATGAAATGATGAATATTTTTATGAAATTATGACAAAATTATGTATGGTTTTTAGTATGTGACATATGGGAAAAGAATTTTATATCAATACAATGAATTTTTTAAATTTTAATATCTAATGAGATATATATTTTATGATTGAACTTGATTTTATGTTCACAATATTAAGTGTGGACCTATTCACATTATGACATATTCATAGTTTTTTACATAAACATGGTTTCATGTACATAATTTTATATACTTAAAATTATAAGTGGGGATATTGGTGTTTATACATATTAAAAATGATATTATTTCCTATGTTTATAATTATGCCTTATTCCTATGTTATATGATCCTGTTATGTTCCATGGATCATTATTTTGGCTTCATAATTATACATATGTCTTATGCTAGGCTAAAATATTTATTCCATGAATCATGATTAATGATGTATGATTGATTGGGTATGAATTTAATAATTTATGATCATGCCCTCATACCCTTATGGCCATATTGTGATTTCATATGATCATTGATTGTTATCTCCCATGTTTACCCTTACTGAGCATTTGACCTCACCCTTTCTTATGTTTCCATTTCCCCAAGTTATGAAGAATGATATTATGTAATATATGTATATATGGGTATCATGTGTATATATTTTTTTGGAGATGTTAAATTCTTATTATGGAATGATAAAATTTGTGTATAATGGGAAAAATTCTCATTTGATTAGAAAGATATGGGTTTTGTTACACAAAGAGTTTTTCCAAATTATATAAAACTCTAAACCTAAAAGTTATTGGGTATGTAAGTGAATAAATGTAGGTTATTAATATTTTAATTATGGATGATTAAAAATGGGTTTCTTCGGTTGGTATCAAATTCAGTATGTAAGGGATATGTTTTTTGCACTTGATCTAGGTGTACGAGTCTCGATCTTTTTCAGTTGGTATCAAAAAAGGGTTTAGATAACTTTATAAAATATAAATTTATCATATAAAGATAATTTAAGATTTAAGGAAACCTTTATGTGTTAATAATTTTATGGATGAACATAAGTTTAAAGTTATATATACACTTTTGAGTTTTTATGTTTTAAGATTTTAAGGTAACTGATGACATTTTGGGAAATGTTTATTTGGTTTTAATATATCATTGAGGTATATGTAACCCTTAGGTTTATCATGTTATTTAATGTGAATTTATTTAGGAATAATTTTATTAGGAACATAAGTTGAAAGAAACACATATCCTTTAAGGTTAATAAGTTTTTTTTGATGATGAGGTAATTATGGTTAATAGGAATGGAGGGGTTATCATATTTTGGGAAAATATTTGATCATAAAATTATTTGGAGACTAAGTGAATATATTAATTTTTAGGAAGTTCACAATATTGGGAATATTATATGATTAAGGTATATAAAATATTATTTTCTAGGGTGGAATTTTATATAAGAAATAAATACCGAGTTAACTTGTTGAAGCATATATTTTTGTTGTTGTGGTTTTATAGTGATTCAAGTTATTTTAGTAAATGATTAGTAAATTTTGGAGAATATATTATTGGGGTAAATAATTTTTTTGGTATGTGAATTTATGATTGATTAATGTTATTTAAGTATAAGTGTTAAGTTAATCTTGTAAGAATAAGTGATAAATATTTCTGATTTTGTTTTTCAAATTTAGCCAAACATATTTTAAAATATTTTTAAGGTTAATTATTTTTGAAATGATTTATACTGAAATTTTAGTGATATTATTGAGGTTTTAAAGATTAATGTATAATTTATCTATAGGAGGGTTTTCATTGGTGTTAACCATTTTGGTTTTGGTAAATATATGGAGATAAGAGGAATAACTAGTCATCATTTTTTAGATCTTATGATATGTTAAAAGTTAATTTAAGTGTTTTAGGAATGAAATTTTTATAATAGTTATTTATTATATGACATGAATTAGAGGTGGAAAACTGATCAAAACACAACCAAAGGATGAAATTGGGAGAAGAAATCAAGTAATTATATTTTCATATATTCTCTATCTCGATGGTAAAATAATTCCTCTAACTCAAGAAAGAGGTAGATAAATATATCAAGTCCTATGTGAACAATATCACTTAGCCATAAAGGTATGATTTTGGAAACACATTCACAAGTATGAGTATTATAATACCCACATGGTTTAAGAAATATTTAAGATATGATAAGTTTCCTAGTCTTTACATCGCCATTAAAGCCTTTTTCAAATGGAAATATAATTGATGTGGATTAAAAGATATTTATTTTCACTTATTTATATTTTTTAAACTCATTATAATTGATTATAGAGATTTTTTAAACATTTTCCATTAGACATAAGATAATAATTGTGAGGATGTAATTTATTTTAAATGGGGTAGAATGTAACACCTAGAGATTTTAGAATACCTTCTATTTAATAATTTTGACGTGTTTGATATCTTATGATGAAAATAAAACCAATCTTATCTAAATAGTTTTTATTAAAATTAAATAAATTATTAAATTGTTAAATGAAAGTGATAGGATAAATGAATTTGTCAAAATGAGAAAAATTCACTTAAGGAAATACGATTAATTCTTTATAATATTTTTTGAGATGATTTATTAATTTATTCAATTTTGAGGAATGATATTAAAATTTTTATGATATATTAATTTAATAATTTATAAAATAAATTAAGGATATCCAGGAATGGTTAAGTAATGATAAGGAATACTAGTCTAACAATTCTTATTTAAATGGTTTTTTTATTTAAAAACACTATTTTATTTATATATATTTTTATTTAAAAGATAATTTATATTATTTTTAGCATAAAAACCATGGAATAATATTTTTTATACATGAATAAAAATTAATGATTAATTAGACATTGATTACCAAATAGTTAGAAATGAAGATAAAATAATTTGAAGGTAAAAGGAGGTTTTTTTTCATAAAAATGTTTTTATTATGAATAAAGTATTTTATCTTAATAAATTTAACTAATAAATATATTAAATAAAAATATATTAACACTCATCTAAATGTTGTTACTAGATAAGTAATGAGAATAAAATAATTTTTATTCTTGAAAATAAATTTTCTCTAAAATGGTTTTTATGTGTTTTATGAGAAGATATTATAATTAATTTATATCACTTATAGGAATTGAATATTATAAAATGTATTCAATATTTGTGATTAGTATAATTAATAATAGGTTATAATTTTAACTTAAAATTTCAGCCCTAATTAATAGTAACCATGATAAAAGTTTATCACTATAGTAAAGAGGAAGTTAGGTCTAAGAGGGTTAAAAATATGAGATAAGGTCTCAAAATCTCTAAAAAAATTGATTTTATTTCATTAGATAAGTTTATTTCAACCAAAATCATCTATATTCAAACATATGTCAATTTAGTGCCATTTTTCTTTGATAATGACCTTTATATTATTTTAAGTAAAGGGTAATTGTAAAATGCAACTCTCTTTCAATATCTATAATATGTTTCCATAAGAATAAAAATATGTTAATAATGGTTCTAAATGGCTATTTTTAATATGAACAAATTATTTTTTGATAGATATTTTTATTTTTTTAATGGTATAATTACCTAAAACGCTTACGATCGCTGATTTGGTGCTTGTGCAAGCAGGTGAAATATCAAATTTAATAGTTTTAAAATATTAAAAGTTATGTAATTTGGATAAGTTAAAGTATTTAAAGACTTTTATGGATAAAAATTAATTTTAATTAATTTTTTAAATATTTAAATTCAAACTCCATGGAAATATTGAGGTTTTTAATGTCAAATTATTTAAATAGTCTTGAAAATGACTTTAAGGATATTTTATGTTAATCAAAATTTAATTAATTGATTTAAAATAATAAAAATATTATACTTTGTAAAATGAACAGAAAATTGTCAAGAATATCAAATATTGTCTACTTAAGATCCACTTTCCCTTTTAGAATGATATTATTGACTGTTAAGGACTAATTATCTTGTTACCATGATAAAAGTTAAAAGGATTAAAAGATGGGTTAACCTAAGTTATAAGGTTTAAAATAACACAAAAAACTTGATTGAATATCATTATTTGATTATATTTATAACTTAACATTATTATATTCTAATCTATGAAAATTTAGAGCCACTTTATTTGAGTAAGACATATATTATATAATAATGTTTCAAGTATTTATAAGTTTTTTACTCACCTTACTTATAAAAGATCACATCCTATTCTAATTTATCCATACCAATTGAACCTATTGAATCAATAAATATCTAAAAAAATAACATCCCAAACCTCATAACTATATTATGAAAGTATTTTCCTAACCAAAATATCATCTCAAGAAGGCTTAATATTTAATTCAAAGGAAGATACCTGAAGAAGAGGTAATTATCTTTTTAGATCTATTTCACGTTTCATTCTTCCTTAACCTCCTCCAAATATTCTATAACCATCTTAACATAATGAAATCATTATTTTTAATATATTTAATTGTTTTTATATTAATGGTACAACCATTTTATATCTCCTTTACATCTAATGGAAAATAAAAACATTGCTCATGTGTACGCATGAACTACCATCTCCATGAGGCAATATATTTTATTTTTTATATATGTATCTCATGGATATTTATATAGATGGTTTTAATATATATATATATATATTATATTTATCAAATAATAATAATTATATAAATGTAAATTATTATCTACATTATTACCCTCTAATCCATTGGAAAATAATAATGTTGCTCGTGCGTACGTGTGGACTACCCCTCCACGAAGCAATGCGATTAGTTTTTTCCTTTATGTTTAACATGGATGGTTATAAGGATGAATTTAAAGAATATATTTAATATTTATGATATTATTATTGTTATGTAAATATATATTATTATTTTCATTTCTTTCTTTCTATTCTTTGGAAGATGAAAACATCACTCATGCATACGTATGAATTACTATATCCATAAAGTGGAGTAATTCATTTTTTATTCACCGTTTTATAGAAATAGTAATAAATGTGAATATAATTAATAAATATGATAATTATGAAATTATTATGATTCTGGAGATAATGAAACCATAACCAAGGTTCAAGGACCAGAATTGTTGAACCAAAACATGCATGGGAAACCGAACAGTTAACACTACAAATGTTAATTTGAATGAATAATTGTTAATAAATGGGAAAATGGAAATCAAAAGGGAATAATATAAATTTAGATAAGTATGAATATGGTTCAGGTTTATATGTATAATAAATTTAAATTTATTATACAATATTTCAAGATCACTTATGAATAAATTCAAGACTTGAGGTAAGGGTTCTTCATCTAAATATTATTTCGTTGATAAATGTTTCATGTTATGAACTTATTTGTGTTTATATAGTGTATATACTTACAATTTTATATGTTATATCATGAATCTATTTAAATTCATGGTATTTATAGTTTCATTTTATGTTATTTCTTTCAATTGGGTTATGATTCAAAAGTTACCCAAACGGTAAGGGTTTATGTTATAATCTTATTTTATTTTGGTATTGTCTATATTAAATTTTAATTGAGGGAAATTATATAATAATTATATTTTAAACCCCATATATTTTCTTCTAAAATGGTTATTTTTGGAGTTTTCATATTTTCATTTCATTTTCCTCTATTTGGTATTTAAAATGATCAAGAAGATGTTTTTAAGAAAATCCAACCTTATTTCTTCTTTTTTTGGCCATGAATGTTTTTTCTCCATGTACATGTTCTATATTGTTTTTCAAGAATATGATTTGTTATGATTCAGTGATTGTTCAAAGTCATCTTACACTATATTTTACTTTTTTTAAAAGGTTTAAAAATGAATTTTTATAACATTTTTTGAATAATCAATTTATGAATTTTTACAAAAATTATACAAGGAATATTTGTTTTAACGTTTACCCAATGAATATATTTCCCAATATTATGACCATTATTTCCTATAAATATTAATTTAAAAGTTTTCATGGTTACTCTAAAATAAATTTTTCCCTCAATATTTTTTTTTATTTTTTAACGATATAAGGGGAAATGGTATTTTACCCTATTTTCAAGAAAATATTAAAATTATATTTTAAATTTATCTTTCATCTTTTTCACCATCCTTCAATGATTATTATAATCCACTAGGGTAATTTTCTAATGAATCCATCCATATTATTTCTTTGGATGGATTATTATTATGTGATTATTTCATGAAACCCGTTTCTTTCCCACATGACAATTACACTATGATGAAATGATGAATGTTTTTATAGCCTTGCAACACACTTATGTATGATTTTAATTATTTTATAGGTGGTATCAAAATTACACACCCCTCTAATGAATTTATAAAAGCTTTATATCTCATTATATAACTACGTTTTGTGTGGACTTGATTTCATGTTCACAAAATTAAGTATAAACCTATTCATATTATGAAATATTAATAATTTTATACATGGATCAAGTTTCATGTCCATAATTTTATATGGGGACCTAAGTTCATGTCCTTAAATTGATGAGGGGACCTGTTGGTGATTATCCATACTCAAAAATATATTATTACCTAATTTTATTCTTATACTGTATTCATATGTTACATGCTCATGTTATGTTCCATGGATCATGATTTTGGATTCATGATTATAGACATGTATTATTTTAGGCCAAAATCCTTATTATATGACTCATGATTTATGATCTATGAATGTTTTGTAAGGAATTTTTTATTTTATGATCATGTTCTCATAACCTTATACTTATCTTATTCTTATATATGATCATCAGTTGATATCTATCATGTTTACCCATACTAAACATATAAGATCACCTTTATTATATTTCAATTTCCTGAGGTTATGAAGAATGATATTATGTAAGATATGTCTAAAAGGGTATTTTCTATGAAAAAATTTGTGTCATATTTTTAAGTCTTCTTATGGAATAAGAAAATCAAGTTATAGTGGAAAAAATGATCATTTGATGAAAATTACATGGGTTTTGTTACATAAAGGGTTTTTCCTAATTCCCTAAAAACCTAAACTTAAGAGGTCTCAGGTATGTAAGTGAATCAATGTTGGTTATTAATATTATAATTATAGATGGTTGAAATTGGGTTTTTTAGTTGGTATCGAAGCTAGTATGTAATAAATATGTTTTTAGATTTGGATTCAAGTGCATGGGTCTCGAGTTGTCTCAGTGACACCCTATACCTTCGACTTCATCCATATCAAGGTGCAATGCTGCGAACTCCTCCATCACTCACCATGTATCCCCAAATTCATGAACAACATCTCCACACGACTTCCTACTCAGCATGCCAGCAATAACATTCCCCTTCCCTAGTGCATAGGAAATATTGAAGTCATAATCCTATAAAAATTTCATTCATCATCATTATCAAAAATTTAAAACTTACTGGGAGAAGATACATCCCAAAATATTATGACCCATTAAGACCAAAAAGTACTCACAATTGAGATAGTGTCTCCATAACATCAATGAATACACAATTGAGACATGGTTTATATCATAGGAAGAATAATTATGCTCATTGGGTCATAAATTTCTAGACCCATATGAAATTATTTCTCTTTATTGTATAAAAAAACAACCCAATATAAAGCGTGAAAAATAAAAAAATACTTCAAACATGACTCCTTCCTCTGGAAAATGAATAAAATGAGTACTTAATAGATTCTCCTTCAGATACTCAAAATAATACTAACACTGGTAGGTCAATATAAAGGTTATATCCTTTATAATGAAGGCTATTAGAGGAGTTACAATCAGAGAAAAATTAGGTAAAAACCTCATATAATATCCCATGAGACAAAGGAAACTCTAAAAATATACATCATTCTTAGGGTATACACATGAAATAATCCCCTAAATCTTCAAAGGATGTAAAGACCTGGATTTCCATGTAATTTTTTTAATTATATGGAATGTTTACGAGTCTGCGAAAATTGACGGTGCCTAATTCCGAGGCTTGGTGTGCCTAGAATGAATTTATGAACTTTTTTTAAGGCACGTTCATTAAACGCGTGAGCAGCATTTTCTAACTTTTGAACTGGTGCTCGAATTAAAAATCCGAGGGCACCGTTGAATCCTCAGCACCCGGATTCTATTAAGGGAGAATTTACTTTGACCGTAGTAGTTCGGGAGAAAAAGTTATGTTTTGTGACTTTTTAAAAGAAATGAAATAAAATAATTTTTTTATTTTATTTTCTTTCTTCTCCACCAGCCGACAAGAGTATTGTGAGACCCATTATGTGTCAAGAAAATAAATAGCTTGACTTGTCAATATTAAGTAACAATGCCATTGGGGAATCATAAAGGTTCCTAATTAATGATCCCCCATTAATTCCCCTTGTCATTTCTTACCCTCCCCCTCTCATATTTATATGGAGCTTCAGGAGTGGTGTCGGCACAGTTTCGCCAAGAAACGAAGTGCTGAAGGAGTTCCATGACACTGAACCCTTATAGGATGGAGCTGATCCCAGCGGGAGGTGATGGGTGACACCGAACTGAAGGAAGACGTATGAGTGGCGTCATTGGGAACCTTTTGCGGGAATGAATAACATGACCCACCTTCAAGCGTGGACGTTCTCCAACGGATTTAAGAGGCAGGGGTTTAATTCTTGTTTATTTCAAGTGAATTTATTGAACCCTTTATCCTCCCTCCTGTTATGATCTAACACAGAGGGTGTGGGCCTAATGAACCCATCCCGGACCCTCTACTACTTTTCTAAACCCTTGCGTTCTCCGTGGAATATTGCCAGTGCAGCGACACCAACCAGCTATGAAGACGGTGTGCGCCGACGCACGCTGTAAGAGGAGGTCATGGAAAAAAGCCGCGATTGTCATCAAAACAGATGAAAATGGTCGGTAAAAAAGGAGGTGCAACATGCCGTCATGTTCTGCCAATGAGAAAGGGGCCACGACTCGTCAGTCGCGGTGATCGGAGGAGGCGGTCGACACTTCGGCTGACCGCAGAAGGAGAGGTGGTACGACCAGCGCACCAATGGCGAACGGGGAGGCAGCATGAATAGCGTGTCGCCGAAGAGAAGAATACATGTCCAAATCCATGATGGAGGTAGAACTCGCGCCTCCGGTGGGTTTCACAGTTACTGGGCGGTGCCCACGTGGCACCGTCTCTTCACAAACTGAA
The DNA here is from genome assembly GCA_963277665.1 of Viscum album. Classification (NCBI taxonomy): domain Eukaryota; kingdom Viridiplantae; phylum Streptophyta; class Magnoliopsida; order Santalales; family Viscaceae; genus Viscum; species Viscum album. Next base: position 7,701,023 of record OY728152.1, read on the forward strand.
CAGCCTCCGGGCCGTTCGGGAACTCGGGAGACTGGGGGTCACAACCCCCTTTCCATCTTGGGTGGAAAGTGGCCGAGCCACCCCCCATGGGCCGTTACCTATGAGGCTGAGCCGCCCCCTTGTAGGCTACACCCTAAACGGGTCGGGACGCCCTTCGCAGGCCGCACCTTTGTGGGCCGGGCCGCCCTTTGCAGGCCTCCACCCTTTTGGGTTGCCCTTTGCGGGCCTCCCCCCTTTCGGGTCAGGACGCCCCTTGTGGGACACCCTTTGCAGGACGCCCCCCTTACGGGATGGGCCAGACCTCAGTCTAACCCAGACCGAGTTGGGCTGGGTCGGACCGGACCTGGGCCCAACCGGGCCCATAAACACTTAAAGGGCCATATCCTGAGAACAGGACATCCGTTTGAAGAACCGTCTATGGCATTGGGATCCTTAGATCGAGACAGTAATTTTTGGTATACTCCGCTTGAGTTTTGGAGACATTTGGAGTATGTACGGGTTGGATCAAACCTGAATCCAACTCGGCCCCCGGAACTAAAACGCTTATAAGTCACAGAACGAGAATCCGATTGATGCACTGTCTATCGCGTTGGGACCCTTAAGACATGAAAGTAACTTGGGTTACTCCTTTTTAGAGCTTAGTAGTGGTAAAGGTATGACTAATATCTTGGGGGAATATTCTACGAAACTCAAACGCATTGGGTGTGAGGAATCCTATGACTGGTAATGAGGCGGAGGTTGGAGACAGATCATATAGAGATTAGTACTGAGCGATCCTGTGTGGGTCAACACCGATCCTATGTGGGTCAGATGTTGTGTGGGTTATCGCTCAGTGATCCTATGTGGGTCAGCGCATACTGATCCTATGTGGGTCAGCGCTCAGTGATCCTATGTGGGTCAGCGCATACTGATCCTATGTGGGTCAGATATGTGGGTCAGCACATACCGATCCTATGTGGGTCAGATTCTGTGTAGGTCATTGCGGGGGTTAGTTATCTATCGATCCTGTGTGAGTCAGATCCTATGTGGGTCAGCGGGTGTTAGTTACCTATCGAACCTGTGTGGGTCAGACTTCGTATGGTTATAAGCAGTGCCTCTTGACAGTATAAGATGATCTAACTTTGCGAATAATCATTTGTACTTCTTTACTTCACTAATACTTGGTTTGAGTTGAGACTCTAATTAAACTGTGTCTATTTTTTTGAGCTTTGTGATTGATATCATCCTTTGTGGTTTTCCTTTGTTGAATTCTGAGAGACCTTCGGGGGTCTCGGGGTCCCTATTGGGTATTATTATACTCACCCCTACACGGGCTTCACCCGCACCTTGTTGTGTAATATGCAGATGATGAGCAAATGGGCTGAGGTTTGAGGGATCCAGGACTAGGCAGTATGCAGAGGAGACGGGTGTATGTGGAGTGCTGAGTAGGCGATCTGTACCTACCCTTCAGCTAGGATCCTCTGAGGACGAACCATGAGCTGTTTTCCCTTTTTCAGTTGTATTGTACCTTTCAGTTATACTTGTACCTTTTAGTTGGGCTTGTATTCCATCCCCTTTACTTTCAACACTCCTTTACTACAACATTTAACTTTGTGGTTGTATCTTATTGCATTCTAGTATGTGTGTTTTTATAGGTTTAAAGGCAATTCGTTCCTGTTACTGGAATACGCCTTTTCGGTGCAAGTCTCTAGCCCCTGACCTATGGAAGGTGGGCCTGGGGTAGTCACAGCACGGGCCCCGGGGGATGGGTCGTGAAAAAGTGGTATCAAATGAGCCAGTTCTACCGAAAAACTAGGACTCTAATCTTTTCAAAGTAGTAATAGTGTTAAGTGTTATGAGTGTGGTTCTTAGTTTGGGGAGTCCAGTGTTGGTGTGGCGGCCGACGTATCCATACATCGGGACACTGAATTCTGATTTCCAAATCAGTACATGGAAGCACTGATTGTGTGTGTTTTTGAAGAGTTTTTCTTGTGATTTCTTTGAGTCATCTCACCAGGTATAACTTTTTGACTATGGCACACCTATCTTCTTTCAGGATTCCACCACGTAGAAAACTATCCAGGATTCCTGAGAGAGTACGCAATGACGTCCCAATGAGTGATGAGGCCTTATTGCAAGGCCCTCTTACGACTTTAGCACCTTTGGGTGGTATACCCGCAACACCACTACTTGTTGGGAAGCCGTTGTTGCCAGACCCACCAGAAAAGGGTGCACACTTACTAGGCGTGTTGCACGAGTTTCAACGGTAGAGGCCTCTGAGGTTCCAAGGCGATATGGACCCGCATGTGGCTGAGGACTGGCTAGAGGCTATGGTCAGATTTTTCCACTTGGTTGGGACGCCAACTAACCTTATGGTGATCTTAGCAGCCATTATTTTTCAGGCAGTAGTAGGGAGATGGTGGATCTTGATTCTCTAGATACACAACAAGGTGGCACTCATCCGGGCATACTTTGAGAGCCTTTTTAGGGTAGAGTTCATCCCAGCGACCTTACACTCTGTGTGTATATAGAAGCTACTGCACCTACAACAGGGTAACATGACTGTGGCCCAATGTTCGGCGAGGTTCACTGATCTCTCTCGCTACTCCACCGACATGGTCCAGGCCCTGAAGAAAGGGTCCCATACCATGTTGGTGGAGTAGCAAGAGAGATCAGTGAACCTCACCGAGAATTGGGCCATAGTAATGCTGCCCTACTGTAGGTACAGCAGCTCCTGTATACGCACAGAGCGTAAGGTTGCTGGGATGAACTCTGCCTTGAAAAGACTCCCGAAGTCCACTCAGATGAGGGCAGGGTTTCCTTCACTAATGAGAAGGGAACCTTTGCAGGACAGGATGGACTTACCTAGAGGAGGGTACAACCGATCACACATCAGTTGGCTAGCCTTACCCTCAGGGCAGTAGATGTTGAGAGTCTGAGCTATCTTGTAGTGGTGGACTAGTATGCCGATGTCTTTCATAATGATGTTCTAGGACTACCTCCATCCAGAGAGGTATACTTTTACATCGACTTGTACCATGGGACGAAACCAACATCTACACCAGCATATCGGATGGCTCCTGTGGAGCTTTGTGAGTTACGGGTATAGTTGGATGACTTGTAGAGGAAGGGGTTCATAAGGCCCAGTGTTTCTCCATGGGCAGCCCCGATTTTTTTCGCCTAGAAGGAAGATGGGAGTTTGAGACTCTATGTAGACTACCGGTTCCTGAACCAGGTGTCCATAAAGAACAAGTATCCATTTCCAAGGATTGATGATCTCTTCGATTAGCTGAAGGGAGCTCATTGGTTTTCAAAGATAGAATTCAGATTAGGCTATCATCAGCCCAGGGTACGAGATGAAGATGTACATAAGACGACCTTTAGATGTCAGTATAGCCACTATGAATTATTGGTTATGCCATTCGGTGTGACCAATACCCCAGAAGTGTTCATGGGACTCATGAACAGGATCTTCCAGCCATACCTCAATCCCTTTGTGGTAGTCTTCATCGACAACATCTTGATATACTCAGCGATGGAGGAGGATCATGCCTATCATCTGTATATAGTTCTGGATACACTCAAAGAGCACCAGATTTACGGTAAGCTCTCTAAGTGCCAATTATGGATATGAGAGGTCCACTTTCTAGGACACATATTCTCAGAGGCTTGAGTTATAGTGGATCCAGCAAAGATAGAGGTGGTAATTTCTTGGGAGCTACCCATGAGTGTGACCAAGGTGCGGAGATTCATGGGGTTGGATAGATACTATCAAAGATTCGTGCCTGACTTTTCCAGAGTTGTGGCACCCTTTTTAGCTTTGAATAAGAAGGGAAAACCCTTCATATGGACGGGGAGATTCCAGTAGAGTTTTCAGGAGCTGAGGCAGAGACTGACGAGTGTTCCTATCTTGATGCTACCAGAAGAGGGAATTGGGTACGTAGTCTATTGCGACACATCAGGGACCGAACTTGGGTGTTTCCTAATTTAGGAGTGAGCAGTGATCACCTATGGATTATGAGCTAAGACAACAAGAACATAACTATTCTACCCATGACCTAGAGTTAACAATAGTGGTCTTCTCCTTGAATATGTGGCAACATTACTTGATGAGCGAACATTTTACAGTCTACTCTGATCACAAGAGTCTCAGGTATATCTTCTCTCAGAAGGACCTGAACCTGAGGTAGTGGAAATGGATAGAGTTCCTCTAGGACTATGAATTTGAGATAGTCTATAATCCTGGGAAGGGGAACATGGTAGTAGATACACTCAGCAAGAGGTCTGGTCTACAGTTGCTGAGTGAGGTGACAGAGTAGCTAGCCATATTGAAGATATCCTTCATGGATAGAGATGGAGAATCATATCTCTAGTCTATGATAGTCACTCCCCCACTACTTCAGCGAGTCAGGGAGGTGCAACTTGGGGATATTGACTATGAGGTTCGACGTGATCAGATATCCTTAGAACAGGTACTTGATAGATTTTCTGAAGGTGGGGAGCACGTCATCCTCTTCAGAGGACGTACCATGGTACCAGCGATGCTACAAGAGGAGGTGTTGAGGGAGTTCTATACATCCCCTATGGTGGTAAATAATGGAGTGGCGAAGATGTACCAAGACCTATGGAATCAGAACTGGTGGCCAGGGATAAAGAAGGCAGTGGCAGGGTTTGTTTCCCAATGCCTCACTTGTCAGCAAGTGAAGGCTGAGCATCAGGTTCCAGCAGGCTTAGCATAACCACCAGAGGTTCCAAAGTGGAAGTGGAATGAAATATCCATGGACTTTGTGACAAGTCTTCCCCGTACGTCTAGAAGACACGACTATATCTGGGTGATCATTGACCGACTCACCAAGTCATCCCACTTCCTACCCATCCGAGAGTAGGGATCAGTAGAGGGATTGGGACGCCTCTATGTATAGGAGATCGTACGACTTCATGGGGTGCCATCGACGATCGTCTCTAACTGTGACACACATTTTACATCCTAGTTATATAAGGGATTATAGGAGGTGTTTGGGACTTAACTACGTTTGAGCACCACCTTTAATCCTCAGACAGATGATCAGACGGAGCAGACCATTCAGACGCTGGAGGACATACTTCATGCATGTGTCCTAGATTTTGGTCATAGTTGGGAGGATCACTTTCCCTTGGTGGAGTTCACATAAAACAACAGTTACCACTCCACCATAATTATGGAACCATTCGAGGCCTTGTTTGGTCGACCTTGCAGATCACCTCTGTGATGGGTAGACCTAGGGGAGTCTGCACTTATGGGTCTAGAGTTGGTACGGGCTACCGCTGAGAAGGTGCAGATCATCCAGGAGTAGATGAAGACTGAAAAGAGAAGACATAAGTCTTATGATGATAAGATATAGATATTTTTGTAGTTCTAGGAGGGGGACCACATATTATTACGAGTCTCTCCTTGACGAGGACTACAGATATTTGGCCGAGGTGACAAGTTATCACCAAGGTTTATCAGACCATTTCTAATAATTTAGAGGATAGGCGAGGTGGCGTACCACTTGAAACTTCCATCGTAGTTGGAGATGGTGCAAGACATTTTCCATATATCCCAGCTGATGAGATATGTGCATGACCCATCTCACATAATCGACCATGGCGAGTTGGACTTTGATAATGGGGTGACGTTTGCGAAGGTTACAATAGAGATTGAGGATTGATAGAAGCCAGTCCTTTGTGGGCGATCGATAACTCTAGTGCGCATTAGATGGAAGCATGAGAACCTATAGGAGAGAACATGAGAGTGGGAGGCTCAGATTTGTGCTCAGTATCCCCATTTGTTTCCTTAGTCTATGTTGTGGCTTTTGGGGATGAAAAGACCTAAGGTGGGGAGAATGTAAATACATGGATTTCCATGTAATTTTTTAATTATATGGAATTATTATGAGTCTGTGAAAATTGACGGTGCCTGATTAAAAAGCCCGATGTGCCCGAAATGAGTTTCTCAACTTTTTTTAAGGTACATTCATTAAACTCATGAGCGGAATTTTATAACTTTTGAACTGGCACTCAGATTAAAAATCATAGGGCACCATTGAATCCGCAACACCGAGATTCGCTTAAGGGATACTTTACTTTGATCGCAGTAGGTCTGAATAAAAAGTTAAGTTTTGTGACTTTTTAAAAGAAATGAAATAAAATAATTTACATGGAAATCCGGGTCTTTACAAAGGATCCATAAACATTCCTTACTAATACATGACATGCCCTAATAAATTCACCTCAAGGGTCCAAAAATTATACTTAGACAGCTTTCCAAACATCTATTGATACTGAAGAACTTTTAAAAGTCTTAAATGTGCTATTCATGCTCTTCTTTAGACTTATAATATTCCAGGATGTATTCAATGAACACTACCACAAACTAGTTTAGTGTAGAAACCTCAAATATAGTAACCCATAATTGGTGTATAATTTATTACATTGGTATAAGATATAAAGGATCTAATTCTGAAGGGCCGATCAATTTATTAGTCTTGAAGAACCAGATACATACATGATTCTCATAATATATAGGAAATATAAAATAAATAGAATAAAAACTTTCTTGAATCCTTAATATTATTTATAATATAATTATTTATATCCTGGGAAAAATAAAACAAATAAAGGGTGAGCTCAGATACTCAGTAAGAGTTATGTACAGTAGAAGCTATCATGAGTAAATAAGGAATAATCAATATGGAAAGGAAAATAACTAGAACACATTCCATTTAATCAATATATTGAGCGCAAAATGAATCCATAGATAATATAAATAAATTAATCTCATGGATAATAATAACTAAATTCTTAATGAAGTAAATTCTTAATATTGGATGTTGTGATCTCAGACATCATGATATATATACCACTAAATCCTTATTCCAAAATAGTTTAATCGGTGGGTAAGTATACACTAGAAATCCATTTAATTTGGAAAATTGTTTTGTCTCATGATACCTATAGATAAATCAAGGATCTATATATAACCAATCCCCAACCATCACTGTATTCCCAATGCATTAATTATATATTTAATGATCAATTAAATTCATAAATAATATTCCTTATCAACAAATATTCCTATTGAGTAGAAAATATGGATTTATCAATATTTTCCACAGTTAATCAAATAACTTTTATAGTAAAACACCGTATATTGAAATGATATATGGTTTAAGAAATGACCATATCCATGATTAATATTTAAGAGAAATGTAATTTCTAATAAAAAATTATCACAAGAAAGTGAATTTTTCAAGATCAAGTTAATGACCAAAAAATAAATAAGAGACAAATGATGACCTTCAATTCATCAGAAATAATTTTTTTGAAATTCATTAATTTATTTTCAATAATAAAATAAAATAGAAGATTAAAATTAAAATAACAATTCTTAAAATATTTTATTTATAAAAACTTTTATAAGAATCTAAATAGAATAAAACTGTTATGGTAGTGGGAAATTCCATTAACACTGTATATGTTAAAAAAATTCCTTTTGACTTTTTAAAATAAAGTAAAAAATAAACCTTTCATAAAAAATGTGAAAGATGGAAATGGAAGAAAAATATTCCCGATCAAGAAGAGAAATAAGTTCAATTTTTCTTTTAAACATTAATATTGAAATAGTAACTTGAATTAAACAATTAATCATCATGAATAACTATATATTCATGTTAAATACCTCAAATGGTCAGTATATACACCACATAAAATTAAATAGGTGCATAATACCAAATATTTCTCAATGGAGTGGAAATTAAGATGAAATCCATTAGCTCAAGTTTGACTTAAATAATAAGTGATATAACATACTCTATAATAAAATTGAATTTATTATAATTACATTAAAAAACCATATTTATATCTATAATATCATATATGATCCATTTATAACATCTTATCACCCATTAGTTAATAATATTTTGTTATTATCATTATTTCAGGTATTTATACTCCATTTTTATGAGAATTTTGGTTTGGTAGTTTCATTACTTGCATATTGGTCATGGTTTCATCATATACACAATTTTATTCATGATATTAATATCATACATATTAAATATATATATATATATATAGAATCACCCACAAAATATAGAGATAAAAAATGATTTACATTGTTCATGGAGACGGTAGGTCGTATATACACATAAAGGCTATTTTAACTTTTCGATATATAAAATGAAATAAAGGTATATAATATTTAAACTTTATATAATAATTATTATATAATATATATTATATAAATTCATTAAATCTACCCTCATTACCATCCATGAAAATTAGAAATGAAAAAAATCACATCGCTTCGTGGTGGTGGTAGTCCACATGTACGCACGAGTGACGTTATCATTTTCCAATGGATGATAATATAAGAAGGTAGATATAATAGTATAATTATAGAAAAATAATTATTTCATAAACATAATATATAAAAATTAAACCCAACATAATACCCATTCATAGAATATAGTGATAAAAAGTGAATTGTTTTGCTATGTGGAGATGGTAATTTGTACATACGCACGAATGATACTTTCACTTCCCATATAATGGTAAAGAGGGTAGATAATTGTTGTTACATATTAATAATAAAATTTAATTATATTTAGGATATTTAATTTATTATTTTATGATAAATACCACATATTTTGAGTAGGTATAATAATAAATAAATTGAAAGAGTTAGTAAAGACGATTACCTCTTCTTTGGTAGCCTTCCTTTATATATCCTCTTTGGGGACTTAGGGTTGGAATTTTGGGAATAAAATAACCTATAAAACGTGGATAATGATGTTTATAAGATAAATGAAAATTTATTGGTTGATATAGGATTCTCAAAGTGGTGTAAAGAAAAGAGAGAAGATGTGTCCTTTTATAAGATAAGTGAAGAGAATTCTTGGAATTTCATAAAGTATTAAATTAATTTAAATTATTTTTCATTTCAAAATGACTAAAAATTAATAAAATTATAATATAATATGAGTATTATTATAAATAAACTCATAAATTAAATTTTTACAATTTTTGGTTAAGTTTTCACCCTTATCTTTTAGTTTTAACCTCACATTAACCCTTTTGACAATTGATACGATATTAAAGTTTTCTACCCATTAAGATTCAAAAATTTAATCATAAAAGGAAAAATGACCCATAAATGGAAAATATATTATGTTTTCAAACAAATATAATTAATTTTTATAAATATCTTATTTTTATGAATTTTAAATGATTTAATTAAAAATTATTTTCATAAAATATCATTAATGTCATTTTTTCCACTATTCATTTAATTTCATTTTAAATACAAAAATAAAAATATGGAATTAGAATATAATCCTTTTAAATATCCATAATCTGTCATATGTATCTATAATTTTTTTAACACATTAATTCATCCAATTTATATTATTTTTAATATTTTTAAAATCATTTATTTTATTTTTCTATTAATTGAATATATAATGTGTCAGTGTTACGTAAGAATTTAAGGTAATTATTAAATAAATAAGAATTAAAAATAAACTACCCTATAAAAAATAATTTATATTTAAAATTAACATTTAAAACTGAACATAATCTATTTTTAACCTTATGAAAAAATAATAGAGATATTAAATTCAAGAGTGTGACATTTTGTTGTTATTCATTTCTTGAAGTAATAGAATGGTAAATATCAAATAAAAATGGAAGCAAGTAGACATATTTTAAATAGTAGATGTAAATGGTGAACTAAATTCATACAATAGGATAAAGTTAAGTTTTATAGAAAATTTAAAGCCTTATCACTTTATGTTTTTAACCTTAATTACCTGATTTACCCTTTTCTGAGGTGACAAATTTTACCACAATTACTATTCATAATGGACAAAAATAAAAGGGAAAAATTTATCAAATTTTACCCTCAAAATTCAAAATATATAATCTTTTTTATAAAATTAAATTTATATAATTGGCATGAGTTAATTTAAAAATAAACCCACAAAATGCGACGGAAACCATTTTTTCTGAAAAATTCCCTTTTAAGTCTAAAAATGAACTTATACTAAAATTAGGTATAATAATGATTAAAATGTAATTAATTATATTATTTATAAATAAAGGGGTATTATTTTAATTTAGTATTAAATTCAAATCATTTTGGTCTTTTTTTAATCAAAATATAAAATCAGTATTTTTTCACTATTCACTGAAAAATAAATCTTTTGAGAAAAATCTCAAAATTTCAACCTAAGGTCATATTGGAATGTTGAATTCAAAAATGATACAATTTTCAAATAATAATTTTTTATAGTTCTTCAAAATTTATTTAAACTTGGTTTTTTTGTGACAATTAAGCTATTAAAAAATTTCTTTAAAGAGAAATATATAATAAAAATCTCAGGTTTTTACATTCAACCCCATTAAGAATTTTACCCTTGAAATTATGTTAGTCCGATATGAAAAACTAAGGATACTTCTACCTCATTAAATCCTCATTTTTTATACATATTTCTTAATTTTATGATTTTACTATAAAACTTTGACCAGATGAGTGGTCTTGTTTCATAGAACTTTTTCTCTGTGATCCAGAATTTCCATTGGTTGTTGCACATAAGATAAATCTTGATCCAATGTATGAACTCTGAGTTTAGTACATGTGAAGGACTAGGTATGCACTTTCTTAGGAGATATACATGGAACAGATCATGAGTTTGATAGAGATTATATAAAAGTGCTAATCAATAAGTTACCATCTTGATATGATCAAGAATTTTTAAGGTGATAATATATCTAGGGACTAGCTTTACTATATTTCCAAATCACACAAACTTATTATAAGGATATATTCATAGGAATACCTTTTCACAAACTTAAAACTTTATATCTTGCTGATGATTATAAGTATATTTTTTTATCGATTCTGAGCTTCAATTATGTGTTTTTGAATGGATATAACCTTCTCTTCCATTTCCTTAGCTTGATCAGGTCCCAATAGCATTATTTATATAACTTCATCTCAACAAATTGGAGTTATGAACTTCCTTTTATAGAGGGATTTATTAGGATACATCTAAATGTTCAAGTGAAATCTATTGCTATAAGAAAAATACAATAAAGGAAGGAATTGATCCCAACCACCTTTAAAATCCGTAGATAAATCTCTCAATATATATTCTAAATTTTTAATGGTCCTCTTAGATGAATCATATGTTTGAGGATGATAAACAATACTAAAACTGAACTCTATATCCAAATCCTTCTAAAGGCATCTCTTGAACTTCGAGATAAACTTCATATCCTAATCAGATATGATTGATACTGGTACTCTATGAAATATAACAACTTCATTAATATATAAAAAAGTAAGCTGATAAATATAGAAATTATAACACCCCACAATGTTAAAGGGTTAAAAGTCTAAATGTAACTACCCATGTCAAAATGGTGCACCTTTCTTTTTAGGAGCCTTCATGATTAGAACTCCAAAATTAAGCATGCTTGGACTAGAGTAGTGATCAGGATGGGTGAACTCTTGGGAAGTTTCCCAGGGCATGTGTGAGTGAGGAAAAACACATTAAAAGAACATGTGTTGGCTTGTGGGGGGAGTCATTAGTCTAATGACTCATCCAAGATTGTGGGTGGGCCCTAGATAGAGGATTATGTGCCTATGGGGAAAATAGAGGTTCTAGGAGAGCTAGGACCTAATGATAATGTTAAGATAGGGTGTTTTTTCTATCTACGGGGTTTGGTTGTACCATTGGTATTAAAACAAGAACCTTGTTAGAAGTGTAGTGGAAATTCCTTGGTTGAGATTTAGGGTCTACAACAAGGACTTTGTGCTCTGAGGGGATTTAACACACCATAATGTTAATGTAATGTCTCGTATTTTTCCATGCTTTGTTTTTAATAATATGTGGTAATTATTTTGAGACCAGTCTTCGAGACGACATGCAGTTTCGAGGCCCGGTGATCCCGGAACAAATGTTGAATTTAATTAAATAATTAAATTTGTGCGCATGTGGTTTTCCTAAAAGGGTGGAATAGCTCCTAAACGGGTACCCGGATCGGAAATATGAGGGAGTCGTTGTGTCTAGAGCAGCAGGTTTACCCTAGAAGAGACCTAACATCGGCTGGCATAGGTCAGTGGTGAAATATGGTTTTTGGGTGTAACCGTAATAAAATATTTAATTTAAAATATTTTATTAAATCTTTGCTATAGAAAAATATCTTTTTTCTTTTTAAGTAGAGATTTCTTAGGGGATCAGGGTTACATTTCTCATAACCCTAAATCTCCCTGAAGAGCTCTGGAGAAAACCTCCCAATGCGGCGACGATGTTCTTGGCGAGCTTCACCGGCGACGACGACACGACGATCAGATCTTCGCCAGAAAATGCCGCGAATCTAGGTAGGATGTTTTTTTCCTCCTTTCCCCGTTCTTGATTCCTACGATGAACGCGGACTAATCTGCGAATCGATTAGCCCGCGGATCGATCGTTTTGTGGGTGGGTATGATTTGGGGTTTTATCAGGAAATCAAATTCTCAAGAATTAAAATCTGTTGATTGTTGTGGTTTTGATCTAATGGTCACGAACCCGGATCGTCACGAACAACGATCGAGGTTCGTCCCTTTTGTTTGATTCTTTGAATTTTCTCCCTCGCGTTCTTCGTTGCGTTCTACGCTTTCTTGGAGGAAATCGATCGTTGCGCATTCGTTTGTTGGCGCAACGATCTGAGATTGTAGATCCAACCCCGGAGCGATGTCATGGAGGTGCGACGACTGTTTTGGCGGACGATTCGGAGCGGATCGAGAGATATGAGTTTTCAGCCATTTTTCTTTGGTTGGATCGTTTGAGGTTTATGATCTGATTTAAGCGCCGAAAACACCTATTTTGGGGTTCGTATGATGAAATGAACCAACCCCTGGAGTATCGGGATGAATGGACGAGGAACCGTGAATCCGGAGGATCAGCCGCGACACTAGGAGGAAGATGGAGTTTCTGAAAAAATCCCAACTACACGGCATGTAGTATGGGCTACACGGCGTGTGTTCGTCGGTGGACCACCTGGAATGTACTCTAGGAGTACACGGACACGGGTTGGGTACACGGCCAAGGACACGGCGTGTATACCCCTACCCGGACAGACCCGTCCAGATACACGGGATACCCCGTGTGCTGGTACACGGGCAGGCGACATAGACTAGAGACCGTGTACGAGCACATGGCCAGCGTACACAGAGCGAGCCCCAGGTGCTTGGACATGGCGTGTGATTCTTCTACACCCCGTGTAGTTACTTTCTATCTGACAAGCCGAATGACACGGGCCGTTTACACGGGCAGTACCCGGAGTCAAGGAACACAACGTGTGATCCTTCTACACACCATGTAGTTGGGTTTTACACAGCTTGGACGGATGACATGGGCCATTTACATGGGCAGTACCCGGGGTCAAGGAACACGGCGTGTAACCATAATACACGTCGTGTAACCTGTCTTAAATGGCTTGATCCACTTGTCTTCTGTGACTTGGACTAGCTTTCTTAGGGTTCGTACCCTTGGTCTTTCCCCTGAAGGTTCTGGTATCATTTCCTATATACAGGAGTATGATCCCTTCAATAGGAATTCCTAAATAGAGTTGTTAGAATCCCCTCTGTGAGACTTAGAGCTGGATCCTCTATTAATTCTTAGAACCCTTAGTAGAGTTCTTGGTATCGACATGACCTACTTTACCCGGGCACCGATCCTCTTCTTAGCGGATTAGCTCAGACTGAGTTGTTGAAATCACCCCTTGGTTATTAGTTGTGATCCTCATCTGAGCATCATATTCTCAAGTACTTGTGGAGTGTGTTCTCCCAGAACAAGCACTTCGTATTTTCCCTCTTCAGACTTAGGAGTGTGTTCTCATTATTACGTACTTATTGGAATCTTCGAGCTGGATCTTAGTGGTGGTTTCGCGATGGTTGATCATGTTTGAGTATATCTGGATATTCTTGTTATATTTTCTATAAACATATACTATATAGAGATGACTGTATCTTTCCTTTTTGGTTTTTCACTTGTTGTATTCCTTTGTGGTTTTGGGGTGTCCTACTGAGTATTGTTATACTCACCCCTGTACAGGATTTGCCCGCACGTGTCATGTCTTGTGAAGACGAGCGAGCCTTTGACAAAATTCTAGGCGGACTAGGACCGGACGGTGCTCAGTGAGATCAGACAGGCCAAGGTGTGTTCCTATGGCTATGAATTGCAGTCCCAGTACCTTTCTTTACAGGTTGGACTTTGTTGCAGACTTTCTTTTGGTGGGATTTTACTTTTGGCCCAGGGTTTTACATTACTGTACTTTACTTTCCTATCGTACTCTGTTGGTTGGGATTTTTTTATTATATGCATGCATCTCCATTTTTAGTAGTTTTTACTTTTCAGCTTTGTGGGCTTGGAGATGTGTGTGCATGCATATAGGTTTATAGGAAATGCCTCCCTTGTTAGTATCATGCCTACTCGGTGCTAGTCACCAGCCCCCTGGCCTATTGGAGGCGGGCTTGGGGAGTTGCGGCTCGGGCCCCACTAGGATGGGCCGTGACAGTTAAAGGGTTAAAAGTCTAAATATTACTACCCATGTCAACAAGGTGTACCTTTTTTTAAGAACCTAACTGATTAGAACTATATAGTTAAGCATCTTTGTCCTGGAGTAGTGATCAGGATGGGTGACCTCCTGGGAAGTTTCCCAATGTGTGTGTGCATGAGGAAAAGAACATTGAAAGAAAATGTGTTGTCCCATGAGGAAATTCATTAGTCTAATGACCCATTCGGGCATGTGTGTCATGAAAAAACTCGGGTAAACCCTGAACCAATCCCCTGAGCTAATCTGTGACATGGCCCAATGGGTGTTCCTGACCCCTATGGTCTAGAAACTAGTGTCAGGCATCAATAGAGTAAACAAAAGGGAAATATTTCACCTAATAATAATTAAATAAACTGAGCAATAGAAATAAAAAAATAATCCCAATAGATATAATAACATCCAAACTAAACATCCTTTATACAAGAATATGAAAATATGACCAAACTATACGATAAAACTCAAACCGAAACCTGATAACCCAACATCTCCATGTGACCCTGAGGGTCACTCTTCGACACCAAGAACAACTATCACCCATGGAAATCAAGACCAATATAAGACATTCACCACAAGATAAGAATAGGAAGAAACTATAGGTGTGAGTATTAAAACTTAGTAGGCATGTATGAACAATATATTACCAATTAAATTACTTTAAAATAAAAGAAAAACCAACTTTAAGTTTGAAATAAAATATATAAAGGTAAGACTTTCCACTATTTTTACTTAAAAAAATGATCTATCTCCATTTTTCATTCTAAAAACAGGTTCGTTTCCATTAAAGATACATTAAAATTTCTAATGGGAAAATGATGCTTTCACTTCAAAACTGCACAAGAGAGTATAAAAACATTTTTAATTTAAAACATTTTTCTATAAACCATTGGAATCCAACTCATCACTTTCCAAGAAAGACTCCACACATGAGAGAACTATAATAATCACATAATAAGGGAAATGGAAATAAACATACAAGGGTAACTAATTATCTCAATCATCTATCATAAGTAACTAAGTTCCAATATACATAGAAAAACCTAGGATTTCATGAATAATCCAAAACATACTAATAAATTTTGACTCATCCCAGAAATAATGCCTCACTTGATGACATCAAAACTCCCTAAAAAGCAAAGCCACACCCCACATGGTCCAAACTGAGGGGCTCAATCCCATAACAACAATAACAAATATCCACATTCTATAGGCCACTAGATAATGAATAATATAACCAGTGTAGTAATCATTCTCATAAAATTCAATAACTATGACACATCCTCCATGTCAACGCATATAAAGAGGATGATCTAACCAACACCAATTGATCATCAAATCACACACACATATACAATAGTTAACATAACATGCACCACCTGAATCAATTTAATGATCCATCTCATGCCATAGAACAAATATATTTCAAAGGAGTCCATACCGAGGATCTCCCATTACATACAAGTAAATGAGTCATGAGGATTCCAAATTAAGGACATCCCACACATTCATATAAATAAGCAAATATAATCATCCAAGGAGAGTTCTCATAATAAACATTTTCACCATTTTTAAAAAAGTGCCAAACACGACTCAAGAACATTTAAAATAAACATCATCCTTTAAAGAACCAAATAAATTTACTCAAATAGGAAAAACAACCTATTCTGTTTCATAACCACTTGGAAAACAATTCCATCAAAATACTCACATTTCATTTTTAAACAAAAACCATTCCTACCAAAATTCCAAATTATCCACTAACCATCAACACATGGAAAACCATATTTGAAATCCAAATAAACACTTAATTTAAATAAAAAACTCATTGGGAACACATTAAAGGAACCCAAATAATCATTTCAAATACCATGAATTCATTTATAATGTAAAACCATAATTTTTATATCATAGATCACTCATAAAATCCAATCATTCATTTTATCAAATACTTGGGGTGCATTATTTAACAAAGAAATTCCATTTTTCACTTAACAAGGGAGAAAACACTAATTTTCACACCAAACGAGCATTCCAAAGATCACTCATAATTATTTATCATATAATGGAGGTGAAAAAAACATGAAATCAATAATTATTAAATTAAAAAGGCAAGTTCAAGGAAAACCTACCTCAATCCACAAGTGCTTCAACAATGCACACCTGAAAATGAACCATGAGGGTTCAAAGAGCTAAGATTTATCAAGTGGAAACCTAAATGAACAAAACCCCCAACATAAATCATGTTAATTTGTGAACCCTAGGTCCAAGAGACCATAAGAGAAGACAAAATTCTCATTTTCCAAAAACAAACCTTTCAACCCAATTCAAAAATTCATTAAACCTTTCAAAGTCTTACTAACCACAAATTCAAAAAACATTTTTATAACTTTACACATTAATACATTCTATATCATTCAAAACATTTTCCAGCTTCTCAAAAAATTTTATTTCATCAATTCATTTGGTTAAAAAACCATTCTTTCTCATTTAAAAAAAATTCCAAAACAAACATCCATTTTAAACAAGATCTTTACACAAACCCCAAGTTTTGATTATAGAAATATAATCTAGTTAAATCATTTCCATTTTACCCTAATGGGTCATTTTATATAAATTCATTTTTCTAAAGTCTTCCATAAGGTTAATTTTGAAAATCCTTCTTCCCACTTTATAGAAATCCAATGATTACCACCAAAACCCCATTTTCACAATTCAAACAGAAGGGTTTTCAAAGATGTTTTCAGAATCAAAGAAGATCCAAACAACTCATAAGGGGGGAACTAGTGTCGATGGGTGACTTGGCCATATGGTTGGTGACCATATTCCAAACACACCACCATCGCGTTGAGTCTTTTAGAACTATACCCCCAACTCCAGATGGATTTCCAAGCCTTGTGAGCTCATGTAGACCACCATAACAACTCCATTTTAATATCTAAAACACCAAACAATCCACAAGAACCAAAAGAAACCAAAAAAATTGGACTTCCCATGGAAACCTGAGGATCAGAACAAATAGGGGCTCATGAAATCCTTCCTATTCCTACCTCTCAAGTCCCAACAATCCTAATATATGATCTACCTTGACATCCCAAATAATAAAGGGAACTCTAAAAATAAATTCCCTCTAAAGAATAACCTACTTTGATACTATTTTTTCATGAACCAACCCAGGTTGACCACAAATAGGTCACTCGGGCCAATCCATGACATGGGCCGAAGGGAATCCCCGATCCCCACCGGCTGGAAAATAGTGCCGGGTATCAATAGAGTAAAAAGGGAACAAGTTCACCCAAGAATAATTAAATAAACTTAAAAATAGAAGTAAACAAAGTATCTTAATAGATATAAAAATATCCAAACTGAACATCCATTATAAAAGAATATGAAAATACAACCAAACTATACAATAAAATCCAAATTGAAAACTGACAACCCAACATCTCCATGTGACCCCGAGGGTCACTCTCCAACACCAAGAATAATTATCACCCACGAAGATCAATAACAAGATGACACCTACACCACAATATAAAAACAATAAGAAACAATATGCGTGAGTATTAAAACTCAGTAGGTGTTCCTAAACAATCTATTCCCAATGTAATTCCTTCAAAATAAAAGAAACACAAACTTCAATTTTGAAATAAAATATATAAAGGTAAGATTTTCCACACTTTTTAATTTTAAAAAAACATGGCCCATTTACCTTTTCATTACAAAACCAGGATCATTTCCATTAAATATACATTAAAATTTTCAAGGGGAAAGTGACGCTTTCATTTTAAAACAACACAATAGAGTATAAAGTATTTTTAATTTAAAACATTTTACATAAACCTTTAGAAGCCAACTCATCAATTTCCAAGAAAGACTCTAGACATGAGAGCACTAATAAAATCACATAATAAGGGAAATGGAAATAAATACACAAGGGTAAACAAGTATCTCAATCATCCATCATATATAACTAAGTTCCAAAAGACATGGGTGGACCTAGGAACTCATGAATAATCCAGAACATACTAATACATGTTGAATCATCTCAGAAATCATACCTCACTCAATGACATAAAAACACCCTAACACACTTGGACACAACCCACATGGTACAAACTGAGGGGACCAATCCCATAATAATAATAAAAAATATCCTCATGCTATTGGTCACTAGCTAGTACACAATCTAACTATTGAAATAATCATTGTCAGAAAATTCAATAGCTATGCCAGGTTCTCCATGTTAACACATATAAAGAGGTTGATCCAATTTATTCCAACTAAGAATCAAATCACATAAACCTATATAATATTTAACACAATAGACATCACACAAATAATCCCAAGGATCCTTATCATTCCATAAAACAAATAGGTTTCAAAGGAGTCCATACTGAGGATCTCCCATTCCATATAAGTAAATGGGTCATGAGGATTCCAAAGCAAAAAAATCCTACCCATTTAAATAAAAAAGGCAAGAGAATCATCTAAGGAGTGTTTTCATAATAAAATTTTTCACCATTTTTACAAAAGTACCAAACATGCCTCAAGCACATTTCACATAACCATCATCATTTAAAGAAAAAAATACATTTCCTAAAATAGGGACACAACACCCTTTTATATTTCACAACCACTTGGAAAAAAATTCCATCAAAATACTCACATTTCATTTTTATGCCAAAACCATTATTATCAAAATTCCAAACGGGCCACTAACTATCAAAACATGCTAAAATACATTTTAAAGACAAATATACATTCCATTTAAATCCAAAACCCCTTGGGAATCCATTCAAGGAATCAAAATCATCATTTAAAATACCATGAATTCATTTACATTGTCAAACCATTCTTTTTATATCAAAAATCACTCATAAAATCCAATCGGTCATTTTATCAAACACTTAGTGTGCATTATTTGAAGTGAACTGTGTTGCATTTGTTGTCAATGAGGTATGTTGTTGTCAAGGAATGAATGAATGGATGTCAAGGAATGTCAAGATGTGAATGACAAAGGATGTGATGGTGATGGTGAGGAAAGGAGAATGGCCATGGTACTAAGATGCATGTCACTTAGGAGATTCACTAGGTGACATAGGAGATGTGGTTGAAACATTCTCCATGTATATCAGACGATTGTTGAACTGATCTTTAAGTTCCAAGAACTTGTATCAACTGGATACAATGTCATAACAAGCTTTAGAAGACCATTCATTGTATTGAAAATGCATGAGGAAGTGAATGGGATCCATCCACATCTCCTAAGTGGATGAAGTGAGCTGAAGAAGTCCATGCACTATCTCTTAGTGCATGTGAATCAGAAGAAGATCCAATTTGATCTCTGATTAGATCAATGAAGCACATTGAAGAATTTAAGTGATTCAGGAGTTCGGTTGAAGAAGAAGAACCTTCGGGAATTCCATTCCTAAGTGATGAATAAATGTTGAAGAGAATTGGAGGAATTCTAATGAAGAAGAAGAAATAAAGAAGAGTAAATGAAGAGGAAGATGGCTTGAAGTGGCATTTGGAATTTCACATTAATTATGTGGTTACTTTGTTTTTATACAAAGTCCTAAGTGTTTTACTTAGCAAAAAATAACCACCAAGGAAGGCCAGCCGAGGGTCATCACCCAAGGCTCATGTGGGACTCGAGGTCACCACGCCCATGGGGAACCCTTAGGCCAAGGCAGCATATCCATGAGGCAGGAAGGTCGGGGCTGTGTATAAGCCCCGTGTCTACGCGGTGGTGAAGCCCGCGCAGCGCGCGCGCCCGAGGGCACGCATAGTGGGCGCCAGTGGCGCGCCCGCAGGGAGTAGAGTGGGCGCAGAGCGCGCCCGCAGGGAGAACACGGTGCGGGGTGGCACCGTGGAGGGAGAAGATGCAACTGAGGTGAGGATGGGAGCACTTTGGTAATAAGCCGCGTGAAAACAGGAGGCCGCTTCGATGTGGGACGCGGAAAAATCCCCGGGAGCGCATCCTGGCCGCACGATTGATCGCGCGCCAGATCTCCGCCGCTCATCGCATCGCGCCATTCGTGATCTGATCCAGGCCGTCCAAAGTCTTCTGATCGCCTGATCCAACGGCTCCCCGTTCATCCTCAACCTCGAGCCATGCCAAAGCTTCCCGCGTGCCTCCGTCGAACCAGGAGCAACCCGAGCACGGTTTTTGAGTTCCCGACCACCATTTCCGAAGCCGAAGGCTCCATTGAGCTCGTCTAGACCTACCGAACACGATCATGCATAAAAATATACTTGCATGCAACAAATGAGAAAATTCGATGAAGGCCGAAGGCAAACGAAGTGCCGAGGCCTCGGGGTGTTCGTGTTTTTCATGGGATGGCCAAAACGAAGGCCGTGCATGTGTTCTAAGTCGCATGCACGTGGAGGAGAAAAACAAAAAGAAAAGTACCCGCGTGTGAAACAGAGGAAGATATCAAGATTTGCAGAATCTTGAAATACCCGAAAACTTCGGGGATTCAAAGATTGTATCACGCGGATTGAACGAGATACCTCTGCCTATAAAAAGAGAGGCAGAGGCCTTGGAGTGCTTGCTGAAGTTTTATTGAAAACCCGAAGTCCCGCGGAGCACTTTGTGCCTCGCGAAGCTGAAGCCCCGCGCAACACACTTGCGCGGCTGAAGTTCCAGAGCCACCCGAGGCTCTGAAGGAGGTCCCTGCCCGCGTACTCGCGCGGCAGAAGAAGCCCTCACTGCCCGC
Organism: Viscum album; assembly: GCA_963277665.1. Lineage (NCBI taxonomy): Eukaryota > Viridiplantae > Streptophyta > Magnoliopsida > Santalales > Viscaceae > Viscum > Viscum album. The sequence continues at coordinate 7,722,340 of OY728152.1, forward strand.
AAACTTGCGCGGCAGGAGGAGCTTGCGTGGCTGAGGTGCATGACACCCTGCGCGCCCGAGGTGTTGCACCTTGCACACCCGAGGACCTTGCGCGCTACCTTGTGCACCCAAGTATACCTTGCGCGGCATTTGAAGACAAGAGTGGCTGCACCCCTTGCGCGCCTTCACTAAGGCAGGGGCTCGTGTTGAGAAGACCACACCCTACGGGTTGTGGGTGCTTGGCAAGGAGGAAGGCTGAGGCTTAATGCTTTGTGCATGCACCATGTGAATACCACACCTCATTTGTGTGTGTGTGCCAAAAGGAGGAAAAGGCCGTGGGTATTCGTGTGTGCTAAGTGAAGAGGAAGAGCACACTTGGCCGTGTGCGTGCAAGGAGAGGAGGAAGGCCACTATACCCTACGGGTTAAGTGCTTACAAGACAAGTTGGCCGAACCTAGTTGTGTGCACTAAGAAGTGTGTATACACTTAGAAGAAGAAAAGGGAGGACATCCACACTAAAGTATAACACACATTCAAGTGTGTAAGCAAATTGAATTAATTGTGTGAAGTTCAAAGAAGGTGTGTGCTTGAAGTGATTACACCCTTTGTGGGTTTATTGCACCAAGAGGAGAAGAAGGGAAGTGCATGCATGCATGCATGCACATGCACAAGTGAAAAAAGATAAATCAGGCTGTGTGCAATTGAGTTGTCCAAGACCAGGAGTTCTTGAAGATATTGTGATGCCATGCATTCAGTGCATGAAGTTGATCTGATGTGAGACTGGACCAGACTGAAGTTAAAGATATCAGTTGTCTGAGTATTCAGTTGCTGGAGAGAAGACGGGTCATCCTTAGAAGAAGGTGATAAAGCCCGAGCAAGACGAGAAGACCTGATAATCACAAGTGATCAGAGGTACAGAGCAAGGCCAGTAGTCTTTATCCTAGACTGCTGAAGATACTTGAAGAGCTGAACAAGAAGAAGAGCTACTCGTGTGACTCGAGGAGCCAGGAGAAGCCCCCTGTGAGACTCAGGGCGGAAGAAGTCTTTAGTGGGATTCTGGAGCAGGCCAGTGGGACTCTGGTAACACTGTGGAACGCAGTATAAAGACCCTCCTGTGGGACTCAGGAGAGATACAGTGGGATGCTGTATCGACCATTGTAATAATAACAGATTATAATGGAAGAAACCATGTTGGGGCGTATAACCAACATGGCAAGGATGTAGGCCTTTGGTGCCGAACCTTGTAAATCCTTGTGTCCAGTGCCTTTATATTTACTGAATCATTCGAGGAAAGGTGAGAGATACAAGAAGAGTGGATCGAGGCTTTAACCAGCCATAGAGGTTTAATTGATAAAGAATCAATTAGTAAAAAGTTTTAAGGAATCACTGATTCACCCCCTCCCCCTCTCAGTGATTCACACTGATCTGGGCACTTCAATTGGTATCAGAGGGAGGTTGCCTCTAAAAGATCCAAGGGAGTCTTTACTAAGTGCAGATTTGAGGAAATGAGTGACCATCCTCAAATGGAGATATCTGCCAAGACTCAGAAGAACAGAAAGAAGAAACAGGCCAAGAAGATGAAGAAGATGGTTGCTACAAACAGAGAAACACCTTCTATGGAAGGTACTGTGAAAGTCACATGAGATGACAATTCCTTCTATCATTCTTATGATGAAGCCTGCTCTAGCTGTGATGAAGTTCGAACATACGATGATCTTCTAAATGCACTCAAATATCTTCAGAAGAGAGTCCCCAAGGCAGTGGCAATGTGTATAGCTACAGGCATCCTTGATCTTCAAGAAGAAAAATTACAGCTAGAAGAAGAAGCCAATACAATGGAAGATCAGTTGGCTAAAAGGGTTGGTATAACCAACACTCTTAGAAAGCTGGTGAAGGCTAAAGATGAAACCGTTTCTCTTTGCAATGAAAGATATGAAGACACTGCTGAAGAATTGCAAAGAAGCCTTTCTGAGAAAGAATTCTTTATGATAATGGTCAAAGAAGTTTTCCATGCACTGGAAAAATTGCACAGAGTGTCAATGAATGTCAGAGATTCTCAACTTGAAGGCAAAGTCAAAAGGGTGAAGGAGCTTGACAACTCATTGCATGAAATAAAGAAGGTGCATGATGACCAGATGGAACAGCTGAAACAGAATTGGGAAGGTAGGCTAAGATTGGTTGAGGATGAGAAGAACTCCCTCAATATGAAATGCTTTGAACTGGAGGTGATATTGAAAAATCTGCAATCACCCAAAGCTGAAGCCTCCCAGTCAGCTGAAAGGAGAAATGTTGCTACTCAAGTATGCATTGAGCAGGATGATTCTAAAAGAAATACATCCTCTAATATAAGGGCAAAAACTTCTCAAAAGGAGGTACCATCCATACCATCTTGTACTCATGCCTCTAAATGTGTTTCCACAAAAAGTGCAGGATGGAAGAATAACTCTGATCAAGTATGGATGAAGAAGATGAAGAAAGAGAGCTCTCCTGAAACAACACAGCAATTCAAGAGAAATGCCCAACAGCAAGAAGGACTCAAGAGGTCAAGATTTGTGGGTCAGTGTTGGTGTTGTAACAAGTATGGGCATTGTGCAAAGGATTGTTGGTACAATCCACTGAATGCCAAAGCACAGAGGAAGCCCATGCCCAGGGGGAGCAAGCCAGAGGAAAAGAAGCAGCATCCACAGGTCCAGAGACATCTGTTTACTGCAAATAGATTTGGATTACTTGAAAACATCTGGGATGATTGCAAAAGTGATCAAAAAGATACATGTCAATCTCCAACTGTATCCAGAGCTAAAAAGAAGAGAAGATCACTGAACCTGGCTAAAATGGAATCCTTGGGAAGCAAGCATAAGAAAGTGGAAGATTCTCCCAAGAAGATTATGAAAAAGGAAAATAAGTCCTTGGAGTCTAAATCCAAGAAGGGTGATGCATCAAGAAGAGCCACCAAGAAAACATGCTTCTACTGTGGAAAGAAAGGCCATACCATGGATCTTTGTAAAGAAGCCATGAAATTCAATAGAGGCAGACTGGACTCAAACAGACAATCAATACAAACGAAGCAGAAGGGATTGATTGAAAACAAGTTGCCTAAGAGAGGTAGCTTGACAGCATCAGAGGAACCATGTGAAACTTCCAGAACTGAGGCCACACTTCCAAGTGAATTACTTGTCATATGGCCAAATCAGTTGCAACTTGCCAAAGATCTGCAGAGAGCTGAAGATGAAGTTCTGGCAATTGCTAAGGCAAAAGGGAAGAATAAGATTTCACATGAAGATGTGTTGAGATCCACACCAGCACAAACATCATTGAAGATCAAATGTGCAAGTGTAAAGAATGGTGAAAATGGGACATCTCGGTTGAGAGAATCTTCTCAACCTTGTTGTTCACATTGATGAACCAAGGAGGTTCCATCTTATTCCCTTATACTTCTGGTATTTACATGTGCTAACATTACAGGGAATTGAAGATGATGATCATTCTCAACTGGAGGATGGTTTAGAAAGAATGGAGTGCACCCCTTGAGGGGGAGCCAATCAGAAGAAGATGGGATTCTAAGATTTAATACCATCTTGAGAAAAGTGAAGGTATTCCAATCATACTTTCATCCCTTGTTTCTTAATTGAGTTTATCTTTTCAATTAAGGGGGAGTATGGATTGAAGAAAAATGGATGAAAGGGGGAGCTTTATCTTTGCACCTGAACTTTCTAATGAGTTTTGTGAAGTTGTGCAGGATTTAGCAAATTCATTGTTATATCTGAAAAATTTCAAACCCCTAAGCATGATCTCACATGTACAGTGAATGATGGATAGCATTGAGTTCTTTAGTCATATCACTCTTGTTTTCTACACCAGGTTAGCCCAAGTAGACTTAGAGTTGATTTACTAAAGGTTCTTTGCTAAAGAGAACATGTGACATCATCCCTCTCTCAGTGTTTTTCAAGAAAATACTTTTCAAAGGGAGGAAGAGATTTTTGAAAGTGAACCACACCACACCTTTGCATTTGATTGCCAATAAGGGGGAGAAAATATTGGCACACATATTGACCCATTCATATGTGCAGAAGTAGTGTATTGACAACAAATACAAAGGGGGAGATTGAAGTGCACTGTGTTGCATTTGTTGTCAATGAGGTATGTTGTTGTCAAGGAATGAATGAATGGATGTCAAGGAATGTCAAGATGTGAATGACAAAGGATGTGATGGTGATGGTGAGGAAAGGATAATGGCCATGGTACTAAGATGCATGTCACTTAGGAGATTCATTAGGTGACATAGGAGATGTGGTTGAAACATTCTCCATGTATATCAGACGATTGTTGAACTGATCTTTAAGTTCCAAGAACTTGTATCAACTGGATACAATGTCATAACAAGCTTTAGAAGACCATGCATTGTATTGACAATGCATGAGGAAGTGAATGGGATCCATACAAATCTCCTAAGTGGATGAAGTGAGCTGAAGAAGTCCATGCACTATCTCATAGTGCATGTGAATCAGAAGAAGATCCAATTTGATCTCTGATTAGATCAATGAAGCACATTGAAGAATTTAAGTGATTCAGGAGTTCGGTTGAAGAAGAAGAACCTTCGGGAATTCCATTCCTAAGTGATGAATAAATGTTGAAGAGAATTGGAGGAATTCTAATGAAGAAGAAGAAATAAAGAAGAGTAAATGAATAGGAAGATGGCTTGAAGTGGCATTTGGCATTTCACATTAAGTATGTGGTTACTTTGTTTTTATACAAAGTCCTAAGTGTTTTACTTAGCAAAAAATAGCCACCAAGGAAGGCCAGCCGAGGGTCATCACCCAAGGCTCATGTGGGACTCGAGGTCACCACGCCCATGGGGAACCCTCAGGCCAAGGAATCATATCCCTGAGGCAGGAAGGTCGGGGCCGTGTATAAGCCCCGTGGCTACGCGGTGGTGAAGCCCGCGCAGCGCGCGCGCCCGAGGGCACGCATAGTGGGCGCCAGTGGTGCGCCCGCAGGGAGCATAGTGGGCGCAGAGCGCGCCCGCATGGAGAACACGGTGCGGGGCGGCACCGTGGAGGGAGAAGATGCAACTGAGGTGAGGATGGGAGCGCTTTGGTAATAAGCCGCGTGAAAACAGGAGGCCGCTTCGATGTGGGACGCGGAAAAATCCCCGGGAGCGCATCCTGGCCGCACGATTGATCGCGCGCCAGATCTCCGCCGCTCATCGCATCACGCAATTCGCGATCTGATCCAGGCCGTCCAAAGTCTTCTAATCGCCTGATCCAACGGCTCCCCGTTCGTCCTCAACCTCGAGCCATGCCAAAGCTTCCCGCGTGCCTCCGTCGAACCAGGAGCAACCCGAGCACGGTTTTTGAGTTCCCGGCCACCATTTCCGAAGCCAAAGGCTCCATTGAGCTCGTCTAGACCTACCGAACATGATCATGGATAAAAATATACTTGCATGCAACAAATGAGAAAATTCGATGAAGGCCGAAGGAAAACGAAGTGCCGAGGCCTCAGGGTGTTCGTGTTTTGCATGGGATGGCCAAAACGAAGGCCGTGCATGCGTTCTAAGTCGCATGCACGTGGAGGAGAAAAAAAAAAAGAAAAGTACCCGCGTGTGAAACAGAGGAAGATATCAAGATTTGCAGAATCTTGAAATACCCGAAAACTTCGGGGATTCAAAGATTGTATCACGCGGATTGAACGAGATACCTCTACCTATAAAAAGAGAGGCAGAGGCCTTGGAGTGCTTGCTGAAGTTTTATTGAAAACCCGAAGTCCCGCAGAGCACTTTGTGCCTCGCTAAGCTGAAGCCCCACGCAACACACTTGCGCGACTGAAGTTCCAGAGCCACCCGAGGCTCTGACGGAGGTCCCTGCCCGCGTACTCGCGCGGCAGAAGAAGCCCTCACTGCCCGCAAACTTGTGCGGCAGGAGGAGCTTGCGTGGCTGAGGTGCTTGACACCCTGCACGCCCGAGGTGTTGCACCTTGCACACCCGAGGACCTTGCGCGCTGCCTTGTGCACCCAAGTATACCTTGCACAACATTTGAAGACAAGAGTGGCTACACCCCTTGCGCGCCTTCACTAAGGCAGGGGCTCGTGTTGAGAAGACCACACCCTACGGGTTGTGGGTGCTTGGCAAGGAGGAAGGCTGAGGCTTAATGCCTTGTTCATGCACCATGTGAATACCACACCTCATTTGTGTGTGTGTGCCAAAAGGAGGAAAAGGCCGTGGGTATTCGTGTGTTCTAAGTGAAGAGGAAGAGCACACTTGGCCGTGTGTATGCAAGGAGAGGAGGAAGGCCACTATACCCTACGGGTTAAGTGCTTACAAGACAAGTTGGCCGAACCTAGTTGTGTGCACTAAGAAGTGTGTATACACTTAGAAGAAGAAAAGGGAGGACATCCACACTAAAGTATAACACACATTCAAGTGTGTAAGCAAATTGAATTAATTGTGTGAAGTTCAAAGAAGGTGTGTGCTTGAAGTGATTACACCCTTTGTGGGTTTATTGCACCAAGAGGAGAAGAAGGGAAGTGCATGCATGCATGCATGCACATGCACACGTGAACAAAGATAAATCAGGCTGTGTGCAATTGAGTTGTCCAAGACCAGGAGTTCTTGAAGATATTGTGATGCCATGCATTCAGTGCATGAAGTTGATCTGATGTGAGACTGGACCAGACTGAAGTTAAAGATATCAGTTGTCTGAGTATTCAGTTGCTGGAGAGAAGCCGGGTCATCCTTAGAAGAAGGTGATAAAGCCCGAGCAAGACGAGAAGACCTGATCATCATAAGTGATCAGAGGTACAGAGCAAGGCCAGCAGTCTTTATCCCAGACTGCTGAAGATACTTGAAGAGCTGAACAAGAAGAAGAGCTACTCGTGTGACTCGAGGAGCCAGGAGAAGCCCCCTGTGAGACTCAGGGCGGAAGAAGTCTTCAGTGGGATTCTGGAGCAGGCCAGTGGGACTCTGGTAACACTGTGGGACGCAGTATAAATACCCTCCTGTGGGACTCAGGAGAGATACAGTGGGATGCTGTATCGACCATTGTAATACTAACAGATTATAATGGAAGAAACCATGTTGGGGCGTATAACCAACATGGCAAGGACGTAGGCCTTTGGTGCCGAACCTTGTAAATCCTTGTGTCCATTGCCTTTATATTTACTGCATCATTCGAGGAAAGGTGAGAGATACAAGAAGAGTGGATCGAGGCTTTAACCAGACATAGAGGTTTAATTGATAAAGAATCAATTAGTAAAAAGTTTTAAGGAATCACTGATTCACCCCCTCCCCCTCTCAGTGATTCACACTGATCTGGGCACTTCATTATTTAATTAAACAATGCCATTTATGACTTAAAAAGGGAGAAACCGATAATTTTCACACCAAACAAGCATTCCAAAGATCACACATCATTATTTATTATATAAAGGAGGTGTGAAAAAACATGAAATCTACAATTCTTAAATTAAAAAGAAAAGTGCAAGGGAAACCTACCTCAATCCATAATAACTTCAACAATGCACACCTGAAAACACACCATGAGGGTTCCAAGTTCCAATATCTATCAATAATAACCCTAAATGAACATAACCCCCAACATAAATCAATGATATTCATGAAAAATATGTCCAAGAGACCATATGAGAAGAAAACATCAAGAGAAAATGAAAGAAATAGGAAGTGGGAGAAGAGAGGAGGGGAAATACCTCCAAGATCTATCCCAAAACCTTGAATAATACCTAGATACACACTATGAGAGAAGGTTTGAGGCTTATTGAATTATGGGAGAAACCCATTAGGGTCACACAAACTAAAGGGAAGAGTGGGTAGGAATTTTGGGTTAAAAATCCCGAGGGGGAATACTTGGAATTTCAAAAAATTTTAGATCTAGGAAGTTTACATGGTTTGGCCATAGAGTTTATTGAATCATGTGACAACCATGTGGTAGCTACTATCCAAGAGGGGATTTACTACACAACCAGCCTACACAGTTTGACTTATCATGCACACACTGTGTCGTAGCTTTTTTCCAAATCCAACACCTGTTGCAAAATTACTTGGGTTGGGATGCATGATTTAAAAAACTGTGTTACAATAGTGTATAGGATATTATAAATCCCAAAATCTAAACTTTTAACCAATAAATCCTAAATTAACTAAGGAAAAAAACTATGATCAAAACTAAGCAAAGAAACATCTCAAAACATAGCCCCCATCACACCTAGAACTCAAGAGAAAAACCAATATCCCAAAAGAACCATAACATACGACGAAAAATGAAAACTAGTTGTGAAAATGTGGGTGGGCCCTAGGTAGGGGAACATGTGTTTATAGGGAAAATGGTGGTGATCTAGGATTTGATGTCCCTATTAAGGAAAGATGTTTGTGCTGTCAATTGTTCATAGTTGTTACATTAGTATCATAGTAGAAACCAAGTCGAAAGTGTGGTGGCACTGCCTGAGTTGAGATTCAAGGTCCAAAATGAGGAAATTAAGATCTGTGGGGGGGGGGGGGGGTTGAATGTAAAACTCCAGAATTTTAAAGGTTTAAAAGTCTAAATTTTTCTACCCATGTTAATAAAGTGAACCTTTATTTTTAGGATCCTACCTGATCGAAAATCTACAGTTAAACATCCTTGGCCCGGAGTTGTGATCAGGATGGGTAACCTCTTGGGAAGTTCCACAAGATATGTGTGAGTGAGGAAAAATCACATTACAGGAACATGTTTTTTCATGTGGGGGAAATTCATTAGTCTGATGACACATTCATAAATGTGGTTGTGCCCTAGATAGGTGATCACATGTTTATCGGTAAATGGGTGGTGCTTGGTAGGTTATGACCTGACGAGCATGTTTAAGAAGGGTTTTTGTGGTATCAATAGGGAATAATTGTCACATAAATCTTCTATAACAGTGGTAAAATGTGTTGGTTTCATAAGTTGATTGACTAAAAATAAAATAGAATTAACCCCTTTAGATGTTTTGGGGAGTCCAACAATAAAATCCATGGTAATGTTTTCCTATTTTCATTCTAGTATGATTAATGGTTGTAACATCCCATTAGACTTATGTCTCTTAGACTTAACTTTCTGAAACACTACACATTGTGATGCATACTCATTAATACCCATTTTCATGTAATCCCACCAGAAATATTATTTTTGATCTCTATACATCCTTGTACTTCTAGTATGAATAGATAATGATGAACTATGAACCTAATACAACAATTCCTTCAAATACGGTATTGATGTGATAATACTCAGTTCTTGATTCTTATTATTACAACATGATTATAGTTAAACTTAGGAACATTCCTCACCATCTTCTACAATTCCACATTTTCCTTTTCCACCTTCTTAATCCCATCATAGATGTATGGTAAAAAAACCATTTGATAAAGATAATATCTATCCCATTTACTAAATATTTAAAGACCCAAATTTAGTAAATCCCTAAATATTGTATCTTTTTAAATCCTCATCATGGAAAAACTAGAATAATCTTTCCAACTCAGAGAATCAACCACCTTTTCCCTTATAAAGGTGGTAATGTATTGAGTAGTCATAATATTTGATCAACTTCAACCATATTATCTAGTGAATATTCAACTCTTTCTATATAAATATATACTTTAAACTTTTATGTTTGGTATATATATCAAATATTTCACCATACAGATAATGCCTCTATATCTTCAATGAAAAAATCACTTCCTCTAGCTGTAAATCATTATTAGGGTAGTTGTACTCAATAATTTTCAATTGGAGATAGGCATAAAATATAACCATATAATTATATATGAGGAAACATCCTAGTACATTCTTTGATGCATCACAATATATAACAAACCCTTCTTCACTATCGGGTAGTGTAACCACATGTGCACTGCACAAAATTCTCTTAATTTATACAACATTATCATCATATTCACCAGTACAAAAGAACTTAACCTCCTTTCAAGTAAACATGGTGAGTGGATTAGATATTCATAAGAAATCTCTCATAAATAATCAACAATATATAGTTAACCTAGGAAAACTATAGATCTTGGTTACCATAGTTGGTCTAGGAAATTTCTAAATAACTATAATATTTTATGAATCCACATATATACCATCACATGAAATTATATGACCAAATAAAGAGGCTTTTTGTATCCAAAATTCACACTCAGTAAATTTGGAATATAAATTCTTCTTCCTCAGGCCCTTTAGCATAATTCTCAATTATTCTTCATACTATTCCTTTATCTTTGAGTATATAAGAATATCATCTATAAATACTACTAAAAAATGATTTAGATAATCTCTAAAGGTTCTATTCATTAAATATATAAAGATAGTAGGGGAATTAGTAAGTCTAAATGGAATTACTCTAAATTAATAATGACCATACCTCATATGGAAATTTGTCTTTGGTATATCCTCTTTCTTGACCCTTAGATGATGATATATAGATATAAGATCAATCTTGGAAAAATATTGATCTCATAATAATTGATCAAACATATCCTTGATATGGGGAATATGATTCTTATTCTTAATAGTGATTTTTTAAGTTCTCGATAATCAATGAAAAAATGATTTGACACCTATTTATTCTTAATAAAAGGAATAGGTTCACCTCATAGAAATGTAATAGGCTAAATGAATCCCTTATCAAGATTATCCTAGAGTTTCTTCTTTAATTACTGTTACTCAATCAGATTCATTCTATATGAATTCTTTGAAATAGGCATAGAACTAAGTATGAGTTCTATTGAAAACTCAATTTTATGTTTCTAGGGTAGACTAGGAAACTCTATTGTAAATACATCAAATAAATCTCATATAGTAGGCACATCATAAATTTTGAGTTTCTCTATAACTATATGAGATAAATATCCCTCATGAATAGGTTTTCAAACCCATATTATGGGAGTAATTTCCATTGGGATTTTAGTTTCATCCTCACACCGATAGACTATCATAGGTTGATTCAAAATATCGAATATAACTTCTCTTACATGATATTTGATATGTAATCTATACTGAGAGAGACAATACATTCCCAAGATTATATAAAATTCAACTATAGGAAGAATAACAAGATTTATTTGAAGTAAATTCCCACAAACTTATATCAGTAAGAAGTTATATAATTAAGATTTGATAATTCTACCATTGAGAGTTTTCAATTCCAATTCATTATCTAATCATTAAGGTGACGATATGAGACCCTTATAAAATTATTCATATATAAAAGAGTGGGTAGAACATGAAACAAATAAAATATTTTCACTTCTAGTGTAGAAGATAAGTTTAACTTTCAAAAAATCACTAGAAACTTTCACTTAAGATGTAGTAATTCCATATTCTTGGATTTATCCCCCTATCTTCTTCTATGGTAAGTTCCCTTGGCACATTGGGAAATGACTTGAATAATGACCCATCTTTTTAAAATTGAATCATTTTATGGTAGTGGTTTCTTTCTTTTCCTTACATTCATTAGCTAGATAATTCTTATCTCTACACCTGTAACAAACTCTCATTCCCTTCAATAATTTCCCTGGATGTTTCCTTCCACAATTTTTATATGATAGAAATTATTTCATTTTCTTATTCTTCTTTGATGTGTTCCCTTTTTCTTTGTTCTCAGTCGAACCCTTCTTCTTTTGATTTCCCTTGAAGATATAGGATCTAGAAAACTACTCCTCTATAATAATGGAACTTGATACTATATAATCATATGATTAAAACATTTGAGAAACTAGTTCCCTTAAGAGACTTGTCTTAATCCCATCAAATAAATAATCAATTTTTATTTCCGCATCATGTATGTAGTTTGTAGCATACCCAGATAATATTGTATTGTTATCCTCATACTCCACCACACTTTATCATTCCTTATTATTTAAAGTGTGTAAATTACACTCTATTTTATCTCATTGTTCAAAAGGGAATTATTTATCAAAGAAAATTAGTTTAAAAGTTCTCCATTTCATGATTTATATGTCTTTATCCTCTTTAGTATCCTGGATAAATGATCATCATTGATCGAAATTTCATTTTAAACAATACACTACCATAATAACCTTTTTCACTTTTATTATATCCTAAATCTAAGAATATAATTTTGAGAGACTTAATCCATTTTTCATCTACTAATGGATTATTAGTTCCATTAAATGATGGAGTCTTTTATCATATGAAGTGATCCAATATAAGATAATCACATTGTGGAACAATATGTTTCTCTATACATGTAAGTTTATTCATCATAACCTGAGTCAGCTACCCTAATATGGCCATGGTATTCTCAGTTCCAACACCATATGTATTGGATTTATCAGTAGGTAAATCCCTATATTATCTATGAGTTTTTATTCCATTTATTCCATTAGGTTCCATCACTAAATAATGGAACACACAAAGTTAGATCATAATCATCATGAATATTGAGACATAAAATAAAAATCCTTATAATGGTAAAAGTTATCAAATACTAAAAGGAATTATCATAATTATGATGTTATCTATATTTATTTAAAATATAGTTCCAAAGGTTTCTACTAAACTTCCTATAATACCAACTATAGAAATACAAACTCCAGTAACACAGAGACAATGTCTACTTTGTTACACTGGTATAATATACAAAGGATCTCATCCTGAAGGACTGATTAATTTAGCAGTCTTGAAGAACCATATACATATATAATTCTCATATTACATTGGAAATATAAACTACATAGAATACAAATTTTATTTCATCCTTAATATTATTCATAATATCCTTATTCATATCCTGGGGAAAATAAAAAAAATAAAGGGTGAGCTTAGATGCTTAGTAAGAGTTATGTACAACAAAAGATATCATGAGTAAATAAAGAATAATCAATATGGAAAGGTAAATAACTAAAACACATGTTATTTAATAAATAAAATGAGCATGAAATTAATCTATGGATAATATCAATTGAGTAATCTCTTGGATAATAATAAATTAATTATCAATGAAGGAAATGCTTAATATTGGACTTCATGATATTAGACATTGTGATATCTATACTAAAAAAGCCTTATGTTAAGATAGTATAATAGATGGGTAGGTATACACTAGAAACCCATTTAATTTTGATAACTATTTTGTGTCATGAGACTTGTTGATGCATCAAGGGGCTATCTATAACCGGGCTACACCGATCACTCCATATCTAATGTATTCCTCATATATTGAATAATCAATTCAATTCATAAACAATATAACTTATCAAAAAAATATTTTTATTGAGTAAAGAATATAGATTTATCATGATTTTCATCATTAAATCAAATAACATTCATAGTGAAACACTGTATATTGAAATGATATACAGTTTAATAAATAATCATATACATTATGGATATTTAATAAAAATTCAATGTCTAATGAAAAATGATTATAATAAATTGAATATTTCAAGTGAAATTTAATGAAAAAAATTAAAATAAGAGATAAAATATGACATTAAAATAATCAAATATACATGTTTTGAAACAAATTCATGTATTTTTTAGAATAAAAGAAAATGTATTAGAAACATTTAAATATGATTTCTTAAAAGTGTTTTCTTTTTAAAACCTTCAAAAAACTGTAGAAGAAGCTAAATAGATTAAAATGGACATGGTGTTAGGAAAATAGGTTAATGAAATATAAATTAAAAAAACATTCTTTTTTAAATTTTTAAAGAAAGTTGAAAATGACCCTTTCTATAACACCTTAAAATTCTAAAAGAAGAACATTATATTTGATAACATATATGACATACAACACCTAGATTAGAAAAAAATATAATACTATGAGACTTTATGATATATTTATTTTTAAATAAATTAAACTTATTTAATATCTTTAATTACACACAACACTAAGTTTATCTTTCATTATACACAATAATGAGTTTCTTTTATAGCTTGTGTTACACACAAGATCAAGTTTTACCAAACAATAATACACTATTAACATTATTATTTAATATATCTCCTAGCTGTTGGAATAGAGGGTGTTAATAGAATTAAATAACATATGAAAATATATATTTTAATTTTTTTAGTAATATATTGATTAGTAATAAAAAAAGAATCATATAAAAGAAAAAGAATTACTTTTTGAAAAACTATATTTTTCTAAAAGATAGATTAATCGTGTTTTTCACACATAATCTTAAATTAATTTTTGACATTTTTAGAAAATTTATTTGATAAAATTAACTTCATTTTTTAAATTATTGTATAAAAATTATCTTTGGGTGATTTTTTTTTATTTTTATAAAATATTTCAATTTTAATAAATAGTGAAAAAGACTGGATTTTAATTGAAAAATTATTTTTCATTTAAATTATTTATAAATTTAAATTATGTTTTCATTTAGTTTTAAAGTGAAATTAGTCCAATTATATATCAATTAATCCAATTTAGTCTATTTTAATCATTTTTATATAGAATTATGATATAAAAACTTTATAAACTTTTGAATATTTTCTCTTTAAAAACTCACTTTCTCATCATGTCTGGAAGATTAATTTTAAATTAAAATTTTCCAATTATATGAATTGAATTTTTAAAAATAGATTACATATTTGAAATCATATAATTTATAATATCTAATAATATCATCTTAATTTTTTACCAAAATAAATAGTGAAAAAAATAAAAATTAATTACCGTGGTTAAGGTAAAAATCGATTTACTAGAGGATTAAACTAAGAAGATAAGGGTTAAAAATGTCCAAATTTTTCTTAAAAACCTATTTTATGTCTATATTTGGACCTTATATCTCCTATTTTCTATAATGGAACATTTTAATGCTTTTGGCATGATAAAAACTTGGGTTGACTGAATCTTGTCAAAAAATTATTAGGGTGCAACTCACCTCACTTATAAAAGGAATCCCCATGTCCTATCTTCTTCGCATGTTCAAACCATTTTAATTAATAAAATACATAACTAAATCACTTACCAAATTACCTAATATAATACTATAAGACTTATTTTGGGTATAAATCCAACCTAGGAAGGCTTTGGTGCAAACCTAATGAAGATGCCTGAAGAAGAGGTAACGTTCTTCAACATGTATTTTTATTTTATTTCTTTCTATACTTCCTTAAATTATTATTAAACCATGATGATATAATAAAATCAGTTTTTACATATAATTTTATATTTTTATAATATGGAAATTTCCTAAAACCATATCCACTTCCATAAAATGGGTTATGAAATCATCATTCGTGTGTTCGACGAACTACCATCTCGCGAACCGATGTCATTCATTTTTCCATTACCTCCTCAAACAATTGGGTATGACGATGGATAAAAAGTATATATATAATAATTATACCTATTGACTCATTATACCATATATAACTTTTTAATTTACATTCTGTATGGGATAGGATAACATTACTCATGTGTACGACAGATTACCGCCTCGCGAAGCGATGTGATTCGTATTTCACTAACGCTTTACATGACAGGTGATAAGGATAAATTTAATGATTATATGTGACATACATGACATAATAATTATAATAATTATATAATTATAATTATTAAAAGATAATATATCAATTTATTTCTTACCTTTTCATTCACTTAATGATGATAACATCATTCATGTACATGTGGACTACCGCCTTCATGAAGTGATGTGACTCTCTTTCCATCACCAAACCGCATGGATGATATATATAAGTATATACTATTGTATTTATGATATTATTATCATTATGGAAAGATAAAATATCACTTACCTTCTTTCCATAAGGATCATTGAAAAATGGAAATGTTACTCATGCATATGTACAACCTACCGTCTCCAAGATCGTAATGTACTTCATTATTCATAAACATCTTTAATGATTGGTTTTAAAAGTATAATTGATGTATAAATATAATAATTATTTCTAGATTATTATTATTTAGATTATTGAACTACATAATATGCACAATAACTGGATATTTCATTACAAAACATGCATGAGAAAACAAGACAATTAACACCTAAAATAATAAAATTAACAAAATATTATTAACAGACAGGTAATAAGATGTTATAAAAGGAAAATATATGATATTATAAATATTAATATTGTTATTTAATAATTTAATATAATGTTTAAAACCACTATACATGAGGTTAAATCATTTTTAACCAAAAGTAATCGTGAGGTAAGAGATTTCGTCTCAATTTACATTCCACTAAGACTTATTTGTTATTATAAACCAATTCACTTTTATATTATGTATATACTTCCCATTTAAAATTTAATATCATGATTAATTAAAAAATAATGGTATAATAAGTTTAAATTTTAATAATTTCATCCAAGGGGGTTTGAATTGAAAATTATGAAGTGGTAAAAGTTACTGTATAATCTCAATTTCTTTTGCAATTGTTAAATTTCCCTTGAAAAAATCACTTTATTTTAATAAATTTTCATTAAAAATTAAATTTATCTTAAATATAAATATTATTTAATGATGTATATGATTATTTCCTAAACCATATACAATTTTTACATATGATTTTTACATTGAAGGTTATTTGTTTATTTGGGGAAATATTTATAAATCTGTATCTTTTACACAATACATTTATTTGACGATAAGACACATCATTCATGAATTAAATATATTATTCAATATATGAGGAATGATTTGGAAATAAATATATTTGTGGGTCCTATTATATATATCCCCTTGATTCATCTATAGGTCCCATGAGACAAACAAATTCAGTTAGCATTAAACAGGGTTTTACCTATAATTTTAAACCATATCATGAAATGTATTGATAGTAGAGGTATCATGTTCCTGAGACATGACATCTAATAATTAATAATTTCATTTAATATAAATTCATTTATTAGTATCCATGATATTTTCACAATGATATTTTCTCCGGATGAATTTCATTCTCATTTTATTTATTAAATGGAATGTATTTTCAATTATTTACCTTGCCATATTGATTATGTTTTATATAGTTATTTAAATGGAATATGTATTTAGTTATTTAAATTTACATATTGATTATTATCCATTATATTTTAACATTGATATTATCTCCTAATGAACTTCCTTATCATTTTATTGATTACATGGCATGTGTGTTCATTTATTTACCTTTCCATATTGATTATGATTATTGATTCATGATAGCTTACTCTTTACTTAGACCTTACTGAGCATTTGATATTACCCTTATTTTGTTTCCTTTCCCTAGGATCCAATTAAGTGTATAATGATTTATGTGAAAGGATATTCTATAGGTAATAATGTTATTCTGAAAAAAATTATGTTTTAATTTGTGTTTTCAAATATAATGTAAGACTCAAGTATGTATCTAGTTTACTAAGAATCATAAACTGATTGGTTATTCAGAATTTGACCCTTCATATCTATGCCATTGTAAACGTAATGTAATGTCTCCAAGCTACTAGGGTTGGGGTCGCTACAGTTGGTATCAAAGTAAGCTTAGTAGAAACCTTGAGAACTAGATTTATGAAAACATATATGAGAGAACATAAACATATGATTGAATTTGAGGATAAGTATAGAGGAACATAAAAAAGTTTTGTTAAGGACTAGATTATGTGTTTTTTCCTCAAAATATATCCCAATATAGATAATAAAAGTGTATTAGGTTCTGTAATAGAGGTACCTATGGGTAATAACTCCAAAAAAGTCACATTAGGATAGACTTGATCATCACCTAGTGCATGACGATGAGACTTACTATGTGCTTGTTTTGAAACTCTTGATCGATATTATTAGGATAATTTATATTTTATTTACAACCAATTATAAAGGATTTGAATTGTTGATGATAATTAATAACCTAAGTTAAACCTAAGGTGTTTTAGATTGAAAGGAAGGTGTCTCAAAGGAACATGAAAATATTTTTTGTATGTAAAAGAAGGGAATAAAGAAAAGAATTTATAAGGAAAAATGAAGAGTATGATGAAAAGAAATAAATCTCATATTAAGGTGAGAAGGTGATGGAAGATCTGGTCATCATGTGCGGGCGTGAAGGTGACAACGTCTACTGGTGCGTTGGGTGGATCTGGTCGTCGTGTGCGGGTGTGAAGGTGATGGTGGGATAAAAGTTCAGGTTTCTGGCGGGACTTATTCTAGTTTGTTCTAGCATTCATGTGATCCTTTTTCAGTGATGTTGGGATAGTAGTTTAGGTTTGTGGCGGGCCTTCTTCCGGTTTGTTCTGGAATTCGGGTGATCCTTTTTCCATGATGGTTTGTGTTTTTTTCTCCTTGGTATGAATTTTTTGATCTTAGATGTGATATTTTGATGTGACTCTAGTTAATGGTTTGGATTTGGGTACGGGGTTTACAGTTGGTATGCTCTAGCGTTGCAGCCACAAAATGGTATTAACGACAGCCGTTGAAGTCCTTATGGGGTTTTTTGATTCTAAAAATGATGGAGCAGGTTGATGTTTTATCAGTTTTGTGATGGATTTTCAGTGTGGAACTAGTTTTTTTGGAGGTTTCTCATGTGATGATGATGAATTTTTTTTTGCTTTGCGGTTGGCTATTTGTGGAAATTCTTGGTCCGTGGTTTTCATTTAAGGGTATTTTCAACAATTTCTTCTATAAGTGGGGGCTCTAAAGGAGGTTTAGATCAGAGAGTGTTCACCCAACATTGCTATTCGAATTCGGACGTTTGAGAGGGTATGAATTTTCCATCAGTACTAGGCCCATGCATTCATGAACGTGACATCTTGCCGATTAGTGGTGTATAGGTGGAAGATAATCTTCATGGTTGTGATGATGGGTAGGAGAATTTATTTATATTTTTGAATAAGTTTTTTTATCCTTGAACTAACTGTGAGGTTTGGTTGTTGTCTTATTTCTGATGTCATGTTGGGTTCCCCTTCATCCCTTAAAAGGGTGTTTATGATAATAATAAAAAATTAATTTTCAGAATTTATAGTTCATTGTATTAAATATGGTGTGATTGGGAATTATCTGAATCAATACCCCCTTATAAAGGTTAAAACTTAGACCAAGGAAGGACCTATGTTGAAATAAATTTTTGGAGTATTTATGTATTGGGATTCAGAAATTAAATTTTAGAAGTATTTTTATAATAGTATTTTTGTATAAGAATCATGAAACATTTAAGGATTCTATTAAGTTTAAAAAGTATATATGTATTCATTAACATAAGTGTTATGGATACTATCATGGGTGTATGAGTTTAAGTTTGATCATAAGTTGAAAGTATTAAACAATCCTTTTTAGGTTTAATATGATGGGAGTCTTCCAAGATTAAGGATATTTTGAGATACATTTATGATAAAAATATGTTTTTATATAAAATATATTTAAGGAATAATGCCTTTATATTTTATAAACATAAGTTTAAAGGTATTGATAACCTTTAGGGTTAATATTACCATTAATTACATTTTAATAATAGTAAAATAATATTATTAGGATTTGTGAAAAAATATTGTATTGAAAACCTTAGTAAAAAGGTTATTTAATGATTAATTCTGTTTAAAGAATTTCCTTCATATTTTTTTGGAAAGTTATAATAATTATATTAATATAGTTTAGAAAAAGTAAAATCCATATACTAGGTGACAATCTGTCACATCTGGTAAGGTTGTGGGGCTTGAACCCTTGACTGAAGGAAGATAAGGGTTTAGTGCCTACCAATGGCCTATGGGATGTCCTGGTTAATATGTCATTATTTTTAGTTAAACGATTTGAAAAATAATTATTAATGATAAACTAGTGGTGTTACTTTTGAGGTTTAGAGATTAATTAATTATATTAGATTACTTGTGATAACCATATTTGTTTTGGAAAATAGTTAGAGATAGATGAAAAGACCTGTCACTCTTTTATGGATATTATGATTTGTTAAAAGTTAATTTTTGTGCTTCAAGAATAAAAGAATTCATTTTTGTATTTTCATTTCTTAGAGTAAGGGATGAATTGGAAATTTATTGAATCATAACCAAAGTATGAAATTATGATTATGAAATATAAATTTCTCAAGTAATTATATATTTTTTATATTCTTATAAAGTAAAAAAATTCATCAAAATTTAGAAAATGATCTTGAAACAAAAATTTTATCCTATTACATTCATATTCTATGAATCAGATGGTATTTTAAATCATTAAAGATTTATGGTTTTAAAGCCCTAAAATTTACATTGATCATTAAATTTATTGTGATAAATTACCTCAATCAGTCCCTCTAATTATTTATGATTTTTTTCTATGTCTATATATTCACTTTCCACCAATGTTATCCAACTTAGAAACCTAGTTATCTGTTATTCTATACAACCTTCATACTTCCCTTTATCTATTATTAAGAGGATATTTTATTAACCCTTTTTACAATGTGGGGTTTTCAATAATGTTATTTACAAATGTAAAAAACTTTATTACTAAGATCAAGTTTAAATTTTTAGAACACAATTTATTTAATATGGGGAGAATGTAACACCCCGAAATTCTAAAGGAACATTTTATTCGATAGCGTATATGACACGCAACACCAATATTAGAAGAAAATATAACACCCTGAGAATTTAAGATATATTTATTTTAAAATAAATCAAATATATTAAATAGTTTTAATTATATGAAACATTGATTTTATCTTTCATTACATTCAACAATGAGTTTATTTGATAGTTTGTGTTACATGTAAGACCATGTTTTTACGAAAAACAATATACTATTAATATTTTTATTTAATATATCACCTATCCATTGGAATGGAGGGTAGGAATTGTATTAAATAAAATATTAAAATATATATTTTACAAATTTTTATTAGTTATCAATTTATTAGTAATAAAATAATAATCATTTAAAAGAAAAAGAAACATTTTTTCAAAAACTGTATTTTTCTAATAGACGGATTAGTCGCGCTTTGCACACATAATGTAAAATTAATTTTTACCAATTTTAGAAAATTTAATTGATAAAATTAAATTCATATTTTAAATTATAATATCAAAATTATCTTAGGGTAATTTGTTTTTGGATTTTATGAAATCTTTCATTTTTTAATGAATAGTGAAAGATATTGAATTTTAATTAAAAACCGCCTTTTAGTTTAAATTATTTATATCATTAAATTATGTTTTAAATTGATTTTAAAGTGAAATTAGTTCAATTATATATAAATTAATCTAATTTATTTCATTTTAATCATTTTAATATTGTATTTTTATATAAAAAATTTGTAAACTTTTTAACATTTTCTATTTAAAAACCCACTTTCTCATCATGTCTGCAGGATTAAATTTTAATTAAATTTTACCACTTTTGTGAATTAAATTTGGAAAAATGGATTAAATATTTTTAATAACAATAATTTATAATCTCTAATAAGTTCAATTTATTTTTTTATTAAAATTAATAGTAAAAATAGTAAAAATTAATTACCTTATTTAAGGAAAAAGGATTTTCCAGGGGTAAAACTAAGAACATAAGGGTTAAAAATGACCTAAAAAATTATTAAAAACCCATTTTATGGAACTATTTTGACCTTATATCTTCTATTTTTGATAATAGTACATTTTTAGGCCTTTTTCATGATTGAAACATCAGTATTATTAGAATATTTTAAAAAATTACAAGTGTTCCACTCACCCCACTAATAAAAGGTGACACTATCCTCTCTTCTTAAAACATTAAAACCCTTTTTTCCCAGACAATACCTACAAAAATAACATAAAATATTTTATACTATCATATTATAATCCTTATTTTGGTCATAAATTCAACCTAGGAAGGATTTGGTGCAAACCTAAGGAAGATATTTGAAGAAGAGGTAACATTCTTCAATGATCATTTTTCTTTTATTTCTTTATCCACCTCCATAAATTATTATTAAACCATGTTGATATAATAAAATCAGTATATTACTTATAATATTATGTTTTTTATAATAATTTCATGTCCTAAAACCATCTCCACTTCTATCAAATGGGTTAATAAATCATCATTCTTGTGCATGATGAACTGTCACCTCACGAACCGATGTCATTCGTTTTTTCATTACCAGATCTCATAGTTGGGTAGGATGATGGATAAAAAGAACATATATGATAATTATATATCCATAATTGTTATATTATATATAAAATTTTAATTTACATTCTGTAGGGGAAATGATAACGTCACTCCTGTGTAAGGCGGACTACTGCCTCGTGAAGCGATGTGATTCGTCTTTCACTCACACTTTACATGGAAGGTGATAAAGATAAATTTAATGATTATATGTGATATAAATGAAATAATTATGATATAATTAAATATATATAATTTCTTAAAGATAATATGTCATTTTATTTCTTACCTATTTATTCACTTAAAGATGATATCATCATTCATGTACTTGTGGACTACCGCCTTCTCGAAGCGATGTGAATCTCTTTCCATAACCAAACCACATGGATAATATATATAAGTATAAAATTTGGTATTTATGATATTATTATAATTATATAAAGATAAATTATCACTTACATCATTTCCATAATGATCATTAAAAGATGGAAATGTTACTCATGTGTACGTACGACCTACTGTCTCCATGATCGTAACATACTTCATTCTTCATAACCATATTTCATGATTAGTTTTATAAGTATAATAGATTTATAAATATTATAATAATATCATTATTATTATTCTGTAGATTATGGAACTATATAATATGCACATGAACTAGATCTTTCATAATAAAACACGTATGAGAAAATATGGCAATTAACACCCGAAACAATGCAATTAATGAAAGATTATTTACCGAAAGGTGATAAGATGTTATAATAGGATCATATATGACATTATAGATATTAATATTATTCTATAATGAGTTAATAACATGTTTAAAACCACTATAAAAGAGGTTAAATCACATTCAAACAAAAGGAATCATGAGGTAATGGATTTCTTCTCAATTTTCATTCCATTGAGACTAATTTATTATTATGAACCAATTCAATTTTATGTGGTGTATATAATACAACTTTGACATGTAATATCATGATTCATTTATAATTAATTTTATTTTAAGTTTCACTTTGAATCATTTTATCCAAGGGGATTTGACTTGAAAATTACCAAGTGGTAAAAGTTATTGTACAATCTCACTTTCTTTTGTGATTTTTAAATTTATATTAAAACAATCAATTTATCTTAATAACTTTTCATTGGAAATTAAATTTATATTAAATATAAATATTATTAAATTATGAATATTATTATTTCCTAAATCAAATAAATTTTTTACATATAGTATTTACATTTAATGTTATTTTTTTATTTGGGGAAATATCGATAAATTCATATCTTTTACTCAATATAGATATTTGATGATAAGGAATATTGTTTATGAATTAAATTGATTATTCATTATATGAGGGATTTTTTGGACATTTATACATGTGTGGGGACTATTATATATATCCCCTCGATTCATTGATGGGTCTCATGAGACAAACAAGTTAAGTTAGTGTTAAATGGGGTTTTAACTATAGTTTTAAACCGTCTTGTGAAAGATCTTGATAGTATATGTATCATGTGACTGAGACATGACATACAATAATTAATCATTCCCTTTTTTAAGAATTCAATTATTATTATCC
Source organism: Viscum album (assembly GCA_963277665.1). Lineage (NCBI taxonomy): Eukaryota > Viridiplantae > Streptophyta > Magnoliopsida > Santalales > Viscaceae > Viscum > Viscum album. Next base: position 7,745,980 of record OY728152.1, read on the forward strand.
ATGATATTTTCACAATGATATTATCTATGGATGCATTTTATTCTTAGTTTATTGATTAAATGACATGTGTTTTCAGTTATTTACCACACCATATTGATTATTTATTATCTAGTTTTACAAATGGAATGTTTGTTCCATTATTTATCTTTCCATATTAATTATTATACATGATATTTTCTCATTGATATTATCTCTAGATGCACTTCATTATCAGTTTATTCATTACATAGAATGTATGATCAATTATTTACATTTCCATATTGATTATGCTTATTGATTCATGATAGGTTACGCTATAATTATCCCTTACTGAGTATTTTATATCACCCTTATATAAAATAGGGTCTTACTATGCATTCAGATTGAAACTCCTGAGGGATATTCTTAGGATAATTCACATTTTCATTACAAACCATTATGATGTATTTGAATAACTGATGATAATGAATGACCTTTCTCAAAACCAAGGTGTCTTAAATTGAAAATGTGTCTCAAAGGAATGGGAAAATGTTTTATGTGTGTAAAATAAGTAAATAAATCAATGAATTGATAAGGAAAGATTAATAGTATGATAGAAGAAAATAAATCCCATCCTAAGGATCTATTTATAGTTTATTTTTTGAAATGTGGGGAGCCTGAGAATTATCTAAATCAATAACCTCTTCTAAAAGTTAAACATTAGACCAAGAAAAGACCTATATAGAAATAAATTATTGAAGTATTTATAGATTAGTATTCGAAAATTACATTTTGGAAGTATTTTTAACAATAGTTGTATAAGATTCATGAAACATTTAAGGTTTCTGCTAAATTTTAGAAGCATATATATCTTCATTAACTTAATTGTTATGGATACCATCATGGGATTTTTAGTTTAAGGTTGATCATAACTTGAAAGTCTTGACCAAACCTTTTTAAGTTTTATGTGATGCGAATCTTCCAAGATTATGGATATTTTGTGAGAAACTTATGGAAATCATATGTTTTAGTGGAAAATTTATTTGATAAATAATGCATTTACATTCTATTGACATAAATTTAAAGGTATTTATAACCTTTAAGGTTAATATGACCATTAATTAGATTGTAATAATAATCAAATAATATTTTTATAATTTTTAAAAAAAGGTTGAATTGAAAAATTAGTAAAAATGTTATTTAATGAATAATTTTATTTTAAGGATGACCATCATATTGTTTGGAAATTTATAGGAATTATATTAATATAGTTTAGAAAAAGGAAAACCCATATGCTAGGTGAAAACCTATCACATTTGAAAAGGTTGTGGGGCCTGAACCCATGACCAAAGGATGATAAGGATTTATGACCTTCCACTAGCCTATTTGGTGTCCTGGTTAATATGTCATTGTTTTTAGTTAAAAAATTTGAAAATAAATATTAATGATGAACCTGAGTCTTTACTTTTAAGGTTTAGAGAACAATTTATTATATTAGACAACCTGTTCTAAATAAATTGGTTTTGGAAATTATTTAGAGACATAAAAAATACCATTCAATATTTTATAGATCTTATGATTCTTTAAAAGCTAATTTTAGTGCTTTAGTCACAAAAAATCATTTTTGGATATTCATTTCTTAAAGTAAGAGATGAATTGGAAATTGATAAAATCCCAACCAAAGGATGAAATAGTGCTTATGAAATAGAAATGTATCAAGTAAGTATATTTTATTATACTATTAGATATTAAAATAATTCATCAACACTTGGAAAAGGATCATGAAACAAAATTTTTGTTCATATTACATTCATATTTAATAAAATAGATGGTATTTTAAATCATCAAAAATTTACAGTTTTAATGACCTTAACTTTCCCTTGATCATTAAATTACTTATGGTCAATGAAATAAATCACTCACTATAATTATTTATACCATTATTCTATGTCCATGTCTTCAATTTCCACCAATTTTCTCCTACTTATAAACCTAGTTATGTGTTATTCCATATGACCTTCATACTTCCCTTTCTCTCTTATTAAGAGTATTTTTTACTAATTTGTTTTTATGATGTGGGATTTTGAAAAATTTTTATTTATAAATTCGAAACCCTTTATTACTGAGATCATGTTTAAACTGTGAGGATGAAATTTATTTATAGTGGGGATAATGTAACACCCTGAAATTCTAAAAGAATAACTTTATATTTGATAGCGTATATGATATGGAACACTAATCTTATAAGAGAATATAAAACACTGAGAATTTATGATATATTTATTTTTAAATAAATTCAATCTCTTAAATATATTTAATTACATACAACACTGAGTTTATCTTGTGTAACATGCGACAATGAGTTTCTTTGATAGCTTACGTTGCACGCAACACCAAGTTTTACCGAACATCAATATACTATTAAAAATATTATTTAATATATATCATATACATTGGAATGGAGGGTATGAATAAGGTTAAATAACTTATGAAAATATATAGGTTACACACATTTATTATCTATCTATTGATTATTAATGAAATAAGATTCATTTAAAATAATAAGAAATATCTTTTGAAAACATGTATTTTTCTAAAAGATGGTTTAGTAAAATTTGAACACATAATTTAAAATTAATTTTTACCAATTTTAGAAAATTTATTTGATAAAATTAAATTCATTTATGAAATCATAATATCAAAATTATCTTAAGGTGATTTTTTGGATGTTTATGAAATATTTATTTTTTGATGAATAATGAAAAATACTGAATTTAAATTGAAAACAAATTTTTTGTTATTTTTTTATAAATTTATATTATGTTTTAATTGGTTTTAAAGATAAATTAGTTAAATTATATATAAATTAATCCAATTTAGTATTTTTTTAATCATTTTAATGTTGAATTTGGATATAAAAACTTTGTAAACTTTTGGACATTTTCTCTTTAAAAATATACTTTCTTGTCACGTCTGCATGATTAATTTTAAATTAAAATTTTCTAATTCTATGAATTTAATTTGTAAAAATGGATTCCATATTTGGAAACATAATAAATTTTAATTTCTAATAATTCTAAATTAATTTTTTACTAAAATAAATAGTGGAAATAATAAAAATTAATTACCGCGGTTAAGGTAAAAATGGATTTACCGGGGCCGTTAAAATAATAAGATAAGGGTTAAAAATGACATAATTTCTTTAAACAAACTTTTTATGGACATATTTTGACATTATATCTTATAGGTTCTATAATAGACCATTTTTAAGGATTTTTTCATTATAAAAATTTGGGTATGATTGAATATTTTCAAAAACTTACTAGTGCGTCACTCACCTCACTTATAAAAGGCCACCCGATATACTCTCTTATTCACACATACACACCATTTTGGTTCAGAAAATATATACCAAAATCACTTCCAAAATTCCCTCCTCTAATCCTAGAAGGCTTATTTTGGGAATAAACCTATCCTAGGAAGGCTTTGGTGGAAACCTAAGGAAGATACTCGAAGAAGAGGTAATGTTCTTCAACAAGGGTTTTTTATTTAATTTCTTTATCCACCTACTTAAATTATTATTAAACCATGATGATATAATAATATCAGTATCTTTCATATAATTTGTTTTTATATAATAATTTTATGACCTAAAACCATATCCATTTCCATCAAATGGGTTATGAAATCATTGTTTGTCTGTACGACGGACTACCACCTCACGAACCGATGTCACTCGTTTTCCATTACCACCTCTCATGGTTGGGTATGATGATAGATAAAAAGTATATATATAATAATTATACCAATGGGGTAATTATATCATATATACATTTTTTTACTTTCCATTCCGTATGGGATACAATAACGTCACTCATGTGTACGGAGGACTACCACCTCACGAAGTGATGTGATTCGTCTTTCACCAATATTTTACATTGAAGGTGATAATGATAAATTTAATGATTATATGAAATATAAATGAAATAATTATGATATTAATTAAATATATATCATTCTTAAAATTTAATATATCATTTTATTTTTTACCTTTCCACTCATTTAAATATGGTAACAATGTTCATGTATGTGTGGACTACCGCCTTCACAAAGCGATGCGACTCTCTTTCCATAACCACAACTCATGTATGATATATATAATTATATAATATGGTATTTATGATATTATTTGTAGAGACCCGAAGCTTGACGTACATGGAAATTACATTACTTTTGCGGAAAACTTAGTACATAACAAAAACACACACACAAGGATCGTAATAGTTTAGTGTCTTTGGAAACTCGGAACGTAATCTTCAAATCGTGGTGAAAGATCTTCAATATCTCCCATAAAGATCTTCCCTTTTTTTACATAAAACCTTTATTTATATCCTGGGGAAAAGAAAACATAAAAGTGTGAGCTCAAATGCTCAGTAAGGGTAAACAAAAGAAAAATCAATCACATCATATTCATAAGAACAAAACTTTTGGAAATCTTAACCTGCAAAAGAGAGCATAATTTCATAACATGGGATAAATCATAGTAGTGAAATGAAATACCAATAAGCATAAAATAAAACATGAAACTTTGTGGCATACACACATAATCATAGAGAATCATTTCTTGTTAGTCATGACTCATTGCCAAGACTATCTTAGTGGACAAAGTCCCTTTCTGAATCGAGTCACCCTCGTTTCAGTCCTGTTTCACTGAACTGGTATAACATACCATTCCAGACATGTCTATCTCATGAGATATGAAATCTTTACCCAATGCATTGGAGGGAGATATAGGTCCCACCCATCTCATAATGATACCATTCTTATGTGTGCCACAATATCATAAACCATACATCATAGCATAACCCATGTAATAAAAATGGGATTCTTAAACATTGTGACATCATAAAACAATTCATATAAGATAAAGGAATTCATAAAAATAATTCCATCACAACATAATCAAATCAATGTAATAATAGGTATAAAAACAGAACCCTTTATTATCTTATATGGAAAATAATTTTGATAAAACACTTGAACTCCATTCTTGAGGAAAATATCCTTTCTACTTCAAAAACAATTTTCCTTTCTTAACATGTCATACAATTGTACACTAAAAGAAGTTGATTAAAAATAAACTTGAAAACTTATAAAGTAAGATTCTTGGAAATAATGTTTTAAAAATCCATTCTTTCTGTATAAGTTAAAAAAACATTCTTCTCGTACTTTTTTCGAAAAAGTCAAAACAATACCTCGTATGAAAAACGACAAAAGATTCCTTTCATATCTTTTACTAAAAACTCACCGAAGGGTAAAACTGGATTTAAACAATTGTATGTGGATGTAAATAATATTACATATTGAGGAAACATGGATTTGGATGATAAAATACACCCCAGTAAATACCAAAGTATAAACAATCTCGGATAAAAATGAGATTGTGATATTTCCCTTACCTTAGGTCCAACTTGCTTTGTAAGTGTCCGAACCTCCTGTATAATGATTTAAATCATGTTATTGACTTATTCCACAATAATATTCATTGTTATTATATCATATATGGTCCACTTATGACTTTATATTACCCGTTATTTTGTAAATTCATGTTAAAGTAGCGTTTTGGGTAAAATCGTCTCATTTGTCGTTCGTGTTTTTAACTTGTAATTATTAATATGATTACTTGGATCATGATTACTTATATCCAGAATGTAAAACATGATTTATATATAATATATATTCAGAATATATATATATATAATATCGATAAATGGAATGAAATACACCGTTCATGGAGACGGTAGTCCGTACATACGCATGAACGCTGTTTTCGTTTCCTTATTGAGGTGAATGGAATTAAGTAGATGAAATAAGTATAAATTTACATAAATACAGTATCATTATTATGTCATATATTTTATTAGTACTTATTATATATACTTTATAATCATTCATGAATGGTTAATCATTGAGAATGAATCTCATCGCGTCGTGGAGACGGTAGTCCGTACGTACGCACGAGCGATGATATCGTTCCCATGGTCGTGGAATTGTGTTGAAGTGTATGTAGACTATTTCAGTATAAATATCACTTTATAATAATAATATATAGTTACTCATTACACCATTATACCCATCCTATTAAGGTGGTGGTGGAAAATAGATTACACCACAGCGTGGAGACGGTATTCCGTACGTACGCACGCGCGGTGATTTCATTTTTCCGTAGGATGGATAGAAGGTGAATTAGGGTTGTTTCATATTTATAATAAAATATCAGTATGTAAGTAATACTGATGTTATTACTTTGTCATGAAACAACTAAATAAGAAGAAGTTGAAGAAGAAAGAAATTGAAAAGATCGGTAATGGATATTACCTCTTCTTTGAAACGCCTCTTTGAATCCTCCACTTAGGGAACTATGATTGGTCTTTGTAGAAGACCAAGACCTCTATGATTATTCTAGGGAAGTGGAGAAGGGAATTTGGCAGGGGTTTTCCGAGCTTGAGTTCTCAAATTGGTGTGAGGAGGAGGGGGAGGAGGTGTCCTTTTATAAGGGAGGAGAGGGGCACCTTAGGAATATCTCAAAATATTATTTTATATTAAAGTCAAAATCGGTTTATAATGGTTCCAAAGGGGATTATTTAGAATCTAAAGTGGGGATGGGTCGAAATCCTATCAACCAATAGGATTTAGACAAGTTTAAGTTATTATTTTAACCTTATCAATTAGATTTAACTCTAAGTTAAATAATTTAACTTTTACCGTGTCTTTTTGTTTTCTTACACTATATGGTTAATAAACTTACTATAACATGCCAAACGAACCCCAAATTGTTTATTATTAATATATATATCCTTATATAAGTCATTTGGCCGAACCTTAGATTTTTAGGAATAAAATAACAATTAATAATATAATATTTGATTTAATAACTATTTTGTGTCAATTTTGACACTATTTGATATATGATTTTTTTGAAAGTCACAACAGAATTATATGTTCAAACCAAGTTGATTAAATCAACACTAATATATCATAGTAACCTAGAAAATTAGTGTAATTTATAAAAAGTCTCAAATTACATTTATTTTGGTGTTTATAACATCAATTATGTCAATATTGCATTAATAAGATAATTACTGCATCATCATTGTGTCATAAATAATTTAAAATATTTAATGTCTAAAAATTACAAATAAAATACCATTATATAGGAAATCTTTTTAGATTTCTAATGAATATTTATAGTCGAATTTATCTTATGTATAACCCCATATTAAAAATGATTTACTTATTAAACTTTGATTTTAACTATTTTAACTATTCATTAAATAAAATAATATTAAATGTCATAATCTAATCCAAGTGGACCTAAATGGTCATATTATATTCATAAGGTTATTTTTGGTCGAATTATACTTATCCAATAGAATTATGACATGTGTTAGGGTAATAGTAATATCATATTTACCCTTAGTTACCCTATTTACTATTAACCGCGGTAAAAAAAGTAAAAAGTTACTATTCACCAAAAAATTATTTTTATCTCATTGAACCACATTTTACTTACTGATATCAACCGTGTCTGTCGAATTTTCGAAATTCCATTCACAAAAGCGATAAAATTAAGTTTTATGCAAAATTCAGTTTTTAACCTATCACTTAGTGGTTTCACTATTCATCAAAAATTGAAGTTTTTCAGAAAAATGCCAAAATTTCACCCTAAGCTATAATTGATATTCCGAATTAAAAAATATTTTCTATTTTACAAAATTCCCAACATATAAGTTGCATTAATTAATTTTATAATTAATTTACGCTGTCACAACAAATAGCGTGTTTTTAAGAGATAATAACTATCAAAAGATTGACACTTGTTTATGTCTGGTTTAAATGTGAAATTACATCCAATGACCAACATTGTATTAAATTGTAAAAATATATTCTAAATATACTTTAAAACCACTCAAATTAATAATTTATCACTATTAATTATTTCGATTGAAAAAGTTGTTTTTAATTAAAATTTAGAAATTTTCACTATTCATCAAAATATAAAAGTTATCCGAAAATCACCAAAATTTCACCCTAAGATAATTTCGATATTACGAATCCAAAAATGAATTCCATTTTGAAAAATAAAATTTACAAAATTTCAAAAAGTGGTTATTACTATTCATAATGGCTGGTTTTAATGATATTTTAATAGCATATCATTGTTTAGCGAAACTTGGTGTTGCGTACAACACACGCTATCGTGGAAGGTCGCGATTGCGTGTAATTAAAGCCAGGTCAGAGATGTATGTTGTGAAATCTCCTTTTGGTGTAGCGTATAACACAAGACATTAATGAAATTAAAAAGAATATTTTTCATAAAATCTCGGGGTGTTACATTCTGCCCCCCTTAAAATGAATTTCGCCCTCGAAATTCGTCGGGGTTATAAATGGTTTACTATTCGAAAGTTTCTTTAATCGAAACCCACATCGTAAAAAGGAATACCAAAACCAATCTTTAAAAACAAAGGTATGAAATGTAACGGTTACCCAAATAGACTAATCACTGGGTTTCCACATAGGTGAAAATATGGATATGGAAGAGAAATCTAACCATCATGTTCTAATGGAGAGTGGTAGAGAACATGGCTATGGAAAAGCTAGCAATCACAAATCCATAAATTTGTGACGATCTAAGGTACCATCAGATTAATCAGATATAAGAGCACTAGGACAACATTTTTGGTTTTCAAGATCATTTCCCTAAAGTTGATGAAATTGGAATTAGAAGAAATACTTTCGTGATTTTGGTATAGTCTCACTGTTTGTCGTTATTTGGACAATTTCTACTTCATCTCTTAAAGAAATGAAGTTGAATTTTTCATTCGTGATGTGTTAGCAGATCATGTGATAGAATGATGGGTCATTCCATCTGTCTCAAAAGGTTAGAAAAGTTATCAAAAAATACATAAGTCCATCTATAGCGAGATTAATGATATATGGTTCCTAAAATGAACTTATACTTCATATATCATACTGCTTAATATAATAAAACTAGTTTCTACTAAACAGGGACTTCCTGTAGGCCAGTGGTAGGCGATAAAGGCCAGTCGCACTTCGGTTGTGGGTTCGATTCCCACATCCTTGTCCGACGCGATGGGCTGTCGCCCGTCCTGCAGGTTTTCCTTTTTCTAAAACTACATTACTATAACATCCCATCAATAATATCGAAAATCTTCTATCCTTAAACAATACTAACTTATGTCCAACATAATCCATTCTAATCTTTAGGCTTATCCATAATACTGCAGTCCACTCTCATAATATAGTGAAAACGATTACCAGAGATTTAATACTATCGTTGATCCATTTATCATAAGATATGTCTTGTTGGTCACATTCCAAACATTCAAAGGCCTTAATCACGTATTCTCTTGAATACCCATTGAACCTTAGTGAAAACATGAATTCAGTTAAAAGATAACTCTTTCCACATACCAAAATCCAAAAATTCTATATACTCAAACCATGATATAACCTTCTCCTTATATCAGTCATGAGCTCATGAATACAATCGAATACCTCATTATCTTATTATTCCTTCATTATGCGCATATCATCTACATTCCAAAAAATATCTGAATAACATTTCATGGTTACTAGTACCATTAATCATACACTTTAAAAACTTAGGAAAGACAATAGTGTAACAATCCTTAGATGTCTCTTTATTCCATAGTACCATGAGATTACTTATACAACATTACACTTGATAAACATGTAATCATTCCAATACCTTCTTAAACCATTGAACGAGCTTCATCAATTCTTTCATCTCACATATCATTTGTAGTCTCTTCATCATCATCAACATAAATATTTCCTATACGACCATACTGATTCTCTTCATGATAATTTCCCTTAGGGAATTGGTTTGCATAATGCCCGTACATTCCACATTTAAAACATTTAACCATTGTTGATGACATAGCAATACCATTATCCTCATCCATGGTGTTAACTGAACCTTTTCCTTTGCACTTACTTGCTTTGTGTCCTTCTTTTCCACACCCAAAGCATCTTCCAGTTCCTTTGAAGCATTCTCCTTGATGCCTCTTCCCACATGATTTACATAGGGGAAATTGAACTTTCTTTCCTCTATGATCATCGTGAAACTCCATCTTTCTCTTATTAGCCGAGTCAGGAAAGTTACCAAATTTTACTTTATTGATCATATTATGAGATTGCTGATTCGGCATAATAATGATGTTTGGACTTCCAAATCCCATTTCATTATGAAGAATATCATTCCATTGTCCATCATATTCTCTATTATCGTGAATCATCTTGTTTCCAGCCATTTTCTAAAACCCAAAAAGAATAGTGTGAGAGGAGAAAATCATAATAAAGGGGAAAACAATATAATAAAGGGGGATTACCTTCAATATCTAACATCTTAGTTTTAATTCTATGATCGTTAGCGTAATTCTATTACTATAACCTATACGTATACTTAACCTTAGGGACATTCCTAGACATACCTTAGAAATATCTCTAGGGATCTCACTAACGTTTTCGCATCCTAGTTTCCAAAGGTTGAATAAACCTTTCCTCTGATACCAACTGTAGAGACCCGAAGCTTGACGTACATGGACATTACATTACTTTTGCGGAATACTTAGTACATAACAAAAACACACACACAAGGATCGTAATAGTTTAGTATCTTTGGAAACTCGGAACGTAATCTTCTAATCGTGGTGAAAGATCTTCAATATCTCCCATAAAGATCTTCCCTTTTTTTACCTAAAACGTTTCTTTATATCCTGGGGAAAAGAAAACATAAAAGGGTGAGCTCAAATGCTCAGTAAGGGTAAACAAAAGAAAAATCAATCACATCATATTCATAAGAACATAACTTTTGGAAATCTTAACCTGCAAAAGAGAGCATAATTTCATAACATGGGATAAATCATAGTAGTGAAATGAAATCCCAATAAGCATAACATAAAACATGAAACTTTGTGTCATACACACATAATCATAGAGAATCATTTCTTGTTCTCATTTCCAAGACTATCTTAGTGGACAAAGTCCCTTTCTGAATCGAGTCACCCTCGTTTCAGTCCTGTTTCACTGAACCGGTATAACCTACCATTCCAGCCAAGTCTATCTCATGAGATATGAAATCTTTACCCAATGCATTGGAGGGATATATAGGTCCCACCCATCTCATAATTATACCATTCTTATGTGTGCCACAATATCATAAACCATACATCATAGCATAACCCATGTAATAAAAATGGGATTCTTAAACATTGTGACATCATAAAACAATTCATATAAGATAAAGGAATTCATAAAAATAATTCCATCACAACATAATCAAATAAATGTAATAATAGGTATAAAAACAGAACCCTTTATTATCTTATATTGAAAATAATTTTGATAAAACACTTGAACTCCATTCTTGAGGAAAATATCCTTTCTACTTCAAAAACAATTTTCCTTTCTTAACATGTCATACAATTGTAAACTAAAAGAAGTTGATTAAAAATAAAATTGAAAACTTATAAAGGAATATTCTTGGAAATAATTTTTTAAAAATCCATTATTTCTGTATAAGTTAAAAAAATATTCTTCTCGTACTTTTTTCGAAAAAGTCAAAAAAATACCTCATATGAAAAACGACAAAAGATTCCTTTCATATCTTTTACTAAAAACTCACCGAAGGGTAAAATTGGATTTAAACAATTGTATGTGGATGTAAATAATATTACATATTGAGGAAACATGGATTTGGATGATAAAATACACCCCAGTAAATACCAAAGTATAAACAATCTCGGATAAAAATGAGATTGTGATATTTCCCTTACCTTAGGTCTGACTTGCTTTGTAAGTGTCCGAACCTCCTGTATAATGATTTAAATCATATTATTGAATTATTCAAGAATCATATTCATTGTTATTATATCATATATGGTCCACTTATGACTTTATATTACCCGTTCTTTTGTAAATTCATGTTAAAGTAGCGTTTTGGGTAAAATCGTCTCATTTTTCGTTTGTGTTTTTAACTTGTAATTATTAATATGATTACTTGGATCATGATTACTTATATCCAGAATGTAAAACATGATTTATATATAATATATATTCAGAATATATATATATATATATATATATATATATATATATATATAATATCGATAAATGGAATGAAATACACCGTTCATGGAGACGGTAGTCCGTACGTACGCATGAACGCTGTTTTCGTTTCCTTATTGAAGTGAATGGAATTAAGTAGATGAAATAAATATAAATTTACATAAATCCAGTATCATTATTATGTCATATATTTCATTAGTACTTATTATATATACTTTATAATCATTCATGAATGGTTAATCATTGAGAATGAATCTCATCGCGTCGTGGAGACGGTAGTCCGTACGTACACACGAGCGATGATATCGTTCCCATGGTCGTGGAATTGTGTTGAAGTGTATGTAGACTATTTCAGTATCAATATAAATTTATAATAATAATATATAGTTACTCATTACACCATTATACCCATCCTATTAAGGTGGTGGTGGAAAATAGATTACACCACAGCGTGGAGACGGTATTCCGTACGTACGCACGCGCGGTGATTTCATTTTTCCGTAGGATGGATAGAAGGTGAATTAGGGTTGTTTCATATTTATAATAACATATCAGTATGTAAGTAATAATTATGTTATTACTTTGTCATGAAACAACTAAATAAGAAGAAGTTGAAGAAGAAATAAATTGAAAAGATCGGTAATGGATATTACCTCTTCTTTGAAACGCCTCTTTGAATCCTCCACTTAGGGAACTAAGATTGGTCTTTGTATAAGACCAAGACCTCTAGGATTATTCTAGGGAAGTGGAGAAGGGATTTTTGTAGGGTTTTGCCGAGATTGAGTGCTCAAATTGGTGTGAGGAGGAGGGGGAGGAGGTGTCCTTTTATAAGGGAGGAGAGGGGCACCTTAGGAATATCTCAAAATATTATTTTATATTAAAGTCAAAATCGGTTTATAATGGTTCCAAAGGGTCTTATTTCGAAGCTAAAGTGGGGATGGGTCTAAATCCTATCAACCAATAGTATTTAGACAAGTTTAAGTTATTATTTTAACCTTATCAATTAGATCTAAGTTAAATAATTTAACTTTTACCGCGTCTTTTTGTTTTCTTACTCCATATGGTTAATACACTTACTATAACATGCCAAACGAACCCCAAATTGTTTATTATTAATATATATATCCTTATCTAAGTCATTTGGCCTAACCTTATATTTTTAGGAATAAAATAACAATTAATAATATAATATTTGATTTAACAACTATTTTGTGTCAATTTTGACACTATTTGATATATGATTTTTGTGAAAGTCATAACCGAATTATATGTTCGAAACAAGTTGATTACATCAACAATAATATATCATAGTAACCTAGAAAATTAGTGGAATTTATAAAAAGTCTCAAATTACATTTATTTTGGTGTTTATAACATCAATTATGTCAATATTTCATTAATAAGATAATTACTACATCATCATTGCACTACTGGAAATAAACTATTTCCCAACGGTTCAGAACCGTTGGGAAAGCCCCTGAAACCGTTGGGAAAGGTTTTCCCAACGGTTCTCATAACCGTTGGGAAGTAAGCCGTTGGGAAAGGTTTTCCCAACGGTTTACTTGCAACCGTTGCAATAGGCCCATAGAAGTTACCCTATCCCAACGGTTTGGGTGAACCGTTGGGATAGTTTTTCCCAACGGTTCTCCCAAAACCGTTGGGAAAACCAAATGCCACACATTTTTTCCCAACGGTTTTAAACCGTTGGGAATTGGTGAAGTCTTTCCCAACGGTTTAGAACCGTTGGGAAAAGACATGCTAAAACTTATATGCCAACGGTTTAAAACCGTTGGCATACCCTATGCTGCAAATTGCAGCACCCTGCAATTTGCACAGCCCCTGTCCCCTGTCTATCACCACCAGTCATCAGGCCTCATTTTCACCTCATTTTCACCTCATTTTCACCTCATTTTCGATCCAACTATTGTACCAGTAATAAAATAAAACATACATATTCAATTACGAACAAATTCATACACATTTAACATATAATGGATCCTGAAACTATACAAATCCATAATTAAATTACAATTCATAAACATACATAATTCATATAGAATTCAATTTAAAATTTAGATGACAATTATACGTGGAATCTGAAATTCAATTCATAATATGATCGGTTTTTTCTATACCATATATTTTTACCTCAAATGATGTCCATTTTAAACAAAATACATACACCTGAAGTGATACCGGCCACACCGCACCTCATATTGAGGCGGGGTTAACTCGTACACGTCACATTTGACTCATGGATCGTTGTGCTAAAGTATCGACAGAATCCTAATGCGTTTGGTCGGTTTTCCGTATGCCAGTTGATGTTTTTCACTTAAAATGGCGTCCTTTTGAAACAAAAGACGGACACTATGAGTGGTGCCGACCACACCGCGTCTCCAATTGAGGCGGGGTTGATTCGTACACGGCACATATGACTCATGGATCGTTCTCCTAAAGTTTAAATGGAAACCGAATGCGTTTGGTCGGTTTTCCGTATGTACCTAAAATGTTGTCCATTTTAAACAAAAGAGTGACACTTAGACTCATCCCGACCACACCGCGACTCAGATTCATCCCGGGTTGGCTCGTACATGTCACATATGACCCATGGATCATTGTGATAAATTATAAAAAGATTCCGAATGCGTTTGGTCGGTTTTGCGTATGCCAGTTGTTCTTTTCATTTATAATCATGTCCATTTTAAACAAAAGAGACATAGTTAGAGCGGTGTCGGCCACACCACATCTCAGATTAAGACGGGGTTGACTTGTACACGTCACATATGACCCATGGATCGTTGTGCTAAAGTATCGATAGAATCCGAATGCGTTTGGTCGGTCTTCCGTATGTCAGTTGATGTTTTTCACTTAAAATGACGTCCTTTTGAAACAAAAGACGGACACTTTGAGTGGTGTCAGCCGCACCGCATGTCGGATTGAGGCGGGATGATTCGTACACGTCACATAGGACCCATGGATCGTTCTCCTAAAGTTACAATGGAAACCGAATGCGTTTGGTCGGTTTTCCGTATGTACTTAAAATGGTGTACATTTTAAACAAAAGAGAGCCATTTAGACTGATCCCGGTCACACCGCGACTCGGATTGACCCGGGTTGGCTCGTACACGTCACATATGACCCATGGATCGTTGTGATAAATTATCAAAAGATTCTGAATGCGTTTGGTCGGTTTTGCGTATGCCAGTTGTTCTTTTCACTTATAATCCTGTCCATTTTAAACAAAACAGACACAGTTAGAGCGGTGTCGGCCACACCGCGGCTCGGATTGAGGCGGGGATGATTCGTACAAGTCACATATGACTCATGGATCGTTCTCCTAAAGTTTCAATGGAAACCGAATGCGTTTGGTCGGTTTTCCGTATGTACTTAAAATGGTGTCCATTTTAAACAAAAGAGAGCCACTTAGACTGATCTCGGCCACACCGCGACTCGGATT
This sequence comes from Viscum album, assembly GCA_963277665.1. Classification (NCBI taxonomy): domain Eukaryota; kingdom Viridiplantae; phylum Streptophyta; class Magnoliopsida; order Santalales; family Viscaceae; genus Viscum; species Viscum album. The sequence goes on from OY728152.1 coordinate 7,761,569, forward strand.
GAACCCGGGTTGCCTCGTACAGCTCACATATGACCCATGGATTGTTGTGATAAATGATCAAAAGATTCGGAATGCGTTTGGCCGGTGCACCAGACAGAAGCAAGGGATTTCTCTGGCTCCACCGGCTGACCGGTGCTGAGCCACCGGCTGGCCGGTGGTCTGGACAGAAGCATGCTATTCTGTCTGGGTTCCACCGGCTGGCCGGTGGCCAGGCACCGGCTGGCCGGTGGTCTGGACAGAAGGTATTCCATTCTGTCTGGGCCCACCGGTTGGCCGGTGGCCAGACACCGGCTGACCGGTGGCACCTGGCAGAGGGCAAGGCCTTCTGCCTTGTCCACCGGCTGGCCGATGGGCTGGATCCGGCTGGCCGGTGACCTTACCGGCTGGCCGGTGGTCTCACACCGGCTGGCCGGTGGACTTAAAATGACGTCTTTTTGAAACAAAAGACCGACACTTTTTGAGTGGTGTCGGCCACACCGCGTCTCCGATTGTGGCGGGGTTGATTCGTACACGTCACATATGACCCATGGATCGTTCTCCTAAAGTTTCAACGGAAACCGAATCCGTTTGGTCGTTTTTCCGTATGTACTTAAAATGGTGTTCATTTTAAACAAAAGAGAGCCACTTAAACTTATCCCGGCAACACCGCGACTCGGATTCATCCCGGGTTGGCTCGTACACGTCACATATGACCCATGGATTGTTGGGATAAATTATCAACAGATTCGGAATGCGTTTGGTCGGTTTTCCGTAAGCCAGTTGATTCTTTTCACTTAAAATGACGTCCTTTTGAAACAAAAGACGGACACTTTGAGTGGTGTCGGCCACACCGCGTCTCCGGATTGAGCTGAAACCACCGTGAAACATTCTAATTATTATTCGTGACGTGTACGCGCAGACGGCACGTCAATCGGACGTGCGGTTTGCGCGGTACGGCTCAATATTAGTGTTTTAAGTGATGCGCGCGCTTCGTAAACGCGCGTGAGGGGGGTCCAAACGGGCCGAACGATGTCGGAATGGCCTGAAATCAGACGACAAATACGGGCGACTGATTAAAATAATTCAACTCCAATACTATACTACGAGTCTAGATAAAACCAACAACTAGAATAGATTAAACATCACATGTCAAGTCAAAAATGTAACGGATCAATATGTCCCACATCAGCATCACCATCTCCATCATCATCATCATCATCGCCCTCGTCATCGTCCTCCTCATCGTCATCACCCTCCTCAACGCCTTCCTCCTCGCCTTCGCCCTCCTCCTCGCCCTCCTCATCTCCATCCTCTTCCGAATCAGACTGCTCGCCATCATCATCTTCAAGCTCGACATCGGCCTGACCACCACTGGAACTGCCACCTGGTGCACCATATATAGAATGTATCGACGACATGTATTCATCAATCGCTGGGCTGGCCTCTGCTGGAAGTGTTGGACGTAGAACTTCAATAAATTTCATAAATGCACTGTTTGCCCTTGCAGACTGTTCTGCCGTCTCTGTGGCCCTTTTCTCAGCCTGTTCTGCCTGTGCCCTAACTTGCTGCAGCTCGGTGGCACTACAACTCGTACCTGAGGCAGGCCAATACCTCGTCGGGGCTATCCTAGGTCGGCAGCGTACTCTGCCAGAATGATCATCTCCCAACACCTGATGTAAGTGATCAGATGGCCCAAAATTGTCTGCTTCTTGGGCATCGAGGGCCTCTAAAGCATCCTGTTACAAATATAAATATATTGTTAAGTTACGAAATAGATATTAAAATATAAAATCAACAGATTAAAACTTACAATCTGCTGCTGAGTCGCTTCGTTGACAGCACGTCCATCCTTTTTTCGTCTACTCGAGCAAAACAGTTTTGCTCGAGGCACACGTCCTTCAATATTTTGTACTTTCCTCTACAATGACATTGAAAACAAAATTTATATAAAGACTTCAGCAAATAATTAAATAATTGAGGAAAAAAAAGAAAATGTAAGTCGTAAAGAAAACTTATAAACAATTGTCATACCTGCTGCCTCTCATGATCCGGCATCGTCGTGCGTCCTAGTGTATGGAGGTATTTTTTTGCATCAATGTTTTTTTTATTTTTACCAGATGATTCCTAAATAAAATTCGATAATGCAAAGGATAATATTAATGCAAAACTTGAAAGTTATTATTTAAATACCTCAAATGTAATTCATACCTTAAACTGGGTACTCGTCCAATGAGTAATCATCTGACGATACTGCTCTATAGGACAATCATCCACGACTGGTACCGCCTCTAACTCAGTGCCAACTCTAGCACGCCAGCCAATATACAGCTCATGCTTGTAGGCTCTCCAAAGCTCGCCTAAATCCTTTAGACGTTCCATTCGTGCACCCTCACCATCAGGAAAATTAAATCGAAGCTGAAATGAAAATATTAATTTATATAAATACAAAAAAAATTCATGGCATTAAATACAACAGATTTTTTTACCCATATCTCTGCCCAAGCTCTATCTTTGACCTCATGTGGCAAATGTCTCCACGACAGCGGGCTGACGGGAATGATGTCGGAGTATTTGGCAAGCGTCGCCATAAAACTCCGACATTGCTGCCCTGTTTTCTCAACCATCTGATTGTCTTCATTATATTCCACCATAACCTGTGTGCGACGGTTCCACACCGAACGCATGCGTGTACGGCCCCGCCCCCGCCTCCTTTCAGTAGATGTATCTGTCATGAAAGAAAAACAAATATTTTATCAAAACATGTTATAATGAAAATAAATATTACTATAAAAATTTGATAGGGTTTTATAAATATACCTGTGCTAGTCTGATCAATGAGTGGCGCCGGATCCACAGAACCTGATGGAACACCCTCTGGTGGAACGGGAGTCGAAGACGATGGAATATAAAAGCTCGGAGAGACAGAAGTAGAAGGAAAAGAAGATGGAACAACTGTATGACCTGATGCTGACTGGGGAGTGGGAATCATCATGGGATGTGAAAATGATGGGGCAGAAGATGCAGAAGGTAGCGAAAACATGGGAGGTCTAAATATCCCGTGTGTCCCTAACGACACACCGGGATCAGAATGTGGGAAGGCTGAAATGTCAGTGGGAGGGGCAGGGTCTAGTCGGGCACGCGCAGCTCTATGTCCACCTCTGGTACGAACCCTCCTCGTACCACCGACCTGAGTACTCGGACCAGTACTAGGCTCCTCGTCAAATAACTGTCGACGTAATGGTGGAATGCCCAGCTCCTCCATCCGAAGATTGTTCTCCGCCATTTTTTTTCTTCGTCTCTCTTCAATTGGCTTCATTTCCTGCATTGGAAAACAAATATGTAATTAATTAGAAAAAGAAAATTAATGTGTAAACCAAAAAACTAAATATATGAGGGAATGAGGGGATTCATTGGTAATTTAGCTATCAATTGTTTTAGAAGAGCTTGAATGAATTTAATAAAACATACAAGTTGTAATGTTCACCAAGTTTGAAATATTGTTTGATTTGGTTTGAATACAGTTCAATTCCAAATTAGAAAATGCAATTCAAATAAAACAGCAACCAATAAACATTGAAAATTCACATAACGGTCAAGTCAGCTAAAACATATTTGTGATCAATACTAAATAAATATGAATATTACCAACCTTAACAACCCAACTCGAGGTAAACCAAAAGAATTGAGAACATGGATGAATGATTCTATATATTTCCAACCACAACTTCAGGTTCACAATCAACTCTGACAATTGAGCTATTGGAGTCATCAAAAGAAATAAATGGATTGGTTCCAATGGCAATAGGGACAGTGTCAATTCCATCATCAGCATCATCAAAAATATGTCTTGGAATTACTTCAACTACGACACCAAATTCAGGTTGAAGTTGATCTTTGACATAAAAAACTTGTTTAGCCATTGATGCCAACACATATGGTTCTTCGGTTGCAAGAGTACGGGTCATATTAATTACTCGAAATCCACAATCATCAATAAATGTGCCATGTCTCGTCATCGAATCAAACCAATGGCATTTCATCATTGTGACTCGTCCATGAGAGTAATAATCCAATATTATTATTTTCTCAACGACTCCATAATAACCCACATTTTCAAGTCGCGGTCTACTATCTGATGCGCTGGCATAACAATCTGTTGTGGCAGTAACCATAATACCATCATGTTGTGTTCTCATGTTTTTGGCTCGTTCAGTGACAATAAATCTGTACCCATTGATAACAATTGATTTACAGTCACGAACCACGGTATTAGGACCAAAAGCCAAAGCTCTTATTTCCTCAGAGACAGAGTCAGCAGACAAACTCAATACCTGCAATATAAATGACAGCTAAACTTAAGTAAATATTGAAATAATTAATTTAAACAGTAATATTTTTACCTTCAATTTTAACCAAGCAGAAAACTCTTTGCTATGCAAAGTCTCTCTCCTTCTCAAAGATAAAGAACGATGCTTCCTATTTATCATTGTTTTATGTTCCCTGTAGATAAAAAAATATGAATAGTTTAACAGATATATATGTAAGATATACATATTCAATTTTGTTACCTGATATAGTCATCGAACAAATCACAGTTGAACAAAACTGTGCGATGTGCCATCTCCCGCTCTTCATTGCTTAATGTCTTCAATGTATATGATCCAGGAATTCCTCCTGTTTGAGGAAGTGATGGAAAACTGGGTTCAATTTGCTCATATTGTTCTTCTTCATTTCTCATTGGTCTGCTCATTCTTGTAGTAAGATCAGACAAATACATTGAACAGAAATCCATACATTCTTGAGCTAAGTAACCGTTCACGATAGAACCTTCGGGATGATTCTTGTTTCGAACATAAGACTTTAATGTGAACATATTTCTTTCAGTTGGATACATCCAACGAAAAGAAACAGGTCCTCCGAGAAGTATTTCAGTTGGAATATGGACAGTCAGATGCAGCATGCATGTGAAAAATGATGGGGGAAATATTTTCTCCAACTCACACAAAATTAATGGGGCATCTGTCAACATTTTTTGCAAGAAAGACTTCGACAACTTCTTAGCACAAAGATCTCTAAACAAATGGCACAACCGAATAACACCCACCCTTACATTATTGGACAAAAGATGACGGATTGCTATTGGAAGCAACTCATGCAGTAGAACGTGATAATCATGAGTCTTCAAAGATTTTAGCTTCAACTCTCTTCTGTTGACCCGTTTAGATATGTTGCTTGAATAGCCATCAGGAACTCTAATAGTCTCTAATACTTCCAAAAATTGTTTTTTTTCAGTAGGTGTCATCACATAAGAAGCACATGGAAGTTGCCATTTATTTTCACTGATACGCACAGGATGCAATTCTGGTCTGATGCCCCAATCCACCAAGTCACGTCGAGATCGTAAATCATCTTTTGTCTTCCCCTTGAAATTTAGAAGAACTGAAAGCAACATTTCACATATATTCTTTTCAATATGCATTACGTCTAAGCAATGACGTAGCAAATTGGTTGACCAATAAGGCAAATCAAAAAAGATACTCCTCTTCCTCCAATTGTAACAGGTTTCTGTGGAAACATTCTTTCTCTTTCCAGATTTCATTTGACCCTTCCCGAACGAAAAACTGAAATCTTTCAATTCATTAAGCACATCAGTTCCAGACATACGCTGAGGTGGATCATCGGTCTCTATAGTATTATCAAATCTTCGACGATTCATTCTATATGGATGATCCTTTGGCAAAAATCGTCGATGTCCCATAAAACTGAAACTACAACGATGTTTCAGTCTTCTGGATCGTGTATTCTTCATACAAACTGGACATGACAGTTTCCCCTTCGTGCTCCATCCAGACATCATTGCATAAGCCGGAAAATCATTGATTGTCCACATAAGCGCAGCGCGCATCTGAAATATGTCTTTCGAACATGCATCGTATGTGCACACACCCACATCCCAAAGAAGCTTCAACTCTTTTATTAAAGGTTGCATGTATACATCAATATCAATGCCAGGATCAGAAGGACCAGATATGAGTATACTCATGAAAGTGAAAGGTTTTTTCATACACAACCATGGGGGAAGATTATAAATGTGTATAAAAACTGGCCATGTGCTGTGCGAAGTAAGCATCTGCCCAAACGGATTAAAACCGTCGCATGAAAGACCCAGCCTCACATTACGCACGTCAGCTGCAAAATCAGGATGTCGAGCATCAAATCTCTTCCATGCAAATCCATCTGCAGGATGAACCAACTCATCATCAGTCTTCTTTCTCTCGGTATCATGCCATCTCATTTTTATTGATATGTCATCAGACATAAAAAGATTCTGGAGTCTGGGAATCAATGGAAAGTGCCACATTACTTTCTGTGGAACGCGGGATGGTGTTCCATCAGATTTTGACTTCCAGCGGGATGTGCCACATTTTATACAATCATTTCGTTCAGCGGTTTCCTCCCAGAATAAACTGCAATCTTTCGGGCAAGCATGAATTTTGTTTCTTGAAAATCCAAGTTCCTCAACTAACTTCCATGCCATATAGTGGTTTGAGGGAATATCTGCATCATCTGGAAGTAAATCCTTCAAGAGGGTAAGAATGTAATCGATTGCTGTATTAGAAATCCCATACATAGTTTTCCCATGAAATAATCGGATTAAAAATTCCAGCTTTTTCATTTTATCGCATTGCCGATATACTGGAGTCGTGGCAGCATCATTCAATTTTTTCACCCTATCAATATCATCATTTTCACTAGATGCATCAGCTGTCCTCATATCGAAGTCTTCTTGAGTCGAAATCCTTTCTTTTTCATGATGACGAATAAACGGAAACCGATCATCTAACAAATTCTCCATTCCAGTCTTTTCATTTCGATCATCACCAATTTGAGATTTCGTTTTCTCCCCATTGTGATACCACAGAAAGTAGTTTGCTTGAAACCCATTTTTGGTTATGTGGTAGCTGACTTCTTCACGGCTCAACCAAGGTCTACCAACACAATTGGAACATGGGCAGTGTATGCGACCACTATCTGAAGCATTGTCAAATGCAAAATCTATAAAGCTCTCCAAATTGTTTTGAAAATCATCTGAGATCCGATCGGTTTCATACATCCAACTTCTGTCCATTCTGTAAAAAGAATTTATATAAGTCATTTTGTCATAAACAATTCAATAGGCATTAACTATAATAGAATATACATTTAAGTAAACGATAAAGGAAGAAAATAATCAAGGTATCAACTACACATGTCAAAAAAACATACAAATGTGTTATTGAAAAAATGTAAAACCAACAAGAACTTAATGTGTTATATCACATAACAGCATGACTCATCCCATAACCATATTAGTAGGGTATCATGAACATGAATAACATCAACCTTGTGCCATCCTCCTACCCTACATGACCCCAACCACATGCCACATCTTATTATAGCCTTATCACATCACACCTCATCGAAAAACACTAGGGAAATCATAGTACATCTCACCTGAAGACACATGGACAATCACATCGCATCTTGCCTAAAAACACATGGTCAATCACTTTTGAAGGAAGAGTAGGGAATGTTGTACCCCACTCTCTTGGATTTTAATGATCACAATCACTCTCATAGTGATCTAATGTTGTTTCAAGTGTTCTTGTTAATAGGCATGATTTCAGGAGCAAGAAGTGGCAAAAAAAAGGAAAAGTGGACTTTTTTCAAGTCCACCGGCCAGCCGGTGTAGGACCACCGGCCAGCCGGTAAGGGCACCGGCCAGCCGGATCCAGCCCATCGGCCAGCCGGTGGACAAGGCAGAAGGGCTTGCCCTCTGCCAGGTGCCACCGGTCAGCCGGTGTCTGGCCACCGGCCAACCGGTGGGCCCAGACAGAATGGGATGTCTTCTGTCCAGACCACCGGCCAGCCGGTGGCCTCCTCACCGGCCAGCCGGTGGAACTCTTTGGAATAGTGAGACCTACTGTCTCACCACCGGCCAGCCGGTGGCCTTCCCACCGGCCAGCCGGTGGCTCCTGGGCAGAAGCTCTCTCCACCTTCCAAGGCACCGGCCAGCCGGTGGGCAAGCACCGGTCAGCCGGTAAGCAAAGTCAAACTAGCCGTTAGAGCTTGACCAGACTTGCCCACTTGATCCCCAACAGCTCCAAGAACCGTTGGCAAAACCTCTCAAATACCAACGGTTATACCAAACCGTTGGTATGTAAGTGTTGGGAAAACTCCAGTTTCCAGTAGTGAGGATCTTACATACTAGGATACACATCATGGATCACTATCAAAACCATAAAAACATTGACAGATCTCAAAAAATGAGTGCATGCCATCATTACCTCATAGAATTGAAAAAAGGTAAGTAACAAGCAATATATCTCACTACTCCATACTCACCCCACAACATAAGGGTCTCACATTACTAGGGAATAATTCTATCCAATACTAAATGATCTTGATCCATTTTTCATATACATATATGATTCACCTCACCAATTACTAAATATTAATAACATACAAAATTATGATTCCATTTAACTAGAGTTAAACCATCAGGTTTTACAAGGAAATTCTATATAAGTATTTGTTTACACTTTAAATAAAGAACATGAATGTCATGTTAACACTCAACATTGATTCATTAATAAATTGTATTCGAATTTTATGGAAATACCAAAATAAATTAGTGAATCAATGTACCTATAGTGGTGCACATGACCACCATGAAACAATCATAAATTTTTACAAAAACCCTAATAATTGGGAATAACGAAATCAAGAATAGAAGTATATGATTTATAAGAGCTGGAACTATATCGTTGATAAAATATAGGAGTCTAACCTGGTAGGTGCTGATCTGATGGAAGATGTGGGGATTGGGAGGTCCTTCTGCAAGGAATCGCTCCAGGAGGACATGAACTGAATGCTTCTGGAATGTGGGGAGGCCGCTGGCTCGATTTGGTATTTGGGGCTTTTTTTTCCCAACGGTTATTAAAAACCGTTGGGAATGACCAACATTTCCCAACGGTTCCATAGAACCGCTGGGAAAACAAGATTTTTCACCACTTTTCCCAACGGTTCTTAGGAACCGTTGGGAAAAACCTATCTTTCCCAACGGTTGTATGAAACCGTTGGGAAAACTATGCATTGAGGGGTTTTTCCCAACGGTTTCTATAAACCGTTGGGAAAAACAAGATATGCCAACGGTTCATTGAACCGTTGGTACACAACTGTTGGGAAAGGTCCCTTTTCCAGTAGTGTTGTGTCATAAATAATTTAAATTATTTAATGTCTAAAAATTACAAATAAAATACCATTATATAGGAAATCTTTTTAGATTTCTAATGAATATTTATAGTCGAATTTATCGTATGTATAACCCCATATTAAAAATGATTTACTTATTAAACTTTGATTTTAACTATTTTAACTATTCATTAAATAAAATAATATTAAATGTCATAATCTAATCCAAGTGGACCTAAATGGTCATATTATATTCATAAGGTTATTTTTTGTCGAATTATACTTATCCAATAGAATTAGGACATGTGTTAGGGTAATAGTAATATCATATTTACCCTTAGTTACCCTATTTACTATTAACCGCGGTAAAAAAAGTAAAAAGTTACTATTCACCAAAAAATTATTTTTATCTCATTGAACCACATTTTACTTACTGATATCAACCGTTTCTGTCGGATTTTCGAAATTCCATTCACAAAAGCGGTAAAATTAAGTTTTATGCAAAATTCAGTTTTTAACCTACCACTTAGTGGTTTCACTATTCATCAAAAATTGAAGTTTTTCAGAAAAATGCCAAAATTTCACCCTAATCTATAATTGATATTCCGAATTCAAAAATATTTTCTATTTTACAAAATTCCCAACATATAAGTTGCATTAATTAATTTTATAATTAACTTACGCTGTCACAACAAATAGCGTGTTTTTAAGAGATAATAACTATCAAAAGATTGACACTTGTTTATGTCTGGTTTAAATGTGAAATTACATCCAATGACCAACATTGTATTAAATTGTAAAAATATATTCTAAATATACATTAAAACCACTAAAATTAATAATTTATCACTATTAATTATTTCGATTGAAAAAGTTGTTTTTAATTAAAATTTAGAAATTTTCACTATTCATCAAAATATGAAAGTTATCCGAAAATTACCAAAATTTCAACCTAAGCTAATTTCGATATTACGAATCCAAAAATGAATTCCATTTTGAAAAATAAAATTTACAAAATTTCAAAAAGTGGTTATTACTATTCATAACGGCTAGTTTTAATGATATTTTAATAGCATATCGTTGTTTAGCGAAACTTGGTGTTGCGTACAACACACACTATCGTGGAAGGTCGCGATTGCGTGTAATTCAAGCCAGGTCAGAGATGTGTGTTGTGAAATCTCATTTTGGTGTAGCATATAACACAAGACATTAATGAAATTAAAAAGAATATTTTTCATAAAATCTCGGGGTGTTACATTATTATCATTATATAAAGATAAAATATAACTTACCTCATTTCAATAATGATTGTTGAAAAATGGAAACGTTACTCATGCATATGTATGACCTACCATCTCCATGTTCATAACGTTATTCATTCTTCATGAACATCTTTCATTATTGGTTTTAAAAGTATAATTGATATATAAATATTATAATTAATTCATTATTATTATTATTTATATTATTTAAATCTATAATATCTTCAATAACTAGGTCTTTAATGGCAAAACTCACATGAGAAAACAAGACAATTAACACCCGAAGTAATGAAATTAAAAAAAAAATTATTAATGAACAAGTGATATGATGTTATAAAAGGATAATATATGATATTATAAATTTTAATAGGGTTATTTAATAAGTTATTAACATATTTAAAACCACTACACATGAGGTTAAGTCACTTTCAATCAAAAAAATTCTTGAGGTAATAGATTTCATCTCAATTTACATTCTATTAAGACTTATTTGTTATTATACACCAATTAACTTTTATTTAGTTCATATAATTACCTTTTGACATGTAATATCATTATTAATTCATAATTAATGGTATTTTAAGTTTCACTTTGAATCATTTTATCCAAGGGGATTTTAATTGAAATTACCAAGTGGTAAAAGTGATTATACAATCTCACTTTCTTTTGTGATTGTTAACTTTATCTTGAAACAATCACTTTATTTTAATAATTTTACCTTGGAAATTAAATTTATCTTAAATATACATGTTATTTCACGATGGATATTATTATTTACTAAAACTTTTACCATTTTTAAATTAGGTGTTTATACTGAAAGTTAATTTTTTATCTGAGGAAATATTGATAAATCTGTATCTTTTACTCAATATTGATATTTGATGATAAAGCACATTGTTCATGAATTAAATCAATTATTCAATATATGAGGAATTATTTTTATATGAAGACATGGTTGAAGCCTATTATAGATATCCCCTCGATGCATTAATGTGCCTCATGAGAAAAACAATTAAATCTAGCATTAAATGGGTTTTACCTATAGTTTTAAATCATCTTATGAAAGGTCTTGACTGTAGAGGTATCATATGTTTGAGACATGACATCCAATAATTAAGAATTTACTTCATTAAGAATTCAATTATTATTATCCATAATATTTTAACAATGAAATTATCTATGGATTCATTTCATTCTCATTTTATTGACCAAATGATATGTGTTTTCAATTGTTTACCATTCCATATTGATTATGAATTATCCAGTTATTTAAATGGAATGTGTGTTATGTTATTTAAATTTCTATATTTATTATTATCCATGAAATTTTAACATTTATTTTATCTCTGGATGAAATTCCTTATCAGTTTATTAGTTACATAGAATGTGTGTTTAGTTATTTACCTTTCCATATTTATTATTCTTATTGATTCATGATATCTTCTGATATACTTAACCATTAATGAGCATTTAATATCAACCATATTTTATTTCCTTTAACTAGGATTCCATGAAGTGTAATATTATTGATTTTTAAGGATATTATAGAGGGAATCATGTTATTATTTTAAAAAATATGTTATAATTTATGTTTCCAAATGTAATTCAAGAGTCAAGTATGTATCTAGTTTACCAATACTACTAAACTAATCAGTCCTTTCATAAGAACAATATAAATATTCCTTTAAACCATTTTAAAAAATAAAGGATAACTTAAAATTTAATTAATATATCATTTGAGTAATAAAAATTACCTTTTTAAAACAAATTTGAAAAATATGGACATAAAACAAAAATATACCTGATTAAGAAGAGAAAAAAGATTATCTTTTCCTTTAAACATTCCTCTTGAATGATTAACTTGAATTGAATGATTAATCATAATCATTAATTATATATTAATTTTAATTACCCAAAAGTTGTATTATATACACCACATAAAAGTAAATAAGTGTATAATACCAAATATGTATCAATGGAGTGGAAATTGAGACGAAATCCATTACCTTATGTTTAAATTGCCTCATAGGTTCTCTAACCTTGTGAATGATAAACATTAATTTATTATAATTATATAATATAAATATATTTATATCTATAATATCATATATGATCCATTTATTACATTAAATCACCCATTTTTTAATAATATATTATTATTATGATTATTTTGGGTGTTAACTGCTTCGTTTTTTTATGAGAATTTGGGTTCAGTTGTTTTTATCCTTGAATATTTCTCATGGTTCTATAATATGAATAATGTAATTCAAGATATAAATATCATAAATATTATATATATATATATATATATAAAATCATCCACAAAAGATAGATATAGAAAAATGAATTACATCATTTATGGAGACAGTAACGTTGTTTTCACTTTTTGACGGATGGAACCAAAGAAAGGTAAATAATAATTCATATTTATAGAATAATAATTATATATTATATTTATTATATATTAATTAAATATATCCTCATTAACATCATTTTAAATTTAAAATGAAAAATGAATTCCATCGCTTCGCGGAGGTGGTCGTCCACACATACGCACAAGCGACATTATCGTTTTTCAACGGATTGGATGGTAAGAAGGTAGATATGATATTATAATTATAGAGAATAATTTTTCCATAAATGTATTATATAAACATTTAACCCATCATAATATCCATATATAAAATATGGTGATGAAAAATGAATTGTATCGCTACGTGGAGATGATACATCATACATACATACAAGCGATACTTTCACTTACCATTTGATAGAAAATAGAGTGGATAATGGTGGTTTCATAATCATTATAACATTTTAGTATATTTATTTTACTTAATATATTATTTTATGATAAAAACTATATATTTATAGAATTCATAAGAAGATATAAATTGAAAGAGTTGGTAAAGACGATTACCACTTCTTTGGTAGACTTCTTTTTGATATCCTCTTAGGGGACTTTGGGTTGGTATTTTGGGAAGACCATAAATTCTATAAGTTGTATAATGATTTTTAGAATATAAATTGATAATGTTTTTTTAAATCTATGATACTCAAATTTGATTAAATAAAATAGAGAATGGGGTTCCTTTTATATGTGATGAGAGGGTAATTCTTGGAATTACATAAAGTATTAAATTAATATAAATTATTTTTTATGTCCAAATGGATCCAAATTGATAAAATTAGAAGATAATATGAGTATTAAATAAACTCATAAAATAAAATTTCGATTATTTTTGGTTAATTTTTCACCCTTATCATTTAGTTTTAATCCCCACTAACCCTTTTGACAATTATTATAATATTAAAGTTTTATACGCTTTAAGAGTCAAGAATGTTACCATAAAAGGAAAAACAACTTATAAATGGAAAATGATTGATTTTTTAAACCATATAAAATTCATTGGGATAAATATTTTATTATTATAAATTTTAAACCATTTAATAAAAAATTATGTTTCATAAAATATCATTAATGTCATTTTTAACACTATTAATTTAATTTGACTTTAAATACATCAATAAAAATATTAAATTTGAATATAATATTCTAAAACATCACTAATATTACTTATGTATCTATAAAATTCACGGAACATAATAATTCATCCAATTTATATTACTTTTAATATTTTTAAAATTATCAATTTTTTTTCTATTAATTGAAAAAATATTATGCTGGTGTTGCGTAAGCATTTAAGGTAATTATTCAATAACTATAAATTAAAAATAAATTAACATGTTAAAAAAATTAATTTATCTTTAATATTAATATTTAAAATAAAACATAACCTCATTTTATCTTTATGGGAAAATATTAGAGATATTAAAGTCAAGAGTGTGACATTTTGTTTTTATTCCTTTCTTAAAGTCATATAAAGGTCAATATTAAAGAAAAATGACATTACATAGATATATTATCAATAATTGGATGTAAGTGGAAAAAAATACTTTATAAAATATGATAAGTCAAGTTTTAGAGAAATTTTAAAGCCTTATCACATTAGTTTTTAACCTTAATTACCTGATTTACCCTTTATCGAGATGTTAAATTTTACCATAGTTACTATTCATAATGACTAAAAATAAAAGGGAGATATTTATCAAATTTTAAACTAATAATTTCAAATATGGAATCAATTTTATCAAATTAAATTTATATAAGTGGTAGAAATTAATTTTAAAGTAAACCCGCAAAATGTGATGAAAAACAAATTTCCTGAAAAATGAATTTTTAAGCCAAAAAATGAACTTATATAAAAATAAGGTATAATAATGATTCAAATTTAATTAATTTAGTTATTTCTAGATATATTATGAATATGTTAATTTATTATTCCATTAAAATCATTATGTGGTTTTTCATTTAAAAGAAAAAATCGGTATTTTTTTACTATTCACTAAAAAATCAATCTTTTTAGAAAAATTACACAATTTCAACCTAAGGTAATATTGGCATGACGGATTAAAAAATTATATAATTATAACATAATAAAATTTTAATATGTTTTTGGGGTTTTTCTAAACTCAGTGTTTCAAGAAAATAAATCTATCAAATAAATTTAATTAAAGAGAAATATATAATAAAATCTTAGGTTGTTACATTTAGGTACCCATGAAACATAGATTTCATAAATACATTAAACAAGAATAGTGTGTTAGTGACACTAAAAGAAATTAAATGAACTTTTAATTCCTATAATGACACCTAAAGGTGGTCTTTCGAATATCCTCGTATTTTTTCATCATATGATGATACCCTGACCACAAATTGATTTTCGAGAACTAACTAACTCCCTTAAGCTGATTAAATAGATCATCAATTTGGAAAAGGAGATAATGGTTCTCCCATATCACTTGATTTAAGAAATTATAATCAATACATAGTCATAAAAATCCATATTCCATATTTGTGGATAAGACCATAACACCCAAATGTGACATACTAGGTTGAATGAGACCCTTCTATAGAAGACAAATAATATGAATTTGTTGCTCCCACAACTTATAAGGGTCCATCCTATACAGATTAATCTAAATCATAGAGTCACCCAACTATAATTCTAAACCAAACTCAATTTCACATCAAGGGGGTATCATTACAATCACATTCGTAAAAACATCAGGGCACTCTTCTACAACCCTAAAAAACACCACTGGTTGAACCTATTATGAACTCAACATCATCTTGTTTTTCATAGGATATAAGGGATCATCACATATATGACCCATTTGATAGTCCCACATACTAATGAACATGAAATTATCACTATAATCACCAACAAATATAACTCTCATCGAGAAGAAATCAATGATATCCTACACCAAATACAACTAGTCCATGTTGAGGATGACATCGTTGTTGACTAGCGTGTGATGGAAAGATGGCCTGGGGGGTGAATATACCTTTTAAAACTTAAGAAAATTATTTTAATCAGAGTAAATTATAAACATAAAAGTGAAACAGAAAAATCTTATATAGTAAAGTGCAGTGTTTGAGAGTAAATAATGAAATAGAAATAAAAATAAACAAGAACACAATTTTTTTTTATAATAGTTTAGATCAATTGATCCTACATACACACTTAAAAAACTTTATAAGTTAGTGAGAGTATTATTATCCACTATAATATAAATCCTTTTACAAAGGAACAATCCTAACCTATAATACTACCTTTTATGGGTATAAGAAGAACCCAAGTTTTTCAAAGGAGTATCCCCAACTTGTGCTATTCTATGGGTTCAAACACAAATTATGTGTTCTTACCTTTTGATAATGTTAGGACAACCATGAAACTACTTTTTTTAGTGGAGGCACATCCATGTTTGAGTTGATTTATAACTCGATGAAAACATTACACAAAAAATAAGAAAATACAAAGAAATATTGAAAAAATAAAACTGGATAAATAATAGAAAGAAATACCCGAGTAGAACTAATTTATTTGGCTATTAAATGTTGATAATGAATGTGGATTATTCAGGTAAACCAAAAGCCTAAAAAACATGAAACAAAAATTCATGAACAATGTTTCAAATGAACTTTTTCAGCACTTTTGAAATAAATGAATCATATGTCATGCAAATTGATTGAGTGCTTCAGCCTCTATTAATAGACAAATATCCAACAACTAAAACAGGATCTCCATGATCTTCATAAACATGTGGGTGTTTATGGAAAATTAATCACAAATTCCCATGGTTATAAATAATAAAAACCTATAAATAATATTTTTACCTATTTATGGAAGTAACCCACATTTTTCTATCATTTAAACAATTCAAAAACACATAATTATCATTAACATATATTTTAAAAAACAAGAAAACTATTAAAACAAACCATATAAAATTATAATAAATAAAAATAAAAAATTATAGAAAATAGAGTATCATATGAATAATTTTGAAATAAAGTAAACTATATAATAGTTGTTTTTATTTTGTTTAAACATCATTTTAATTCTACATAAACATCATTTTAATTTGGCATGAACATCATTCCAATGTAAACATCTATGTAATAATCAATTGAGTTTCATAAACATGAATATATACTTCATAAGGATCATTTTACAAATTCTGTATGAGTATTTTGAATATTTTTATGAGTTTAAATCTATCTTCTAATACTTCAAATAAAATTTTAAAGTATTTAAAAAATAATAAGACTACATGAAAAATTTTCTATGATTTTACATGAAAAAATTTGACTTTTAAAACTCATTTTAATTTTACATAAGTGTAACTCATTATATGTGTAAGGGAATATATGTTCTGTGTAAAGTTCAATCTAAATTTGCACAAATTTTTCACATATATTTTTTATATTATGTAAATAAAAAACAAAAACTACGTAAATGTAAATAATCTTGCATAAAGGTAATATATAAATTTATGTAAAGGTAAAAAAGAAAACTAGTGTAAATGTTAAAACTAGTTTTATATAAGGGTATATAGAGGCTATGTAAATGTAAAGAAGAAGCTACATAAGAGTAATATTATGAGTCCATGTATGGGTAAATATTTACCACAAAAACATAGAAACTTGAAACCTCAGAATCAAATAAAAAATGTTTCAAGAATAAAAAACATATGCTTTAATAGTGCTGTGAGAAATTATAATTATTCAATTTAAACTTTTGTGGTATTTTTAAATAATGATTGGAATTTTTAATATTCAAAAAAATAAAAATAAACATTAACACTAATAATCTCCTCAAAATTTAAAATTAATCCTAACATAAACAATGATATGAGTATAATTGAAAACATAGGAAATATATACAAATTCAATTCTTTTCTAACATCAACTCATAATCTCTACATACATCATACAAGCTAACTTTAACTCTAACTAACATAGTCATCACCAAGAGAAGTGGACGTATCTCCACCTTGAGTCTTAGATCCTTCATTAAGGTAGTCACAAAAAAGGAGTGTGTCACTCCTAAATGATACAAGGAATATAACCTAGTTTAAAATAGGTATATAGAACATAATACAATATTTGAATCACCTAAAATTAGAAACTCTATCACATGGATCTAACCATTTCTCTATCCATGACCTTAATAAACCTGACATCAACCACCTCCATGACCATGCTATTTGTTGTTTCCCTAAGAATGAGTAGCCTCACAATGTTTTCTTAAGGCTACCCATATCCTCTCTACTAACCAAATCTTGGAGCCCCCTGTTATATCTTCCACATTAGATGATACTTCTGTAATGAATAAACCTGAAGTAGACTCCCAAATCCACTTTAAATACCAAGGAAAGCTAGACACCCAAGTTTTTAATAGAAAAAAATATTAGAGAAAACAAAACAACATTCGATCTCAAAATTAGGTTTTATGAACTTATAGATTCGATGGAATGAAATAAGGGTAGCATAATATGACTTCCTATTATTTGAGAATTAAACTAATGAGGAAATAGAGAACCTTTGCTCACAGCTCTTCCACTTGGGAAGTCCTGATAACTTACTTCCTATAATTATATAGTATGAGCATAGGTATTATGGATAACATATGCCTTCACCAAAACCTCAAAGAAATTTAACAATATGAATGAGGTGACTTGGTGTTGGATATATGGATGAAACCCCTCCTATAAATGCCTAAATCTAGAAAATTCATTTGTAAGGAGGTATAAAACATAATATAAGAGTTTATTTAATCAATTTTCAAACACCCAATCATAATAAATTCCCTATAGAATAGAAATCATCTCATTAAAATGTTTTTCTTCATAATATAATAAAGTAACTCAACTTGGAACTGATCCTAAAACTTCTCCCAAAATATTTTTGACACCTCATGATCACATAGGAATAAAACCCACCACTAACAAGAAACTCCTAAAAAAATATTGAAAACCAAAAAAATTCAGTGCTACTTCCTAACATAGAACAAAATGAAATAGATATATAACTCCTTCAATTATTCATTGATATCCTAATCATAAATGGATTCATCAAAATTTTATAAGAACTGATGCTAAAACTCATGTAGCATCTTCCTCTAGGTTTCATCCTCACTGACCTTAAATCTCTAGATATATGTTGGTGCATACTATTTTACACCACTATCATGAGCCTAATAGGGACACTAACCAGGATACATCCTTACAAAATAATAAAATATTAGTGACTTTCTAAATCCAGAATATATAATACTTAATATTATTTAATTAAGATTCATTATAATTCCCATTACCTACCCAATTCAATCATAGGCTCAAAAAATTATGATGCATGATCCTTACCTAGTTCTTTACCCTATAAGCCACATCACTTCACTTAGTACTTTTAGTAAACATAAAGTACTTACATCAGAACATAGGGGGACTTGATCACCTATATCATAGTTAATATACCTTTCTTACATCACGTATAAAGTTCAACTAATATTTATGTACTACCAACCATGGAATCCATACTAGTCCCTATGGAATCTACCTTTTTATTACATAATTTTTCATTAAATGGTACACACAGAGAATCTTTTAAAGTTTAGTTTCTTGGAAATAAGGTACATTAGACATGAAAAATTAATAAATTATTCTAAATCCACATGAAGAAATCCTCATGGGTTCATCCTAAGTATATTTACAATATCTCATATCCTGGGGACATATATCAAAGGAAAGGGGTGAGTTTGAGGCCCAGTAAGGGAAAACAGCTTACATGTGATCATGAGGAATAATAATAAGAACATGAGGGATGCAATTAGGTAATGATAAAATAAAAATAAGAAATATCATAATAAAAATAACATGAATCATAACATCGAAATTTGGATACAACATTTAAATGATACATTAATAAGCATATCACTAAGGGTTTTCACTAAGGTGTTATAAATGAAAATTACCAAGGTTATTCACCAAGGTATCATAAAACAAGTCATCTCTAGATATTAAATTATTTAAAAAATGAATTGGTGCACTATTATAGTACACCATTCATATTTATTAATTAATTTTATCCACATGGATCATAATCAAACATTTCATAAATAACTCATAGAGAATAAAAAAACGAGTTTTATATCAAAATTATGGCATTTTAAAAGTTCTTACAAACATGATCATTATATCATTTTCAACCCAGATAAATGGAATACAGGTATCTTGTATTTTAATACCAAAAAATAAATAAATAATTTTTACATTTTGGTGAATAATATTTGAAAATAAAGGTGCTTGGGTCTTCACAAGAATAAAATAAAAGAGGATTTATTGAGGAGAAGAGGTAAAATTTGAGAAGTAAATTCTACAGAATAACAGGTATAAAATGTGGTTTTAGAAAAGGGTAAAATGAGAGGGGAAAAGGGTATCCTATTCAAAAAATACTCTTACTATATTTATGGTACAAAATAAAGTGGAAAATATAACCTAGTTTGAAAATTGGAATACATACAAAATTAAAAGGGAACTTAAATGGAAAAGAGAAGTGGAGATTTCCCTTACCTTGAAGAGTTACTCCTAGATCTTGAGGAGTGGAACCTTGGGGGATTGAAAACACCTTGGGGGGATACTTGGGAGAAAAAAAACTAGAGATACATGGAGGATGGATTTTTAGTGAAAGGAAATGGAGAAATGGTGGGTATTTATAGAAAAAGTGGAGGATTTGTTTAATAATTTCCAAATATAGGCCTTGGAAATCTAGGTTATGGAAAATGAAAAAACATGCGATTTACCATGGTTTTTCCCATGGTTTTGGATATTTGGGAAATATTTTATGTTATTTTAACCCAAAATAACCTATAATAATTTTATATTACTTCTTTTTTCATGTAAAATAAAGTTTCTACAAAATTTGATTTTTAGTTTTGAAGTTTCCCTTTTAGACATTGGAAAGTAACTTATAGGTTTGGAAATTGATTAAAATATTTTTAAATACATTATATTAATAAAATAAAACATTTTAGGTAATTTATTGTGGTTAATTAATTATTACAATTTTATGACATAATTATGAAGTCCTTAAACATACCGAGAAACCCAAACTGTATTTTTACTATTCATAGAAAAAAAGCATTTTAAAAATTCTCATTAATTAACCCTAACCTAATTTCAACATGATTATTTAAAAACTAATGTTTATTTTATGATAATAATTTTTGAAGTATTTTAATATTAAATTTTTAATATAAAAAATCCTTATTTATTAAAAAAATAGTGGGTTGAAAATGCATAGTAAAATTTGTCACACTTAAAATTTTTTAATGACATAATAAAATTATTTTATCATTTATATTTATATAATATTGTTTTTATCATTATATTTAAATAAAATAAATATTATTTATAATATATTATTTTATTATAAAAAAAATTACATCCTTTATGAAAAGTAAAATTTATGTCTGAAAAATCAATTTATCATATTCGTCATATGTAAGAAAAAATATTCTTAAAATAGAATTGATGGAATAAATTTTTTATTTATACAATGTAATTACACTTTAAATAATTAAGGAATATACATTTAACCCCTTATAAAACTCATGTAAAACCTAAGGGTAAGTTTTATGATAGTGATAGATTCATGGGGTGGCTCAACTAACATCGACTGAGTGGTAATTTCCACTAACTTTAACTTATCCCATAGATGATTTTGTTTAATATTAACTTGTTGAATCTAGGATTGGGATTGATCAAGGTCTAACCCTAGTGATTATACCTCCCTCTTAAGTTCTAAAAAATGGGCTTCATATGGCGTGACTCTACTAGTTGAGGCCATTACTTATCCTTTTTTCATTAATTATAATTTTTTTCTACTTATAAACACTAATTATAACATTAAAATTATTAACAAGAGTATAGTTTCCAATAGTCATATTAACCAATGGTCATATTTCACCAATGGTCATATAATGATCTAATCCCAATGGTCACATTTACTTTTTTACTATATGAATACCACTTCATTGTAAAAGAGATATGTTTTTTTGTAAAATAAAATAACACACATTTTGAAGAAATAAATATCATTTAAAAATTATAGGTCGTTACATTCTCCACCTTAATAAATTTCATCCCAAAAATTTCAACTCATTCTCTCAATTGATAAAAGGTGTGGTTACTTTTGTCTCATTGTGTACATTGGTTCCCACATTGCTTCTTCATATTTATAGTTCCTCTACAACATTTTGACAAGGTGGGTAGTATTGTTGTGTAGAACCTTGACTATAAGGTCCAAGATCTCTGCCATATTATCCTCATAATAGAGGTCATGTTCTAGTTGTAAAAAATCTAGATTTAGTACATGTGAAGGGTTAGGTATGTACTTACTCAAGATAGATACGCAGAATACATCATGAACTTGAGCTAGATTTGATGGAAGTTCTAGCCGATAGACTACTACTCCTATGCGATCAAGGATTTAGTAGGGGACAATGTACATGGGGCTAAGATTCCCTTTATTTTCAAACTACATGAATCTCTTCTATAGTGATATTCAAAGGAAAACTTATCACTAACATCAAACTCCAAGTCCCTTCTACAAATTCATCATAGCTCTTCTTCTGACTCTGAGCATCCTTTATATGTTTTTGGATGGAATGAACCTTTTCTATCATCTATTGCAAAAGATCAATCCCAAACATCTTTCTCTCACCAAATTCATCCCAATAAGGAGTTCTACATCACTTCCCATATAGAGATTCATAGGGTTCCATTTGAATACTCGAGTGGAATATTTTGTAATATAATAACTCAAATAATGGGAGGTGTTGATCCCATCCACCTTTAAACTCCATTAAGTATGTTCTCAACATGTCCTAGAGTGTATAAATAGTCCTTTCATATTGGAAATTAGTTTGATGGTGATAGGATGTAATAAAATTCAATTCAGTATTCAGATCATGTTGAAGACTTCTCTCCAGAATTTAGATGTGAACCTTGGATCATGATCAGAAATGATAGAAAGTGGTGTTTCATATAGCCTCACCACTTCCTTTACATATATGTTTAAAAGTTGGTGAAGAGATAAATCTTCCCAAATAGTGATTAAATGGGAAGTCTTGGTGAGTCGG
Organism: Viscum album; assembly: GCA_963277665.1. Classification (NCBI taxonomy): domain Eukaryota; kingdom Viridiplantae; phylum Streptophyta; class Magnoliopsida; order Santalales; family Viscaceae; genus Viscum; species Viscum album. The sequence goes on from OY728152.1 coordinate 7,784,595, forward strand.
TCCACTATAAGACATATCACATTGTTTCCTCTGGATGTTATTGGGTGACTAGCGAAAAAGTCTATAGTGATATTGTTCCACTTCCATGTTGGTGTTGGTAGTGGTTATAATAACCATTTAAGAAGTTGTCACTTTGCCTTCATTTGTTAACACACCAAGCACCTTTTAGTGTTTAAAAAAATCTCCCTTTTTATATTATCCCACCAATAATGATCACAAAGGTCCCTATACATTTTAGTGCTTCCATGAATTATATATAATGTAGAGCTATGATCTTCATCCATCATTTATTTCTTTATCTCCAGAATAGTTGGAACACATAGTCTTATATGAAATTTCAGTACACCTTCTTGATCAATATTAAACTCAAGAAACTTCCCATTATTTATATCCATTATCTTCTTTTGTAACAAGGGAAATTTTCTTTGATATTTCTTAATCTTATCTAGAAATTATGGTAGGAAATCATTTGGGATAGGGTTGATGATGTACCTTACCTTACGATTCCCTTGTCTATATTTACTAGGTCTTTGAACACAGTATCTCCTCGAATCCTCATCATTTATAGAACAATAGGGCCTTTTCTATTTAATGAATCAATGAATTAGTTTTATATTCTAGGGTGATGATGAATTGAACAGTCATAGTCTTTAATAATTTCCAACAACCTTCTTTGTCTCATGTTCAATTCCTTTTGTGTGAATATATACTTCAAACTCTGGTGGTTTGTGTATATATCACATTTATCACCATAAATATAGTGCCTCCATAGTTTTAGATCAAAAACAACCGAAGCTATATCCAAGTCATGCATTGGAAAATTCTACTCATGAGGATTTAATTGTCGATATGCATAAGAAATCACAATTTCATTTTTCATGAAGATACACCCAATCCCTTTTAGATATTCATCATTAAAAATATCTAATCCTTATCTAATAGAGGGTAGAGTTAACATAGTTGCAGTAACCAATCTCTCCTTCAGTTCTTGGAAACTTTCTTCAAACTCCTTAGTACAGATAAACTTAGACCCTTTTTGAGTTAACTTGGTTGTTGGATTTAAAATTCATGAAAAGTTTTTCACAAACCTCATATAATATCTTTCTAAACTAAGAAAACTATGAATCTCAGTTACTTTTATAGGATGAGGCCACTCCTCCACAACCTTTGTCTTGATAGGTTGAACTAAAATTCCCTCATTGGTTATAATGTTGTAAAGACCTGGAAATTCTGTGGAATTTGTTTTTTTAATACATGGGAATATTACGAGTCCGTAGTTTTTGACGGTGCTTGATTCCGAGGCCCGGTGTGCCCAGAATAAATTTATGAAGTTTTGTTCGGGTACGTTCAATAAACGTGTGAGTGAGATTTTATATCTTTTGAACTGGTTCTCGGAATTGAAATCCGAGGGCACCGTTGAACTCGTAGCACCAATATTCTCTTAAGGAGACCATCATCGCAGTTGTGTTTTAACGAGGTTGGAAGTTAGTTTATTGATTTTTAATTAAGTTAAATAAAAATAAAAGGATTAATTTTATTTTTATTGTGGCGGTTTAATCCTCCAAGGAGAAGTTGGAGGTGGGGCCCACCCGTGCATAACCTCCCTTGGGAGGATATTATGTGGTGGGGCCCACACAAGCTTGAACCCCTTTTAACCCCTCATTTAAGTGGGGGAAATATCTTAAACTTCCCTTGATATTAATGAATCCAACACTCCCTTTATTTATTTTGAAACTTTACACCTCCCCTCATAAGTGTGCCAAACCAAAAATTAATTAATGGCATTAATTAATTAATTTGAAATGGCTTGAATTATTTTTCCAACAATAAAATAATGGGTTAGCTTAACCCATTATTTTGGTTGATGATTCTTTTTGGTGGAACTTTGAGAGAGGACTTGGGAGATTCTTGGATAACGACATCCTCTCCAATGAAGAACGCACCAACTCCGACGAAGAACAAGGACGATGTTCGAGACCAAGATCAGCAGCGTGTGATGGGTGAAATGTACGACGGTGTCATATCAATTCATCTTCTTCAAAATCTTCCTCCTCGTTGACAGAACAACGTCCATCTCCCACGACATCCATCTTCTGCGATTCCGTCGTTGATCACCGAAATCGAGGTAGGGGTTTGTTTTGATTAAATTAAATCCTCGTTCCTCGTATTTTATTATGGTTCGATGTTGGCCATTTGTTATCACCTAATGTGGAGGGTGTGGGCTGAAAAAACATGGCCCGACGTCCCTTCGTTGGTTCTTGTTTGATTTTCGACCGAGGAAGACCGAGGGTGGAGCCGGAAGGGTGCGGTGCCGTCACACCGCGCCGGAGAAGAACCGCGGACAGGAGGGCTGTGGTGGACGGAAGAGGCATGGCGCCATCGTGATGTGCCATGTCATAGGTGCAGAACCGCAGCCAGGGCAGGTTGCGGTGATGGGGTGCAACGCCGTCATGCCGCACCAGAGAGGGACTGCGGCCAAAGGCCGCGGTGGTCGAAGGAGGGCGGCCGACAGAGCTGGTTTCCAGTGGTGCTCCACAAGGTGGGACCCGAATGGTCCCGCGGTTTCATCAGATGCCAGGGGGCAGCACCCCCCCTCACGGCGTGGGTAGCTAGGCCACACGACGTGGCCAGCTAGGCCACACGGCCAGCTCGCCACGGCTAGCCGGCCAGGCCACGCGGCAAGCTAGTCAGGCGACGCGGCCAGCCGCCGAGCCACGCGGCCAGCCTATTAGGCCACGCGGCCAGCCTGCCATAGCTAGATGGCTTGGCTAGGCAGCCATCCGACCCAGGCCACATGGCCAGCCAGGGCCGGGCCACATGGGCCGGGCCACGCGGCCAGCCAGCCCGGGCCACACGGCCAGCCGGCTGGGCCGCCACTAGGCCGGGCTGCCATCGGGCTGGGCCGCCATCAGACCGGGTCGGACCTGCGGATCGGGTCAGACCCCTATCCAGACCCGTTTAACCCAAAATCATGATTTCATTCGTATTTTGGGCTACGGGTGTCCGAACGATGAACCGTATGTGGTGACAGAAGGCTTAGAGCAGGAAATATCTTTTGGAATAACCTGCTTGAGGTTTGGACTCAGTTGGGGTATGGTCGGGTTAGTTTGAATCTAAAAATCAATCGGGCCCCTGGAATGGAAATGCCAATAACTCACAGACCGGGCGTCTGATTGACGCACCGTCTGTTGCAATGAGTTCCTTATGATGAAATAGAACTACGAGATACATAAACTCAAGACTTCATGGTAGTTGATGTATCGAAACTTTTCTCGAGGAGCGGACCATCCCGGAATCGAGCGTGCTGTGTGCGTGAACCCTATGGCTGGCTGTGACCGAGATGACATGATCCTCCGTGGGTTCGAAAGCGACGAATTCTATACTAGGATCCTCCGTGGGTTTGACAATGATGAATTCTGTACTGGGATCATCCGTGGGTTCGACAGTGGTGACTTATGTACTAGAATCCACCGTGGGTTCGACAACGAAGACTTCTGTACCAGGATCCTACGTGGGTTCGATAGCGCTGATACTGTTCCATGACCCTACGTGGGTTCGACAGAGGAGATGATTCAGTGACTACAACTAATAATCTCCACCCCTCTAAATGAGTTCAATACCTGTGTAATCTAAGTCTTGTCTTTCATTCATTATCATCAAGGTGATTGACTTTGCTTCCATTGTGGAATGGGTTGTGCTTGGGCTTGACAGTTGGAACCAGACTGTGATTGGTAACTTAGGTATATGTATGGGAATATACCTAAGTAGGGTTGGTTGATACTTCGTGATTGTATCTTTCTTCTGTGGTTTATCCTTAGTGTATTATGGGAGACCTTCAGGGGTCTCGGGGTCCCCTACTAAGTATTGTTATACTCACCCCTGCACGGGCTTCGCCCTCACATTGTTGTGTTCTGTGCTGACGATGGACATCAGTGATCGAGGCTGAGGGTGACGGATGGGAGGATGCTCAGATTTGGACTAGACAGGACGTACCACAGGGACGAGTTGTTCGAGTTCTATACCTACCCATCAGGTAGGATTCCCAGTGGATGATCCAGGAGCTGTTTTTCCCTTTTTACTTGTAATTGTACTTGTTTTTAAGTTGGGTTTGTATACTGGCCCACTTACTTTCAGCACACTTTCTTTTCTATATTAGTACTTGTTGCTTCTACTGCTTGTGTTCAGATTGTGTGTGTTATAGTTGTAAAGGCAATGCCTTCCTTTTTATCGGGATTACACCTTGGGTGCTAGTCGCCAACCCTTGGCCTATGGAAGGCGGGCTTGGGGTAGTCACGGCATGAGCCCCAAGGACAGGTCGTGACAAATTGGTATCAGAGGAGTCAGTTATACTGCAGAACTTGGACTCTGATTCTTTTAACGGCAATAGTGTTAAGTGTTTTGGGTGTGGTTATAAGTTTAGGGAAACCAGTGTTGGTGCGGCGGCCTATGTATCCATACACTAGGACTTTGACTTCTGGTTTCTGACTCAGTGCACGAAAACACTGATTGCGTGTGTGTTTCCTTTGAAAAGTTTTATTCATGATTACTTTGTGTTATCTCACCAGGTATATTGTTTTGACCGTGGAGAACCTGTTTATTTTCAGGATGGCCCCACATAGGCAGCCAGCTAGGGTTCCGAGTTTCATGTGAGATGGTAGCCCACCAAGCGACAAGGTCTCGGTGTAGGGCCCCATCACAGTGGAGGTACCGGCAGTACCACTACCCGCTGGGCCACTGATACCACCAGCTCCAGCAACAGAGAGTGCACGCCGCCTGAGTGCATTGCACGAGTTCCAGCGCCAGAGACCGCCCATGTTCAGGGGAGAGATAGACCCACATGCAGCCAAGGATTGTTTGGAGGCTGTTGTGAGAGTTTTCAGATTGGTAGGGACACCATATGACCTAATGGTGATCCTTGCCATGAGTCTCCTGCATGCAGCAGTAGGGAGATGGTGGAGCCTGATGCTCTAGGAGCATGACGGGGCATAATTTCTCTGGGAAGAATTCGAGAGTCTCTTCTGGTCAGAGTTTGTTCCAGCCACCCTTCGTGCGGTGCAGATATAGGAGTTACGTAATCTGTAGTAGGGCACCATTATAGTAGTTCAGTACTCAGCGAGGTTCACCTACCTCTCGCGCTACTCCAAGGATATGGTATGGGACCCATTCTTTAGGGCCTGGACCTTCAAGCAGGGAATCATGCATGAGATCAGGGCTTCGATGATCTCCATCAACATCCCGATGCAGGCGGGGGTGCTGGAGAGATCCCTTCTAGTGGAGAGTTTTCTCGCTGAGCAGTCACCAGAAGAGAGACCCACCACAGGGTGAAATGTAGTGGAGTCTTCTGTAGCTGGCAGTAGATCAATGACGCAGAGGTCCAAGTGGACCAGGACATCAGGTGGGTGACCCCATGATATAGGTTCATTTGTGCGGGGAACATGAGATAGAGCCAGCCATACGAGGAGCAGGTAGTGCTATGCATGTGGAAGGTAGGGTAACAAGGATCGTGACTGCCCAACCCACCATGTAGATGAGGATAAGATAGTAGAGGGACCTCCCAGGCAGAGGCATAGGTTCGACCGCGGAGGTCCGCTGGGAGTAGGCGGACGTGTCAGAGGAGCTGGCCGAGCAGCTGGTGGTGGACGACGTTTCGAGGCCCTACCACCACCACCGCCAGGAGGTCCACCCCGACCACAGGGAGCTGGCGGACATAGGCGGACTCAGCTCCAGGCAGTTGAGGCCTACGACCATGGCACACCTGAGATGATTCAAGGTACTATCTGTGTCTACTCCACCCTTGCTGAAGTACTTATAGACACATGTGTGAGTCATTCTTTTATTGCCGATGCCCTCGTTCGGAGCTCGGAGATTCCGATGGAGTCGTTGGATCGATCCTTACGGCTAGAGACTCCTATGGGAGGAGACTCGACGATTAAGAACTGGTTCTGGCAGTGTAAGCTTACTCTAGGAGGTGAGATCTTCGGCTAGGATCTCCTCATAGCAGCATCGAGGCCTTACGACGTCATCTTGGGTATGGACTGGTTATGTACAGTCCATGCTCAGATTGACTGTATTAGGCGGAAAGTGAGGCGTGTCTGCACGGATGGGACCAGGTTCACCTTCACTGGCGAGAAGGGAGCCTTTTCATCATAGGATGGACTTACAATGAAGAGGGAGAATCCGATCACACATCAGTTGGCTAGTCTCATCCTCGGAACAATTGATGTGCGGAGACTGAGTTTTCCTATTGTGGTGGATCAGTACAGGGATTTTTTCCCTGACGATGTTCCAGGACTACCTCCTCAGAGAGAGGTGGACTTCTATATTGACTTGTACCCCGGGACGACACCGATATCTACTCCAGCATATCGGATGGATCCTTCCGAGCTTTGTGAGCTGTGGGTATAACTGGAGGACTTGCAGGGGAAGGGATTTATCCGACTCAGTGTTTCACCCTGGGCATCCCTGATTTTGTTTGCCAAGAAGGTGGATGGGAGCTTTCGGCTCTGTGTTGACTACCGTCACCTGAACTAGGTGACCATGAAGAACAAGTACCCACTCCCAATGATTGATGACCTCTTTGATCAGCTAAAAGGATTGTGTTGGTTCTCAAAGATAGATCTTTAGTCAGGCTATCACCTTCTCAGAGTACGAGATGAGGATGTGCAGAAGACGACCTTCAGATGCTAGTATGGACACTATGAGTTCTTGGTTATGCCATTCGGAGTAACCAACACACCACTAGTGTTCATGAGACTCATGAATAGGATCTTTCAGCCATACCTTGATCTCTTTTTGGTAGTCTTCATCGATGAAATTCTGATCTACTCAGCTACTGAGGAGGAGCATGCCTACTATTTGCAGGTAGTACTGAACACACTCTGAGAGAACCAACTTTATGGTAAGCTCTCAAAGTGATAGTTTTGGATTCGATAGGTACACTTTCTGGGACATGTCATCTCAGAGGTTGGAGTTGTAGTGGATCCAGTGAAGATCGAGGCAGTTCTTACTTGGGAGCCACCCAGGAGTGTGACGAAGGTACGGAGTTTTCTGGGACTGGCTGGGTACTATCAGAGATATGTGTCAGATTTCTCCAGAGTTGCAGAACCACTTTAATCCTTGAAGAAGAAGGGGAAACCCTTCGTGTGGTCAGAGAGATTCCAGTAGAGCTTTCAGGAGCTGAGATAGAGGTTGACTAGTGCACCCATCTTGAGGCTACTGGAGGAGGGCGTTGGGTACGTAGTTTACTACGACACATCAGGGACTAGACTCGGGTGTGTCCTGATGTAGGAGAGATCAGTGACCACTTATAGTTCTCATCATTTGAGACAACACGAGTAGAACTATACTACCCATGACCTGGAGTTAGTAGTAGTGGTCTTCTCCTTGAAGATGTGGCATCACTATCTTATGGGCGAACGTTTTACAGTCTACTCTGACCACCATAGTCTCAGGTAAATCTTCTCACAGAAGGACCTGAACCTGAGACAGTGACGATGGCTTGAGTTCCTACAGGACTATGACTTTGAGATAGTCTATACTCCTGGGAAGGGGAAAGTTGTAGTAGATTCTCTCAGTAGGAGATCAGGCATTCAAATGCTAGGAGAGGCGACAAAGTAGCTACCCGCGTTGCAGATATCCTTCGTGGATAGGGATAGAGCAGCCTTTCTACAGTCTCTCACAGTCACTCCTCCACTTCTTCAGTGAGTCAGGGATACACAGTGTGGGGACGTTGACCATGAGATGCGATGTGCTTAGATATCCACAGGGCAGACACCTGATGGATTTTCTAGAGGTGGGGAGCACTTCATTATCTTCAGAGGATGTACCATGGTACCAATTTCACTTCAGGAAGAAGTGTTGAGGGAGTTCCACAAATCTCCTCTAGCGGTACATATAGGAGTGGCGAAGATGTATCAAGACCTCCGACGACAACACTAGTGGCCATGTATGAAGAAGGTAGTAGTAGAGTTTTTCTCTCTATGCCTCACTTGTCAGCAAGTGAAGGCGAAGCACCAGGTTCCAGCAGGCTTGGTTCAGCCCTTAGAGGTTCCAGAGTAGAAGTGGGACTGGATATCCATGGATTTCATGACGGGACTTCCACGTACATCCAGAGGACATGACTCTATCTGGGTGATTGTCGACCGACTCACCAAGTCGACCCACTTCCTACCGATCAGAGAATAGGGTTCAATAGAGATCTTGGGACGCCTCTAAGTTCAGGAGATCATACGGCTTCATGGTGTGCCATTGATGATCATTTCCAATCGAGATGATCGTTTCACTTCCCGGCTATGGAAGGGGTTTCATGAGGCTTTTGGGACACAACTTCTCTTGAGCACCACCTTCTATACTCAGATGGATGGTCAGATTGAGAGGACCATTCAGACTCTCGAGGACATGCTGTGTGCATGCGTCCTCGACTTTGGTTGAAGTTGGGAAGACCATTTACCATTGTTAGAGTTTGCATACAACAACAGCTACCACTCCACCATCGGGATGGCACCTTTCGAGGCACTTTACGGCTGACCTTGCAGATCGCCTATGTGATGGACTGACCCAGGGGAGTTAGCACTTATTGGACCAGAGATGGTGCAGGCTATGACAGAGAAGGTGTAGATCATCCAGGAGTGGATTAAGACTGCCCAGAGTAGGCATAAGTCCTATGCTGATAGGAGACGGAGACTACTGGAGTTATAGGATGGCGACCACGTCTTTATAAGGGTCTCACCTCGACGAGGTCTACGGAGATTTGGCCGAGGCGGCAAGTTATCTCCGCGATTCATCGGACCTTTCCAGCTCCTCAGCGGATTAGGCGAGGTGGCTTACCTCCTGGATATTCCACCTTAGTTGCACCGGGTGCAAGACGTCTTCCACATATCTAAGCTAAGGAGATACGTGCATGATCCATCCCAAATCATCGACCACGGGGAGCTAGACATTGATGACGGGGAAAATTTCACAGAGGTTCTAGTGGAGATTGTGGATAAACAAGAGCGGGTCCTGCAAGGATGGTCGATACCTCTGGTTCACGTTCGCTGGCATCACAAGAACCTCCATGAGAGCACATGGGAGCGGGAGGCTCAGATGCATGCTCAATACCCCCATTTGTTTACTTAGTGTGAGTTGTAGCTTACGGGGATGTAAATCCCTGAGGTGGGGAGAATGTAAAGACCTAGAAATTCCATGGATTTTTTTTTAATACATGGGAATTTTACGATTCCGCAGTTTCTGACGGTGCTTGATTCCGAGGCCCGGTGTGCCCAGAATCAATTTCTGATTTTTTTTTCGGGTACCTTCAGTAAACGTACGAGATGTATTTTATATCTTTTGAACCGGTGCTCAGAATTGAAATCCGAGGGCATCGTTGAATTTGCAGTGCCAGTATTCACTTAAGGAGACCATTACCGCAATTTCATTTTAACGAGGTTGGAATTTAGTTTATGGATTTTTAATTAATTTAAATAAAAATAAAAGTATTAATTTTATTTTTATTGTGGTAGTTTAATCCTCCAAGGGGAAGTTGGAGGTGAGGCCCACCCGCACATAACCACAATTGGGAGGATATTATGTGTTGGGGCCCACAAAATCTTGAACCCCCTTTAACCCCTCATTTAAGTGGGGGAAATATCTTAAACTTCCCTTGAGATTAATGAAGCCAACTCTCCCTTTATTTATTTTGAAACTTTACACTTCCCCTTATAAGTGTGCCAAACCACAAATTAATTAATGGCATTAATTAATTAATTTGAAATGGTTTGAATTATTTTTCCAACAATAAAATAATTGGTTAGCTCAGACCATTTTTTTGGTTGATGATTATTTTTGGTGGAAATTTGAGAGAGGACTTGGGAGATTCTTGGAGAACGACATCCTCTCCAATGAAGAACACACCACCTCTGACGAAGGACGAGGACGATGCTCGAGCCCAAGATCGGCGGTGTGTGACAGGAGCAATGTACAGTGACGTCATCTCGATTTATCTTTTTTGAAATCTTCCTCCTTCGACGTTGATAGAATGATATCCTTATCCCACGATGTCCGTCTTCCGCGATTCCATCGTTGATCACCAAAATCGAGGTAGGGGTTTGTTTTTATTAAATTAAATCCTCGTTCCTTATCGTTTATTATGGTTCGATGTTGGCCATTTGTTATCACCTAATGTGGAGGGTGCGGGCCGAACAAACACGACCCGATGTCCCTCAGTTGGTTCTTGTTTGATTGTCGATGGAGGAAGACTGAGGGTGGAGCCGGAAGGGCGCGGTGCCGTCGCACCGTGCCGGAGAAGAACCGCGGCCAGGATGGCCACGATGGATGGAAGAGGCACGGCGCCGTCGCGCTGCGCCACGTCGGAGGTTCAGAACCATGGCCAGGGCGGGCCATGGTGAAGGGGTGCAGCGCCGTCATGCCACACCAGAGAGGGACCACGGAAAAAGGCTGTGGCAGTCGAAGGGGGGCGGCCGGCTGAGTCGGTCGCCTGCAGTGCTCTAAAAGGCGGGACCTAAAGGGTCCCTTGGTTTCTTCGGAAGCTGGGGGGGGGGGGGGTACCCCCCATCGCGATGTGTCTAGCCAGGCCACATGGCGTGGCCGGCCGGGCCACACGGCCTGCCCGCCGCGGCCAGCCGGCCAGGCCACACGGCCAGTCACCGGGCCACGTGGCCAGCCAGCCACGACCAACCGGTTAGGCCGTGTGGCTAGCTAGCTGCGGCCAGCCGGGCCAGGCCGCATGGACAGCCAGGCCAAGCCACATGGCCAGTGGGCCGGGCCATCCATGCGGGCTGGGCTGCCACCAGGCCGAATTGGGCCGGGTCACCATCGAGCCGGGCCGCCATCAGACCGGGTCGGACCCGCGGATAGGGTCGGACCCCTGTCTGGGCCCGTTTAACCCAAAATTACCATTTCATCCGTATTTTTGGATACGGGTGTCCGAAGGACGAACCGTCTGTAGTGACAGAAGGCTTAGAGCAGGACAGATCTTTTGGCATACCCTGCTTGAGGTTTGGATGCAGTTGGGGTATGGTCGGGTTGGTTGAACCTAAAAACCAATTGGGCACCTGGAACAGAAATGCCAATAACTCAAAGACCGGGCATCCGATTGAGGAACCATTTGTCGCAATGAGTTCTTTATGATGAGATAGAACTACAAGATACATAAACTCAAGATTTTTTGGTAGTTGATGTATCGACACTTGGCTCAAGGAGTGGACCCTACCGAAATCGAGCGTGCTGTGTGTGGGAACCCTATGGATGGCTTCGATCGAGATGACAAGATCCTCCGTGGGTTCGACAGTGATGACTTCTGTACTGGGATCCTCCGTGGGTTCGACAGTGATTACTTCTGTACCGGGATCCTACGTGGGTTAGACAGTGATGACTTCTGTACCGGGATCCTCTGTGGGTTGGAAAACGAAGACTTCTGTACCAGGATCCTACGTGGGTTCGACAACACTGATACTATTCCAGGATCCTATGTGGGTTCAACAGAGGATATTATTTAGTGGCTACAACTAATCATCTCCACCCCTATAAATGAGTTGAATACTTGTGTGAGATGAGTCTTGTCTTTCAGTTGTTATCATCGAGGTGATTGACTTTGCTTCATTTGTGGAATGGGTTGTGCTTGGGCTCGAGAGTTGGAGCCATACTATGATTGGTAACATAGGTATATGTATGGGTATATACCTAAGTAGGGTTGGTTGATACTTTGTGATTGTATCTTTATTATATGGTTTATCCTTAGTGGATTCTGGGAGACCTTCAGGGGTCTCGGGGTCCCCTACAGAGTATTGTTATACTCACCCCTACACGGGCTTCGCCCACACCTTGTTGTGTTCTATGCAGACGATGGACAGCAGTGATCGATGCTGAGGGTGATGAACAGGAGGTTGCTCGGAGTTGGACTAGACGAGACATACCATAGGGATGTGTTGTTCGAGTTATATACCTACCCTTTAGGTAGGATTCCCCAGTGGACGATCCAGGAGCTGTTTTTCCCTTTTTACTTTTATGTGTACTTGTTGTTCAGTTGGGTTTGTATATTGGACCACTTACTTTCAGCACACTTTTCTTTTCTATATTAGTACTTGTTGATTCTACTGCTTGTGTTCAGACTGTCTGTGTTACAGGTTTAAAGGCAATGCCTTTCCTTTTATCGGGATTACACCTTTGGTGCTAGTCGCCAGCCCCTGGCTTGTGGAAGGCGGGCTTGGGGTATTCACGACACGGGCCCCGAGGACGGGTTATGACAAATGTACCCCAAGAAAGAAACTTATTTTAACCTAAATTTACAATTTCAAAATTTTCTAAATAGACACTCCTTCTTTAGAGTCTTCAATGTAACCCTTATATGACCCTCATGATCCTTGTGACTATTTGGATATATCATAATATCATCAATAAAAACTACCAAAAATTTATCAAGGTAGTTCTTAAAGACTCTATTCATCATATCCATAAATATAGTAGGAGAATTAGTCAAGACAAAGGGAATAAAAAAACTCAAAATTCTCATATCCTCTGTTGGTGCCAAAATCTTGTACGCAAAGAAGGGACGGAAAAGAAGCCCCGTGCGCTGCCTTGCGAAGCTATGGAGCGAAGCACCCCCGAGCATCGCGGCCGCCGCGAAGCACAGGAGGCGGTCACTCTCCGCGAACGCCCTGACGTTCACGAGCCCGCCGCAAAGCACATGAGGTGGTAACGCTCCACGAATGCCCTGACGTTCGCGAGCCTGCTGCGAAGCAAAAGAGGAGGTAATGATCCGCGAACGCCCTGACGTTCATGAGCCCGCTGCGAAGCACAGGAGGCGGTAACGCTCCGCGAACGCCCTGATGTTCGCGATCTCACCACGAAGCACCCATCGTACCTTCGTGCCGCATGAGCTCTACCTCGTGGCGCCCCTTACCTATAAATACTGGGTTCCCCCCTGAGCCCAGAGTAGGGCGACAATCTGACCTTTCGGCTTCTCAGCTCCCGAATCATGAAGCACCCTTCGCCCCCGGGAATCATGAGCTCTGCGAGGTAAATCTAATTTGCGAGATGCCTTCACCCTATCTATTCTTGAGCCCCTCTTCCGAGAGGGATGCCCTTCACGAAGCCTAAGGGCATTCGCAAAGGAAGGGGATTCCCAAGGGAACCCGGGCAGCCGTGGAGCATTTATGCTTCGAGAGACACCCATCCGGTACTAGTGATCCACATGCCAAGGCAGGGTCACTGTACATCGCGAAGCACACTGATTCTCAGCACCGTGCTCCATGAGGCCCCTCTACTTCGTGAGGCAGTGCTCCGCGAATACTGTTCCACTTCGCGAATCACCTCCCAGTCACACCCATGCCCCATTCTAAGGCCGAGGCACTCCACTTTGCGAAGCATACTCCTTTTCTTGGCAATTCCTCTTCCCGTGTGACCCTCCAGGTTTGCACGATGTGATTTCAAAATCCCATGGACAACAATACCTGTAGCGTTGCTTTGCCTAATGCTTCTTCGCATAGGCACACTAAATACTATTGCTTCTTTGCATAGCCACGCTAACGTGGACCCCTCGATGGTTCGCTCTGCGACCCCCTTTTACCATGGACTTGACAGTACCTTCCCTCCCCCAAGGAATAGAGGGTACCAGTTATGTAATTCCTAGGGGTGTGGAGTAAACCCACCTCGTCTGAGCTACAGGACGTTAAACTGCCAAGCACCTTCTCCTCAACACATGACGTTAAACTGTGATCCGGCCCCGTACTGCACACGTAGGGTCCCCCCAGCTCGGACATTTTTTACGCCACTCGTCTCCACAGAGACGGGGTCACCCCCTCCACAAGGGATGATATCCTCCTTCTCGGAGTAGCGTATGTCCATGGGAGAAGTGAAACCACCCCGGTATAATCCCCAAGACTCTCTTGCGGAAGGTAGAACCCATGCACCTCTGCACTTCTCCACTGCCAAGGCCAGCGGAGGGTGCGATAGGGAACGAGGCACCTTCCATCGTTGGTCCCAAATCCCTCTCCTGCCGCACTTTGTTGCACTTTGAGCCTCCATCTTGGAGTAAGTCCCAACACCATGGGCCACCTAACATGTAATACCCTATTCGCTTCTCACAGACACACCCTTCGTGATGTGATCATCAGGTCCTTGCTGCCTCTTGTTTCTCACACCGAGCATGACTCTTGTGGGATTAGAGTAAGCATCGGCCATGGCAATGCCTTCGTCCATCATGACGTTAAACTGTATTCCCTTCTCCCGCAATGACATTAAACTGCACACACATTCTGAACTATGAGGTCTTTGATCCATGTCACGGCATGGTACGTAGGAAGCCTCCACAAGGTTCAAGCCCATCCGTCATTTCTTCACGTCAAGTTCTACCTTCGTCCAACATGACGTTAAACTGCATTCCAGTCCGACGACAAGCCGTTGTGACCAACCCGAACTACGAGGACTTTGATCCATGTCAAGGCATGGTACGTAGGAAGCCTCATGAGGTTCATACCCATCTCCCATCGGACCAAGGTCCCTCATTTACATCGATTCGCCAATGACCACCGCCATTCTTGAACTACAAGGTCTTTGATCCATGTCAAGGCATGGTACGTAGGAAGCCTCACGAGGTTCAAGCCCACCACAAGTGGACCCCCGGGTTCACCTTTATGTCGGTTCTCCGACGAAGCCCATTTGAACTACGGGGTCTTTGATCAATGTCAAGGCATGGTACGTAGGAAGCCTCCATGAGGTTCAGGACCACCTCTCGTCATTTATTCACGTCAGGGTTCATCTTCGTCCCGCACGATGTTAAACTGCATTCCGGTCCAGGGGAAAGTCGTTGTGACCAGCTTGAACTATGTGGTCTTTGATCCGTGCTAAGGCATGGTACATAGGAAGCCTCTACGAGGTCCAAGCCCACCACCACTGGGACCCCCCTGGTCCTCCTCATTCACGTCGGCCTTCCGGCGTCCAACCTGAACTACCTGGTCTTTGATCCATGTCAAGGCATGGTACGTAGGAAGCCTCCCAGAGGTTCAAAACCATCACCTGTTGGTCACTCCAACCTTCTTCACATCAGGTCACCAGCACCTGGGCGGCCTAGTGTGTAAGCCCCACACCATCCGGACCAAGGTCCTTATTCGTGTCGGTTTGCCGATACACCATTCTGAACTACGTGGTCTTTGATCCATGTCAATGCATGGTACGTAAGAAGACTTCATAAGGTTCAATCCCATCACCCAGTCGTTCCGACCACATTCACATCGATTCGCTGACGACACCCATCGGGCCAAGGTCCACCTTCACGTCGGCTCGCCGACACCATCCCGAACTACGTGGACTTTGATTCCCTACCACAGGGATACGTAGGAGGTCTCTTCGAGGATCAAGCCCAATCTCACTGTCGCCCTTGCGATAGTCCCATCTCAGTCCCCTCCGCTTCATCCACCCATCCATCATCCACCCTGATCCTCACCCGGACCGTCATATCCCGGCGAGATCATGCCATTCCGCTCCTCTTCACAACATTCAGGACGACCCATCTCCACTGGACATTAAACTTGCGACCTACCTCGTGATAAACATGAGATGCCTGAGGAAAAACTCAGATGGCACGCCCTTGGCGTAACCGTCTCTGCTGGACGTTAAACCTACGACATACCCTGTGTCAAACATAGGAAGTTGAGGAAAACCTCAGATATATGCCTAGGGCGTATGATTCCCCGTGCTCGATGTGGGATGCCTCGGGCTTCATGACCTTGAGAAGCCCCATGACAAGGGACAAAAGACAGACACGCCAGTTCCCCAGCATACATACACGCTACTGATGCCTTGATGTGACTACTCCCCCGACTGAAGGTTGCTGCCCTGATCGGACCCTTTGGAATGTCCTGACAGAAGCAGTGTAATTAACCGGCGTCCATGGAAACATGGCACCGGGAAGAGTTTCACGAACAATGTATCAAATCTATGAGGGAGACCCGGACTAGGTGACGAGTTCTGAGGAGGAATCCACAGAAGGAAGAACCGACATCCCATCATCTCGGTTTTGATCAAGGACAAGACGCCCCTGAATAAAGAACAGATACCGCCCGCCTTTGGAAAGTGGGAATGTGGGGCAACAGCTGCGCATCCTCCACAAAAGGATGCGCGCGCCCCAGCGAAAGCGTCAGAAACAGAAATGGTGAACCCAACATGAAGTTATTCTCATCAAAGTGGATATTAGTAGCATTCAAGACACCAGTAGACTAACATGTCATTGGATCTAGATATCCGTCGTCGGGTCCCGCCAAGAAAATAGCGGGCCTGACGTGAAACTCACCGGAAGTTGGGATAGTAGAATGTGGGGCATTCCATTCTGCAACGTGTTGGCGTGGATCCTTCTTACAGACGTGGAGAATGGAATGACGTTGGGGAACTGGTTGTCAATCCTTTTCCTCGCAGTGCTGATGAGTTGATCTCTCTGTTTCCCAGGAACCAGGTTGCTGCTATGGAGACACGATCACTGCCCGCTCGCCTACGCAGGGGCAGGGGAAATACCGGCACAGCCGCCCTGCATGGCTCTACTGCCGCCACGACGACCTCTACATCCGTGAATACGGGGCGCCCACGTCCCCTCTCCCCGTCAGAGATCATCCAGCGAAGGGTGATCAACAACCTTTTACGCAGGTACGAGGAGGAAGGGGTCATCCCAACTCGGGATATGGCCCACCTGGACCTGGAGGCATCCAGGCCTCGCCATCAATGCCTCCCTCAAAGGCCACGCGAGGAGCCCCTTCTCCCCACCCCAATGTTCAATCGTTTCAGGAGCCTGTCCCCGGAACACCTCGACGACTTCTCGCCTTACGCTGATGAGGCGGGTGATGTCCGGCTCGAACCGCTCAGAGTCCCAAGTCAGGGGATCCAGGTAAGGGCTCCCACCCGGATACATCAGTGCCGCCGACCGGCTTCTCCAGAAGAGTAGGTAGGCTATGCCCCTGCACCACCTGAGCCAGTCCGTTTAACCTGGCGTCAGAGTCATGCCCGATCTAAGGAAGCTCGTCAAGGGGCGTAGACGTCAACAACTATTGTGTCCCGAGACACCACTGACGTGCAGCATGGAGTCCCTGCACACACTAAGCAGAGGAATTCCTTCACCCGACCAGGACCGAGGCTCCAACCGCCCCATGGGCAGGTCAGGTTGGCTCTCGGGGTTACAGGCCTGAGTGGGGATCACCTCGAATCAATTGGCGGTAATGTCACCCCGTACGGAGGGCCTCCTCGTACCACTATTCCGCAGAGCATGGGCCTCCACCACTCCGAAGCTCATCACGAAGACATGCCTCGTGCTACCCCCATCTCGAAGAAAGACCTGCCCCGCGACAGTGACGCTCGGCGTGGAAACCTCTCCCGCGCCCACCATGCAGAGTATGGAGTCCCTCCTCTTACCCCTGACCATCGATGTGAAGGCACTGCCCATCCGGTCCCTCTCCAACATGGGTGTCCTCCCTACATCCTCTCTGAAACTGGCGAAGGTCCTTTTCACCCCGGTAACTCGAGGAGTGAAGTTCAGCCTCGCTCCGCCCACATGGGTACTGTCCATGGAGGCTCTCCCCATGTTCCCTTCGACATTTTCCCTGGTGCCCCTCGCACCCCGATTATCTCAAGCGAGATCCCTCTCCACCATGGCATCAGTGCCACCCCGAGACCACATGTTGAGGATAAAACCTATCCTGAAAAGCCATCTAGGGGCAGGAGAGCGGGTCGTCGCCGCCACGAGAGGAGTCCTGGGAAGGCCCGGGTGGAGATCAAACCTAACCGTTTCTCGGACTCTGAAGCAGAATGCGACTTAGCGATGGAACCTTCTCCCCGCTCCTCCGTGTCAAGGACTGGGGCAGGGACCAGGCGCGTCAGCCTCATTCTCCCAGAATGCGAGGTCCACCGGATTCCCGCCTCCCTCCGCAGGTACATCCAGGAGGAAGAAATTGTGGAAATGCCGCAGGTCCCGACTGCGCAATCACCACCGTCGTCACCAGAAGTGCCCTCTACCTCTACCATAGATCACATGGAGCTGTTTTGGGGACCAACGACGGTGGATCAATGACGTAACCCATCGACGGTGGCTGAAACTCTTGCGTCAGAAGTTGTGTCTATCATCCCATCGTATCATGATATCATGGTCAGGTCACCTCACTCTTCAGAGGATTGCCCGGAATTCGGCGGCCAGTTAGCTCGTTCGCCGTATTCTCCGCCGCCAAGTTTACTGTCCCAGAGGTCTGCCTTGGTACCACTACTGGTCCCTCAGCCGCCCTCAGTTGACGAGTGGGGCAATACAAGGCCAAACCCCGAGTCCGAACCCAGGAGCTTCTGGAGCATTCTCGTAGCGGATCACTTCCCGGAGAAGTTCTGGCCGACGACAGCATCGAACTTTCGCTCACCAGAGTCCCTTACCCTAGAGGAAGTGGGGTGCTTCTGCCGAAACCTATGGGCGACACACTCCCGCCGTCGTTACGAGCGGGTGATGTACCCCAGGAGTCAAGAGCACTTTGAAGAAATCAGTGAGCAATGCCGCCTGATCGATTTGGCCGCACTCCCTGTGGCCCAGCACCCTGAGTCACCAGGCCGTCAGAGCACCCTTCAACGGAAATGCGTTCAGAGTTTCAAAGTACTCCACAGGGTCATCAGGGAAGCTACCCCCCATGTGAAAGTTTGTGGATGGGGACACTATGCTGCTCTCCTCTTCAGCCCTATCCGACGGCAGCCCGATTCATTATGCGACATTGAGGACATGCCCTTGAGAGGGGTCGCGGTCCACATGGCTGACATAGTGGACAAGAAAGACGAGCTTGAATTTCTCGATGGAGACTTACCCCCCGAGGGTGTACTGCCACTGCTGGACCCATCAGGGAGGGTTACTCGTCAACAGAGGAACCTTCTAGGCCTCCCTGTACGCACCGAGTCGCTGGTACTCAGTTGAAATGCCAGTAAGGGTAAGGAGCACGTCGGAACTATCATGCACTCCGACCCGTCCGCCTCTGTACAGAAGACGGAAGAAGATCCCGAGAAGGCCGCGTTATGCCAGCAGATCTCTGTTCCCACCACCTGAAGATGAACCCGTTAAAGTGTGCCTTCGGGGTCACCTCTAGAAAGTTTCTTGGCTTTGTTGTTAGATACCGGGGCATTGATATTGACCTAGAGAAGATCAAGGTCATCAGCTAAATGCCTCCCCCGAGCAATATTCGGGAACTTCGAGGTCTCCAAGGCCACTTAGCCTATATACGCCGATTCATCGCGAATCTGGCCGGCAAGTGTAATCCCTTTTCCCGGCTCATGAAGAAGGGTGCCGCCTACAAATGGGATGAAGAGTGTCGGACCTCCTTCGAGGAAATCAAGCAGTACCTGCTCCAACCTCCGGTTTTGATGCCACCCATCTCTGGAAATCCGCTGGTCCTTTACGTGACCTCCCTGGAATGATCCCTCGGTGCACTGCTCACCTAGAAGAATAACGAGGGTACGGAGAACAGTCTTTACTATCTCAGCCGCATGCTTCTCGATACAGAGATCAGATACTCCCCTATCGAAAAGGGCTACCTTGCACTCGTTTTTTCTGTACAGAAGTTAGGGCATTACTTGAAACACCATGAGGTGCAATTGGTCTCTCAGGTAGACCCACTGAAGTACATCCTGAACTGCCCCATGTTGACTGGCCGACTAGCATGGTGGGCGGTGATTCTCCAGAATTTTGATATCAGGTTTGTACCTCATAAGTCCATTAAGGGAAAGGCGTTGGCAGACTTTTTAGCTACCCATCCAAACTCCGCGGATCAATCCCTAGACCTGGATTTTCGTGATGAGACGACCCTCTCAGTCGATCGTGCCGTCCCATGTTGGAAAATTCACTTCGACGGTGCCTCCCGGAGCCCCAACGGTAGGAGAATCAATGATCCTAAGCTCAACAGAGTGGGCTTGAGTATCGTCTTCATTACCCCGACGCAATCCATCCTACAATACTTGTTTCTGTTGTCAGAAGCCTGTACCAACAATGAGGCAGAGTACCAGGCTCTCATCACCAGCCTCGAGTTGGCCCTTGAGATTGACGTGCCCCATCTACATGTGAAAGGATATTCAGATATGGTAATCAAGCAGGTCAATGGCGATTATGTCGTCAGGAAGCTGGATCTTGTGCCATTGATAGAGTGCACCCTCTGCCTAATGGCCCAGTTCTCCTCTCGGCTAGAGGTCACCCATGTCCCTCGGTCACAGAACAGTCGAGATGACGCTTTGGCCGGCTTAGCTGCGTTGCTCGCGGAACCCGAGAAATATGATTTGATCATACATGTGGCACACCGAAGAGTCATTTCCCCCGTCACCCAAGAGGATAATGACGGCCTGCGGGTAAGTCATCTCACCGCCGAGCCCTCTACGTCAGGGGTCCCGGGTTCGTCAGACATAGTGGTTGAAGCCACTCCTGACTAGAGGGCACCTTTTGTCGAGTATCTCCAAAATGGTTGCCTCCCAGACGACCGGGCCGAGCACGAGCGAATCCGACACCGTGCGCTGCAATTTACCCTCCAGAGTGGTCCTAGTCTTGAGCAGATCCTCTATAAGCGGATCTTCGATGGAGTTCTCCTCCGTTGCATTCAAGGAGTTGAGATTTCTCAGGTTATGCAAGAGGTTCATGCTGGTTCCTGTGGTGAACATCAAGCTGGGCCAAAGCTGTCCCATCAAATCCGGAGGTTGGGGTACTTCTGGACCTCTATGATCCATGATTGTACCGATTTTTCCAAGAGATTCCACGTGTGCCAAGTTCATGCCAACTTCCTGCATCGGCCGCCGGAACCCCTCCACTCCACCAGGTACTCTTGGCCATTTGCAGTGTGGGGACTTGATGTAGTGGTACTATATCCACCAGTGACAGCTCGCCAGTGTAGGTTCATCCTAACTGCTATAGATTTCTTCTCCAAGTGGGCAGAGGCAGTTCCACTCAAAGAGGTCAAGGCCCGTTCCATCGTCGACTTTGTGAGCTCCAATATCATCCACTAGTTTGGGGTCCCTCACGCTGTCCTCACCGATAACGACACTAACTTCCGAGTAGCTGAGCTGAAAAAAATTGTATGCCAAATACAATATCCGTTCGAACCATACCTCCTGCTATCATGCACAGGCAAACGGGCAGATCGAGGAATTCAACAAAACCCTCTCTAACATTCTACAGAAAATGGTTGGTCAGAACAAGAAAAGTTGGCCAGAAAAGCTCCCCAACGCCCTCTGGGATTATCGGAAAATGACTCGCAATTCCACTCAGGTGACCCCATATTCCCTGGTGTATGGGGCTGAGGCCGTCCTACCCATTGAGATCCAGCTTCCATCGTTACGTACTACAGTCTATGACCAGAAAGCTCCAGATGAGGTGGCCGAAATCCATCTAGCTGAATTGGAAGCACTGGATGAGAATAGGCTTCGTGCCCTGCACAATCTGGAAAGACATCAGAATAAGATAACAAGGGCCTTCAAGAAGAAGGTTCGCCTTCTCTCTTTTCTGCCGGGCGATCTGGTTTTGGCCCTTCGAGTGCCAATGATCCCCTGTAGGAAACCACCCAAGATAGAGCCCAAATGGGAAGGACCCTACGTCATCCACAAGGTTTACCCCAATGGAGCATACTCCTTGGAAACCACGAATGGTGAGCGCATAACTCCGCCCACCAACTCCAAGTTCCTCAAGCGATACTTTTCCTAGGGAAAAAGGGTCCTGCACGACCTTAAACTGCATCCTCGTCCTGCAAGATGATAAACTGCAAAATGGTCTGAGCTCTATGACCTTAAAATAAGATCTCCCTCTGACCTTACTGAAAGAAGTTAAGCTGCAAGCCACTCAGGCCTTCCTGACCGAGGCTCAGCCTCAGGCCCCTTGGCCTCCTTGGGCCCCTGGCCCCCGTCTTTACTGTAAGATGTTAAACTGCAAGCCAGTCAGGCCTTCCTGACCGAGGCTCAGCCTCAGGCCCCACGACCCCTGTCCTTACTTCAAGATGTTAAACTGCAAGCCAGTCAGGCCTTCCTGACCGAGGCTCAGCCTCAGGCCCCTTGGCCTCCTCGGGCCCACGACCCTCATCCTCACTACAAGACGTTAAACTGCAAGCCAGTCGGGCCTTCCTGACCACGGCTCGACCTCAGGCCCCATGGATTCCGTCGACTCAGGCTCTATTATGGTATTGTATGGTGTGGGGTGGGACTACGTCCTCATTCACGCCAGATTACTTTCCGTACCGTACATATCCCCAAATGAGATGCATCCCTTGTCCATCATGACACTAAACTGCATGACGCTTCCAGAACTACGTATGGATTGATTCCCATCCTCATGAGATAAGTAGAGACACCCTGGTATTTTGCCTAGGGTCCAACCCATATTTTTTTATGGTCCTGCACGACCTTAAACTGCATCCTCGTCCTACAAGATGATAAACTGCAAAATGGTCCGAGCTCTATGACTTTAAACTAAGATCTCCCCCCCGTCCTCACTGCAAGATATTAAACTGCAAGCCAGTCAGGCCTTCCTGACCGAGGCTCAGCCTCAGGCCCCTTGGCCTCCTCTGGCCCACGACCCCCGTCCTCATTGCAAGACGTTAAACTGCAGGAAGGTCAGGCCTTCCTGACCAATACCTAACAATCAGGCCCCTTGGCCTTTTTGGGCCCCCAACCTAGGTCATCTCTTATGAGAGTGTATGGTGTGGTGTGGGATTACGTACTCATTCACATCAGTTTATTCACTGTACTGTACACCTCCCATGTTTGGGGGTATATTACTACCCTCCTCATCCTGCATGACGTTAAACTGCATCTAGAGAACTACTTGTGGCTTGATTCCCATCCTCATGGGATACGTAGGATCACCTGAATGTCTAGGCTTCGGGTCCAGCCCCATCTTTTGGGAATCTCTATCCCACCTCGGCTCCTCGACCTACTCTTCCTCCACAAGGGGATTATATGGCGTGGTGTGGGATTAATCCCTTATTCACGTCGATCTTGTAATGACCACTCCATGTACCTCTCCTTCCCGAGCTGTTTCGTCGACCCTTTCCAATGGTTCACCAATGTGCCTAAGGGTACTCTGGTTTATTACCTAGAATTCCAGACTTTACTCGGACACTTCCGCACCCGCTTTCCAGGATTTTTGTATCCCTTCGTCAGGGCTTCCATCATCTTTCACACCCAGAGGGACCCCCAAGAACGACCTGGATACTACACCCAAGGGATCTCCTACCGTTACGGGCTAACGCCCCAAGGCTTTTGGAAAACAAATCGATAAAATCCCGCGTTGCGAATACGGTCAGTGGTCGATGCTCATTTGTTGTTCCCACTTCATGCTAACGCGATATAGATACCGTTTTCCGCCACGGTCAACCATTATCCTCCATCGCCACGCCAAATCCCCATTAAGCCCAATGTGTCGGGTACACGGTTCACATCTTTATTCACATCATCTTGTCCAAGTAGAGTTTTGAAACTCTTGGTACTACTCCTCAGTGCGCATCTGCACATTACGGGGACAAAGCCGCATTAAAGGTGTCCTTCGGGGCTCTCTACCGACTCCCCTTTGATGGACGCCCCAAGTATTGCGATAAGGATTCCCCCCCTTGTTTCCCACACCGAGTTTAACTCACGTGGGATTAGGGATCGGGTTGAAGTTTGCGATTACTCAGGAAGTTGTCACCATCCATGGTCCGAGATATAAGACCATAAACTAAGATCCATCTAGAACTACGTTCATCTTGATTCCCATTCTCATGGGATACGTAGGACCGCCCAGACACCTTGTCTTTGGGTCCATCCCATTTGGGGAGCTAGTCTCCCCCCCCTCTTTTCACCTCTTACCACTATATAGGCCCCTCGGCCTGAGGTTTCCCTCACGGAGTGGCGTACAGTATGATGTGGGATCATGTCCCCATTCACGTCGGTTATGCCGCACAACACCATACACATTCCCCGCCTAGCATCGTCTCTGCTACGTCTGCACTGCATGACGTTAAAATGCATGATTGGTCCTATCACACAACCCTAAACTGTGACATTATCATCCTAGCCGCATGACGTAAAACGGAACTGCATTGTGATGACCTCGTTGTAGAGTACATCACGTTGGGTATTGGTCACGTGCCATGCCATTTGTCAACGCCCATCACGGCTTGATTCTTTTGGCAGCACCAGGGCCTGCTACCCTAGGCCTGTCACTTCACAAAAAAAAAACCACTCACCTTAAAGGACAAACAAGATTTATCAAATTCCGCTTCTTTCAGTGAAAGGGCCACGCCCGTACTTCCCTTTTTCCCCTGGCACTAGTATCTTACCATGTCACCCTTCAGAACTACGTATGGCTTGATTCTCATCCTCATGAGATACATAGAAGGGCCCATGCACTTCCCCACGGGCCCAGCCTAACCTTCACGTTCAGTCCCTCGACTTGATCATTTCCACAAAGAACACATGTTAAGTAGGGCTTAGGTCCTCATTCACGTTGGGTTTTGTAACCGCCTTTCCATGTGTCCCCTACTCCCCTTACCCGTTCATTGTCCGAATTCTACGACCCTAAACTAAGATCTCCCTATGGGAAAGGACTCTGCTCCCTCTATCTAATAAGTCTCGTTGTCGTATTCAGATGTGTTTTGACAAAGAGCCCGAAGTGTGGGATTTTCATAGGGACATTCCCCTCGTCCCATGACCAAGCTTCGTCAGCTCGCTATTTAGATCCTCATCCTCTTCCACATCCAAAAGGACCCTCAGACGACATGGATACTAGGCTTAAGGGCTCTCCTATCTTCTCGGGCCAACGTCCCTAAGGATCTCCGACAACATTTGAGACATGGTCCCGTGTTTCGAACATGGTCAATGGTCAACCCTCATTTGTCTGTCCCCATTCTAGGATAACGTGATATGGACGCTATGTTTCCTCCACGGTTAACAGTTATCCTATATCATCATGCCGCCGTCATTGTGATCCAACTCTCGAGCGTCACGATTCACACATTTCCACTTCCTCATGTTCAAGTGGAATTCCAACATATTCGGCTCTATCTCTTCACGCATCTAAGTGAGCCACATGGGCGTGTTAGTATCATGGGGCTGGTATTCACCAAGCGTCCCTTCACCCTAACCTGCCCTTTTCTATGTCGGGAAAGTCCCACCACTACTTCTTGTTTCCCACACCGAGCATGACTAACGTGAGATTAGTAGTTTTGGCAGGATGTGTACCAACACGGCTGACCTTCTCATCATCCTACATGACGTTAAACTACACTTCCAGAACTATGTATGGCTTGATTCCCATCCTCATGGGATACATAGAGACTCCATGGTATTTTTCCTAGGGTCCAGCCCATAGAAATTTTCCTATCCGTTCTCCTCTAGAACTACATATGGCTTGATTCCCATCCTCATGGGATACATAGAGACACCCTGGTATTTTTCCTAGGGTCCATACCATAGAAATCATTAATCGCATCCTTCCCCTTTCCGGCCCCCTGGCCGGACCCCTCGCTAGAGAGGCCCTGTCCCAAAGAAGTAAGGATCCATGACCAAACCAATGCGCCCATCTGGCGTACTCCCACCACGGTGGTGTAACTACCTAAGTGTTGGATTCTATTTAGACAAACCGTCACTCCATATTCCACGCTTTGCATACCCCTTTTTCGGACCCTCATCCCCTTTAATGTCTGAAGGGACCCCCTAACGGCCTGGTCTCATGCCGTATCAGCACACCTACCGTCCTGGGCCAATGTCCTGGAAGACTGGTCATGTTTGGAAGGACCCCCTAACAGTATGGATTCTCGACCTAGGGTCCGCCTACTGTCCTAGGCCAACGTCCCGAAGGATTGACTGACGACATTTGTGACCTGGTCCCATGTTTCGAACATGGTTAACGTTCGACCCTCATTTGTTGTCCCCATTTCAGGATAACACAGTAAGGATATCGTTTCTCCGCCACGGTTAATAAATGTCCTTTATTGCCATGCCATCCCTGCAGTGTTCCGAATCTTGGGTATCATGATCCACACTTCCCATTTCCATCTGTTCGGACCGATTTCAGCGCCCCTGTCATTGCACCGTTCGTGCATAAGAGCACGCTAAAGAAACGGTAATTCGGCTGTTCTAAGGACCTCCTTCTCCGGCTAGGCCTCTCCTACCTTCTGGAAATCCGGACTAGTTATCCAAACCCTGGATGCCCAAAGCTTGTGTTCCACTCCCATGTTGGGAGGGACAATGAGACAACTATCTCTTGTTTCTCACATCGGGCTTGACCCACGTGAGCTTGGGGAATTGTCACCGGACATCCCACCAACATTATAGGGATGTAATGAACCGATGAAAACAGTGGAAATCGTGCATGCTACGGTATTAAAGAAAAAAATTGAAGCACGAAAGTACCATTAAAAGGTTTGTAATTTGTTACAATACCTGGGGGTTAACTCCCCCCATGGACGGGTTGACCCCATCAAAAGAATGTTCCAGATCTTCCACCCTTCGGCTTGTGGCGTCCAAGACTTGCTGTCACTAACTCAACTCCCGCTCCTCCTCAGCAGCGGCGGGGCGCAGTTCGTCAGCCTTGGCTCTGGCCCTTTCTACGCCAGCCTGAATGGTAGCCATCTTTCCAGAAGCCTGCCTCATATTCTCTTCTACCTCTTCCAGCTGGGCCTTCAACCGTGAGATCAGCTTAGATTGTGCATTAAGAGAGGCTGAGTGCTCATCTGCCCGGGTCTGCATCTGTTGGACCTCACTTTCAGCCTCCTGAAGCTTCTTGATGTTGGTCACCTTCCTTCGCTGCCAGCCCATGCTGAGCCCGCGATCATACTCCCGGATCTGCTCGGCCATGAGATCTCGGATGAGTGCATGAGGACGTTGGGTATCCACTCCCCCAGTTCACAGTTCGCGTAGCCACGAGCTAATTCTGTCTATTTCGTTCAGCCATAACATTTGGGGGGTTTCCTTGATGAAGCGTGTGATAAACTTCCCCGATCGACGGCGGACTATGCCGCTGTCCTCCTCGTCGGAGGACATTTCGTCCCAGTCTGCGCGATTGGCAGGCTCGTACACAGGATATGCCCACAAGAAATCCTCGGCCAGATCTGCATCTGGTGTTGAATCCAGCACGACATCTGGCGCCGGAGAAGGCATGACGGGACTCTGGTCGGCCGATTGATCCTCGTCATCAGACTCCACTTCAATAACCTTAGGCACGACCCTACTGGTGGCCCTGCCAGTGATAGTGCGTGTAGCAGCTCTGGGGGATGGGGGGACTATCTCCACCATCACCGGCATGCCCCTAGAAGGGATGCCACCAGACATCCCAACCAGCCTTGCCACAGCAGCCCATGCCAGTCGAAGAACTTTATGACAGAGAGAGACACAAACATTAGTTAGCACAATCTACATGTGACAACAATGAATAAAGTAGAGGAAACTTACGGAGATCGATCTCCTGGTGCTTCTCTTAAGTCGATGCTGATGGGACCCCGAGGCGTGGCCCTCCGTATACTATTGGAAGGTCTAGAGATTCCTGAGGAGCCACCTTGGGTGCTCCGGCCCCACCAGATGCAGAACTAGACGCAGCCGTAGGCACGGGTTCTGAAGGTCTTGCATCGTCACCCGCCAAGGGGCGAGAGCGAGGCCTGCGTACAAGTTCTTCCTACATGGTTCAAACATTGGTGAGAAATCCGTGATGGCCCAAGAACGGACCGTAAGGAAAGAAGTTTGGAATTCTACCTCGAGAGCCTCTGCGAAATAATCAGAATCTGAGTCTTGGTCTTTGACTTCGCCCTCCTCCAACGAGCTCCCTCCACCAGTCTCATCCTCTCGAGAGGAGTCCTCTGATTCTTCCAGCAGGGGGAAGCGCTCCCTCAGATCGGCGGCTGATAGCTGTGGGGGGACCGTCCGATCTAGCAGTATCCTCACCTGGTCTGTCATTGGGCGTGGAACACCACTGGAGTGGATTTAGTCCTCCAGCTCGTCCAGGTATCGCTCCGCCTCCGCCGGAGATGCCGTGAAACCAGCTCGGACTGGGCCTATGCCCGGTAACTCCATCCCAAGGTGATTCAAGTGCGCCCATATCTCGGGTGGGTTGAATAATTGTCTGTTGACATCCCAAATGTCCCAGGCCTTTGGGAAGACCACATCCTCTGCCACATAGATATGACGCAGCCGCTTCCTCAGAGCCTGGGTGGATATCCTACGAAATCCCCCCGGTGGCCGGCCCTCTAGATGGCCTTGCTCTTCCGGGATCACCGGATCCGCTGCTGTTGCCACACCCTCGGCCGGCGTGGGTCTCGCCACCACGGCGGCCCCGCCACCGTGAGAGGCCCTTACTGCCCTTCATCCCCAACCTCGGGATAGAGGAGGCCCGTCGTCACCGACCCAAATAGTTGGCTGCCTCAGCATCTACCCCGGATAAGCAGTCTCCCAGCTAATGGAATACTCCCTCACCAATCTGAAAGCGGCGGTGGATGGAGGCAATGCAATTCGCATCTTCCCATCTTCTCGTGTGAACATGAGCCACAACTGCCTCATCACACACGAGTGCTCCTCGTGACGCACCTACCAGTAGACCTGCGGGGTCAGCGGTTGGAGGCACCAGAACTGCCTCGTAAAGCGATGCGGGGTGTATGGTTCACAGAGTGGCTCACGATCCACTCGTGCCACCAAAACTCCGCCTCTAAAGGCCAGGAGATAAGCTCGGTGCTCTTCTGTTCCCCGCCCGTCGTCAGTGAGTATCCTCGTCGGCAATGGAAATGGGTGGAAGTTAAACTCATCCATCCTCCACACCCGGTTTAGCACCATCAGCATGGTTAGTTTGAATGGGAAGCTCCCGGCCACATTCAGAATGGAGGGACGGAAGTTCGATCCCGGCGGAGAGATAGGGTTTGGATACTCATAAATCCCCCTGATGTGCGCCGCAATCCACCCATACATAAGGTGGAAGGTCCCACATATCCTTGGAGGCTTCTTTCCCTCGCTAACGTGCCGCAACATCCTGTACAACTTAGCGAGCATTGGAAACCCTAGATTGAACCGTTTCTCCATGGTCAGCACCGAAGCCATGATAAACGAGCTGGGCCGCACCCCCATGCTGGTATGCCTCACTGGTAGAATCCAACCGCAGATAAGGGCCGCGATGAATGCCACCACCCTGACTATCGGCTGCTGTTCAGTGCTGACACTAAAACCCCAAGTCTTCCATTGGCTGTCCTCCAAGACCCGCTAGTACGAGTGCTCCTTGCCCCGTTGAGCCACCTTCAGACAAGTTCAAGGCCTCGGAGGAAACTCTATATTCTCCAGGAAGTTCAGGAACCGCTCGAACCACTTCTTAAAGTGGACATCCCTCACTACTTCCTTGTCCTCTCCAGGGACCAGTGCCATCAGCACCAATGCCAGTCGTGGAATCTGCTCCGTATCCTCCCACGCGCTCATGACGGGGAGGAACTCATCATACATGGACCCCAAGATCGGAACCCCCAAAATCTGGTGGACATCCCATAGGATGATGCCCACCTCCCCATGGTACATGTGAAAATTATTGGTTCTAGACGACCATCTTCTCAGCAGCTCTGACATCAGCTGTTTGGGTTGGTAAATGTGAAATTGGGAGGCCCATGCCGCCTCATAAAAACCCACTCTCCTCAGCTCATCCCCAAACTCCTCACATGAGGCGCCTACCCAGTAGGCCCATGCCCAGTCATTGGTGAAGTTACCACCCTGGCGCAGGTCCGACTCATCAGACCACCCCTTCTTCGGATCTTGCAATGCCGCCTTCAGCATGGTACGGTACAACGGAGGGGATGTCTCCGGTTGCAGTGGCTTCCCGTCAATATTGTTCACATGGTTGTAGAGACAGTCGGTGGTGATGGGTTTGAAATCCTCCCGTGCATGACCATCGACCGCCCTGAACCACTGGCGCTGGCATGGTGTACTCCTGAACCAGCAAGCTGGTTCGTCCCTACTCGCCTCAGGGATGAAGACGTCATCCCTCAGCCCGAATCCATACAAGGGCAGTTTCTTGCACTGCAGATAGTTCTTATGACCCTATGATAGCAATTTTGTCAAAGAAGTATGGTCTGAGTGGCTTCGGACCATCTACCCTAGACCCAGATAGTTAGCCATATCGTCCCTCCGGGCGGCGTCTGCAAGGACCACCAATACAGCCTCTCGATGGGCCATTTCGGTTTCGGCACTCAGAAAAGGATTTTTGTTCGAACTGGATCGAGAAGCTTGATCACGAAGATCCCTCGCGAAGTTCGGGCGCAAAACCAAGCCGTGGAGTCTGGCCTAGGCTGGCAAAAAGAAGTTCGCTTGGCGCGGTCATGGGGTCGGAGACCCGCGGTTCGCCGCGAAGCTCAATTCGCGAAGAGCAGACGCGGAGTACGCGGAGCTTCGCAAAGTCGAGAGTGCAAGAGGACAAGAGTCGCGAGAGGAAAAAAGAGAGGTCAACCCCGGAGCTTCGCGGCGTGTCCCGCCCGCGCGGAGCGTCACGGTGCGTTCGGACCGTGTGGCCGCTGGTAGCTCGGTGGGCCCCTCCGCGAGGCCGCATCGCGAACCGCCGATAATTTTGTTGATTTTCCCTCAGACTTCGACCCTTCATCCCTCCGTGGCTCCAAGTCTGAGGGGGGGGGGGATTTGTTGGTGTAAAAATCTTACACGCAAAGAAGGGACAGAAAAGAATCCCCACGCACTGCCTCGCGAAGCTATGGAGCGAAGCACCCCCGAGAATCGCAGCCGCCATGAAGCACAGGAGACGGTCACGCTCCGCGAATTCCCTGACGTTCGCGAGCCCGCCGCGAAGCAGAGGAGGCGGTAACGCTTCACGAACGCCTTGACGTTCGCGAGCTCGCCGCGAAGCACAGGAGGCAGTAACACTCTGCGAACGCCCTGGCGTTTGTGAGCCCACCGCGAAGCACAGGAGGCGGTAACACTCCGTGAATGCCCTGACGTTAACGAGCTCGCCGCGAAGCACCCACCGTCCCTTTTCCCCGCGTGAGCTCTACATCACGGTGCCCCTTGATTATAAATACTTGGTTCCCCATGATCCCAGAGAAGGGGGAAGATCCGACCTTTTGGCTTCTCAGATCCCGAATCGCGAAGCACCCTTCGCCCCCTGGGAATCATGAGCTATGCGAGGTACTTCTACTTCACGAGATGCCTTCGCCCTGTCTCTTCTTGAGCCCCTCTTCTGAGAGGGATGCCCTTCGCGAAGCCTAAGGGAATTCGCAAAGGAAGGGGATTCCCAAGGGAACCCGGGAATCCATGGAGCGTTTATGCTTCACGAGACACCCATTCGGTACTAGTGATCCACATGCTAAGGCAGGGTCGCTATACATCGTGAAGCACACTGCTTCTCAGCACCGTGCTCCACGAGGCCCCTCTGCTTCGCGAGGCTGTGCTCCGCGAATACTGTTCCACTTCGCGAAGCACCTCCCTATCACACCCCTGCCCCATGCTAAGGCCGAGGCACTCCACTTTGCGAAGCATACTCCTTTTCTTGGAAATTCCTCTTCCCGTGCGACCCTCCAGGTTTGCACGATATGATTTCAAAATCCCATGGACAACACCACCTGTAGAATTGCTTCTCCTAATGCTTCTTCGCATAAGCACGCTAACAGCTATTGCTTCTTCGCATAGCCACACTAACGTGGACCCCTCGATGGTTCGCTCTGCGACCCCCTTTTACCATGGCCTTTCCAGTGCCTTCCCTCCCCCAAGGAATAGAGGGTACTGGTTATGTAAGTCCTAGGGGTGTGGAGTAAACCCACCTCGTCCAAGATGCAAGACGTTAAACTTCCAAGCACCTCGTCCTCAACACATGACATTAAACTGTGATCCAGCCCCGTGCCTCGCACGCAGGGTCCCCCCAGCTCGGACATTTTTTACGCCACTCATCTCCATAGAGATGGGGTCACCCCCTCCACAAGGGATGATATCCTCCTTCTCGGAGTAGCGTATGTCCATGGGAGAAGGGAAACCACCTCGATATAAGCCCCAAGACTCTCTTACGGATGGTAGCACCCATGCACCTCCGCACTTCTCCACTGCCAAGGCCAGCGGAGGGCGCGATAGGGAATAAGGCACCTTCCATCATTGGTCCCAAATCCATCTCCCGTTGCGCTTTGTCGCACTTCAGGCCTCCATCCTGGAGTAAGTCCCAGCACCATGGTCCGCCTAACGCGTAAGCCCCTCTTCGCTTCTCACGGATGCACCCTTCATGACGTGATTGTCAGGTCCTTGCTGCCTATTGTTTCTCACACCGAGCATGCCTCACGTGGGCTTAGAGTAAGCATCGACTATGGAAATGTCTTCGTCCAGCATGACATTAAACTGTATGCCCTTGTTCCGAAATGATATTAAAATGCACACCCATTCTGAACTACGAGGTCTTTGATCCATGTCACAGCATGGTACGTAGGAAGCCTCCATGAGGTTCAAGCCCATCCGTCATTTCTTCACGTCGAGTTATACCTTCGTCCAGCATGACGTTAAACTGCATTCCAATCCGACGACAATCTGTTGTGACCAACCCGAACTATGAGGAATTTGATCCATGTCAAGGCATGGTACGTAGGAAGCCTCAAGAGGTTCAATCCCATATCCCATCAGACCAAGGTCCCTCATTTACGTCGGTTTTCTGACACCCACCACCATTCCTGAACTACGAGGTCTTTGATCCATGTCAAGTCATGGTACGTAGGAAGCCTCATGAGGTTCAAGCCCACCACAAGTGGACCCTTGGGTTCACCTTCACGTAGGTTCACTGACGAAGCCCATTTTAAATACGGGGTCTTTGATCCATGTCAAGGCATGGTACGTAGGAAGCCTCCACAAGGTTCAAGCCCACCGTTCGTCATTTATTCACGTCAGGGTTCATCTTCGTCCCCCACGATGTGAAACTGCATTCCGGTCCAGCGGCAAGTCATTGTGACCAACCTGAACTACGTGGTCTTTGATCCGTGCTGAGGCATGGTACGTAGGAAGCCTCCACGAGGTCCAAGCCCACCACCACTGGGACCCCCCTGGTCCTCCTCATTCACGTCGGCCTTCCAGCGTCCAACTTGAACTACGTGGTCTTTGATCCATGTCAAGGTATGGTACGTAGGAAGCCTCCCAGAGGTTCAAGCCCATCACCTGTTGGTCACTCCAACCTTCTTCACGTCAGGTCACCAGCACCTGGGCGGCCTAGTGTGTAAGCCCCGCACCATCCGGACCAAGGTCCTCATTCGCGTCGGTTCGCCGATACACCATTCTGAACTACGTGGTCTTTGATCCATGTCAAGGCATGGTACGTAGGAAGCCTCCATAAGGTTCAATCCCATCACCCGGTCATTCCGACCACATTCACATCGGTTCACTGACGACACCCATCGAGCCAAGGTCCACCTTCACGTCGGCTCGCCGACACCATCCCGAACTACGTGGACTTTGATTCCCTTCCATGAGGATACGTAAGAGGTCTCTCCGAGGCTCAATCCCAATATCACTGTCTCCCTTGCGATAGTACCATCTCAGTCCCCTCTGCTTCATCCACCCATCCATCATCCACCCTAATCCTCACCCGAACCGTCATATCCCGGCGAGATCATGCCATTCCGCTCCTCTTCACAACATTCAGGCCGACCTGACTCCGCTGGATGTTAAACTTGAGACCTACCTCGTGATAAAAATGAGATGACTGAGGAAAACCTCAGATGGCACGCCCTTGGCGTAACCGTCTCCGCTGGACATTAAACCTGCGGCATACCCTGTGTCAAACATAGGAAGCTGAGGAAAACCGCAGATATATGCCTAGGGCGTATGATTCCCCACGCTCGATGTGGGATGCCTTGAACTTCCACGCCCTCGAGAAGCCCCATGAAAAGGGAAAAAAGACAGACGCGCCAGTTCCCCAGCATACAGACACACTACTGATGCCTCGACGTGACTACTCCCCCGACTGAAGGTTGCTGCCCTGACCGGACCCTTTGGAATGTCCTGACAGAAGCAATGTAATTAACCGGTGTCCATGGAAACATGGCACCATGAAGAGTTTCACGAACAACGTATTAAATCTATGAGGGAGACCCGGAATAGGTGAAGAGTTCTGAGGAGGAATCCATAGAAGGAAGAACCGATATCCCATCATCCCGGTTTTGATCAAGGAGCAGACGTCCCTGAATAAGGAATGGATGCCGCCTGCCTTTGGAAAGCAGGAATGCAGGGCAATAGCTGCGCGTCCTCCACAGACGGATGCGCTCACCCCGACGAAAGCGTCGAAAACATCTTTATTGGAAGGAGTCCTTTGAATATCTTCTTTCTTTACCCTCAATTGATGATAACTAGATCAAAGATCAATCTTAGAGAAAAATTGATCCCCACAAAGCTGGTCAAATAATTCATCAATCCTTGGGAGAGGTTACTTGTTCTTCATTGTGATCCCATTAAGTTATCTATAATCAATTCATAGCCAAATTGATCCATCCTTATTCTTCACAAAGAGAATAGGTTCTCCCAAAGGAGACACACTTGGTCAGATAAACCTCTTCTCCAAAATAACTTGAAGTTGTTTCTTTAATTCCCCTAGCTCCACATTTTCCATTCTATATGGGGTCTTTTATATCAGCTTGGATCCAAGTATGAGTTCAATGGATAACTCTATCTATCTTTATAGGGGAGTTCTAGGTAACTCTTTAGGAATTATGTTTGTGTATTTCTAAATTATGGGAAATTTTTCTATTCTTATACTTTTATTTCCTTCTTCCTCTTCATCGATCATCTCCATAAATAGGGCTATGGGTGGTGCTTCTAGAAAAATATTAGGTTGCAATATATCTCTTTAAAAATAACTATAGGTTTTCCATTCAATTCAACTAAGATTTACTTGCTTCTACAGTAGATCTTATAATTATACTTTGAGATCCAATCCATCCCTAGTACAATGTAGAATTCCACCATGGAAATGACTACTAGATTTGTGATGAGATTGTGCTCGCTGAAGTAAATATTAGAGTTTCTATACACTGTTGATTCTTGGAAAATATCTCCAGGAGTCTTGAATTATAAATATACTTATAAACGTTTTGGGATTGATTCTATATTCTTTGAAAACTTGGAGGAAATAAAGGAATGTGTAGAACTAAAATAGAACAAAGTACTTACTAGATTTGAGAGAACAATGAGAGTCCCTACTACCACATCATTTAGATCTTATACTTGAACTGTCATGATAGAAAATGACCTACCTTAATCTCTTGGACTATGATGAGGTTGATGGTGATTTATATCCATTATATTATGATTTGGACATTTATTGGAAAATTTACCAATCTATCCACACTTGAAGCATTGGAATTCAGGATGGGCCTGCATCATCTTATCTTTGTCGTTAGTGTTGAGAAGTTGAGGCTTTACCTCCCCACGATAATTCTGAGCTATATGGAGATCTCTTCCAAACTTGTAAAATTTTCCACTCTCAAGAAAGTAGTTCCCCAAATGCTTCTTCCCACATTTGTTTCATGTAGGAAGTTAAAATTCCATTCCTCCTATTCCATGATCAAAGTTCCTACCTAAGTTTTTCTCTAAATACCACTTATTTTCATTTTATTTGTGTGACCAATACATCAGTAACATCTCAGTTCTGGGTGCCTCCCAGAGCTTCCCCGTACTTGGTTGGTCACATGGCATTAAGCGCATTTCCCCGAATGCCAGAGGCTTCCAATTAGCAATGAGGGCCTTGGGTGTGATAGTGGGAAAACTATGTCCTCATTGGAAGAGTAACACAGTGGAAATAAGACAGATAACAATAACGGAATCAGTAATAATACCATACAACAACAAATATAAGAAGACTAAATTTAATAACAAATGAGCACATATATATATGATACATGATACTTATGTCTAGGAAAGCAGCCAAACAAGTCACAATGCTGGAATATAATACTAAACCAAAGTACAAGGAAAATCAAGTAAATAGCTCCACAACATCGCAAGCCTCATCTTGGTCCCATGCTCTCCAACTCTGAAGTAGTCAAGTACCTGGAGTAGAATGGAGCTTGCCCTTATCTAGACATGAAACAATACAATATGTTTGGGCCCAAAATCATGACTCAAATAGGGTTTGAGACAAATCCCAGTAGGTAACCACCCAAAGATCTGTGCCTAACATTCAGTGAATATATATGGCAGGTAATAAGCAAAAAGAAGCAGTAAATAAGGAAGCAGTCAAGAGTAAAAACCCTACAGTTCAATTGAATTCGATTTCATATATTAGTTAAGGAAATAATCACAAACAGGTAACCCTATGGGAAGTACTCACAACCTAACCCCTATGATTTAAACAAACAACACAAGCAACCCTCTAAGAAGTATACATAGTCTAAACCCTCTAGTTCAGCTTTAACAAAGACTCTCTGAGGAAGCACTCACCGAAAATTCCCCCTGTGGTCTCGTATCAATAACTAATAGGAACTCTGAAGAAGCACTCAATGTCCAATTCCCCCTATTTATCGTATCAAGGAAACTAAAGACACTCTGAGAGAGAACTTACATCCATCCCCCCTATGGTCTTGCAACGTAACTGTAAAACAGATACTCTGG
The DNA here is from genome assembly GCA_963277665.1 of Viscum album. Taxonomy (NCBI): domain Eukaryota; kingdom Viridiplantae; phylum Streptophyta; class Magnoliopsida; order Santalales; family Viscaceae; genus Viscum; species Viscum album. The sequence continues at coordinate 7,821,141 of OY728152.1, forward strand.
AGAAGCCCTCAGCATACATTGTCCCTATGGTCTACTACACTAGGTTCCCACAACCCTATGTAAGTTAATCATGAAAAAACGATATGCAGAATCCAAATTAAACCTCAAGAACTACTTGGATAAATAGTTTATAGTATGTCACAACATGTCAGATAAAATCACTCCATCCTAACAATAATAGGAATGGAAAACAAAGTAGTAGCCTAACAGGAAAAGCTAGACCAAATGGTCAAAAAAAGAAAACACGGGGAAAACATCAATAGCATGGAAAAGTTAACCCTATTCATAAAAAATTAACCTCTATAAAAAAAAATGCATAACATGCAATAATAGGGCTACCAACCATAAACATGCAATACCCTAAACAAGGGTATTGGGAACTTTTTAACATATAACTCAAAGAAAAACTACGTAAAGCCACACACCACCAAACTCAGCGTTGTAAGGACGATATACGTGAATCATAGGCCTCGAATCGCCTTATAATGCTGTATATCTACAAAAAATTATTAAAAAGTTCAACCAAGGATATCTAGTGAAAGAGGAGAAATCAGAAGATGAAGTTTAAGAAGAAGGGAGAACTCACCGATGCGATTCCAACGCAACCGACAGTGTTTGAATCAGAGAACAGACGAAGATTTGGGGGATAAGAGAAGATTCGAGGCTGTATGGACACTTCTAGATGAGATATGTCGAGAAGAAGATGGTTTTTTCTATTATACATGACCCCGGTCAGTTTATTGAAATAAAAAGAAAGTACACGGCGTGTACTTTTAAAGTACATGGAGTGTACTTGCTTTAACCGGCCCTTGCTTTAGGCGATCTCTAGGTCACACCACACACATCCATCTACTCGACCATTACACAGCTAGTACATAGTCACCCATGAAAACTGAGTACATGATATGTACTTATAAGTACATGGTGTGTACTCCTAAAATTTCTAGAAACTCCTTTTTTTCTCAAAGACAACCAGAAAAGAAAGACTTACCTGAAAAGAAGATCTAGGTTCTTATAACATCTCTCCAAACTCCATTTAAACCTTCATAAAACTCCAAACCATCTCCTCATAGATTTTGTAGTCTCTGTTGGATAAATTAATCCATATAATAGGTTTTACTCCACTGAATAAAATATCAAAATTTCCATTATCATCCATAACATAGATAGATGTTTAATGATAAATTATTGTAATATTCATCTCATATCTTCCCAAAAATTCATTTTCCTTTTAATTAAGCTCAAGTAATTCCTTTTACATTTTCATTCAAATTGAACGAGGGAAATATTTATTGAAAAAGGATACACTAATCTCTTCCCACTCCATAGAATCAATATCCCTTATTGGATTCATGTTTTTAATCAATGTACACCACTGATCATATTCTCCCTCTAAGAAGTATAAAAAATGTTAATTTTTATTATTATGAACAACAGAGTAAAGAAAAGATAATTTATATAGATATTATCCATTATTAATTAATCAATGGGTCGGTATATAAACTGAACAAAGGTGTTTTTATTCATAAATGACTCAATATAAAGTTATTCCCTTCGAGGTGAATCCAATCTCTTAACTTGATTCAAGTTATTGTTCATAAATCGAGTTAGTTGATTCATCATTCTCATAAAGTTTTCCATTATGGATTCCATCATAGATTCATCATTTAATGGTCTTTTGGAATCTTTGTTTACACATTCATAAGAATATCACCAAGGTTTGTCTTTGAGGTTTCATAAATGAAAATTACCAAGGTTATTCACCAAGGCATCAAAAAACATGTCATATATAGAGATTAAATTCCTTATCAAATGAATTGAAGATATATCAGGGTTCACCATTCATATTAATTAATTAATGTGAGACACATATATCATAATCAAATATTTTATAAATAACCCATAGAGAATAAAAAAAGGGTATTATATCAAAATCATGGTGTTTCAAATGTTCTTGAAAACTTGATCATTATGTCATTTTAAACCCACATAAAGGGAATGAGGGTTACATGTATGTTAATACCAGAATAAAATAAATAATTTTTACATTTAGTTTAATACCCTTATAAAATAAATAGTCTTGGATATTCATAAGAAGAAAATAAAAGATAATTTATTGAGGAGAAGAGGGAAATCTTGAGAAGTAAATTCTGTAGAAAAATGGGTATAAAATGCAGTTTTAGAAAATAGTAAAATGAGAGAATAAAAGGATATACCATTAAAAAAATCTTATTATGGTAATGGGAAAAAATAAAGTGGAAAATATAACTTCATTTGGAAATTGTAAGACATACCACATAAAAAGGGAACTTGAATGGAAAAGAGAAGTGGACATTTCCCTTACCTTGAAGAGTTACTCATAGATCTTGAGAAATGGATCCTTGGGGGATTGAGGACACCTTGGGAGGACTAATTGGAAATAAAAACTACCAGATCTTCATGGAGGATGGATTTTGAGTGAAAGGAAATGGAGAAATGGGGGGGGGGTATTTATAGAAAAAGTGTAGGATTTGTTTAATAATTCTCAAATATAGGCCATAGAAATATAAGTTGTGGAAAATGAAAAACTATGGGATTTACCATGGATTTTGACCATGGTTTTGAATATTTGGGACATATTTAATGTTATTTTATCCCACAAGAACCGAGCATCATTTTACATTACTTCTTTTTACATGGAAAAGTAAAGTTTCCACAAAATAATATTTTTGATGTTAAAGTTTCCATTTTAGACATTAGAAAGTAACTTATAGGTTTGGAAATTGATTAAAATATATTAAAATACTTGATATTAATAAAATAAAACATTTTAGGTCTTGTATTGTGGTTAATTAATTATTACATCATTATGAAATAATTATGAATCCATTAAACATACCGAAAATCCCAAATTGTATTTTTACTATTCATGAAAAAAATAAAGTATTTTAAAAATTCTCATAAATTCAATGTAACTTAATTTTGATGCGATGATTTCAAAAATGATGTTTATTTTATCATAATAATTTTTCAAGTATGATAATATTAACTTTTAAATATAAAAATTCTTATTTATTAAAAAAATATCAGGTTTAAAATGCATAGTAAATTTTTTGACACTTAAAGAATTTATAATGACATAATAAAATTATTTTATCATTTATATTTAAATAAGTGTGTTTTTATCATACTATTTCAATAAAATAAATATTATTCATAATACCTTATTTTATTATAAAAAAATTTACATCATTTCTGAAAAGTACAATTTGTGTCTGAAAAATCAATTTATCAAATTCATCATAGTTATGAAAAACAATTTTTAAAACAAAATGGATGGAATAAAATTTTTATTTATATAATGGAATTAAACTTTAAGTAAATAAGTCCTTGAAAAGTAACCCCTTATAACACCCACTTGAGACCTAAGGGTAAGGTGCGAGATTGTGATAGATTCATGGGATAGATCAGCTAACATCGGCCGAGTGGTAATTTCCACTAACTTGAACTTCTACTGTAGGTGATTTCATTCAAGATTCACTTTTTGAAGCTCAGTTTGGGATTAGTCATGGGTGCATCCTAGTAATGATATGTCCCTCCCAAGTTCTGATAAATGGGCTTCATACGACATGAATCTACTGGTTAAGGTCATCGAATCTCTATTATGTATTAATTATCCCTTTTCATTTCTACTTATAAACACTAATTATAACATTAAAATTATTACCAAGAGTATAGTTTTCAATGATTATATTAACCAATAGTAATATTTGACCAATGGTCATATAACGGTCAAATCCCAATAGTCACATTTCCCTTTATACTCTATAAATACCACTTTATTATTAAGGAGATATGGTTTTGTTGTGTGAAATAAAATAACACACATTTTTAGGAAACAAATATCATTTTAAATGTCTGGGTCATTACAATTCTTATCCATAAAAATCATCTTATCTCTCAACAAAAATATTTTATGCCACTTTTTCCCAACCTACCCCCACTATTACCTCTCCTAGACCAGTAGTGGAGATAGTGGTGACCCCTGAAACCCACCTTCAATAGGCCATGGGTTAGTGTCTAGCGCTAAGTGTATAGAACACACACATATGAGAGAAACTACATTGAAAATTACCAGGAAAAGATAAAGATTCTACCAATCAAATCTATAATATAAATAAACTAATCATATGGAATGAAATGTTATACAAGTAATACTATAAATGAAAAAACACCATAAAAAAAATCTTTGACAACAACCCATGTTCACCAGCTCATCCTGAACAATCCTCTCAAGCTAGGAAGGCCAAGACCAATCACAAACTCTCCCCCAAAAACCTAATATATATATATATATATATATATATATATATGGGTGATAATATAAGTATACTCAGTAGGATCCTCCCCAAAACCTCTCATGAAAATGTAAAAGAAGCACACTAAAACCCCATTGAACAGACAATGGAATCAACTAATTACCTAACCAAGTAAACTATATTTTCATTCTCACCAAGGATATCTAAACAAATATTTCATAAAATTTAATAACATATCATTGAAATCATGTATATAAAATAGGTACCCCACTTCCACTTTCCCACTGAACCAGTCACCCTAAACCCCAACGTCACATCTCCCAATACTCCCATATCCTCCAAAAGTTATACCACACATCCATGAAATAAAATCACAACTATATTCAAATGATCACAAATATAAATTCAAGTCACAGTTACATCATGATCACATCCCTAATAATCACATAATAACCTGTGAGCCATTACAACATATATATATATACACTATACCTTAATCTATTATAGACCATGTATATATAAAAATGTCATATATATGTAGTACAACCTTAATATGATAAAAACCCTATATATACATGGATTGTAACCATAATCCATTACAATATGGATATATGCATACAATACAACCATAAGCCACTACAATATATATATACATGTATTCCATAACTGTGAGCCACTAAATCCTGCACGAGTACACATCCTATAACCATAATATACCATAGACTAGATATTTACACATACCATACTATGTATAAAAGATATAATAGGGTAGGAGGAGTAGTCATCCATATATATCCTTGGAAACCTAGATGCTAGGAAGACACCTGAAACCTAAGGAAAATTATGGATGTCATTCTTGTTATCCAACTTGGGTGGTGGAGCATAAGAAATAAAAAAACATAATAGATATATAATAAAACACAAACATTATGTGGGAAATTATCCAAACTATAATTGAATGGTAACTAACATCCCACATGATAACAGAACTTCAAACATTAACCACTAGGAATCTAATAATACCCTAAGAACAAATTTTTTTAAAGATTCATCACTATAATTTATCATATATTATTAATAAAATACTATCCATTTTATAATATCCCATCATAAACTCTAGATTAATATCCATAATAAAAATCTAAATCTAATGTGATTTGATTAAATATCTCAATCTTTAGTTACCATAACCCAACCTAATTAATTCCTTCAATATCTACCAATTCAACTTAATGTTTTTCTAGATCATTATTAAATAATCATAAAACATTCCCATTGATTAATTATTTTAGTTTTTTACTATTCCAAAACTTCGGGGTGCTAAGACATTAATACCATACTACAAATAAATGTAACAACATGGAACACCTAAGTAAAAACACATCAATAAAATAAGAAAATGACTATTTAATACTACCTCTATCTTAGGAAAACCACTAAAACTTCATTCCCAACACATTTCCACACCAACCATACCATCCCACTATCAACCAAAATAGTTTATCACCATAAAAATAATAAAAAAAACTCAAACCTAACCTTTTTAAGAAACCCGAAATTAGGTTTCAATTTTAAACATAGAAAGGGATCTAATATTCTTAAATATATATAAGAAAAATAATAATAAAATAAGAAAAAATATCAATAAATGACTAAACATTCTTTAATAAATGAATACAATATTAAATAAAACAAGGACTGAACATAAATAACCACTAATATTAAATCTTACAACATCGTAATTTCATACATTCTTGAAAGTTATTAATAACTTATGAATTGGTTTAATACCTATCAAATATAACAATTCAAAAACAACTAGTAGTGTTTAATATCAAAAAAATACACTCAAATAAAATCTTTGACATATTAAATTATTCTAATAAATCACATTAACAATCATCAATCACATAATCAATATTCTTTTCATCTCACCATCGTAAAGTTTATTAACAAATTTAAATATAATAATCAAACAATAAAATTATAGTATCAAACTACCACAAAATCTATAAAATAGAATAAACAAATAACATGAACATCATCATAATTGTATTTTAAACATAACCACCCTTTAAATTTCATTATTTCAAATTCAATATATTTATTAGGTAGATTCCCCCATTTCACCTAGTTAAACTAATGCAATGCCCCAAAATTATAAAGGAATAAATTTTTATTCAATTGAGTATGCGATAAACAAAATTGAGTTTATATTGAATTACACATAACAATAAATTATATTGTTTTACATATAACACCGATTTTAGATTATGTTACGTGCAACAATGAGTTTCTTCAAAATTTTACATTACACGCAAGGTTAAGTTTTACCAAACAATAATATTTTATTAATATTATTATTTAATATAATTGTTATCACTTAGATACTGGAATGGAGGGTAATAAAATGATCAACTAAATTATTAAAGTATAAAGTTTACACACATTCATTAGTCATCTATTGATTATAAATAAAATAAGAATCATTAAAAAAAACAAATGTTTTCTGAAAAAATATTTTTCTAAAATACGGTTTAATCGTGCTTTGGGCACTTAATTTAAAATTATTTTTTTACCAATTTTAGAAAATTTATTTGAAAAAATAAACTTATTTTTTGAAATTATAATACCAAAAATTTTCTTAGGGTGAATTTTTAGTGATTTTTCAATGAAGATTCCTTTTTTGATGAATAACAAAAATACTGAATTTTAATTGAAAATTGCCTTTTTTTTAAAATGATTTATAATATTAAATTATATTTTAAATTGGTTTTAAAGTAAAATTAGATCTATTTTAGATAAATTTATCCAATTTTTTTCATTTTAATTATTTTAATATTGAATTTTAATATAAAAACATTATAAACTTTTGAATATATTTCATATTAAAAACCTACTTTCTCGTCGCATCAATGAGATTAATTTTAAATTAAATTATGCCACTTATACAAGTTAAATTTTTAAAAATTGATTCAATATTTTGAATAATAACAATTTATATTATATAATAATTTTAAATTAATTTTTTACCATAATTATTAGTGAAAATAGTTAAAATTAATTACCGTGATTAAGATTAAAATGAGGGTTTGTGCATTACATGAATTTGTATTAAAATTAATTTTACACACATTAGATTTTTATTTAATAAAATTTATTTGATATTTAGAATCAGTAGGTACATATTATATAATAAAATTCATTTTTTTATTCTTAAAGGATAAATTACCTAGGTAAATAAAAAGATATAAGTTACCATGGTAAATAAAACTAAAAGGGTAAAATTGAGTAAACATAAAGACTAAATAAAAAAATGAGAAAATTTATTTATTTTTGTGTGTTAGAGGTGTTTCTAGACCACATAAAACCTATACTAAATTATTATTCAATTTTTGAGGCACATGAGGTAAGGAAGACCTTCCAATAGTGAATATTTTTGAGTATTTACAAAAATGTCACTTCTCCTCAACTATAAAAGGGAACTCACTCCCCTCACTTGTTAATATATTAAAACCTATTTAGTTCATAAAAAACCTAATAAAATCAATTTAAAACTTTTATCCAATAATAATATAATCCTTATTTTGGAAAAAAATCTAATCTAGGAAGGAATTAGTGCAAACTTAAGAGGGACACATGAAGAAGAGGTAATGTTCTTCAACGAGTATCTTTATTTTACTTCTTTCTCTACCTTATTAAATTATTATTAAACCATGATAATATGATAAAATCAATATAGTTCATATACTGGGATGTTTTTATAAAAATTTCGTGACCTAAAACCATCTCAACTTTCATAAAATGGGTCACAGAATCATCATTTGTGTGTTAGGCAAACTACCATATTGCGAACCAAAGTTGTTTGTTTCTCTAATACCACCTCTCAAGGCTGGGTATGATGATGGATATAAATTATATATATATATATATATTATATTTATACCTATTTAGTTAGGATATTATATATATATATTTTTATCTTCCATTCCTAAGGATATATTATAACATCGCTCATGTGTACGGTGAGCTACCGTCTTGCGAAGCGATGTAATTCATCTTTCATTAACGCTTCACAGGAGAGGTGATAAGGATAAAATTAATGATTATATATGATATAAATGACATAATTGTGATATTTATTTAATATTTATCATTATATAAAGATAATATATCATTTTATTCTTTTACACTTAAAGATGATAACATTGTTCATGTACGTGTGCACTACCGCCTTCATGAAGCAATGAGAATCCCTTTTCATAACCACACCACATGTATTATATATATAATTATTATTAAAGAATTAATATTCTATATAAGATATAATTCTAATTTATTAAATATAAAATATTACTAATTCCCTTTCCATAATGATCATTGAAAAATGGAAAATGTTAATCATATATATGTATGGCCTACTGTCTCCATGATCGTAACGTAATTAATTTTTCATAAACATCAATAATGAATAGTTTTAAAAGTAAAATTTATGTAAAAATATTATAATTATTCTACTATTATTATTTTGGATATGATATAACTATATAATATGCGCATGAAATAGATCTTTCATGATGAAACATGCATGAGAAAACAAGGTAATAAACACCTGAAATAGTGAAAATAATGAAGTATTATTAATGAAAATGTGAAAAGATTTTATAAAAGGATCATATATGATATTATAAATAATAATATTTTTATAGTATAAGTTAATAACATGTTTAAAACCACTATATAGGAGGTTAAGTCATTTTAAACCAAAAGGGAACACAAAGTAAGGAATTTCGTCTCAATTTCATTTCATTGAGGCATATTGTAATGCTATACACATAAATTATTTTATAAGGTGTATATAATTCCCCTTTGACATGAAATATCATGATTAATTAGTAATTAATTTTATATTGAGTTTTAATTTGAATTATTACATCTAAGGGGATTTGACTTAAGAGTTACCAAGTGGTAAAGAATTTCTTAACTCAATTTCCTTTCATTAGGTTAATATTCTACTTAATTGATTTTTTCATTCTAAGATTATGTTTATAAATAATTTTTATTAACTTATGTTGTATTTACAATTTTTTAGTCATATTTATAGTTGATACACATAATTGATTCACCAGTTGATTCTCACTTCAACATTATGATATTTGAAACGGTTTACTTCACAATCTCATTTTAATCAACATTGTTCATTGTTGAATTTAAAATAAAGGAAATTATTTGAACATTTCATAAAACCCCATTCCATTTTATTCTCTTATAGTTATTCAGGATATTTTAAAGTAACAATACCATTTTTTCACACTTTGGTACTTATATTTTTTTATAATTTTTTTTAAGAAAATCCTACTTCATTTCTCTCTTTTGTTGAAAATATGTTTTCTTCTAAAACCATATTTTCTATTTTTTACTCAAAAATTATTTTTAATTTTTTTAAAATTATTTTTAAAATGTAATTTTCAACAATTTTTACTCTTTAATTTTTTCCAAGGAATCTTAGGTCATTTTCCAAACAATTCCTATTTGGATTTTACTAAAAAGTAAAAGGAATATTTTTTTTATTATATAAAAACTGAACAAAATTTTCAACCATCATGACCACTAAAATGTTTTAATGATTCATTTATAAGTTTAAATGATTATTTTTAAAGAAAAAAATTTTCAATTTTTTTTGTGAAATTTTAGTTTTTAAAATCTATTTTCATTGAAAATGATTTTCAAAGTGTTTTTCAAAATGAAAAGAATATTTTTCTCAAGAATTTCTTTAAAGATATTTTTATGGTATTTAAAATCATAAATGAAAGAAACCCTTAATTATTACTCCAATGGGTATATATTTTATTGATACCATCCTTAATATTACTCTGGAAGTTTTATTATCACTTTGACCAAAGAAAGTATTGAAATTCACTACCTTGATTCATTTTTGTAGTCATTAACTTTGAATTGGATTATTCAATTTCCTACAGACATTAAATTTTACCCTAAATGTAAATATTATTTATCATGGATATGTTTATTACCTGAACCATATACCATTTTTACATACACTGTATACTTTGACAATTATTTTATTAATTGGGAAAATATTGATAAATAAGTATCCTTTACTCAATACAGATACTTGATGATAAGGAACATTGTTTATGAATTAAATAGATTATTTGATATATAAGGAATGATTTTGACAGTTATGACATGGGTAGGGGACTGGTTAGTGAAAGCCCCTCAAAGTATCGATAGTCTAATGAGACTAAATCAGCTGGAAACAAACCCTATGAATTTGTAACCAATATGTTTTAAACTGTCTTATGAAAGGTCTTAGTATTAGTATACTAAACCGTCTTGTGAAAGGTATAAAAGGTAAAGGTATCATTTACCTGAAAAAAATTACATCCAATAATTAATCAAAATTTTTTGTTCAATATTCAGTTATTACTATCCCGAATATTTTCATTATAAAATCATCTCTAGATGCATTAAATTATCAGTTATTAATTAAATGTAATTTTTTTAGTTATTTACCATTCCATATTGATAATTCCTTATCTATTCATATAATCAAGTTATTTAAATGTTATGTTCATTTAGTTATTTACCTTTCTATATTGATTATTATCACAGATATTTTCACATTGATATTATCTTTGGATGCCCTTCCTTCTTAGTTTACTGATTATATGGAATGTGGGTTTAGTTATTATGATTACATATTTATTATTCTTATTTATTCACAAATTATTCCACTTTACTTGACCCTTACTAAGAATTTGATCTCACCTTTATTTTTTCCCTTTACTTATAAATCCATTGAGTGTACTATAAAAGATATGCAAGAATATTATAGAAGGAATAATGATATTATCAAAAAAATTATAATTTTTGTAATCAAATGAAATGAAAGTATCATGTATGTATCTAATTTACCAAGACTTCTAAACTATTCGATCCTTTAGGATATGATTCATTGCATCTTATGACAATTTAATATAAAACAACAACATCTCTAGGCTTTTGGGGTCGTGTTCTCTACAATTGGTATTAGAGGAAGTTTAGTAAAAACCTTGGGAACTAGATTTAGGAACACACATATTAGGGATCATAACCATATGGTAGGATTTTAAGATAATTATATAAGAATATGCAAACAATTTAGTAAGGTAATAATTATGTGATTTTTCCTAGAAATAAATCCTTTTATAGATACTATAAGTGGAAGTGGTTCTATCATAGATGTTCCTAGGGTTAATAACTTTGAAAAGGGAACATCGGGCTTAAAGCGATCATTACCTGGTGTATGAAAATGAGTCTTACTATGCACATGGTTTGATACTCCCAATGTATATGCCCTGGATAATTCAAATTTTTTTTATAAACCATTATAAAGGATTTGAATATAGTAGGAAAATGAATGACCTAGGTTAAACCTAAGGTTTCTCAAAGGAGTGGGAAAATTTTTTATGTGTGGAAAAGATGGTTATAAATCAAATATTTTTCAATGGGAAATGAAGAGTATGATGGAAGGAAATAAATATCATCTTAGTGATCCATTTATAGTTTTTTGTCTTAAATTTGGAGAACCTAAGAATTAACTAAGTCAATTCCATTTTCAAATGGTTAACCCATAGACCATGGAAGGACCTATGTTGAAATAAAATAGATGAGGTATTGGGATTCAATAACTGAATTTTAAAATTATTCTTACCAATGGTATTTTGGTTATAATAATCATGGAACATATTTGGATTTTGTTAGAATCATATATGTCTTCATTAACTTGAGATATATGGATACCATCATGGGTTAATGAGGTTAAGATTGATCATAAGTCCAAAATATTAAACACCCTTTATAGGTTTTATGTGATGTGATTCTTCCAAGATTAAGGATATTTTTAGAGAAAATTATGGAAGGTATATGTTTTAGTGAAAAATTTATTTGAGGGATAATGAATTTACATTTTATAGACATAAGTTTAAAGGTATTGATATCCAAAAGGGTTAATATGATCATTAATGAAATTTCAATAACATTTAAATAATATTATCATAATTTTGAAAAAAATTATAATGAAAAACAAAGAAAAAGGGTTATTTAATGATTAATTTTATTTTAAAGATGTTCATCATATTTTGGAAAAGTTATAGTAATTATATTAATATGGTTTTAGAAAAAGGAAAACCCACATGCTGGGTGACAACCCGTTGCATCCAGTAAGGTGGTGGGGCTTAAACCCATGACCATAGGATGATAAGGGTTTTACACTTACCACTAGCCTATGTGATTTACTATTTAACTTGTCATTGTTTTTAGTTAAACAATTTTATGAATAAACATTAATGATGAGCCACTAGCATTTCTTTTGAGGATTAGATATTAATGTATCATATTGGAAGACTTATATAAACTATATTAGTTTTGGAAAATATTTAGAGATAGACGGAAAGACTTGTAACTTTTTTATGGATATTATGATCCATTAAAAGTGAATTTTAGTCCTTATGGCATAAAAAAAATTAAATTTTGAATATTCATTTTTATAGGAATTGATGAACTGGAAATTGGTCAAAGAATAAAAAAAGTATGAAATTGTGATTATAAATTTGAAACATATAAAGTAATTATATTTCCTTTTATTATTAGATAGTAAAATAATTCCTCAACTTTAGAAAAATGATCTTTAAATTTTTTTATCTTATTAAATTCATATTTGATGAATCATATGGTCTTTTAAATATTCAATGATTTATGGTTTTTTAGGCCCTTAAATTTCCATTGATCAACCACTTTCTTGTGACCAATGACCTCTATCACACTCTATTAATCCTTGGGCAATAATATTTTCTTCCATATCTATGTTTTCATTTCCCACATATGTTCTCCTTCTTAGAAACCTAGTTATGTGATTATGTAATGACTTAGATTTTCTATGTACTATTTTTTTTATATTTTATGGATTATTTTTGAAATCAGAAACTGATATGGTGTGTTATTATGAGGCCCATTGTCCCTGGATTAAATGATTTAAATATATTAAATATATTAAATACCATGTGTATGAAATTTTCCTATAAAAGCATAATAAATCCAAAATGGGGCTTGAATCAGAAATACAAGGGCAACATTGAGTTCAAAACATGGGTTTTACCTTAGATGTGATATAAAATTTTTTAGTATGAGGAGTTTTTGAAAAATTCATTACAGGCATAAAATGAATAAAATAATTTAAATAAGTTAATTTATTTTATTAGTTGATGCAGCGACCTAACATCCTCTATAAGTATAAAGTTATGGTGGATTCTTAGGTTTATCCACTAAAACCTAGAGATCCAATGAACTTTTAGAGAGATGTTAGAGGAAAGTTTGTGGGAGAACTATAATCGGATCGACGTTACATGATCAGTATGCAACGAAATTAGAGGAACTCACCAACAGAAATTATGGAACTTCTTTATTTTTTATCGGTCAATCCAAATTGAGGTTGGAAATTTTTTTATTGGATTTATCCCCATTTTAAATTATTATGATGAATGTGATTCAATCATCAAATGATTTGACTCATAGTTCGTGTGTATTTTAGGTACAAGTTAATATTATGTATGATTTGGTGGAATTGCGTTGTGATTATTTGTTCATCTCTTCATTCATCATTTAAAAAAAAGAATCAAGGCCAATATGAACATTGGATGAGGTTTATTCCTCATATTTATGATTTTTCATTTATTCCCCATTTCTTAATTCATCATGGGAGAATATCTTGGCCCACAATTCAATATATACCAGTAAATCAAAAGATATGAACCTATTTCTTGGTGCAATTGTTTGATATCCTAGATTCAGGATCTGTATGATGCGAGGATTGTGCAATAGTGGAAGTTGCAGTGGATCAGATAGATTTTGGATACTTGATTCATTATCTTCAGTGAATGATATTGGATGACATGTGATTCCATTTTATGAATAGATTCCAAGGCCAGATCCTAGTGTTCGATGACGATAAGGATTATCCAATGATATTCCTTTGTTTTTAGAATAGGGAATGGTGAAATTTATGGATAAAGGTGAAGATAATGGTACAAGTTCTAGATATGTAATTATAGAGAAATAAAATAGTACAAAACATGTACAAAAAATCTACACACCATGTGGGACCCTCACAATGGCATCTAGGGTTTCTAAATGAAGTTAAGTATCACAAGGCATGTGACCCTTTCACACCACATGTGAACCCACCCCAATATATCGACATGTACTTGGGATGGTACACGAACACAACCAAGAGTACATGGGAACGAGAAAACTGTGTACTCTGAAATAAACATGGAAAATCTAGTTGTACATGGGCATATTTGTGTACATGGAAATGGGCATAAGTACACATGCATGGTCACACTGTGTACTTACTCAGATATGGGAATGCATCATTTACATGGGTAGGAATCGATGTCAAAGGGACACATCATGTACTACTAGTACTCTCTGTGTACTCCTTCAAAGAAGTCTTGGAGACCTTTTCCTCTATATCTTAGAAAATTTTCGTTAGGCTGCGTTACTTATATCCATTCCTTGAGGGTTATTATGGAATCACATCCTATACATAGTATAGTGACCCCTTAAGCAAGAATTCATAGATAGAGTTTTTGGAATCCTTCCATGTGACCCAAAGTGAGATCCTCTGTCATCTTATTTCCTAGGTATATTTCTTGGGATCATCGTGACCAACACTACATGGGCACTGATCCTCTACTTAGTAGGTTATTCCGGATTGAGTTATTAGTATACCCAATCACCTTGGGTGTTATTCTCATATATTTATTTTATCTATCCATACTTCCAATGTATATTTCCTATGAAAATTCATTATGAGAATGACCTTTTGAATGAACATCATCAGTGTTATCTAACTTGTGGAGTGTGTTCTCCCTAACGAGTGCTATGTGGAATCTTCAAGTAGGAATAATAGGCCGACATTATAGTTGTGAATTTATTTTTAGATTGAATGTATATGTTGGGTATATCTAGATATTATTATTATATATGTTTTAGAATTATACTCTTGTAGAGATGATTATTATTCTTGTCCTTATATGCTTTGTGGTTTTGGGGTGTTATACTGGGTAATGTTAAACTCAACTGTATATGATATTTTCTTACACGTGTCATGTATTGTGAAAATGTTCAACCTTTTGAAATATTCCTAGAGGAACCAGGACTAGGAAGTTATTAGTGAGTCAGATAGACCGAGATGTGTTCCTACTGTTATCTTGAAATTAGTCCCCATCTTTACTTTTAGGTTGTAATTGTTTTTAGACTCTTTGTGGTGGGATTTTATTTAGACATGATTACTTTCCATTACTAGTTTTCAAACACTGATTTTGGAATTTATATGTATTCATGAATATTTTATTAGTTTTTTTTACATTTTATCAATGTATAGGCTTGGATATGTGTGCGTGTGTACATGTACTTTAGGAAAAGGCCTCACATGTCCGTGATATTCCTACTTGGTGCTATTCACTAGACCTTGTAATTTTTGAGGTGAGATCTAAGAGTCATGGAATGGGCCCCATTGGGATGGTTCATGATAGAGTGGTATCGAAGGATTTAGTTATACCTTAGTATTAGAGTCTATGAGCTTGGTTTGGGGAAACAATGTTAAGTGTTTCAAGTTTGGATTTCAGGTCAGGGACTCCTATATTGGTGTGGCAGCTAACATATTCATACACTAGGAATATAATCCCTTCACTTTCAACTCATTACATGAGGAATTTGGTTATAGGAAAAAATAGTACATGGATAATATAAGAATTATTTTTGGTTTCCATGACCTTCTTGAGTTAGCTCTCCAGATATACTCATTGACTATGGTACATCTTGTCTATTTTAAGGGTGACTCCAAGACATATTCTAGTAAGGATTATATATTTCAACTATGTGGATAATCCCATGAGTTATTATGAATAGATATAGGGACTAATTTTAGAGGTGTTACCTCTAGGTGGTTCACCTGCTATGCCCCCACCTATTGAGTAGTAGATGGTACCCACAATACCAACATATGAAGAGCATGGGCAGAGTGAACTTCACAAGTTTTAGTGATAGTTTCCCCTCATGTATTGAGGTGAGCCTAACCCACTGGTGGATAAGGACTATCATGAGTTAATGATGTGAGTTTCTATATTTTTAGGAAACCAATAGATCATATGGTGGTTCTGGGAGTGAGCCTTCTCTATAGCTCTACAAGATGATGGTGGGGTTTGGTTCCCCATTTTTATGATGAGGAAACTCTATCATGGTCAAAGTTCAAGAGAGTTTTCATAGAGTAGTTATTTCTAGCTATAATGAGGGTTGTATGCATTTAGGAGTTTCAGAAACTCTAGTAGATAAGTATGAAAATAGTTTAGTATTCATTGATATCCACTAGCCTCTCTAGGTACTCGATCAATATGATTTGAGATCATTACTTCTGGACTCTAACCTTAGAGAGAGGACTGAGTAGAGATATATGATCCAATGTAATAACTCTGTGTATTCTTACCTATGTTGGGGAGCTAGAGAGATCTTTTTTGGATGAGAGTTTCGTAGATGAGAAGACATAGATAGTGGTTGTCAGTAGTAGGCACACAAAAGTAGAGACTTTGGCATCAGGGATCCAACATCAGTCTTCAGGACCTAGATGCGTGAGGTCATTCAAGAGGAGGTCCCAAGATAGTGGGTCTATGTTTCAGGGATCAAAATATGGGTTAAATTATCCCAAGGAGAGGTGGTGATACTCATGTGACGGTAGGGGACATATTGTATGATATTGTCTAACACGATGTATAATTGATATAGAGACAATGGATGGGCCACTGAGGTCGAGGGAATAGTAATATTAGATAGTTCCATAGGGATTAATATGTGGTAGAGGAGCTGTTAAAGTAATAGGATGTGGTAGACACTTAGACTTGTTACTACCTGCACCCCTAGTTAATCCACGCGAAGCTTAGGTAGCTGAAGTGTAGAGGTGGGATGTAGGTAGTTGAGGTTTATAACCTAAAGTCTCTGGTAATGGAGGTGCGATCTGTGTATTTTCAACCTTAGATATAGTACTGATAGACATAGGTGCCAGTTATTCCTTTATTTCCACCTATTCGGTTCGATACTTTGATATTCTTGTTGAGCCCTTAGCTCGATCCTTGCGCATTGATACTTCTAATAGAGATGACTCAACGATCGCACACTTTTTTCGATAGTATGAACTGACAGTTGGAGGTGAGAGTTTCTATTGGGATATCTTTGTAGAATCAATGAGGTCTTATGAAGTCATCATAGTCATGGACTGGTTATCCATAGTTCATGCCCAGGTAGACTATTTCAAGTAGATTATGTGAAGTGTCCACAATGATGGGGCTAGGTTTTCCTTTTATGGATGAAAATTAAAACCAAGAATCATAGGATTGAATCATGCATAAGAGGGTTAAATTGGTTACTTATCAATTGGTTAGCATGACCCTTTGTGTAGTTGATGTTATGAGTTTTCGATTCCCTACAATGGTAGTGGATTATGAGGATGTCTTTCCTGAGAATGTTCTAGGCTTACCTCTCCACCGAGAGACAGACTTATGAATTGATATATACAATGGTATGAATCCAATATCCATTATAGCATATCAGATATCTACCTCATGTCTTTTTAAGCTAAGGGTATAGTTAGAGAACTTACAGAGAAATGGATTTGTTAGACCTGGTGTTTCACCCTAGGCATCCCTAGTGTTGTTCACTAAGAAGGAGGACTAGATATTGATGTTATGTGTGGGCTACCAAAACTTTAACTAGGTTACTATAAAGAATAATTATCCACTATCGAGGATCTATGAACTCTTTGATCAGTTGATAGGGGTACTGTGGTTCTCAAAGATTGACCCTAGATTAGGCTATCACCAAATGCGAGTACATGATGAGGATATACTGAAAATGAAATTCAAATATCTCTAAATTCACTATGAGTACTTAGTGATTCCATTTTTCATGAAAAAATATCCATTAGTTTTCATGGGACTCATAAACTATATATTTTATCTACCCTTATACCAGTTCATGGTAGTCTTCATCAATGATATCCTAGTATACTCGGTGTCCAAAGAGGAGAATGTGAGAAAATTGAGGATGTTTATGGACATACTCTGAGAGAACTAGCTTTATGGGATGATCTCGAAGTTCGAGTTATAGATTTCAGAGGTCTACTTTTTGGGAAATTTTATCTCATAAGACGGTGCGGTAGTGGACTCATCAAAGGTTGAGGTAGTGTTAGCTTGGGAGCCACCCAAGAGAATGATGGGGGTGTGGACCTACCTTGGGTTGGTAAGATATTTCTGTAGATTCATATATAAATTCTCCAGAATATCAGTGCCCATGATATATTTGACCCAATTGGGGAAGCATTTCATGTGGATGAAGAGGTTCCAGTTGGATTTTTATTAGTTGAGGTGAGATTGATGGGAACTCCCATCTTGAGATTTCTATAGGAGGGTGTTGAGTCTGTAGTGTTCTACGATGCATGAAGAACTAGGTTGGGTTGTGTTTTGATGCTAAGGTAGGTGGTGATTTATTATGTTTCACTTCAGTTGAGACCACATGAGTAGAACTACATGACCCATGATCTTGAGTTAGCAGTGGTAGTATTCGCACTAAAAATGTGGAGATACTACCTGTTGGGTGAGGACTTTATCATGTATTCTAACCACAAGATTCTCAATTATATATTTTATCATAAGGATATTAACTTGAGATGGATTCAATAACTAGAGTTATTCTAGGATTTTGACTTTGATATTATCTATACTCCCGATAAGGGGAATGTGGTAGTATATGATCTTAGTAGGATATCTTGTTCACATTTTTTGAGAAAGGAATTAGATCAATTGGCCTTGTTGAAGTTATTGTAATGTCTTGGGTATTTGGAGTTTTTTTAATTCCTCACCTGTTTTGAATTTTTGTAGGATTTGGGGTATTCCAACTCTTTCCTTGTTTATCAGAACCTAATTCCAAGTTTTTTGTTAACCCAAAAACCATATTTTTAGATGGTTTTAGAGGTTTGACAAATGCCTCAGGTGTTTGGTGGGGTTTTAGGGGTTTTGGAGGTATGAATGCCTAGTTTTGAAAGTGTCGGCTAAGGTGCACAGTTTGGAAAAACTATGTGGCCTCTTAGTGAAAACCATTCCTCCCCATTTTTTATTGCCACATGGTTTGGAAAACTATTCAGGATTTGGTACACATTCATGCGTGAACCTCTAAATCTTTTTGTAGAGGGAATCCACACATTTTGTGCATGGTAAGTCCTAACCATGTGTGATAACCATGTGAGGCTTGGATCCTAAACAGCAGGGGCCACATGGTTTCCATACAGTTTGGAAAATTGTGCAAGTTAACCTTATGGATCACTAAAGAGGTGAAATGACAGTTTTGACCTCCTCCCTATAAACCTAAAATTCTCCTCCTTATTCCTCTATGGGTTGCATGCAGTAAGGAGGAACCCTCTTTTTTACTCCCTCAACTAGATCTAATCCAACTCCTCTATTTGAGCTCCATTTTTCAAGATTTTTATGACATCAAATCCATCTTGGTGAGTCTCTCCTTCCCCATGATTCTATTTTACTTTTATCTCACCTCACAGACAACTAAATCCGTGCAAGTAATTTTACCCTATTTTAGGAGATTCATAAGAAACATTGATTTATTCCAAATTGGTTAGAGTTAGAGGCTAATATTGGACATGCCTATTCCTATGACTCCATGGTAGGTGGTTCATACTTTTATTTGTGATTTCGTGAGTGTTTTGGAGGTGAATATTTTACCATGACATTGTATTGACTGAGAAAGACCTTTTAATTTAAATGGTTTATTTTAATTGATTTAATTGGACCTTATGATATTCCAATGGGAATGATTTCATGATACTACAAGTGTTTCGATCCATGTGAGAGGTGATGGACCTTAGGTAGTTAGGCTGGGTTGTTCCTTATATTAAATTGAGTTATTTTATTTTATTTGAGTTTTTTTATTTTATTTGAGTTGTTTAATTCAATTACATTGAATTGTTTAGTTAATTTGAATTAATTTATATAAATTATTTTGATTTAATAATTGGTTCCAATTGAACATGATGGTAATTTCTGGAGGACTAATATAGAAATATATATTTCTTTGGGGTGATGTGATCATTTGGAAAGGTTGGGCCCAAGAATTTGGGTGGTGTTGAACATCAGTTGGGAGATTCGATCATCATATTAAGGCAGCAAGTCTGTTAGGCTATGGGCATGGATCAGGATAAATGGGATGACATAACCATCATATCTGATTGACATTTTCATAGGGGCATGAGGTTCCAGTTGGATGTGTCTTTGGTTCTAAATTGGTGATGTTTCTCACTCGTGTTTTCTAAAGTAATGTTTGGATTCATGTTCACATAGGTTGACTCAATGATGAGGTGGTTTTGACCACTCGTGTGGGTAGATTCCCTTCTTAGTGTGACTTAGGTAATTATTTGGGGGTACTTGTCGTAGAAATCCACGAGGATGGTGAGGATCCATCGGAGTATAACATTGAGGTTATCGGTTGGGAGCTAAGGATCACTATGCTTGATGCCGTTGGTCTAGGATTATTTGGAGGATGGGCATCACCATTCCTTGGGGCATTATTTGTTGAATCTATGATGGTTACTATTTGAGGATATATATCACTGTGTCTAGAGACATCAAGATTTGAGTAGACTGGTGCTTTCGAGCAGGGGTTCGAGGGACTGGGCTTCCATTTTCTTAGGCGTTCCTTCCAGACATCGATTACTTGAATGATGGCATGAGTTGTTGAGTAACATTTGGAGGTGGAACCTGAGGGTTCAACTAGGTCTATTTGACATCAGGGGATGCCTTGGCCCATTGCCTAAGGATCCACTCCACTATGAAATTCAGGTAATGGCAGAGGGAGTTGAAAACTTCCTGGTAGATTTTGAGCACCAATGAAGTGTGTTTTTATTTATATTTATGTGTCATTGTTTTATTTATTTATATTTCACACCCACTTAATCACAAATATAAGGTACACATACATGGGTGGTACCCTATTGAGACTTGTTCTCACACCCCACACAGGACCTTTAAGATGTGTATAGATTTTATGATTTTGCAATCAAGTAAAGGTATGGGCTCAGGAGATAGATCTTAATGGCTATTATCATTGAATGGAAGGCATGAGACCAATGGTAATTCCTTATCTAGAGTTTCATTTTGAGTTTTCCCTTCTATTTAATTATGCTTATATATGTATATACTTATGTTAAACCATGGGAGACTGTAACGACCCAAAGTTTTTCAATGGAAATTTCCTTCTTATAAATATGTCATGAAAACACAAAAATAATGAACTACTAAGTGATAAGATACCTTTAAACATAAGTTTGTCACTCCTATGTTTTGAATTTTGAAAATCCGACATACACGGTTGTGTTCAAGATGATTTTTGGAGTCTAATGAAACAGAAATAATTTTTGGTGACTAGTGACCTACCCTTATGAATAGTAACATAACCTTATGAATAGTAATATGACCCTTATGATTATTAAATCATCCAACATAAGAGTAAAATTACCTATGAGTAATAAAATAAAATTTAGACTTCTTAGAAAGTGACAATTTGACCTTAGTAAACGTTTTGGTATTTTGTAAGTCATAAATAAATAATTATAATTAATTAATTAATTTAAAAGAATATTTATTCCTTAAAATGTATTCATAAATTATTAAATCAATGTCTTATTGTTTTAGATAATTTTATAAGACCCTACGTAATTTTTGAAAGCACTATAAAATCATTTTTAACTTTTAAAAACTGTTTTTTAAGTAAATTATGATTTTAATTAAATATTAAATTAATAATATTTAGAACATTATTTTTGAAAAATGGAAATCATTTTTGGATTCTAAACGTCGAAAAATGGCAGGGTTAAAGTTTTGGGTTTATTCTGAAATACTTCAATTTTCGGATAAATAGTAAAAAATACAGTTTTTCGCATAATCGATGTATACTAAATTGCATCATTAATGATTTAATGATGACATAAACATTCTAAAACTTTAGTTTCGGCCAAATTATATTAAATCTCATAAATTGTTCCTTAAAATACAATAAATCCAATTCTCAAACCTAAAAAGAACTTTCCAAAGTCTAAAGTCAAAAGGTGATTTCTTAAAGTGTCTTTTCCTCTTTCTTTCACATTCCTTTTAATAAATTAATGAATTCGGATTATAAATATAAATTAAAGCCTAAAACTAATTACATTATATTAATATATGATTTAGGATGTCAAAAAACTACTATTACAAGTCTAACTCTTGATATATTATTTTATTTAATATTTTATACCAAAAACACCTCCCTCCTCATGTATAAATAAGCCCTCCCCCCCTCTTGCCAAACCACACATCTCAAGCTTCAAGAATTGTCTAAGCTCTGCCCAATAATCTCACCTAGCCCCTACCCCACGTCCAAGAGCTTTTGGTCTCATCAAAAGACCAAGATTAGGCCCTTAAGGAGGTTCTCAAGAGAAGGATTTAATAGGTAATTTCCCTCCCTCTTCTCCTTTAATTTCCTTTCATGTTCAAGTTCCTTTCGTGATATATCCCCACCTATATTCATCAAAATTGTTTTGTAACTCCAGTATTATACATATAATTTAATTTTATGATTCTAATGGGATATTATATCACCCCACACCCTTTCCCTCTATCTTTTATTTTATTGAAGAGAACGTTGTTCATGAGGTGTTAATTTATCACCTTCAAAAACGACATGCTCTCTTCTTCCATTTCTACCTTCAGATATGGTCATGAAACCATTTTTATGGTTGAAACAAAATATGTTATATGTATTATGTTCTTTTATAAGTTCTTTAAATAACCTATGGCCATATTACTAAGTGAAAAGTTAAAACAAGTTCGTTGTGATCCAAAAACCGCTCAAATTAACCAAAATAATCATCATTTAATTCTTATCTAATGATTCACCCACATGGGTCTAATATAATTCATTATAAAATCATTAAAGATCTTTTAATATCATTAATGACATGTAATATCATTTATTGATGTTTACTCATGTTCTACCCAAACCTCCATTTAAGAATACAAGTGAACCACCCAAGAAAAACCATAAAACGAACATCCCCGAACAATGTTTTTAAACTCTATAAGTCATCCAAAGGAACATAATATGACATAATGAAACGAGAATTAACCATATTAATGTACACATGGTTCTGGATTTCTAATTAATGAATATAATGTCATTATACAGGACATTAAAGAGAAGGAAGCATTCAGGTACAAGGTAAGGGGAAATCTCGAACCCAATTTTCTTCCTTCGGGTTCTCCCTATTTCACTCCATTTTTGATATGGTTACTTCTAAAAGATAATTTGTTAATCATTTCATTTAATTTTCTTGGATATAATTGTTTGTCACTGGTTTTTATGTCCATCAAAATTTTTTCCAAAAGAACTCTTCTTTTAAGAACACCCCTTTTACTTCTCACTCAAGGTAGACGGTTCTTGTAACATGTATGTTATTCCCTCTTTCTTTTGGGAACCCAAAGCTTATGCATGTGTTATTATGATATAAAACCCATTAATTTTCATGGGTTAATTATGTTAATTTATGTTATATGTTCATTTTCTCAAGCATGATAAATGATAATGTTATGATGTGATGGGTGCACCCGGAATTATATAGCGCAATATGAATATTTAAATGTGACGGGTGCGCCCGAAATTATACAGCGCTCCAATGAATTGGGTAAAGTGATGAATATCATGAGTAAATTTGAAATGATGTGTGAACAAGATTCTATCTTGGTTCACAAGTATGTGTGGTTGTTAACCACTATGACATGATGTTTCATTTTTATGCATTGCCACACTTCAAGTCTTTTATTCGTGCTCCTCTCATGTTCATGATATTTTTCCTATGTTATGATTATGCTCACCCCATATATTATTTTTATCTATCCTCTTACTGGGCTTCTAGATCACCCCTTTTGATGTATATCCTCAGGTGGCTACATGTACTAAGGAGAGGACAAGTGCCACTTAGAAGCTAGAGAAGAAGAAATTAAATAAATGTTTATGGTTGATGATGTATTTGTTATGTATGGTCCTAGTTTTCCCAAGACACTAAAACTTTGGATCCTCTATGTGTAATACTATTATGTTTTTTATCTTTGAAATGATGTAATAGTAATGTAAGAAAAGTATGGGTCGCTATAGAGACCATTTAATTCTTATTGTATTGTATGACCTTTAATGGATGCCTGATCTATTTGTAGTTTATATAAATGGCATGTTGGATTGTAATTTATTTCTACTGCTGTTGTTGATTATGCTTCTACTATTTCATGATACTATTGGACTTGAGTTGGTATTTACTTTCTTCCATTGCATGTTATATTTACATACTTATACCATTATTATATCATCGCCATAGGGTATATTCTCCCCAATATCACCTCTTTACACCTTCTCTACTAGTCGAAATCCTTTGGTGTTCAAGGAGGTGTACTTAAGGCCTAGTGGAACTCAATCCGTTGCACTGTTCGATTCTAACTTCAGTTTTGGATGATAAAAATGGTAACATAGGCATTTATTTTTTCCTTTTTATTTTTATTACTATTTGGGATATGGTAGACTAGATATTAGAAAGTTTTCAAAACTGAGTTAATTTATTATGTTTGGGTTCCTATAACCCCATGCACGGGGGCATACCGAATTTCTAGGGGTGGGGATTTCTATTCTAATTTTCTCATTTTATAGTCAATTTTATTTAAACCTTTATTGGTATACCTTGAATTTGATTGTTACCTGTTATGACATATGAACTTGGTCTAGTATGGAAATGAATGAGATATGGACCCTTGGACCAGTATGGAAAGGGGTGTTGTTATGCTTGTTTATGCTTTTGATTAGGCACATATGATGTTTATATTATATATTAATGTTCATGTGATAGAATTATTGTTATTTCTAGTGATAAATTTGATTGCGCTAAGAGGGGTTTGGTTGTCTAAAGTTTCAACAAAGGAAGCTAAGTGGTGTTTTCCTACCTAGATTCTCTTTGGTGGAATCTTACTCAACCAACCTAGGAAAGTGGACCCAATGGAATCTATTTGTGATATGTGATATATATATATATATATATGTGTGTGTGTGTGTGTGTGTGTGTGTGTGTTCATATGGGCCTGGATATTATTGGAGAAGGAAGTTACAATGAAATGGGGTGATGTTGATCACTAGGTTGGGCAACAAGGTCATCAGTTATAGGTGAAATGGTTTGCCAGGATGGGCGCATGGCCTAGGAAACATTTGATACTTGGCTCTATTATGAGTGGGTAAGAAGGCCACAAGGCCAAGATTTATTATGACATAGTTGTGGTGGAAAAGGGTAAGGTTATCTAGATCATGATTCCTATTTCTACTTCCCCTATCCACAACACACACACACACACACACACACATATATATATATATATATATATATGTATGTATATGTTATCTAGGATGTCTGACCATGTAATGGTATTCAGTAGGTTTCCACCTGGATGAATTCATATGGAACGTCAGACATGCGGTGATAAGGTGCCACTAGAGAAGGTGTAGATTGAGACCTCGGAGGGTTAGGTAGAGTAGGTATAGACTTAGTTACGATATTAGTAATATGATCAGGTAAAGGTGGTCCAGCCACCAGATTTGATAGCCTTTGGGGCGTGGATAGATGAGAATCTTAGAGTAAGTCTAGTATGTTTCATCTAGGGGATTGAAAGGGGAGATCAAGGAGTAGATCCTTCCATGTAATATCAGTCTCGAGAGTTCTAGTCACAGTACCCATTGCTATTTCAGGTTGAGGGTGGTCCATTGGTAGATGAGAACTAGATCGAGAATATGAAAATGATTTTAGAGCAGCTGGAGACACCTCTAGGGCGAAGGGTAAATATGGAGTCCTATATTCTTAGAGGTCTAGAAAAACATTGGTGGGACATGCATATTTAGGCAGGTACACACAAGGGACTAGTCTGGAAAGACTTTGAGGCCATGTTCTTCTAGCGTTTTTTCTCGGAGACACTGAAGGTTGAAAATGATTGAGAGTTATTGAGCCTTCAGTAGGGTGTAATGTATATCATGTAATATGCAGTGATGTTCATCGAATTGTCTTGATTCACACCCAAAATTGTGAGCGATTACACCTCTAGGGTGAGGCATTTCGAGGATGGTTTACAATATTCCATTTAGGTACAGGTAAATGTCTTTAGGTTGTCCTCATTATCAGATGTGGTGAACCAAGAACTTATAGATGAGGGAAACTTCAAGGATAGATTGTACTCAAGCCAGGTAATGGATTTAAGATATTTTAGTGGAAATGATTAAGATAAAAAAGGCTGATATTAGTTTGAGTAGGGAGGTCAATCCAATGACTTGATCATACCACCTTAAAGTAGATATTCGATGAAGTTATTTCAGTATGGGAAGATATGACATGTTTAGAATCAGTGTGAGCATCCTATAAAGGAGTTTCAGGCATGTGGATAGGTCGGGAACCTAGAGAGGTTATGTAGGAATTATTATTTAACATACATCAGGTAGGGATGAGGGTAGACTCAGGGTTCTATGATCAGATCGAGAATGATACAAGATGATGGTAACCAAGTTTTAGTTGCACGTAGAGGTCATGAAAGAGATAGTGAGACCCAAAAGTTGGGTCAGTAGTTAGTGTTTGGTGAAACACCATAGGGAGGAAAAACTTCAGATATTCATGCTTCTATCTAGGTGCATGCCATCAAACTTCCAGGGTCATAACATGCTGGTGAGATGATGATGGTTAGAGGTATTCCATGAGAGTTAATGGTACTAATTTTTGTTTTATTTTGGCATGGCCTTTTGGGGAATGTCTGTTTTAGGTACACAAGGTTCATGATATGGGTTTGTAGACTAATCAGACACTACTTAGTAGGTTGGCACAAAATTTAGTGTTATATATATCTGTTTGTGTATGAGGTGTGTGGAACTAGGAAATATATGCGAGCCTTGTTGGATGCATGATTATTGAGGTGTGTTGGCATCGGGGAATCGAGGATATGCCGATTAATTGAGGTTTATTGGAATCTGGGCATCGTTTTGATGTAGGAAATATATGAGGTGTGAGGAAAAAATACTTATTTGAGAATTTATTGAGATTCAGTACCTCGTTGCTTCCATGTGATCCATGGGCTTGAGGCAAGCATCGATCCGGTGTGGGGTTCTGATGGGTGATGGGTATAAAATGAGAACACCTGATGAGGTGAAGGAGTGTTGATGCATCACGGGAGGAATTTAAGTCCATGATTGATTGGTGGACCATAGGTTTAATTTGAGTTTTGGGTCAGGATGAAACTGGGGTAGGTAATTTCTAATGTGGGGAGCCCCCTTGAGGTAGTTGGCATATACCCTTTAGACCGGGGTGGTGGGGATTAATTTTAAATAAATGGGTATGTTTAGTACCATATTTGGGTTTTTTATAGATTGGGGATGAGCTATGTTAAGGTGGGGAGATTTTAACATCGGTTTTTTGGAGCGGCTCAAATTCCTTTCCTGTTTTTAATTTTTTGAGGTTGGTGGGTATACCGACTATTTCCTTGTTTATAGGAAACTAATTCTAAGTTTTTCATTAACCCAAAACCTTTTTTAGATGGTTTTATAGGTTTGAAAAATTTCTTGAGTTTTTGGTGGGGTTTCAGATGCTTTAGAGGACTGAAGTTCTAGATTTGGAATTGAAGGGTGAGGCACACAGTTTGGACAAACCGTGCAACCTCTTAGTGAAAACCATGAAGCCCCATTTTTCACTGCCGCACGGTTTGGAAAACCATGGGGGATGGGGCACACAACCATTCATGAACCTATATAGTTTTCTATATAGGGAATTCACATGTTTTCTTCATGGTTTGGAAAACTGTTCGCAAGACATACAATTAGTTCCATTTGGGCAGTACCTATACACTATAGCTGCATAGTTAGGCGTAACTGTGTGAGCTAACTATGTGGGGATTGGATCCTAAGTAGCAGGGGATGCATGATTTCTTCAAAGTTTGTAAAACCATGCGTTATAACCTTGAGGCTCATTAAATTAGTGAAACGACCATTTTCCCTCCTCTAGATAAACCTAAAATTAACCTCCTTCTTCCTCTAAGGTCGCACACAGTAAGGAGGAAACCTTCTTTTCTTCATGCACTTGGATTTGATCTAATTACTCCATCCTATATCCATTATTCAAGCCATTTGCAGCATCAGTTCTATCTCAATCTCTCCTTCCTCATGATTCTATTTTACTTTTCTCTCGCCTAACAGAATTCTAAATCCATGCGAGTCATTTTTCATTATTTTCAAGGTATTCATTGGAAACATCAATTTCTTCCAAATCGGTCAGATTTATAGGATAATATTTTGTGTTCCTATGTCTACTAATATAAGTTAGGTGGTTAATACTATTATTTTTGATTTCAAGAGTGCCTTGGGGGTGTGGATTTTAGTGCACCATTGTATTGACAGAGTAAGACCCCTTAATTTAAATGTTTACTTTTAACTGATTTAATTGGATCTTGTGAGATATCGATGGGAATTCATTCATGTGACTATGAG
The DNA here is from genome assembly GCA_963277665.1 of Viscum album. Classification (NCBI taxonomy): domain Eukaryota; kingdom Viridiplantae; phylum Streptophyta; class Magnoliopsida; order Santalales; family Viscaceae; genus Viscum; species Viscum album. The sequence goes on from OY728152.1 coordinate 7,850,138, forward strand.
TGGTTAAATCCATTTGAGAGTAGATGGAACTTGGGTAGTTAGGTTGGGGTGTTACTAATATTGAATTGAGTTGTTCAATTAAATTACATTGAATTATTTAGTTAATTTTAATTTATTTATATAAATTATAATGATTCAGTACTAGGTTCCAATGGAACGTGATGGGAATTGCCCAAGGATTGAGATAATAATGGATATATATTTTATTTAATGTGATCATCAGGACAGCTAGACCTGAGGAATTTGGGTGGTGTTGACCTTTGGTTGGGTGACTTGGTCATCAGATTGAGGTGGTAAGGCCATCAAGTTACGAGCATGGACCGAGATAAATAGGATGGCTTGATGATTATATTTGACCAACATGATCACAAGGGAATGATGTGCTAGTTAGATGTGTTTTGGGTTGTATATTAGTGATGACAATCACCCATGTTGTCCAAATGACCATTTGGAGTCATGTGAAAACATGTTTACTCAGTGATTAGGTGGTTTTGACCACTCGTATTGGTAGAGGCCCTTTGTAGTGTGTCTTAGGTAATTGTTTGGGGGTGATTTACATAGAAATCCATGAGGATAGTGAGGAGACATTGGAGGAAAGTGTTGAGACTGTTGGTTGGGAGATTATTTTTTTTATGCTCAAGACCATTGAACCAAGATCATTTGGAGGATGGGAATCACCACTCCTTGGTATATTAGTTGTTGAACCGATGGTGGTTAATATTTGAGGATAAATATCATTGTGCCTCCAACCTTCGGGCTTCAAGTTGATGGGTGATTTTGAGCAGGGGTATGAGGGACCGAGTATCTATTTACTTGGGGGTGCCTTCGGGATGTCGGTTAGTTGAATGGTGGCACGAGGTGCCAAGTGACATTTGGAGGTGGAACCTGAGGGTTCACCTAGGGATATTTGACACCAGGGGATGCCTTGGGCCATGGTATAAGTATCCTATCCAATATGATATTCTAGCATTGGTTGAGGAAGGTGACAACTTCCTGGTAGACTTTAAGCACCAGTGAACTGTGTGTTTATTTATATGCATGTTTTATTATTTTATATATGTATAGTTCACACCGGATTAATCTTAAATGTAAGGTATGCACATATGGGTGGTACCCTATTTATAATCATTCTCACACCCTAAAAGGGACTTTTGTGATGTGTTTATGTTTTATTATTTTTCATTTAGGTAAAGGTTTCATCTCAAGAGATAGATCTCAGTGGCTACTAACATCAGATTGAAGGCATGAGACCAATGTTAATGCCTTAGATGGAGTTTTCTTTTGAGTTTTACCTTCTATTTCAGTATTCTTATATATTTATATAATGATGGTCAACCATGGGATACCATTTATTTCTTATTTTATTGTATTACCTATAATGGATGCATACTCTTTTTTTAGTTTCTAAAAATGGCATGTTGGTTTTTTATTTATTTCCATTACTCTTGTTAATTATGCTTCCACTATTGCATGATATTACTGGACTTGAGTTGGTGTTTATTTGCTTCTACTTTATGTTATATGTATATACTTATACCATTATTATAGAAACACCATATGGTATAGTCTCCCCACTATAACCTCTTTACACCCTAGATTCTATTAGATAGACTTTATCATTTGGGGAGGATTTCTTAAGTCCTATTGGCACTTATATCATTGTACTGTTCAGGTGAAAATCCGGGTTAGGGAGCTACAATTATCCTTTTTGTATGGAGATGGATAAGATTACCTATATTATATGGTTGTAACCCCTATGATTTTACAATGAGTTAGGGATGCATATCTTGAGTATTTCGACTATGAGACCCTACGTACTTAGATATCCACAGGACATGATCCAGATTTATTTTCTAAATGTGGGGAACATGTCATTATTTTCATAAGTTGCACGATGGTAATAGTGATGTTGCGGGAGAATATTATAATAGAGTTTCATAAATCTCATTTAGAGCTACATACAAGTGTTTCAAATATGTACTAGGACCTCCAAACTCAGTTTTGGGTCCATGGATGAAGAAGGGGGTTGCAAAGTTTGTCTCTAGATGCCTTACATGGAAGAAAGTGAAGGCTGGGTACCTAGTTCCAATAGGTTTAGCTCAACCCCTTGAAGTAAAAAAGTGGAAGTGGGATGGGATAACCATGTATTTCCTCAAAAATTTATTGAATCATGACCAATTTTCACCGATTGACCATTCAATGGTATGGTGCTTTGCTAATGTGTATAATAGCACTTGGGTCGAATCCTCGGTGATGATACCTTTTTAATAGTCGATTGTTTTTGTTTTTTATTTTGAAGGGGGGGGGGGGGGTTCTTTACAGAGCTTAAAGAAATTGATTGGTGGATTATTTTTGATTTAATAATTTGATAAATATTGGGGTGAGTTCATTTTTGGGGATTTAATCTTATGATATCCTTGTTCCTTTCTTTCTTTTTCATTAAATTAACACCAACTTCACAAGATGATTTTGATCAGAATTACAAAGTGTTAAAAATTTAATCCAAGACATAAATTAACTAGGGTTATAATATCAATAAAAAATTGTTTATGATAGTGTATTTATTGTTCCAATAATCCATGTAATCCACACATTAAACAAAACATGTCATTAATCCATGACATTTTAAGTTCAACATACACAATGTTAACCAATAAAATATTCATCGAGCAAGAGCTTTCAATCACTTAACATCCCCAAATTATGAATCATCCCAATGTTAGATTTACTAATCAATTAATATATATATTAATATGGTTTATGATGTTTAGTTTTACGATTTAAAAAGATAATAAAAATAATGGAATAAGATAAGAGTAGTGCACCGAACACACAGACAGAACGTGAAGATAATTAAAAAAGAACTTTCGATTGAATGAGAAATCAAAAGAAGGGAGTTATTTTTAACCTTATTTAAACAATTTTAAGAAAATTAATATTAAAAAATAAAGGTTATATTATAATAGGAGATAATTATAATGAAACATTCATTAAAACAAAATTACAAACACAAGCACTTACAGGATTAAAAACTAAGAAAAATGAAAAAGTAAATCAAAAGAAGAACGGAGGAATGGTATCTCAAGTAGAAACATGAGTATGGAAGACCCTCCCAAGAAATTGGAATATCATTACTCATGAAAAATATCCTCCTTTTATTTGAAATTACAAGCCTTTGTAAAGAGAAGAGTGGGATGTATTTATAACCCAAGGTGATAGACAGTTTTCTTTCCAAATATATCACTCAAATTGGTTATTCAATTAGATAATTATGATAGCCAAATCTGGAGAAATATTCTTCTTAAAAGTTGTTTACTTGAATGTTTTCAGTATACGCTCAAAATTCAGAGGCCATTGGTCATATATAGGGAATGTTATGGAGGTTTTAATAAAAAAATTTAATCTATCCATTTCTATCCAGGTTTTTTCAATATCCAAAATTTGAATAGGGTTTTAAATAGGAAGATGCCATCAGATACAAATAATTTATTCTAAAAATTAGGCCACATATATATTTCATTTAACACTAAAACATATCAGATCCATTTTATTTCTATATTAGGAGAAAATTATAGGATTAATTTCTGATTTTAATTTCCGAAGAGAATGGTGGGCTGGAATTAAAAGCATCATTTGGGACCCTTTTTGGCGGATTTGGGCCTTAAATTTTATATCCATGATTATTTTGGATATTCAATAATATATTTAAGAGTTTCATCTAATTTTGGATTCTGGATTGAGCCCAAGAATTGTATCATCATGGCCAATCAAGTTTCTTCACAGATTCTTTGGGCTATCTTGTGTGGACCATATGACCCTTCAAATGGAAGAATTGGCCAAAACTCCAATTTAATGATTTTTAAGAAATTGAATAAGGAAACCTAAAAAAATAATCATAAAATTTAGATAATTAGTGTGAGACTTATAAATAAAATATTAAACTGAATCGATTGGATTAATTCAAATAATGCTCAAAATTTATATTTAGTATCAAAATATGGGTATTTCAATCCAATTATGAAATTTTACTTGAAATTTACTAAAGGGAGTAGAAAAAAGTTATTAATAAATGAATAACATAAAACCACCCACACTTAAGCTTGTTCATGTCCTCAGGTACAATAAATATAAAAATATAACTAAATATTTTTCACTCACAAAAAAATATTGAAATTTTATTTTCACCAATTAGGGGGGATAAAATAGTTGAATAATACATAATTAATTCCACCAAAAATTGTTACATAAATAATGTTTAAAAAACAATTCATTTTCATGAAAAAAATTAGAAATGGAAAATGAAGGCGCTCAAAACTTACTCCTTTTAAGATGATAAAAATTTAGTTCTGGAGGTTCAATCATTCACCAAAAATTGAAAATCTTAGAGTTTGAAAGATCACTTAGTTTACATTCTCTATCCTAATGTTCAAAAGAATCAAGAGGTCCTTTTTAGGGGATTTTAGTGGCTATGGGATGGTAGGAATATAGTGTCCAAAAGAGTGTAAAAGAGGGTTAAAACACCAACATGGGTAAAACAATGCATATTTTTTTTTGTGAAATAAAAAATGTAAGGAAATAGAAATAAATATTTACAAGTTAAATATTGTGTTAATCAAGACAAAAATGTGGAATAAAATTTTATGTTGATGAAAATAAGAAATATAAAAAAACAAAAATTCTCCCAATGAAATAAGTTTTCTTTTTTTCTTTTTTCATTGCATTTTTTTTCATAAGTTGAACATGAAAAAATCTCACAGTCATATAACAACCCATTTTTCATATCCCCATAACACTAATTGTAAAAGTTATTACATGATCAAAGGTTAAGGAAAAGTGATTTTTGACCTGCTCAAGAAACAAACCATTCTTTTTTTTATTTTTTTCATATAATTTTTGAACACTTTTCAATAAAATTTTTAAAAGATCTCATAAACATATATACATTCCCAAAATTAACCAAATGAAAACCTATACCCACACTAAAATGGATGCTTTATTTTAAGCATATGAAAACATTTTGAAAATCAAGAAAAGGATTCCCAAAATGAAATCCATCCCCCCCACACTTAAATTTCAATAAATTATGAAATGAAAATACATGTAGATATTGGGTGAGATAAGGTATTGGTCTTGTAATGTGGATATAAAAAAAGGTTTTCACAGGATCTAAGGGGATTTCAAAAGTAGGATCAATGTAAGGGTAAAGGGAGACTATTTGGCTATTGTGGTTCTCATGTGGTTTAGAAAATGCCTCTATCATATTAATATACCCTAAATTAGGAAATTATGCTTGAAGGTACAAAAAATCAAGACTGATAATTTGGGGTTAGAAACATAAATTTTGAAAAGATGGACTTAAGTGGCCTTAGAATGAAAGATAAAGTTGTTCCTCACAGTTTGGAGAAGAATCATTTTCTAAATTAAAAATTGACCATTCAAAATTTATTAGTCCTGACATAAAATTCATTATCCAAATTTTTAATTAAAATATAAAATTTTTGATATTCAAACAAGTCATTGGACTCCCCAAAAATCTTGAAAAAAAATCTGAAAATATTAATAGTGAGTAATTATAACCCTTTTTATTTTTTTTGTTTTTTAGTGCTTTTTTAGTTTTTTTATAATACACACTCAAACAAAAGATAAAGAGAAAAAGAAAAAATTTGATGAAGAAAGTGGTAAAAAAATTAAAGAGAGAGGAAGAATAATAAATAGGGAGAGAGAGAGAGAGAGAGTTAAAGGGAAATATGTGCCCCCAGTTTTGATTTGTTGGGTCTCTATCTCCATCCAGTGGTGGGTCAGTGGATATTGATGTGCCTATTTTGGGATGTGTCCTCTCTAGTAATGCATTGGAAAATTCCATTTACCTTAAAAAGAAAAATCACTATTCATTTAATGAAAAACTAAAAAGAAATTAAAATTTCATAAAAGTAAAAGAAAACCTGGGTTACCTCCCAAGAAGTACTTAATTTATTTCTCTATAGCTGAATAATTTTAGTGGACTACCCATAGTCCGATGGTGGCCACTATTTTTTCTCAACTCTATTGTTCTTTCGGAAAAAATCCTCTTTTGGGAGGCATGATTTTTCATTGGATAATGTATTATCTTACTTGATGTTGTGCTTTCCATTCAATGGGGGTGGAAATATAATCTGGGTATCCTTCCTTTTTTCCTTCAACTTTAGGAATGATGCTATCCACAAAGTTCTAGTTTTCTATGCTTAGAAATTCAAGAAGATGTTTCAATTCTGATGGTTTATTTATGTGTGTTTCAAACAAAATGAAATGATAGTATGAGATCCCAGTTGTTTTTAATTCATTTTTTCATCTCATTCCAATTTTGAGTAATGCGGATCAAAGGGGACATGAGATTGAATATATTTTTCTAGATCATTAATATCAATGTTGTCCACCAAAGAATGGTCAATTTCAACCTCACCAGTGATCACATTATTAATTAGGGAACAAATATCATAAACATCAGTACCATTGAGACAAGATAAGCACATTGGTTTAGGGTTCAACTCATATATAACAGAATTTTCCGAATCATGGATAGAATATGTTAAATATTGGATAATCTTATCTGAATTAAAAAATAAGCATGCTAGTTTATTTTTCTCATTACCATCCAAGTTGGTGAAGTGGATATTAGAGGTGATATGGGATTCCAAATAGTTTTCAAGATCCTTTAGAATGATTGTGTTTACACGTGAAATGTCAACATCAAATTTTTCATTTATGAATTGGTTAATGAGGATGAAAAATTCAAAATCTTCTTTATAATTAGAACATAAAGAACATGATGGATCGAAGCTCAAAACAATCTCAGAGAGACTTTCAAAATCATGGATAGATAATACAAAGTGATTCTCTGATGGGTATTGCATGGAATAAAAAATATTGAACTTGACTAGTTGGTCACTAAATTCCATGGATACGATGCCAGCATGAACATAAATTTTGGTTCTAGATTTCATGAGGAAAGGTCTTATTATAATAATAGGATATTGAGATTAAGTAATATCACCATTAATTTCAAGGACATAGAAATCAACTGGTAAGATAAAATCATTGAATCAAACAATGACATCCTTAATTATTCCCTTAGGAATCCCAGTGCTTTGATTGAATAACTGGATGATAACACCCATTGTGTGAAAGGGACCTAGACCAAGGATAGAGAAGATGGATTTAGGCATGAAATTTATTGAGGATCCTAGGTCTATGAGTGAATCATAAAAGTTTGAACTTCCTATTTTTCATTGAACTGTAAAGGTCCCAATATCTTTTCAGTTAATGGGCATGTACTCTTGGGTCGAAACATTTTCAAAGGTCCTAAGTTTCCTCTTATGGGTGCATAACTCCTTAATAATCTTGGAATACTTTGGAATTTTTTTGATGGAATCTAATAGGTGAATGTTCAATCCAACATGTCTAAACATGTTTAGAATTTTAGGATCGGGTTCAAAGGATTTCCTTGGCTTAGAAATGGATTGAGGAAAATGAATTTAGTTCCTTATAATAATTAAAGGAGGTAAGGGAGTGTCTTCACATTCCATTCATAGTTTATTTTTCTTTTTATTTTACAAATAAATATTTAAATGGGACTTATAGGACTAATCATAAGGCATATAAATTTTCATTCAAGATATAAGTTAAATTTCACTTACATCCCTTGGGGTTGGTTAATGGTTGAGATAGGAGTCAGGAAGAATTTGGTTGTTGCTACTGGATTAGGTGGGATGTAAGTTGTCCAATTTGAGTTTCAATATTTTTGAGGCTATAATGGGTGAAGGAGTAAAGATCTTCCATAGAACTTTCCCAAGGTTTCTTAATAGAAGGGGCATGTCCCGTATTGGGATTTCCTTGATTTGGGTTTTTGGGAAAGTGCTGGTATTGAGATGGGAATTAGGAAGGATAATTAGGATAGTTGAATCCAAGAGGAGAAATAAGGGGATTGATCCTTTGAGGTTGAAGAACAAAAGGATAAGGTTTTTGGAAGTAACCACCACCTTGACCATATTGGAATTGGTTTGCATTTTTAGGAGGTAACTGAGGGGTATAAGAAATGAGATTAACATACCTCAAGAATGGGTTAAATTTAAAAGGGAAGGGCTTGAAGTGGGGTTGGTTGGAATTTCTAATGAACTGACATGATTTTTTAGGGTTGGTGTTCCTCTGAACATATGCTATAGTGAGCTCTATTGGTCTATATTAATCAGATGGATCCTATTGATGTTGTGGACATGTGTCAGTTGGATGAGATGGCGAGTTACAAATTACATAGTTTTTGAAAGTTCTAGGGAACATCAATTGTGGAGAGGATGAGATTGGGACTTTGGAAACCACCGCTAGTTGTCTCACAAGACCTATAAATTCACTCATCCACTCGGTCATATTGTTGGGCTCTATGGATTGATTCTATTGGACTTGTTTGACATGATCATGTGATCAAGTATGAAATTTTTGCGTGTTTACAGCCATGTTGCTTATGAGAACTCATGTATATGCATTAGTTTATTCAACAAGAGCATAGCCACTTGCGGCATAAATGAGTATTCTCCCCATATCCAATAACCTCTCATAGAATTATTGCATCAAGGGTTGGTCCGAGATTTAATAGTATTGGAAAGTTACCATAATATTTTTGAACCTCTACCAATACTCATGGAGTGATTCATTAGGGGAATTAATGGATACTAGTAATTTCATTCTGGATAGAAGTAGTACGAGAAGAAGTATTTAATTTCTCTAAAAATATTTTATTCATGTCATTCTATGTGGTTATGGTACCAAGAGGGAGATAGTAGATCCATGAATTTGTGGAGTTATCTAGGGATAAAGGGAATTTTTAGAGTTTGATTTGTTCTTTAGAAACCCCTTTAGGCTTCATGATAGAGCACACCACTCGGAACTCTTTGAGGTGAAGATGAGGATCCTCACTGACTAGCCTATGGAAATGAGGCAGAGGATGAATCAAACCTGATTTGAGTTCAAAATCAGCCTCAATATCTGGATATTGAATACCAAGAGGTTGGTAATTCATATCTGGGGAAAAGAGTTCTTTATGGGTTTATTCCCTAGGATTGGCTATATTTAGTTCAATTGGATGTGAAATGAATGGTTCTGAAGTGATTTGATTATCCCTAATGATCCACCTAATTCAGTTAAGGGTTTTCTCAACTTTCGGGTCAAACAAATCCTATGGATTGTTTGGGAGGCTATGGGGAATTCAGGGATGATTGGAAAGGATGAGGAAGTCTGGTTTTTCTTTGAGTTTTTTTTTCATTATTTTTTTTACTTTATTTTTTTTTTGTTTTACAAAAAATAGAAAACTAAAAACTACTTAATGCACCATCCCTAACAACAAACCCATTTGAATCAGGACTGATTGTCACCTATTGATCATTCAAAGGTACGGTGCTCTGCTAATGTGTATAACGACACTCAGGTCGAATCCTCGATGATGGTACTTTTTTAATAGTCGACTATTTTTGTTTTTTATTTTTAAGGGGGAGGGTTATTTGTAGAGATTAAATAAATTTATTGGTGGATGATGTTTTATTTAATAATTTGATAAATATTATATTGATTTCAGTATTTTTGATTTTAAGATTATGATATCCTTGAGCCTTGCTTTATATTGCATTAAATTAACAGGCACTTCACAAGATGATTTTGATTCGAATCTCTAAGTGTAAAGGCTTTAATCCAAGACTTAAATTAACTAGGGTTATAATATAAATAAAAAATTGTTTATTTTATTGTATTTATGGTTTCAATAATCCATTGAATCCACACGTTAAACAAAAAAAATCATTAATCCATGACATTTTAAGTTCAACATACACAATGTTAACCTAAAGAATATTCATCAAGAAAGAGCACCCAATCACTTAAAATCCCAAAATTATGACTCACCCCAATATTATATTACCCATTCATTGAGATGAATATTAATCTTGTTTATCATTTTTAGTTTGATGAGTTAAAAATAGAAAAAAAGGATGTAAAAATATAAGATTAGTGTATCGAACACACACATGAATCATGAAGAGAATTAAAAACAGACTTTTGATTGAATAAGAAAAAAAGGGAGGGTTTTTTATCTTTATTTAAAAAAATTTAAGAAAATTAATATTAAAAAATATAGGGTGGATTATAATAAGATATACTGAAAATTAAACATGCATTAAAATAGAATTATAAACACAAACACTTATGAGATTACAAACAAAGAAAAATACAAAATTAAATCAAAAAAAGCATGGAGGAATGGTAACTAAAGTAGAAACTTGAGTATAGAAGATCCTACCAAGCCTTTGGAAGAGCCTTTTTTCGTTCCAAACTATCCTCATTTTCTCTAAAATTACAACCCTTTGAAAGGTGAAGAGAGGGATGTATTTATAGCACAAGGTGGTGAACTATTTTCTTTCCAAATATTTCCCCCACTTGGATTTCCAATTTGGTAATTCAGAAAGCATAATCTAGAGAAATATTATTACTAAATGTTTTATATATTAATGTTTAAAGTATACACTCAAAATTTGGAGGCCATTGGACTTAAGGAGCCAAAGTTATGGAGGTTTGAATAAACAATTTTAATCTGTCTATTTCTATATAGGCTTTTTAGAAGTTTAAAATGTGAATGAGTTTTTGAATAGGAATATTCCATAAAATATGAAAAATTTATTAAAAAAATTTGGCCACCTATATCATTTATTTCACATAGAAAAATATCAGCTCCATTTTATGTTTATATCTGGAGAAAAGTCAAGGATTGTTTTCTGATTTTAATTTCAAGACAGAATAGTGGGATAGACTTCAAAGCCTCATTTGGGAACCGTTTGGGTGGATTTGGGGCTTAAAATTTTTATAACTGATTATTTTGAATTTTAAAGAATATATTCAAGAGTTTCATCAAATTTGGGATTCTGGATTGAGCCCCAAAATTGTATCATCATGGATGGTCTAGTTTTTTCATAATTTTTTTGGGCCTTCTTTCGTGGACTATATAACCCTTTAAATGATCGAATTGGCCCAAAATACATTTTATTGATTTGTGGTAATTTTAATAAGGAAACCTAAAAAACAAGATTCATAAAATTTGGATAAGTATGGTGAGATTTAGAATTAAAATAGTAACTTGAATCGATTGGATTAATTTGAATAATGCTCAAAATTATATATAGTATTACAACATAGATATTTCACACAAATTATGCACTTTTACTTGAAAATTACTAAAGGGAGTAGAAACAAAGTTATAAATAAATGAATAAAATAAAATAATCCATAGTTAGGATTGTTCATTTCCTCATATACAACAAATATAAAAACATAACTAATTCATTTTCACTCACTAAAAAATATTAAGATTTTGTTTTCACCAATCAAGGGGGTATAGAATAGTTCACTCATCCATAATGAATTACACAAAAAATGATATATAAATAATGTCCCAAAAACAATTCATTTTTCATGCACAAAATTATAAATGTAAAATGTAGGAACTCAGAACCTACTCCTCTCAAGATGATAATAATTTATTTCTGGAGGTTCACTCATTCACTAACTAATATTGAAAATATTAGAGTTTGAAAGATATCATAGCTTCCATTCCCTATCCTAATGTTCACAAGAATCAATATGTCTTTTTAGGAGTTTTTCAGTGGCTATGGGATGGTAGGAATATAGTGTCCAAAGGAGTGGAAAAGAGGGTAAAAGACCAACATGGGTAAAACAATGCACATTTTTTTTAAATGAAACGTGGAAGGAGATGTAATCACATATTTATAAGGGAATTATTATGTGAATCAATACAAAAAAGAGGAAGAAAATTTTATGTGGATGAAAATATGAAATATTTAAAAAAAAACTTCTCCCAATGATATAAGTGTTTTTTTCATTTTTTTCGATAGTTGAACTTAAAATAGATCTCACAATCATATCCCAACCCATGAATTATATCCTAATGAAACTAATTTTAATAGTTATAACAAGATAAAAGGTTAAGTAAGAGTGATTTTTTACCCGCTCAAGACACAACAAGTCATTTATTTCATATATATTTGTTAAAAACTTTTCAATAAAATTTTTACAAGATGTCATGAACATATATATTCTCAAAATTCATCGATTTAAAACCTCTCCCCGACATTAAAATGGATGATTTCACTCAATAATATGATAACATGATAAAAATATAGAAAGTGATACCCAAAATGAAATCCATTTCTGCCACACTTAAATTTCAATAAATTATGAAATGAAAATCCCTGTAGATTTTGGGTGAGATAAGGTATTGGTCTTGTAATGTGGCTATAAAAAAGGTTTTCATTGGCTTGAAGGGGATTTCAAAAGGAGGATAAATGTAATGGTAAGGGGAGGCTATTTGTATATTGTGATTCTTATGTGGTTCAAAAAATTCCTCTATTATATTAAGGTACACTAAAGTTGGAAATTATGTTTGAAGGTCCAAAAATTCAAGAATCACAATCTGGGGTGAGAAACACACATTTTAAAAACATGGACATAGGTGTCCTTAGAAAGAAATATATAGTTGTTCCTCACTGGTTAGGGAAGAAACATTTTAAATAAAAAATTAACCATTCAAAATTTATTGGTGGTGACACAAAATTATTTATCTAAATTTTAAATGAAAATACAAAGTTTTTGAGATGAAAAAAGTCATTATAATATCCAAAAATGTTGGAAAAAATCAGAAAATTTTAATGGTGAGTAATTATGACCCTTATTTGTTCTTTTTTTTTTGTTTTTTTGTTTTTTTAGTTTTTTTTAAAATATACACTCACACAAAAAGAGAAAGTTATAAAATAAATGGTTTGATGAATAATGTGGTAAAAAAATGAAAGAGATAGGTAGAAGAATAATTAGGGAGTGATAGAGAGAGAGTTAAATGGAAATATGTGGCCCCTTGTCTTGATTTAGTGGGTCATCATCTCCATCTAGTGGTGGGTTAGTGGAAGTTGATGTGACTCCTATGGGATGTGTCCTCTATGGCGATGCTTTGGAAAATTTCAATTATCTAAAAATGAAAAATCATTATTCATATAATGAAAAAATAAAAATAAATTAAAATTTCATAAAAGTAAAAAAGAAAACTTGGGTTGCCTCCCAAGAAGTGATACATTTATTTTTCCATAACTAGAAAATTGTAGTGGACTACTCATAGTCCAATGGTGGTCACCATTTTTTCTCAACTCTAGTGTGGTTCCATAATAAATCCTTCTTTGGGAGGCTCAATTGTTCATTGGATAATGTATTCCCTTCCTTGATGTTGCGGTTGCAATACAATGGGGGTGGAAAGAGAATGTGGGTATCCTCCCTTTGGATTTCAACTTTAGGAATGATGCTATCCACAAAGTGTTGGTTTTCTATTCTTGGAAATTCAGGAAGATATTTCAATTCTGACGGTTCATTTATTTGTGGTTCATAAAATATTAAATCAAAGTATGAGATCCTATTTGTTTCTAATTTAGGTTTTTTATTGCATTCTAATGTGGAGTAATGAGGATCAAAGGGGAGATGATATTGAATAGATTTTTACAGATAATAAATTTCAATGTTTTTTGAAAAAGAATGGTCAATTTCAACCTCATCGGTGATCACTTTATTAATTAAGGAAAAAATATCACAAAAATCCCTGCCATCGGGACTAGGTAAACACATTGGTTCTGGGTTCACGTCACATATAATAGAATATTCAGAATTAATGATGGGAAATGGTGAATGTTGGATAATCTAATATGAATTAATAATTAATAATGAAAGTTAATTTTCCTAATTTCCATCCAAGTTAGTGTGGTGGATATCAAAGATGATATAGGATTCCAAAGTGTTTTCAATATCCTTTAGATCGATGGAGTTTACATGCGAAATGTTAATATCAACTAATCCATTTATGACTTTGTTAATTAGGAAAAAAAATTCACAATCTTCTTTATCATTAGAACATGAAGAACATGATGGGACGAGGCTTAAAACACACTTATAGAGACTTTTAGAAGCATGGATATAGACTAAAGAGTGATTATCTTATGGGCATCGTATGGTTTAAAAAATAATGAACTTGACCAATCGGTCACAAAATTCCATGGATAAGATGCTAGCATAGACATCAATTTGGGTTCTTGATGTCATGAGGAAAGGAATTCCTAGAATCAGAGAATATTGACAAGATCTTGTATCACCTTCCATATCAAGTACATAGAAATTGGCTAGGAATATAAGATCATTTAATCAAATAAGGAAATCCTCAATTATTCCCTCAGAACTGGAAGTGCTTTGATTGGATAACTGGATGATAACACCTGTTGGGTGCAAGGGACCTAGACCAAGGATGGAGAATATGGATTTGAGAGTGACATTTATCTAGAATCCTAGGTCTATGAGTGCATCATCAATGTTTGAACTTACTATTTATCATGGAACTATAAAGGTCCTAGGATCTTTGTATTTCATGGTTATGGACTCTTGGGTTGAATTTTTTTCTAAAAGTCCTATGTTGCCTCTTATGGGTGCATAAATCCTTTAGAAACTTGAAATACTTAGGAATTTTCTTGATTAAATATAATATGGGAATGTTCACTTCAACACATTTAAACATGTCAATAATTTTAGGATCAGTTTCAAAGGATTTTATTGGATTAGAAATGGATTGAGGAAAATGAATTGAGTTCCTTAGAGGAATGAAGTAGGTGAGGGACTGGCTTCAGGTTCTTTTTCTGGTTTCTTTTTCTTTTCATTTTCTAGATTAACATTTAAAGGGGAGTTAGAGGACTCATCATGAGGCATAGAAATTTTCATTCATGATTTAAGTTTAATTGAACTTACATTACTCTTGGGGTTGGGTAATGGTTGGGCTCAGAGTTGGGAAGAATTTGGCTATTGATTCTAGATTAAGTTGGATGCAAGTTGACCAATTTGGGTTTCAATATTTTTGAGGCTAGAAATGGTGAAGGAGGAAAGATATTCTATAGAACTTTCCCAAGGTTTCTTAGAATAAGAGGCATGCCCCATATTGGGATTTACTTGATTTGGGTTTTTTGGAAAGTTCTTGTATTAGGTTGGGAAAGATCATTACGATAGTGGAATCCAGTAGAATAAAGAGAGGGATTGATTCTTTGAGGTTGAGGAACAAAAGGATAAGGTTTTTGGAAGTTACCAACACATTTACCATATTGTAATTGGTTTGGATTTTGAGGAGGGAACTAAGGGGTATGAGAAATGGTATTACCACACCTCAAGCCTTGGTTAAAGGTAGAAGAGAATGGCTAAAAGTGCGGTTGGTTGAAGTTTCTAATGAACCAACGTGATTGTTGAGGGTTGGTGTTCCTATGAGAATATAATAAATTGAGATACATTGGTCTGGATGAATCAGATATATAATCTTTAAGTTGTGGACATTTTTCAATTAGATGAGATCATGAGCTATAGATTCCATAGTTTTTCATAAGTCTAGGGAATATAGATTGTGGAGAAGATGAGATTGGGGCTTTGGAAGCCACCATTAGTTGTATCACAAGACCTGTCAGTTCACTCATTCACTCAGTCACATTTTTGGTCTCTATGGATTGATTATCTTATAATTTCATGACTTGATCATGTGATCGAGTATGGAATTGTTATATGTTTTCAACCATGTTGCTTATGGGATCTCGTGAAGCTGCATGAGTTTTTTCAATAAGATCACCGCCACTTGATACATCAATGAGTGTTATCTCCATAGCCAATAACCCCTCAGAGAAGCATTGGATCAAGATTTTGTCATAGATTTTATGGTGTGGAAAAGTTTACATAGGCTTTGTGAACCTCTACCAATACTCATGGAGTGATTCATTAGGGAGTTGATGGATACCACAAATTTTCTTTCAGATAAAAGTAGTAAGAGAATAAGAAAATAATTTCTCTAAGAACAGTCACTTCATGTTAATCCATGTGGTTATATAACTAGGAGGGAGGTAGTAGAGCTGTGACTTGGAAGAGTCTTTTAGGGAGAAAGGGAATTTCCATAGTTTGATTTGTTCTTTAGAAACCCCTTGAGACTTCATGGTAGAGAACACCACTTGGAACTCTTTGAGGTGAAGATGAGGATCCTCATCGGATATCTCATAGAAATGATGTAGAAGACGAATCAAACCTGATTTTATTTCTAAATAATCCTCAATATTTAGATATTGAATACCAAGAGGTTGATAAGTCATATCATGGGCAATGAGTTCTTTAAGGGTTTGTTCCCTAGGATTGGTCATATCTAGTTCAATTGGATGCGCAATGAATGGTTCTGAAGTGATGTGATTATCCCTAATGGTATTCCTAAGTCGGTGAAGGGTTCACTTTATTTCTGGGTCAAACAAGTCCAATGGATTTTTTGGGAGGCTATGAGGTATTCATGGATGTTTGGAAAGGATGAGAAAGGCATGTTTTCTTTGTGTTATTTTTTTAGTTTTTTTTGGTTTAATTTTTTATTTTTTTTAAAAAAAACTCAAAAACTACCAACTACTTAATAAACCATCCCATAAAGGGTTCCATTTAAAATACATATGATTATCGCCTATTGATCCTTCAAAGGTCTGGTGCTCTGCTAATGTGTATAGTGGAACTCAGGCTGAATCCTCAACGATGGTACTTTTTTAATAGTTGATTTTTTCTTATATTTTGAAAAGTGGGGGTTATTTGTTCAGATTAAGTAAATTTATTGGTTTATTATATTTGATTTAATAATTTGATAAATATTTGGGTGATTTCATTACTGGTGATTTAATCTTATGATATCCTTGAGACTTGCTTTATATTTCATTAAATTAACACCCACTTCACAGGATGATTTTGATTGGAATTACAAAGTGTTAAGGCTTTAATCCATGCCTTAAATTAACTAGGGATATAATATAAATCAAAACATGCTTATGGTAGTGTGTTTATGGATACAATAATCCATGTAATCTACACATTAAACAAAACATGTCATTAATCCATAACATTTTAAGTTCAACATACACAATGTTAACCTAAAGAATATTCATCGAGCAAGAGCTCTCAATCACTTAACATCCCTAATTTATGACTCAACCCAATGTTATATTTACTCATCCATTGGGATAGATATTAATATGGTTTATTATTTATATTTTTAAGAGTTAAAAATAGAAGAAAAACAACCAGACAAGATAAGATTAGTGCACCAAACATACACACAAAACATGAAGAGAATTAAAAAGGGACTTTCGATTGAATGATAAATGAAAAGAAGGGAGTGATTTTTAACTTGATTTAATTTTTTTTAAGAAAATTAATATTAGAAAACATAGTTTGGATGATAATAATAGATAATTATAATGAAACATTCATTAAAATATAATTACAAACACAAACACTTGAAATATTACAAATGAAGAAAAAAGAAAAGGTAAATCAAAAGAAGCATGGAGGAATGGTATATAAAGTTGAAACTTGAGTATGTAAGATCCTCCCAAACCTTTGGAAGATCCTTGGTCATGCCAAAATATCCTCCTTTTCTCTAAAATACCAACCCTTTTTAAGGAGAATAGAGGGGTGTATTTATAGACCAAGGTGGTTGACTATTTGCTTTCCAAATATTCCCCTCCACTTGGATCGCCAATTTGATAATTCAGATATCCAAATATAGAAAAATCTTCTTATTAAAAGATTTATATATTAATGTTTATAGTATACCCTCAAATTATTTTTTCCATTTGACTTAATTATCCAAAGTTATGGCAGTTTGAATAAACAATTTTAATCTATCCATTTCTATCCAGGATTTTTCGAAGTCCAAAATTTGAATGGCTTTTTAAATTAGAACATTCCATTAAATCTGAACCATTTATTATAAAAATTATGCCTCCTATATCTTGGATTTTACACTATAAAATCTCATCTCCATTTGATGCCTATATCAGAAGAAATATCAAGGATTGTGTGATGATTTTAATTTCTGAACAGAATTGTGTACCGGATTTCAAAAATAATTTGTACCCCTTTTTGGTAGAGTTGAGACTTAAATTTTTTATCCATGATTCTTTTGTATATTAAAGAATAAATTCAGGAGTTTCATAAAATTTTGGATTTTGGAATGATCACAGAAATTATTACATCATGGATGGTCCAGTTTCTTGTCAGATTCTTTGGGCCTTCTTGTGTAGACCATATGTCCTTTCAAATGGTCAAATTGGACTAAACTCTAGTTTAATGATTTGTTGGAAATTTAATAATAAACCCTAAAAAAAATAATCATACAATTTTGACTATTAATGATATATTTATAATTAAAATAGAAAACTAAATCGATTAGATTAATTCAAATAATGCTAAAAAATTATATTTAGTATTAAAACATGGGTATTTCACCACAATTATGCACTTTTACATGAAAATTACTAAAGGGAGTAGAAAAACATTTATGACTAAATGAATAAAATCAGTTACCACATACATATAGGGGACATTATTCTATCTAGGTGATCATAGACTGACTCACCAAGTCATCCCACTTCCAAGCTATTCAGGATAAGAGTTCAATAGAGTTCTTAGGATGCCTCTATGTACATGAGATAGTTCAACTCCATGGTGTTACACTGATGATTGTTTCTATGACATCACAAACCAAGATTCCACTCAAAGGTTCCCCAAACCCAGTTGACCACATGGCCTCAAACGCACTTCATCAAACTATAGAGGTTTCCGACTAGTAGTGAGACCCTAGGGTGTGTCCATGGGAAGACTATGCCCTCATTAATAGATTTTAGTAGAGTGGGTAAATAATATAATAGGTAAATAGTGGAAGAAATATAAAATAAATAGATGGAACAGTAGAATCATACATGAACAATAAACAACTGAACAACTAATAATCATTTACAAAATTTGATGATACATTTCATGTCTCTACAAAGGTGGAAAACACAGATACAAAGAAGCAGACATAACTTTCTATACCAAAAGTAGAAAAAAACCAAAAAATAACACCCCAAGCTCCAACTTGGTTATCTTATACCAAGATTCATCCTAATTCAAGCAAGAAATCAAGTGTCTGAAGCAATACACTTACCTTTTTCAACACCTACATATATTTAATCTTCTCAAGTACTAATGAATCCTGGATAGAGTGTGAGATAAATCACAATAGGCCACCACCAATGGCTTCTATAACATCCATTCCATGTAACATAAACCGAAAAGTGTGCAGGCATGCATATATAAAAGTAAATTATTAGAGTAATTTTAATACCTAAGTACCTAATTCAGCCTCATCTAGTGTCTAAACATGTAACCAATTCATTAATTAATTATATTATAGTTTATATATTTATGTCATGTGAGGTATAACCAGCATTGACATGATAATAATAACAATGGATCCAAGATGTTACAAGGAATCCATGATGATAATAATAATGAAGAGGTTTCAGGGTAATAACCAAGGAAAACTAGATCTCAAGGGTCAAGCCAAGACAATTAATAATCGTATCTTGGATATAGGGGTAAGAGTGTAATCCAAGGGGCATCACCCAAGGCATTTCAAAATAATTATTCCTATAAAGTCCAAAGAATTCATCTAAGGTAAAATGAGATAAGAAATTACTAGGTGAAAGGGTGTATCCAAGGCGCCTCATTTCAATAGCCGTCATACTAGATCCAAGGACTGTATCCAAGGCATCCTATAATAATAATTGATTGATTATATGGTGTCATACCAAGAATCCACTAATAGAAAATGATCGTTATCCAAGGTGGGTATCAACCATGTAAACCTACATCCTTGAATCAGAATGACATCCATGAGTGCTCAATGAATTCCCTTGAGAATCCGAGGGGGGATCGAGTCTGACCACTTCCATAATAATGTCGAGGTCCATATATGATAGACACCTTATAATTGTTTCATTAATTAATTAAGGACATGTAATTAATCATTACATTTTATAAGGCAAGAGTTTTATTCCATTCCTTTCATACATGTGATAAGGAATCTCAAGGACATGAAACCATTTATTTAATTCATATAATTCATATTCATTTTATTAGGTTCACTCCACTACCTTCCATTATACATGGAAAGGGGTGCTACATATGTATAACCAATTCATTTAATTACACCCCATTAGGACAAGTCAAATACTTATTATACTTTCCAATTCAACCATTTAAATATCTAATTAGTCAAAGTCATATACATAGTATACTTTCCAATTTCATTTAAGATTGATTTATCAAGTTGATTCACTTACCTTAGGTAGGTTAAGTGACACTAACATATTCAAGGGATAATGTAAAATCAATTAAATACCCATTTAATTAAGGAAGGGATTACTATAATCTAGGTCATGCCAAATCACAACCAAACAGTGGCGCAAACTCACATAACAAACCTCAAAATACATAATTAAGGGAAACACCCTAAATGGGGTGGTCAATGGCGAAGAAGTAACCTCCAATGATGGATAATATATTAAAAAGGGCATTTGAATAGGGTTCTAATGACTATAAGAAATACACATGAATTAAAAAGGATGTGCCTGATGAAATCGGCACACACACACAATAATTTACAAAACAATGAATCTTGAGGGATGTGTTATAGAACACTTACCTTGTACCTGTATGACTCTCCTTGTCCAATATCAACCTTCAATTAAGCATGGATTGGAAGAGATCTAAAGAATGGTCCAACACCATAAAAAATAGGGCATATGAACCTCTATCTAAGAGTTTCATAGATAGAAATAAGAATGATATATGACTAAAAATGAACCAAGTACTTACCGACACAGATCCAAAAAGATGAACAGTGATTAGATCAGACTTTGGATGGGAAATTAGGATCAAAATATATCTTAGGATTGAAAAGGGCTAAAAGAGGGAGAGAACTCCACTGTTGTCCACTGAAAAAATAAGTAGGAAGATAGGTATGTTAAAACATAACATTTAAGGTAATTTTTATAAAATCACCCAAAAAATAGGCATCACACTATTGGACAAACCATGTTCCAATCATGATCCATCTGCTATAAAGAGTTTCATTTCACATGGTTAAGCTGCAAAATTAGATAAATGGTGTGACAACCATGAAAAACACATCTACAAATGTCTTTAGTTTTGTTCATGGGTGTGCATCCCCTGGTGCATGGTTAGGGAAAACTGTGCACCATACATCACCCCACTATCCATTACCGTACGGTTAGGATAGACCATGCGGCCTACCCCACAGAACATATACTAACCATTCATCCATCCTATTTCTCCCAAAAAGCTATGCTTCGGGATCTAAACCAGTTCTAAACACCCTCAAGACACTCGTGAACTCATTAGAAATCCATATTAGATAAAAAATAAATAATTATACAAAAATTAAAAGGATACATACTTGGGTGAAAACTAAGTTCTTATAGTCTTCCCCCTTCTAGGAACTCATCACTGAGTTCACCTTAAAAGGGAGGAGAAAAACATTCTAAGAACAAATATGGACACTGGGCAATACGCCTACCTCCCAATAACAAGTCTCATTCTATACATGACCGTGCTTCCAAATCACCCATAATAAATGGACAAACCGACCCCGAAGAGCCTTTGTGCTATGGTCAACGATGCATATAGGATTCTCCTAAAATGAAGCATCAAAATATAACTTAACTTCATTGAGAGAAAAAGTATGAGATAGGTCATCATGATAACAGAGAAGATATGAAATGATAAAGATGTTGTGCATGGCACAATACCTCTGAAGTTATAGGAACTGATAGGATACTGGCCCAAATCTATCCAGAATCTCAAATGAACCTACATGAAGAGCCGACAAGTCCCCTTACCTCTTTATCAATCAACATCCTAGCCTGGGTGATACTCATAGAAAAACATGATCTATTACCTCGAACTCCATAGGTCATCAAAATTGATCAACATAAGATTTATATCCAGATTAATCAGTATACATACACTTCCTGATTAGATGAACCTACTCTGAAGTCTCCTGCATGATATGAGGACCTAGTAGGGATTCCTCTCCTACCTCTAGCCAGTATAGTGGTGAACAACACAAATTACCATACATGACCTCAAAAGGATCCATCTGTGTTGTCACCTGAAATATATTGTTATAGGAAATCTTAAAGAGAGTGATATCATTCTCCCAAGAACTACAAAAATCAAGGACACATGCTCAGAGCATGTCTTATAAAACCTATATCATCCATTTCAACTATCCATCAGTTTGAGGGTGAAAGGATGTTCTCAAAAGCACCTGTGTACCCATAGTTTCTGCATACCCTACTAAAACTGTGATGCGAAGTGAGTGTCCCTATCAAAAAAAAATTGTACAAGAGACCCCAAATAGTTAGATTATCTCATAGACATACAATATTCCCATATCTTAAACTAATAAAGTCTCCTAGATAAGAAGGATGTGGGGTATTTTCATCAGTATGTCAATGAAAACCCATACCAAATCACTACCTCTAGGTGAAATTCCTAAAAAAATTAAAAAGTCTATGTAAAAATCTTCCAATTTCTATCTTGGGACTGGAAGTGACTTTAAAAAGCTTATAAATTACTGGTTCTCTACCTTCACATGCGTACAGGTGGAATTCCTAGTGATAAATTCTACTATATGATGTTTCATCCCAGTCCACCAATACTGGCATCACATATCTCGATACATGTTGGATATTCCTAGATTAATTTCCCACTGAGAAGCATGGGGATCTCATATCAACTCCTCTCTCATATCTATAGGAATGTATACATTCCCATGTTTATGTATAATTTCATCTATATCCACAAAATAATCTAGTGGAAGTTCATATCCTAAAATACTCACATACAGAACCAAGCTTTTAGGATTCAAAAATTGAATAGTCTTAACCTTATCAAGGAGGGAAGAGGTAACTATCAAGGTTGAGAGATAATACTACTCATGACTTTCCTAAAACTCCAGATTTATCTTATAAAATAGGGCCATCAATTTCCATTCATCACTGATAGCCTGTAAAACATATGATTGAGTTTTCTAACTTAGCACATCAGCTACAATGTTTCCTTTTCTAGGAATATAGGAAATCTACAAATTAAAGCATTGAAGGTATTAGACCCATATCCACTATTTGAGATTCAAGTCATGCTGTGTAAATATATATTTAAGGATATATTGGTCCGTATACACCATAAAGTGTTCACCCATCAGATAGTGTCTCCAACAACATAAGGAGTATACAAATACTACTAGCTTGAGGTTATGTGTAAGGTAATTTCTATACTGAGGACTCAAATGACCAGATTTGTAAATGATGAATCTTTCCTTCTACACCAGAACTGCTCCTGGGCCAATGCATAATGCATCACGAAACACTATATAGCCCCTTACAGGGTCTAGAAATATCAGAACATGTGTCAAGAAAAGTATTCATTTTAACTCATGAAAGGATTTATTTCACTCTTCTGACCACATGAACTTAACACCTTTATTTGTAAGACCATTAAGTGGAACAGAAAGGAATGAGTGGTCCTGTATTAAATGACTATAATATCCATCCATCCTCAAGAAACTCTATATATTAAACATGTTATAGGGATGATACCATGAAAACCCAACACTAACCTTCTCTAGGTCAATATAGACTCTTGATTCTATGATAATATGACCCAAGAGTTAAACTTTGACGATATAGAAGTGGAACTTTTCAAGTTTTTCATAAAGATTATTCTCTATCAGTGTACTCATAATGATATCAATATGCTTATCATGGTCGTTGTGAGTGTTAGAATACACTTATATGTTTTCCACAAATACTATAACAAAATAATACAGATAAGGATGGAATACCATATTCATCAAATCCATGAAAATGATGGGTGTGTTCATGAGATAAAATGACACAACAAGGTACTCATACAGACCATACCTACTATAGAAATTTATAAGAGGTATGTTTGATGGCTTGAATCACACCTGATGATTTCCTGATCTCAGCTAGATCTTAGAAAACAGCCCATCTTCTCAGAGATGATCAAATATATCATCTATTTGAGGCATTGGATACCAGTTCTTCACCAAAATATAGTTTAACCATCTATAATCCACACACAGATGAAGTTTCCCATCTTCCTTCGTAGAGAAAAGCATAGGAGAACCCCAATATGAAGTATTGGTCCATATAAAACATTTGGAATTTAAATCCTCCAACTATCGCTTGAGAACCTAGAGCTCTGTAGGTGCAATCCTGTATGAAGTAATGGATACTAGATCTAATCCTAGAACAATCCCAATCATAAAATTTACCTCTCTATAAGGAGGTAAGATAGAAAAATCATCAGGAAAGACATCCCTAAAATGATCTAATACCGAAGGGTATTGATATTGATGTAAACCCTGATCCTCCATGAAGATATTAGTAATATGGGTGGTCACTTCACCTATCCCATGATTCTATGGTCTACCTATGATATCATGCACATCCAAATCACCCTTATGTAGATAACTAATTCCCTCTAGTGATGTAAAGGATACCCTGCAATGATAGTAGTCTACAAAGGCATGATGCGAAACTAACCAATCCATCCTAATAATGACATCGAATCTCATTATCTTGAGAATAAAGAGGTACCATAAGAAAATAGTAATCACCTACCTCAAGGGGAAAATACCTACATTGTAATATTCCATTTGACAGTACTCCCAATGGTGTATCCAAGGTCATTACAACACAGTAATACTATATTTCTAGTTCAATAATCTCCATGATAGATAATGAGATGAAGGAGTGTGAAGAACATGTATCAAATTAAGTAGATACTATAGAGGAGGCTACTAGAATAGTAACTCATACTATAGATTCTCTAACACTCTGATCCTCAAGTATTGGATATAATTCATGAAACTAACCTAATACACAACCCTATGTAGTAGTTGGACTACCCCAATCATGACCACTCTGCCGGTGCTACTAATTATATGAAGTCTGGATATTGCGTCCATGACCTCCTTCTTGTCCAGTCCTTCCAGTGATACCCCAAATCCCCACCTAACACTATGTAAAAGAACCTACCTATAAAGGTGGAGTAGGTGAAGAACCTATTCCACTAAAATCTAATGGAAATGTCTGACATAATATCTGAAGGTGCCCCATATGGTTGAAAACTCATCCCTTCATAGGGACTCTATCACACAAAGGCTTCAAGTAACCCTATCTTCCACACTCCTAGAACACTATATATCTACTAGTTTGGTTACTATAAGTGTCACTTACCTATCATGAAACATCAAGAGATCACTTTCTGATACCGTATGAACTATTTTTCTGCTGAGGCACTGGACCTCTATGCCTAGTACTATCACCTTAAATCATGTTTCAATCAGTGATAAGGGTCTGGTTAACTATCTTAGAAAAGGTAGGTAGGTGAAAGACATTCACCAAAATATAGATGGTATACTGAATCCCATCCTCAAAGTATCTAGAAAGAGAAAGTTAATCACTGACTAGAAGTAGTGAAAAGTGCTGTAACTCAATAAAACACACCAAATAATCCATAAATGACATAGAAATCTACTCTAGATGCATGAAATATATGGATCATTATTCTCTCAACATCTGAGTAAAGAAGTAGTCATATAAATAAGTCTATAAATCATCCCATACCATGTCCTGATAGCGATCAGTCTGGGTAATCACATCCCACTAGTGCTTGGACGAATCATGAAACATGTAAGTATCAAGATTGACCCTCCTCTCTGGAGGCATCTCTAGATGATCAATGATATATAGGGTGGACTCTAGGAAAGGCTCAGTAGTCTGCAGATGTCCATTCTCTAAGAATGTAGGAGGATGTTTCTGATGAAACTCATGGTTCAGATCAGCCATCATAGGTGCAGGTCATGAAGCACCATTCATGGAATACATTAGTTGTTGAAAGATATCACAAAGCTAAGCATCAGTTCCCAAATAAGCTATAACAGTTGGTTCTTTAAGTGGAACTCCTAGTGGTAATATTGACATCTAAGGGTTTTCCATGCATAGAGCACGGTCATATCCAACCTTCAGGTGCATGACATGAGGATTTCATGGTGGAATTGGTGTACAAATTCCAAGAACATTCCTCACAACAAGATTTAAAGTATATAGATAGAAATAGTGAAAGCTGAATGAAAGGGAAGAGATCACTACACATGGTATACTACCCCAAATACCCACTTATAAGGCTAGGTCTTGGTAAGTTATCACGATTAAATTTCAATGGTTCCAGTAGATGAAGGGTCAATTATACATTTCCTCATCATTTAATGACAACCATTTTATTTTATAATTCAAGATTTTCGTTTTTAGGTAGAATTTTCTTATAAAATTATATCAAATTTTTATTAAAATGAGGTTTCAGTCCCAGTGAATTAGGGCCCATACACCTTATCACTAAAATTGACACCCATTTAATTCTAGTTAACTCTGCCTACATCTGGTCTTAAAAATTAATTAGGCATACACAATGTCTTGACTTGGTAAACTAGTCATTCCAACCCATGAGGGACCATAAACCTCATAAATTTAAATAGGAAATCACTCAATCATAGCTAATGAAAATCACAAGAATAATATGTAAACAAGACTCACTCAACAATAACAATCAATAAAGGAAAATGAATGAAGTGAAATGAACCTATATGGAATGAAAATATGCATGGAATGTGAATTATAGGTGCCTATGATGATGCATATAACAATGATCCTTACCCTCATTTCATCAGTACAAGGATGAATTAAATTTCTCAATTATAAAAATAATAATAACCATCACAAAACATGTGCATCATCCAATGGTGAAATGATATCAAATGTAATAAAAAAGTAGAACAATAATCATAATTTAGGAAACTCAAAATTTACCCTAAACATGGGTAAGCTAAAACCAAGCATGACTTATAACTAAGTTCCAATCATTCCTATTCTCCCATCTATTATCTCAAAATAGTAAACCAAGAAAAAAAACTCTGATACCAATTTGTGATGTCCCAGACCCGGATGCCACTCAAAGGTTCCCCAAGACCAGTTGGTCACATGGCCCCAAGTGCATCTCCCCAAATTCCAGAGGCTTCCAACTAGAAGAAATGGCCTAGGGTGTGTCTGTGGGGAGACTATTACCTCATTACTAGAGTGTATCATAACAGGTAAATAAGATAATTGGTAAATAGTGGAACCAATATAAAATAAATAGATGGCACAGTAGAATCAGACAAGAACAATAAATAACTGAATAACTGATAATCGTATACAAAAGTTTATGATACATGTCATGTATCTACAAATCTAGAGAACATTGATACAAAGAAGCTGGCATAACATGCTATACAAAAATTATCAAAAAGAAACCAAAAACTATCAAAGCATTTCAAGATCCATCTCGATCATCTTCTACCAAGATCCATCCCAATGCAAGCAATCAATCAAGTGTCTAAAGTGATACAATTCCATTTTTCAAAACCTACATACATGTAATCCTCCTAGGTACCAATGGAACCTAGATAGGGTGTGATATAAATCTTAGTAGGTCACCACCAATGGTGTCTATAACATTAATTCCATGTAATATAAACTAAAACAATGTGAAAGAAAGCATATATAAAAGTAAAGAAGTACAATAATGTAAATACCCAAGTACCTGCTTCATCCTTACCAAGTGTATGAACATGTAACCAATTCATCAATTAATTTTATTCCAGTTAATATATTTAAGTCACATGAGGTATAACTAGAACTTACATGATAATAATAATGAAGGATCCAATATGTAACAAGGAATACATGTTGATAATAATAATAAATATGTTCCAAGGCAATAACCAAGGAAACCTTGACCTCATGGTTCAAACCAAATCAGGTAATAACTGTATCCTAAATACTGGAGTAAGAGTGTAATCCAAGTGGAATATCCCAAGTCATTCCACAATAATGATTCTAACTGAGTCTAAGGAATTAATCCAAGGTAAATTGAGATAAGAAATGACTAGGCCCAAGGGTGTATCCAAGGAACCTCATGTCTATAAACATCATGCTGGATCCAAGAAGTGTATCAAAGGAATCCTATAATAACAATGGAGGGATCCTATGGTGTCATACTGGGCATGCACTAATAGACAAGGATCATGTTCCACGGTGGGTATCAACCATGGAAATCAGCATCCTTGAATCGAAATAGCATCCACAGGTTCTCAAGGTATTCCCTTGGGAATCCAAGTTGAGCTCGATTCTGACCTGTCCTATAATAATGTCATTTTCTATTTTTGATAGTCACCCTCTACCTATTTAATTAATTAATTAAGACGATGTAATTACTCATTCCATTTTATAAGTCAATAGGTTCATTCCATGCCTTCTATACAAGTGACAAGGAATCTCAAGGACACACAACCATTTATTTAATTTGTATAATCCATATTCATTTTATTAGGTTCACAATGCTACCTTCCATTAAAAACGAAAATGGGTGCTATGGACATGAAACCAATCCATTAAATTACATTACATTAAGACAAGTCATATACTTATTATACTTTCCAATTCAACCATTTAAACATCCACTTAGGCCAAGTCATATACATATAATACTTTCCAATTTCATTTATGATTGATTTATCAAGTTTAACCACTTATTATAGGTAGGCCAAGTGAAAATAACATATTCAATGTCTAATTTAAAACTAATTCAATAGTCATTTAATTAGTTAAGGTATTACCATTAACAAGGTCAAGCCAAAGCACACCCGAATGGTGGTGCAGATGCACATAAAAACCCTCAAAAGGCACAATTAAGGGAAACACCCTACATGGGGTGGTCAACATTAAATAATTAACCTACAATTATGGATAAAATATTCAACAAGGATCTTAGAACACAGTTATAACAACTATAAGAAAGACACATGAATTAAATAGTAAGTTCCTAATGAAATCAACGTGTACACATGAAAATTTATAAAACAACGAATATTGCGGGATGAGTTATAGAACACCTTACTCATACTCGTATGAATATCCTCACCCATTATCAAACTCTAATTCATCCTAAATTGGAAGAGATATGAAGAATGATCCAACACCCTAAAAAATAGGGCATATGATCCTACATCTAAATTGCATCGTTGATAGAAAGAATAATGATGGATGGATAAAAATGAGTTGAGTACTTATCTATGTGGATCCAATGAGATGAACAATGGTTTGATCAAACTCAAGATGGATGATAAAGATCAAAATCTTGATTAGACTTGAAAAGGGATCAAATAGGGAGAGAAATCCACTATTGTCCAATGGAAAAATAATCAGGAAGAGAGGTGTGTTAAAACATAACATTTAAGGGAATTTTTATAAAATAACCCAAAAAATTAGAATCACATGGTTTGGCCACACTGTTGTCCAAAACATGTTCCAATCATGAGCCATCTGCTGTTGGGATGGGAATTTCACATGGTTAGGATTTAGGGTTAGAGAAACCATGTGACAACCAATAGAAACACCTATACAACATGTCTATAGTTTTTTTCATGGGTGTGTGAACCCTGGTACACAGTATGGAAAAAATGTGTACCATACTTCACCCCACTCTCTAGAACAAGAAATTTAAGAGATATTGGGTGGCCTTCTTAGTATGATTTCTACTAATTGTGCGGCCAAACTATTTCACTCAAAAAGATGTTTTCTGAGCTCCAAAAGAGCCCTAGAAACTTCCAAGATACTTGTAAACTCATTTGGAATCCATATTAGGTCCAAAATAAATAATTAGACCAAATTAACAAGGATAAATACCTGTGTGAAAAACTAAGTTATTATAGTTTCTAACAGTGATGCTCTCTTCACATCTCGGCTGTAGAAGGTATTAAAGGAGGATTTTGAGACTCAACTGTGTTTGAGAATTAATTTTCACTCCTAGATTGGATATCATTCTAAAGGAACCAATCATGTTCTAGAGGACATGCTGTGAGATTATATGTTGGAATTTTCCTGTTGTTGGGAGAATCATATACCATTAGTGGAGTTTGCGTACAATAACAACTATCATTCCACCATTGGTATGGAGCCATTCAAGGCCTTGTACAAGAATGATGAAGTCCACCACTTTGATAGTCTGACCTAGGAGAGTCAGTAATCATGGGACCATAGTTGGTGTGAGCCACTAAAAAGAAGGTGAAGATCATCCAGGAGTGGATGAGGACTGCACATAGCCATCATAATTCCTTTGTGGATAGACAACATAAGCCTTTGGAATTCGAGGAGGGAGACCATGGGCTCCTACAAGTTTCACCTAGATACGGGTTACATAAATTTTGATGGGGTATCAAGATATCTCCAAGGTTGATTAGCCCTTTCTAGATACTGTGTAGAGTTGGTGAGGTGGTGTGCTTCTTATCTCTACCTCTACAGTTAAACAAGGTACATGGTGTCTTTAACATGTCACAGATGAGGATGTACGTGCACGAATCATCACAAGTTATTGAATGGGGTGAGTTGGACATCGAGGATGAAGATACCCTTTCTATGTACCTAGTAGAGATCAAGGATCATAAGGAGTGGATCCTCCATGGGAAAGTGATTACTTTAGTGCATGTCTGGTGGAAGCACATGAATCTTCATGGGAGTACCTTGGACCAGGAGGCTCAGATGTGTGATTAGTGGAAACATATCTTTCTGTATCCATTTTTTTTTGGAATTTTAGGATGTAAATCCCAAAATTTGGGAGAATTCAATGACTATGATTTCCCATTAATTATTTTTGGATATTGTATTGATTATTTTTGAGACTAGGCATTGAGATAGTGTGTGATTATGAGGCCCGATGTTCCCTAAAAAATGTTTGAAAAATGTTAAATATATTAAATAACACGTGCGTGTATTTTTCATGAAAAAGTATAATAAAACTTGAACAGGGAATGGGATCAGAAATTTGAGGGTACCGTTGAGTTCAGAATGCTGGTTTTACCTTAGATGCTACATAACCATTTTCGGAACATGGAGTTTTTTTAAAAAGTCTTCATGGGTGTAAAATTAAAAAATGAATAAAATATTTAAATAAAATATTTTATTTTATTCATTTATGTAGAGACCTAACATCCTACATGAGTATAAAATTATGGAAAATTATTAGGTTTACTTGTTAAAACCAAGAGATCTAGAGAACCATTGTAGAGCCTTTGGAGGAGATTTCATGGGAGAATGACAACCAGATTGAGGTTCCATGATCAATATGCAGTGGAATCAGAGGATCTCTCTAGCAGAAGTGATGCATCTTCATTCTTCATCATATATTGATCCAAATATAGGTAGGATGTTTGTTTAGATTGGATTTAACTACATTTTAAATTCCTACGATGAATGTGAATCAATCAACTAACGAATAAATTCAAAGATCATGCATATTGTGGGTTTGAGTTATAATTATCAAGGATTTGGGATATTTTTTGAGTTTTTATTTGTTAGTATATTAGTTTTTCATTATAATGGAAATGAATTGAGTCTAATGCAATCATTTCCAGATTTTCATTCATCATGTTTGTGATTGTTCTTTTCTTCCCCATTTATTCGTTCACTGTATGTGAATCCCTTGGACCACAGTTCAACATATAACAATAAATAAAATGTTTGAAACCTATTTATTGGAAAAAATATTTGATATCATAGATCCAAGATTGGTATGATGTTAGGATCATGTGATGGCATAAGCAGCAACACATCCAATGGATTTTAGATACCCAATTCTTGTTCTTCAGTGTACGATGATGGATAATGTGAGAGGCCATTTTCCAAATGGATTTAAAGGTCAAAACCAGGTGTTTGATGATGGAAAATATCCACTTACAATATTACTTGGCTTCTAGAATGGGGTGTGGTCAGATAGATAACTGAAGGTGCAGACAATTGTGTGGGTTCCAGATCTAAAATTCTTGAGAAATCTCATAGTACACGATGTTTACAATGGAGATACATGTCGTGTGGGACACTAAAAGTGGAAGCTAGGGTTTTTAGATGAAGTTAAGTATCAAAAAGTGTTTGACCCTATCACATGGAGTGTGACCCCTCTCCGATGTCTTGATGTGTACCTTGGATGGTATATGAACATGTCCAAGAGTACACAAGAACATGAACACAATGTAATCTAACATAGACATGTCCATTCTAGGTGTACATGGTAATTTCAATGTACTTGGTCATGGGAATAAGTACACATGCACGCTAACACCATTTAATTTTAAATTGATCACTGGCTATTTACTCGGGTAGGACTCAATGTCGAAGTTACACACTGTGTACTACTAGTACACACCGTGTACTCCTTTAGAGAAGGATTGGATACCTTTTCCAATATATCATGGAAAATAGTTTTTAGGGTGAATTATTTATATATATTCCCTCAGGTTTAGTATGGAATCATGTCCTACAAATAGGATAGTGATATATTGGGAGTGGCTTCTTGGATAGAGTTGTTAGAATCATTCTGTGAGGCCTATAATGAGATCCTATAACATCTTATTTCCTAGGTGGAGTTCTTGGTATTTTCATGAATAATAATATGTGGGAAAAAATCCTCTACTTAGTGGGTTATTCCAGATTGATTTGTTGGTATAACCCATGTCCTCAGGTGTGATCCTCATTTGTGTATTGTATCTATTCATACTTCTAGAATATCCTTCATAGGAAGAGACCCGATGAGCATGAACACTTGGATGGTTGTCATCAGTTCTATCTAAATCATTGATTGTGTTCTCCCGAATGAGTGATATGTGGAACCTTCATGTAGGAATCCTAGGATAGCATTATAGTTGTGACTTTACATTGATATTGTGGGTCTTTGTTGAGTATATATTGATATTACTGTTATATGTGTTGCAGACTTATACCTATGTAGATATTACTGTTATTATTATATTATATGTTTTTTGGTTTAAGGGTGTACTACTGGGTATTTTTATACTCACCCCTACATGATATTTTCCCACACGTGTTATGTCCTATGAAGATGATTGAACTTTTGATGGAGTCCTAGAGGGACCAGGACCAGGAAATACTTAGTGAGCCCGAAATACCGAGGTGTGTTCCTAAGGTTATCTTGAATGTAGTCCCCATATTTAATTTTAGGCTGGACTTGTTTTCAGACTCTTTTGTGCTGGTCTTGTATTTGGACATGTTTAATTTCCATTACTTGTTGTCATACTCTGATTTTGGGATTTATATGTATGCATTCATAGTTTATCCCTCGTTTTAAATTTCATCATTGTATAGGCTTGGAAATGTGTGCGTGTGTATAGGTAGTTTAGTATAAGTCCTCCCATGTTAGTGATATGCCTACTCATCACTATTCTCTATCCCTGATCATATTGTAGGTGGGTTTGGGTAGTCACGGTATGAGACCCATTAGGATGGGTCATGATAGATTACTTCGGATGACCCTCATACTTCCTAATTATATCTTATTAATAGGATGTTTTATTAACCATATCATGATGTGGGTTTTTCAATAATTAAAATTTTAAAATATTAATACCTAGATTACCTAGATCAAGTTTAAATTGCAAGGAAACAATTTATTTAATGTGGAGTGAATATAACCCCCCAAAATTCTAAAATAATAACATTTTATTCAATAGAATATGAAAAAAACACATTGAGTTTATCTCAAATTACATGAAACAATAATTTTATCTTATGTTACATGTATACTAAGTTTAGCTTGAATTAATGTCACGAACCGAATCGATCGCCACCAAAAATAGCACCAAACACGGCCTATGACAAGGCCCGAAGGGCGTTCCCGATCCCCACTGGATGGCACAAGTGCCCGGGTATCATAAAATGAAAATTGGGAACGATTTACCCGAGTTTGTAAACAGAAAACAACAAAAGAATCCAATGAAACAAATCTGGATTTTTCAAAGCAAACAATGTTTTACAGAAAATCAGAACTGAATTACATATTCTAAAACAAATCAACAAGACTACAACAAAGGAACAAAAAAAATGAACATCCCAAGAACCTCAACATGGCAAGAGGCATTTCCCTCAATCCATCTCCACAACACCACATCATGAATGACAGGTGAAAATCCGAACTGTCGGGACAAATGTTATACCCAAACCTGCGACAACAAAAATAACCAAGTCTACTTACACCCAAGGGTGTAAGTAGGGTGTGATGCAATGCCTAGTAGGATACCACCACTAAGAGATTCCCTGTGATAAACATTCAAAGATGAAAAGCATGCAAGTTTTCAAAAACATGTAATTTCTAGTTACAATTTCTAAAATATGCAACTTAAAAAAACAGTTTTCAAGTGGGCTAATTTAAAGAATCAAAACTTTTAAAATAAATTCAAAAGATACTGAATTTTCCAGAAAAATATACCGTATGCTAACGACAAGTATAAAGGATCTAATGAGCACAAGCAATAGGAAATAACCCCTAGGCACTAGCTAGCTGTGGGTCCCAGGTACCTCGTATCTCAGTGAGAGTAACCACAAAAATTATCCATTCTTGTGCACGAGCCACTAGTAGGGAACATACCCATAACCCAGTGGTACCCAATCATCATCATCATAGTTTAGTTAGAGTTGTAAGCGTTAATCTTGCTAAGTGAAACTGAGGCCAAACCCCACGGATTCACTAGCATACTAGTACACGTCCACCCACCTAGATACCCGAGTTTTCCCTTTGTGCTCAAAAAAGTTCAAAAAGCCAAGAAATATACTTTTCACATGAAAATATCACTTCCAAATCACACATTATCCAAAAAGCCCTATGCACATCACACAAGTCACAAATTTAACTTTTCATTCAAATTCATTTTGAAATCAAACACACACCAAAATAGCCCACAACACTTTTTTTCATAACATCCACAATCCAACACATCCTTTAACAATTTTATGAAGTCCCTAAAAATGTGATAAACATCACATAACAGAACTATTCAGATTTAAAATGGTTCATTTTAAAGTATAAAAAATCCAAAACAGTTTTCCAATATGGTTTCACCTCTTACATAAATCATTAAACCACTCAAAACTTTCATAAAACAATTCTAAATAGTGCACCAAATCTTTTCAAATAAAACCCATTTCAAAACCATATTTCAAGGCCAAAATCACACCAATACAAATTCAAAACAAAATTGGAATCCCCAAAAACATTTATTAAACAACTCCCATGTGTTATACAAACACCTCAACCAATAGTACAAAAGATCCACATGAAACTCACACGTTTTCAAAATCACTTTCAAGATGTACAATAAGGTTTTACACTTTAAACCCTAAAAAAAACATCTTTAAGACCTATTGGCACACCAATACCCTACCAAATCATAATTTTCATCCCTAACAAGATTTATTAAACAAAATTCATATGTTATAAAACAATCCCAAACAATACCCAAAGGGTTGCAAATGAAAACACCCAATTTTAAGCTAGAATAAAACTATAAAAACAAATGCTTTACTAAATCCAACATAGACAGTTCACGCACCACACACAGAATATTAGTAACATTAATAATAAGTAATTCAAGCAAACTAACTCATCTAGAAATGTTTACACATGGAATCACCTACCTTTTATGACGAAACCCTCAAAACATAGTGCGAAACATCAACCGCACCAACCCGGCACCACAAGGAATATAAATCCAGCCCTAGACCAAAATATTTGGCCAAAAGGACACTAAATCAAACCATAGTTTCGAAACTCAACTTCTGGACATGAGGAACTTCATGAAATGGTGAAAGAAACCCTAAGGAAGGGGAAGAAATCAAGGAAAGAAACACTTACTTGAAACATCTTGAATCAAACGAACCCAATACACCACAATTTGAATCTCCAAGCAACCAAAACTGATATGGAGGCTTTAATGGTGATGATGAGGTAATTTGGGGACTGAAATTGGTAAAAAAGAGTAGAAATTGAAGGAGTTATGAAAGAAATGATTTACCTCTTCAAATCTGGAAGATTTGAGAAATCCAGAGAAGTTTCGCCCAAATTCGGGACACAAATGAGCTCAAAAGCGGCGAAATAGATATTGGGGGTGATCCTTAGGTTATAGGATTCGAGTGAGAGGTAGAATCACCGAAACAAAGTAAAAAACGAATGAGATGTTGAAATTTTAAAAAAATAATTTAAAGTAGGAAATGGGCTTACGAGCAGGCCCATTACCTTAATTAAAAACCCAAATCCATCATGATTTGGGATTTCTATGTGGTTAAAAGGGATATGGTGATTTTAATATATTAGGTTATTCCAATTGTGAAGTGGAATGAGTATAAAATAGTAAAAATTAAAGGAGTTATAGAAGAATCAAAATTTGTTTTTAAATCTGGATTTGGGCTCACAGTTTGGCCCAAATTTTCAAAACCCACCATTTTCACCAAAATGAGTGGTAAACCCCCAAAACAAATCAGGAATGGAAATTAAATGAATAATGAATTTAAAAAAAGTCATGGGTGTGACAATTCTCCCCACCATAAAACTTTCTGCCCTCGGAAAGCCACAACACGGACAAAGTAAAAACCAAACTCAACCGAAATGCAGAAATGGACTCCTTTGCTAAGCTTCTCCCCGAAAGGCCAAAACACCTCCAGTGATCAATTAAGGAAGGAATACTTCACAAACAAAACATACACCTCATTACTGAAATTATCAAGAACATTCAGGATTTATCCTAAAATAAAACTCCTCAAAAACTATCTGAACAAGGCTCAAGCAATTTACCCAAACAAACAAGAACATCGAACAAGGTTACACTTACCTTGATATAACTAAACCACTGGGAACTCTCCAATCCCAACATTTACCCAAGGAATATGTATGTGGTTATATAGCTCCGAAAGATACTACCCACATCCAATCCAAGACCAAGTACAAAAGTGAGTTACTGGTACAAGGATACACAAATGGGCTCCCCAACCATAAGAGACAACTTAAAATTTTTTCCGAGAAAGAATCAAGACACTAACAGGGGAGCCCTGAACAAACTCCCCAGTAAAAGGGGTAGAATACCATTAGGAATTTTCAAATTAATATACATGAGACTCATAGTTGGTCTCCCCACCATAAGAACCATCCATCTTAACTGACCAATATGGGCCGACATAGAAAAACCCCAAAACTTAAAGAGTTGGGATGACAACACGGTTAGCCCGCACAGTTTGGGAAACTGTGCACTAACCATGTGGATCCTTATACCTACATGATTTTCTAGGGAATGGTTACTAATAAATGTTCACTCAACATGTCTAGAAATATCTAAAACCTTTCCCCCGAACCCAAAGGAAACCAAAGGGGAAAAGAAAGTCATTGGGAGATAACATGGGGATGAGGCCCACCACCTCTTTCCACCGAACATGAACAAATGAAGAAAAATGACAACAACAAATGTTTAAACTATTACCATCTCTCATAATAAGAATAGTTCTTTGTACAAGGTTAAAAACAACACTGGGATTTCCTCTGACTACGTGCCAGCTTCTCTCCGGGACCTATGGCTGGAGCTGGAATGATTGAAGCATCTTTGGCCTCGCAGTTAGGATTTGGAAACCCCCGAATAGAATTTCTTCTTCCGATGCTACAAAAAACTACATGAAATCCAAGATGGGTTCACCAAGACATAACACACCCCAGAACTCACTTTCCCCTTACTTGGGATTTCACTGAAATAAGGGTCTAGAGGATGCACTCACATCACACATTGTTTCTTCAGGTGAGAAACAACAGAAATAAAGGACACAAATAAACACCTTCCTCTAAAAGAGAGGATGTCAAGATCTCCTGAAAGGAGAAACACTGCTAAAAAAAATAGAATCACAAAATATTGTACAATTTCACCTTTATAATCAACTGAGCACGCAACATCACAACACGTTAACGAACATGACCAAAGCGATTGATAGAAATAATACAAGGAGGGGGCCTTATACAACATCCCCAAACATGACAACATTCCATAAAGTGTCCATAACAGCCTCTCGTGGCCAGATTTCCCACACAGGTGGTTTAACATAAACCCCTTCTTTGAAGAGAATATGAAGGACTCATAGACCCTCTTAGACACTATCCATATTGACAACCCTAGACAACTTCCACCTTCGAAGCATCGGGTAGCTTAAGAAACTAAGGTCTATTTAAACCATCCACGAGCAATCTTCCGCAACAAGAGGATCCGAAAAAAATACCAAGAATGTAAATGGTGTATACTCATTCTACAAAGCTCAAGAAAAGATTCCTTACATTGATCAACTGGAGGATTTTCCAATGGTGAAACAATCCGGGTTGCACTTCAGGTGTGCCCTAACCCTTAATGGGGGCGTACCCTATCCAACAGGAGAACCCAAGGACCCAACCAAGCTATTCCATTGGTAAAAACATGCCACAAAACAGATCCAAACACATTAATGGAACCACCATAAAGGTGTCCAGAAACATATCTCATAGGAGACTACTAACCTGTCCTTCTACCCAGCTTACCGACCAAACACAAACCCAAGATAAAGTTCGAACAGGAGGGGTTCTTGGACTCAAAACATCCCACAACATCAACATTTTCCAAAAACACACAATATACACCATCCCAAACAATTCATCAAGACATCATGATTTTATTTAAAACCAATTCTTTGAAAAAAAATTGTTTAGCAGTAAACGTATCCACCAATGGTACCCCATGGGCCTCACACATGCATGTTTTTGTGCTACACCGGGCACCCTCCTCATATACGTCCCGACACTCATCCATTCATTCCATCAACCATCCATCATCCCATATAACCCCATGCATGTGGTCAGTCACGGAAATACCAAAGGTTAAAACAAAGATTCTTTCCACTTTTCAAAACCAAAACGGTCAACCAATACTTCCTTTTTCTCAAAACCACTAACTAAAAAACCAATCATTCAAATGAATAATCACTTTCAATTCATATACATCAATTTAAAAACATCTCACCCCATTAAAAAACCCTTAGATTGTTTAGAAAACTATATTGGAAACACTTTTGAAAACCAACTTCAATATGGTTACGGCTTTCAAAAGAGGTGTAAGCATACTATTTTCCATTTCAAAACAATTCTGAAAATTCAGTTCCACCATTTCATAAATCAAAACATTCCATATTTATTTGAAAATAATTTCACAAAAACTTTACACTTCTTAAAACCAAGTCAGTTTAAAACCAAAGTTCCAAGATTTCAAAACTAAAGAACACAAGACAATGCGAGAGGAAACTAGTTTCAGTGGGTGACTTGGAAATATGGTTGGCGGACATATTACAATCACTTCACTGTCACAGAGAGTGTTCAAGGGAATATCCCCAGCTCCACATGGCTTGCCAGGCCCTGCGAGCTTACTAAGACCATTAACCCAACTCTCTTTTCATTTCCCCTAATCATTGTTAAACCAAGAAAACCAAAGGACTCTGAAAGGTCCCAACTTCCCCTGGAAACTTGAATCCTGTCATGAGGTGTGGTGATCAGGCACACTACCCATAACTATAATACCAAGTCCCTAGAATCTGATCTCCATATTACCCTGACTCTTCCCTAAATAACATGACCCAAAGAGAGCTAACCTCCTCTGATACCATTTTGTCACGAACCGAATCGATCGCCACCAAAAATAGCACCAAACACGGCCCGTGACAAGGCCTGAAGGGCGTTCCCGATCCCCACGGGCTGGCACAAGTGCCCAGGTATCATAAAATGAAAATTGGGAATGATTTACTTGAGTTTGTAAACATAAAACAACAAAAGAATCCAATGAAACAAATCTGGATTTTTCAAAGCAAACGATGTTTTACAGAAAATCAGAACTGAATTACATATTCTAAAACAACTCAACAAGACTACAACAAAGGAACAAAAAAAAATGAACATCCCAAGAACCTCAACATGGAAAGAGGTATTTCCCTCAATCCATCTCCACAACACCACATCATGAATGACAGGTGAAAATCCGAACTGTCGGGACAAATGTTATACCCAAACCTGCGACAACAAAAATAACCAAGTCTACTTACACCCAAGGGTGTAAGTAGGGTGTGAGCCAATGCCCAGTATGATACCACCACTAAGAGATTCCCTGTGATAAACATTCAAAGACGAAAAGCATGCAAGTTTTCAAAAACATGTAATTTCTAGTTACAATTTCTAAAAGATGCAACTTAAAAAAACAGTTTTCAAGTGGGCTAATTTAAAGAATCAACACTTTTAAAATAAATTCAAAAGCTACTGAATTTTCCATCCAAATATACCGTATGCCGATGACAAGTATAAAGGATATAATGAGCACAAGCAATAGGAAATAACCCCTAGGCACTAGCTAGCTGTGGGTCCCAGGTACCTCGTATCTCAGTGAGAGTAACCACAAAAATTATCCATTCTCGTGCACGAGCCACTAGTAGGGAACATACCCATAA
Source organism: Viscum album (assembly GCA_963277665.1). NCBI lineage: Eukaryota > Viridiplantae > Streptophyta > Magnoliopsida > Santalales > Viscaceae > Viscum > Viscum album. The sequence continues at coordinate 7,890,613 of OY728152.1, forward strand.
CCTAGTGGTCCCCCATCATCATCATCATAGTTTAGTTAGAGTTGTAAGCGTCAATCCTGCTAAGTGAAAATGAGGCCAAACCCCACGGATTCACTAGCATACTAGTACACGTCCACCCACCTAGATACCCGAGTTTTCCCTTTGTGCTCAAAAAAGTTCAAAAAGACAAGAAATATACTTTTCACCTGTCATTCATGATGTGGTGTTGTGGAGATGGATTGAGGGAAATGCCTCTTGCCATGTTGAGGTTCTTGGGATGTTCATTTTTTTTGTTCCTTTGTTGTAGTCTTGTTGAGTTGTTTTAGAATATGTAATTCAGTTCTGATTTTCTGTAAAACATTGTTTGCTTTGAAAAATCCAGATTTGTTTCATTGGATTCTTTTGTTGTTTTATGTTTACAAACTCGGGTAAATCATTCCCTATTTTCATTTTATGATACCCGGGAACTTGTGCCAGCCCATGGGGATCGGGAATGCCCTTCGGGCCTTGTCACGGGCCGTGTTTGGTGCTATTTTTGGTGGCGATCGATTCGGTTCGTGACAATTACACTCAATAATTAGTTTCTTTAAAATCTTGCATTACATGCAAGACCGGGTTTTACCGAACAACAATAAATAATGAATATTATTATATAATATGATAGTTATTTCCTAACCATTGAAATGGAGGGTAAGAATAAGATTAAATAAATTATTAAAATATATATTTTACATATGTTTATTATATATCTATTTATTATAAATTAAATAAGAATCATATAAAATAATAAGAAATGTTTTATGAAAAATATTATTTTTCTAAAAGATGATTTAATCATGCTTTAATAATTAATTTAAAATTAACTTTTACCACTTTTATAAAATTTATTTGAAAAAATAAAATTCATTTTTGAAACAAAATACCAAAATTTTATTAGGGTGAATTTTTGGTTTTTTTCTAACAAGTTTCATTTTTTTTATGAATAGTGATTTTTTTTTGAATTTTAATTAAAAAATGCCTTTTCATTTAAATAATATATAATGTTAAATTATATTTTAAATTAGGTTAAAGAAAAATTGGACCAATTTTATATCAATTAATACAATTTATATCATTGCAATAATTTTCTTATTGAATTTTTATATAGACATTGTAAACTTTTGAACATTTTCACTTTCAAACCCCACTTTCTCATCATGTTTATAGGATTAATTTGAAATTAAATTTCACCACTTATATGAGTTGAATTATAAAAAATGGATTATATATTGTGAATTATTATAATTTATATTATCTAATAAATTCAAATTATTTTTTTTGATATAATGATTAGTGAAAATAGTTAAAATTAATTACCTCAATTAAGATTAAAATGAGGTTTTGCACATTACATGCATTTGTATTAAAATTAATTTTAACCATGCATTGGATTTTTATTTAATTAAGTTGGATTTAATATTTAGAATCATTTGTTATAAAGTTTCTAATAAAACTATTTTTTTAGTCTTAAAGGATAAATTACCAAGGTAAATAAAAATATACAAGTTACCATGGTAAAAAAAATAGAAGGGTAAAATTGAGTAAAATTAAATACTAAGGAATAACATGATAAAAATTCACTTATTTTTGTGTTTTGGATGATTTTATAGGCCACATAAACCTTAACCTCAATTATTATTCAATTTTGGAGGCACATGAGGTAAGAGAGACCTCCCAATAGGGAATATGTCTGTGTATTTACAAGAATATCACTCCTCCTTGACTATAAAGGGGCACTAAATACCCTCACTTATTCACACATTAAAAACTTTTTGGTTAATAATATACCTAACCAAATAAATTACCAACTTATATAAACTTATCCTAGAATCCTTAGTTTTGGAATAAATCCAATATTGGATGTAATTAGTGCAAACTTAATTAGGGTACCCTAACAAGAGGTAATGTTCTTCAATGAGCATCTTTATTTTACTTGTTTCTCCACCTACATAAATTATTATTAAACCATGATGATATTATAAAATAAGTATATTAAATATACTATGATGTTTTTATAAAAATTTAATTATATAAAACCATCTCCACTTCCATAAAATGGGTTATGAAGTCATCATTTGTGTGTACGATGTACTACCACATCACGAACCAATGTCATTTGTTTTTCCATTACAACTTCTCAAGGTTGGGTTTATGATGAATATAATGTATATATATTAAAATTATAACATTTTTATACTTTTATAGTCACCCTATGATATATATATTTTTACCTTCCCTTCCGTAGGATATATGATAATGTCGCTTGTGTGTACGACAGACTACCGCCTTACAAAGTGATGTGATTCGTCTTTCACTAATGCTTTACATAGAAGGTGATAATGATAAATTTAATAATTATATTTGACATAGATGATATTATTATGATAGTTTTGGAATATATATCATTCTATAAAGATAATATATCATTTTATTTTATTTTACACCTAAAGATGATAATATAATTTGTGTACGTGTGGACTACCGCCTTCATGAAGCGATGCGACTCTATTTTCATCACCACACCACATGAATGATATATATAAGTATAATTAAAGAAATAATATGTTATATATGATATTATTATAAAATTTTAAAGATAAAATTTTATTTACACCCTGTACATAATGATCATTGAAAAATGGAAAACGTTACTCATATATACATACGACCTACCATCTCTATGATCATAAAGTACTTCATTTTTTCTAAAAATAATTCATGATTGGTTTTAAAATTACAATTGATATAAAAATATGAAAATTATTTCATTATTATTATTCTTTAAATGATATAACTATATAATATGTGCAATATATGGATCTTTCATGATGAAATATGCCTGAGAAAATAAGGCAATTAACACCCAAAACAGTGAAAATAATGAAGTATTGTTAATGAATGGGTGATAAGATTTTATAAAAATATAATAAATGATATTAAAAAAAATAATATGGTTATTATATAATTTATTATCATGTTTAAAATTAATATACAAGATTTTAAAGCATGTTCAACCAAAAATATCATGATGTAAGAGATTTTTTCTTAATCTCATTTCATTGAGGTATATTGTAACAATATGCATCAAATTTATTTTATATAGTGTATATAATGCCCATATGAAATTTAATATCATGATTAATTAATAATTCATGGTATATTGAGTTTCAATTTGAATTATTACATCCAATCGGATTTGAATTAAGAGTTACCAAGTAGTAAATAATTTCTTAACTCAGTTTCCTTTTATTGGGTTAGTCTTCTACTTTATTGATTTGGCCATTCCAAGATTATGTGTATAATTAATTTTTATTACCTTAGGTTTTATTTTAAAAAAATTATTTTTATTTACATTTGATATACATAATTGATCCATTGGTAAATTATAACTTCCACATTATGATCTTTTCAATGGTTTACTTCAGAACCTCATTTCAATCAAGACTCTTTATTCTTGAATTCTAGTTAAAGAAAATTATTTGAACATTTACTAACAAACCTATTAAATTTTCTTATAACTTTTTTATTCATGATATTTAATTTAATTGTACCATTTTTTCACTCTTTGTTACTTGAATTTTTTTAAAAAACATTTTTAATAAAATATGACATCATTTCTCTCTTCGGTCAGAAAACTATTTTCTTCCAAAACCCTATTTAATAAAAAAAAATTCAATTTTTTTTTTAAATTTTAAAAAATATTTATATAAATTAATTTTTAACTATATTTATTATTTAAAAAAAATTCAAATATATCTTATTTCATTTTTAAAGAAATTCCCATTTGGATTTTACTAAAAAGTGAAAGGAATATTTGTTTTAACATATATGACATGAACATAATTTCCAACATTCATGACCACTCAAATGTTTTAAATGTTAATTTATAATTTTACAATATTAGTTATAAAAAAAATTATTTTCAAAGAGAATTATTTTTAAATTATTTTGTGATTTTTTTTAAAAATTAATTTTCAAGGAAAAGGATTTTCAATTTGTTTTTCAATATGTAAAAGATTTTTTCATAAAGAATTATTTTAAAGATATTTTTATGGTATTTCTATTAATTGATGAAAAAAACCAGTAATTATTACCCCAATGGGTATATATTTTACTGATACTATTATTAATATTCTTCTGGATGGTTTATGATCACTTTGACCAAAGAAAGTACTGAAATTTACTTCCTATATTCTTTTTTTTAATCATTAACTTTTACTTGAATTATGAACATTCCGATAGAAATTAAAATTTACCCTAAATTTAAATATTATTTATCATAGATACATTTATTTTCTGAACCATATACCATTTTTTACTTGTGATTTTTATTTCGACAATTATGTGATTAACTGGGGAAATATTGATAAACTTGTCTCATTTACTCAATATAGAAATTTGATGATAAGGAAAATTGTTTATGAATTAAATAGATTAGTATATATTTTAGGAATGATTTGGAAAATTATGAAACAGGTTTGGGACTGATTAATTCAGGCCCCTAAATTCATCAGTAGTCTCATGAGACATAATCAGTTGGAAACAAACCCTATGTGCTTTTAATGAGTATGTTTTAAACTGTCTTATGAAAGGTTTTGATAGTAGTATGCTAAAACATTTTGTGAAAGGTCTAAATGGTAAAGGTATCATGTAACTAGGATATAATTACCATATCATTTTACACATATTATTATGTGATTTTAAGCATAATCATCCATCAAATACAAACCAAGGATCGTAATGTCTAGTGTCTTTGGAAGATTAGGTACATAAAATTAAAAACATGAAACAAGAATAAAAAATCTATTTATTAATATAAAATAATGAACTATTAACTTCCTTTGGGATCCAAAATCTACATAGGATAACTAGGGGAATACATAAAAAAAGGGATGAGCTAAAAATCCAAGTAGGGGAATAAACATGGGAATGAATCATAACACTTGTGTTAGAAAGGCATAACATGATAACATAAATGACATGGATAATGAGTAAACATATAGAAGCATAAAATATAGAACATTGAGTCATATGATCATATAAATATTCAAATGTGTCAGCAATATATAACATGAAATAAACATGAGTCAAAGCTTACTTTTAAGAGTATATCACATGGTGGACAGAGTCCTATAATCAATTAGGTTTACTCCCTAATCTCATACATGAAGTCTCATGAGACTAAAAAATACCCAATTTATTAGAGAACTATCTAGGCACACCTATCATAACATTTTTATGAATATGTTTTCAATATAAATAATCAAAAATAAGGAATAAACATAATGGTTACCCATATAAAGAAATGGGTATCATAATCATGCCATAAGGCATAACCAAAGGGTGCCTCATAATGGTATATATGAAAAAAGGTATTAAATAATTTATAAAAATAATAAAATTAAAATAATAATATATCATGAATAATGATGTCTAACTTAATTCAATACATTAAAATTAGTGTTTAATAAACTTTAGAAATGATCCACTTTAGTGATGTTTAAGCGAAAATATAAAAGTGCCTTTAAAGAGGAAAAAATGAATAATTGTTTATATAAAATAAGAAATTAACTAAGATATTTTTTAATTATAAAATTATATATTTTATAAAAATAAAGGCATCTTAAAAAATTTTATGGAGTGTACTTGATAATGGTTAAGAAATGGTGAAATTATTTTTAATCGGGCTTACTTATCAGGAGGAATTGAAAAGGGAACCTTTTAAAACATGTAATTCACCATAAAAGAAATATGAATTAATATAAATACATATATTTTGTACATAAACACAAAATATTGTAGAATTATATTAGAATAGTTAATAATTACACTGGGGAAAAGATAGAGAAAGTGTAACCCAAAGGTAATTTGGAGGTTCAAAGAGATCCATTACTTTATGTCTGAATGCGTTATAAACTTGCAATTAATGTCCTAGATAATCAAATTAAAATAATTAATTACTTAATTATGAACCTATTATACATATATTTTATTTATTATAATTATATTAAGTTCAATTTTGAAAATTCCAATGATTTATAGTGTTCAATTTCTTTATTTTAGGAGCGTTCGTTTCAAGGATTCATGGTCGTTTCGCTTATGTAAAATTATGAAAGTTATTTACAATGGGAATAATTCTATAGAAGTTAAATTATATTTTATTAATGAATTTAAATAATTTTAAATTTTCCCATATATAATTTTGTTTTCTTTTATGAGGATTATTCATTTGATAAAATGTTAATGATAACTGTTTTGTTTATTTTTTGGCGGTTTTCCTAACCACCATGACCTAGTTTTATTTTATTGAATATTATGTTTATATATTAGTTTAAGAACATGAAAAAAGTTATAATATATATATTAAAATATTTTTTAACCATAATAATGGTTTTATGACCAGAATTTATGACAGTAATGGAAAACAAAAACTCATCATCCACGAAGGCGGTGAACTGACATATCACGTAAGATGTTTTCATTTTTAGAATAAAAGGAGAAGAGATGGGATTATATTCTTGATAATAAATTAACATAATAAAATTATAGTATATATAATACTGGAGTCATCATTCCTCTTTTTTTAGGGTAGATAAGGAGAGGATAAAAAAAGAAAATAAATTAAAAGAGAAAGATTGAGGATTTTACCTCTTAAATGTCATGTCCTTGAGAACCTCTTTATAAGGCACTTGGGTTTGGTATTTTGTTGAGACCAGAAAATCTTGGAAATAAGAAAAAGGATTTGGAATATAATTGGTCAGAATATTTGAAAGCTACAAAACTTATATGGTGTGAGTAGAAGGGGTGGTATTTATAGGGAGAGGAGAGGGGTGCTTTGATTATTTTAATCATTTATTTATTATTTTGTCTCAAGACTATTAATAGAGTTGATTCCTATGAATAAATATAGTAAACATAGAATTTGAGTTTGAGATAATGGGTACTTAACTCATCCATGACTCAATCATGACTCAGAATTTCATTTATTTAACTTATAATATTAAATACCGTAAATTACCGTATTTCACTATTCACAAAATTCAACTATTTTAGAAAAAATCCCAAAAATTCACCCTGAATTTTTTTGATATATAGATTTAAGAAACGAAATCCATTTTATGAAAATAATTTTATAAATATGATAAATTTAATTTTTAAATAAAATCATTATTTATTTAAAAAATAGCGATTTTGATATTATAATTGATTTTTAACCATTTGAAAAAATAATTAAGGTCTCATTAAATTATATTATAATTATAATACAAAATATTATTAATTTATGAATCTATTTTTTAAAAATAAATTTTCTTTTAAATCATTATATTAATTATAAAATTGTAAATAAAAATTTACATTTTACAAAAATAACAACACTTAATTTATCATTTTTAAAACATTTATTTTCTTATACCATGATATAAATATATCATCTTTTCATTTATAAGATACAAAATTTTATTTATACTTTCATAGGTGAGGTTACTATTCAAATATCTAGATTACTATTCCTAACTATTATATTAATATTCCAATGGTCAAGTTACTATTCTAATTATACAGGTTCCTTAATTTCTATAAATGTCTATTATTTCATTAATTATTTTATTTTCTCTCTAGGTTATAAAATTTCAAATTCAAAATGAATATTTTATTATAAATATTATGTTTTATTTCTATAACTTTATTCACAAGTGCAATCATTCTAGTTGATTGAGAAGATCTAAATTTTCTTATTCTTATTATTTTATTTTCTATTTATTTTCCCACTATAATATTTGGAATTATTTTTGGTTTATTTTTTGACTAATGTATCATTATTCATTTATGAGAATAATGGTTTTATTGGGTTCTCTTTATGATATATGTGTTTTATGACATAATAAGGTAAATTCCATTGATAAAATTCTGGGTCATTACATTCTTTTCCCATTATGAAATTTATCCCTTGAAATTTAGTTTTACAAAATAAGGTAAAAATAGGTGAGGGTATTTCTAATTCATCGCTTCCTCAGATTCCCATGTGGCCTCTTTATACTTATAGTTTCTCTATAGTACATTTACTAGGTGATTGGTCCAATTACATAGAACCTTTTCTCTAAAATTCAAAATCTTCACTGGATGGTCCTCATAATAGAGATCTGTATCTAGTTTTACCACATTTGAGTTTAGTACATCTGATAGATTTGGTATTTAATTACCCAGGATGGATACATGGAATATATCATGTTGGTGGAGAAATTCCTTGTCAATAACCGAAAACTCTAAGTCCCGTTGATGATTATCTGTGTAGTTATTCTATCAACTTTGGGTAGCCGGGATATGCTTCTGGATGGTCTTTACATTTCAACTATTTCCTCGACTATTTCAGGTCCAATAGATTATGTTCACCAACATCATCCCAACATACATGTGTTCTACATCATTTCCTATAAATGTCTTCATATAGATATATTTGGATTCTTGAGTGGAAACTATTTTTGTAAGATAAATCAACTAGTGGAATACGTTGATCCCATCATTCTTTTAAGTCAATTGAGAATGCTCTTAACATGTCTTCCAGTATCTAAATAATCTAATCAGATTAGACCTTAGTTTAGGGGTGATAATCCGTACTTAAGTTCAACTCAGTATTTAGATCATGTTGGATACTTTTTTCAGAACTTGGAGGTAAATATTGGATCTTGATCAGAAATAATAGATAATGGTACTCCATAAATCCTCAAAAATTATTTGATGTATATTTGTGTGAGTTGGTCAAGTGATAAGTCCTCTCAAATTTCAATAAAGTGACCAGTCTTTATTAAATGATCCACAATAACCCATACATCATTATTTCCTCTAGATGTATTTGAAATTCCAGTGATAGTCCACGGTGATGTTTCCCCATTTCTATGTAGGTATGGGTAATTTTTGTATCATCCCCTTATAATTTTTCTTTTCAACATTCACTTACTAACATACCAGGCACTTTGATGTATATTTAACAATATCCTTCTTCATATTGTCCCAACAATAGTGATCTCAGATATCTCAATACATCATTTTGATCTCTTAGTGAATAGAGAAGGTTGATATATGTGCATCATTCATAATATCTTTATTTTTATCTAGATTATATGGTAAACATTGTTGTGACCCAAAGATTATGACTCATTCCTCCTCAATTTTGAACTCTGAGGATTTCCCATTTCTGATAGCTTCCACCTTCTTCTAAATTTCAACATCACCCCTTTGAGAATCCATTATCTTATCCATAAGGGATAGTTGATCAATCATTTGAGAAAGGAATGCTGATGTTACTTCCTTTATGATTCCCATATCCATCCTTTTCAATTATAAGAAGAGTGGATCCTTCTCAATTCTCATTATTGATAAAGTTACAGGATCTTTTCTACTTATATCATATGAAACTTCATTTACATTACCAGGATGATAGTGGATTAGGTATCCATGATCCTTGATGAGATCTAACCATATTCACTAGTACATATTATTCTCCTTCTATGTGAATATATATTTGATGCTCTTATAATCAGTATATATCTCGCACTTCTCTCCATTGAGATAATTTCACCAAAATTTTAATATAAGATCAAATTTTATAACTCCAGATCATTTTTGGGATATTTTTTCTCATGAAAATTCAACTACCTTTAGAAGTAGGCTATCACTTTATCATTTTTCATTAGTACACAACCAAATTCATTATTTGAAGTGCCACTTTATACCATAAAGCGTTCCCCACTTGTTGATAGTGTAAGTACTGGTGTAGTGATAAGACTCTTTTTCGACTCATTGAAGTAGTCTTAACATTAACTATTCTATAAAAACTTTACTCACTTCCAAGTCATCTTGGTTAGTGTGTTTTGAAATCATTAAAGTTTTCTCACAAATCATCGGTAATACACAACTAGACCATGGAAAATACAGATCTCTGTTACCGATGTTGGTCTGGCCCACTCCTCAATTACCTTTGTTTTAGAAGGGTCAACATATATCCATTTACTGATGATAACAGTCCCCAATAATGATACTTAATCTATCTAGAACATACATTTACTGTAATTTTCATATAGTTTCTCCCTCTGTAAATTCTTCAACAAAATATTCAAATTCTCCTCACGTTCCTCGTTTCTCTTGAAGTATATCCAAATATCATTGATAAAGACTACCAAAAATCATTCAAGGTAATATCTAAAGACTCTATTCATTAATTTCAGGAAAATTTCTTGAGCATTTGTGAGTTCAAAATGCATCACTATGAACTCATAGTGTCTATAGCTTGTTCAAAGGGAAGTCTTGGGAATATCTTCCTTCCCCATCTTTAATTAGTGATATCCTGACCAAAGATCCACCTTATAGAAATACTTGGACCCATGTAGTTTATTGAAAAATTAATCTATCCATAGTAGGTGATAATTTTTCTTTATCATGATTTTTTAAGCTCATTATTATCAATGCAAAGGTGCATTGATCCATCCTTCATCTTGATGAATAGGACTGGAACCCTATGGTGAAGCAGCGGGGCATATAAAAACCATGTTCAAATTATCTTGTAACTACTTATTCAATTACTATAAATCAATGGTGACTATATTATAATGGTTATTTGATATAGTTAGAGATATATATATAATATCAATTGAGAACTCAACCTCTCAGTTATGAGGAAGACTAGACAATTCTTCAGGGAACACATTAGGGTAGTCCCTCATAATGGGAATGTCTTCGAGAATGATCCTCTTATTAATCTAAATCATTTGAGATAGATATGATTTATCAAAAGGAAGTAATATCCACAATCTAGATGAATATTCTTAAGGAGATTCATCCTTCTCCTTACACTTGTACATAATTGGGGGGTGCCTCGGGATGTGAAGAGTGATCACCCTTTCCTGAAAGTTGATGTTGACTTTGTATAAAGATAGAAAATCCATGCATAATATAGAATCAAACTCCACCAAAGGAATTAATACAATATTTTTTGGGATGTTCAATCCACATAAATTGACCAAGTATGATTTATATACTTTTAATTCAATAAATTTCCTATTTATTGTTCTCACAGATAACTCAAAATTCATATTTTGAGGTGATGTTTGAATAGTTCTACTAAACTTTAAAGATATGAAAGAATGAATAGAAATATAATTAAATAGTTTATTTTATATTCTTGAATGAATAACTAGCATAACTTTCACCACATCATTGTCAGGATCCATCTCAATAGTAGTGATAACATATTCCCTTCCTTACTGCTTTGGAGGTTGTTTTTGTTGATTTTATCTGAAAACCCTTAACTTAGGGAACTGGATTACATAATTTCTATGTTACTTAGTATTGAAAAACTACAATAAAGACTGAGTGTTGATGTAAACCTTCCTTTCATCTTCCTCATTAGAGGGATTATTCAAATCCCTTCATCAAAAATTATCCTGATTCCCCTCTATTCCAAATTTGAAGCATCTCTTGATTCCCTTTAGATAGTTCCCTAGATGTTTCTTCCCACACGTTTTACATGTGGTATATTGGGGTTTTAATCCTTAATGGGATTTATATATTGATCATACCATATAAAACTTATTTTTACTCTTTTTATATTTGATACCATTAGACAAATGACATTCCATGATCTGTATTTCAACCTTAAGGGCACAATAGAAAATATCCTCATAGTTGTTAATGTCTAGAATCACCAAGGATTTTCATAGACTCATCTTAAATACAATAAATAATAAATACACCTTGATTTTTTTGTTCATGAAATAGCCAAAGGTGTATCATGAATTACTTTTGAATTTTTCCTCATACACCCCGATAGGCTCACCTTCATTTTTCTTCAGTATGAGGAACTCCCTATCTATAATAAGAGGGGGATTTCAGGGAATATATTTATTGAGAAAATATTTTATTGAATCCTTCCAAATCCATGGAATCAATTTCCTTCTTATAATTCGTTTTTTTGATCAGTTTATACCACTAATTAGCTTCCCCATAAAAATGATAGACCACTAGTATGACTTTCTTTTCTTCTGAGCATTGAAGGATAAAGATTATATTATCAATAGAGTTAATACATTGTTATGTGATGAGGGGATTTGAAGATCCACTAAATATAGGAGGACTTTAGAATATAAATTATTCAACAAATTTTTTTTTCTTAGGATAAGGAGGGAGTTCTTCATGATTCAAGTTATTATTCATAACTTGAGCTAGTTGATCCATCACTATCATTAATTTCTGGGCTCTAGTTCCCATCAGGTTTGGAATATGATTAGGGAAACTATCTCATTTCCTATCACATTTATTATTGGAACTATTTCTCATATTTACCATAATTAACTAAGAAAAATAAATAAAATAAAATTAGGGTATTAGATACTTAGATAATAATCCTACAGAATTGAAACTTTTAACATATAAGGATAAACTTACAAATGAAAAGTATATCAAAGCTTGTGATTCCCTATGTTTCAATCTAGGTTTACATGGTGATAAAATTATCCCCAGGGTTCTTACTAAAGTTTTATAGTCCTAATATCCAAAAATAACTAGATTGTTTTCTGATACCAACTATAATGACCATATCCTTTTACACAAATTATTACTTGATTTTAAGCATAATCATCCATCAAATACAAACCAAGGATCATAAAGTCTAGTGTATTTGGAATATTAGATACATAAAATTAAAAACATGGAACTAGAATAAAACATATATTTATTAATCTTACATAATAGGCTCCTAACTTCATTTGGGATCCTAAATATTCATAAGAAAACCTCTGGAATACATATAAAAGGGATGAGCTAAAAATACTAGTAAGGGAAAAACATGGGAATGAAGCATAACACATGAGTTATAAATACATAAAATGATAACATAAAAGTCATTAATCATGAGTAAACATATCGAAGTATAAAATATTGAACATGGAATAATATTATCATGGAAATACTGAAATTTGGTAGCAATATATAACATCACATAAACCTGATTCAAATATAACTACTAAGACTATATCACATGGTGGACAAAGTCCCATAATTTAATGGGTTTACTCTTTAATCCAATAAATTACTTATTATGAGACTAAAAATTACCCAATACATTAGAGAAATATTTGGTAACACCCATAATATCATTTTCATGAATATTTGTGCCGCATAAAGAAACAAACATAAGGAATAAACATAAGGGTTACCCATAGAAAGAAATGAGTACCGTAATCATGTCATAAGGAATAACCAAAGGGTGTGTAATAATGGTATCCATGAAATTAGGGATTAAATCATTTATAGAAAATAATAAAATAAAAATAAGAATACATCATGATTAATGGTTCCCAACTGAAGTGAATACATTAAAAGAGTGTTTATGAAACTTTTGAAATGAGCCACTTTAGTGAAATTTAAGGGAAAATATTAAAGAACAAAGCAATAAATGTTTGTATGAAACAAAAAATTAACTAAGATAGTTTTCCATGATATAATTATTGATTTTAGAAAAATAATGGTGGATTAAAATAGTTTATGGAGTGTACTTTAAAATGGGTAAGAAGTGGGGGAGTTCCCTTTAATCGAGTTTTCTTATCAGGAGGAATTGAGAAGGAAACCTTTTAAAATATATAATTTCCCATCAAAGAAAGATGAATTAGAATAAATAAATATTTTTGATAAATAAAAATAGAATATTGGAGATTTATATAAGTTGAATGAATAATTACATTAGGGAAAAGAGTGAAAGTGTAACCCAAAGGCAATTTGAAGGTTCAGAGAGATTCCTTACCTTATGTTTGAATGCATTATGAACTTACACTTAATGTACTTGATAATAAAATTATATTAATTAATTAATTAATTATGAACCTATTATACATGTATTTGATTTATTATAATTTTATTAAGTCCATTTATGATCATTTCAATGAGTTATAGAGTTCAATTTCATTGTTCTAGGAGCATTCGTTTCATGGTCATTTCACTTGTGTAAAATTATGGAAGTTATTTCAAATGGGAATAATTATACAAAAGTTAAATTATATGGTATTAATGAAATTAATTTTTTTTAACTTTTTCATATATAATTTTTTTTTCTGTTATGAGGATGATTCATTTGATAAATTGTTAATGATAATTGTTTAGTTTATTTTTGGAGGTTTTTCCCACCATCTTGAACTAGTTTCATTTTATTGAATATTATGTTTATATATTAGTTCTAGAACATGAAAAAGTTACAATATACATATTAAAATATATTTTAACAATAATAATAGTTTTATAACCATTATTAAAGGTGGTAATAAAAAATAAAAACTCATCATCCACTAAGGCAATGAACTGACATATCACAGAGGATGTATTCATATTTAGAATAAAAGGAGAAGAGATGAGATTATATGGTTTATATTTAATTAACATAATAATATTTAATTATATATATATATAATAATAGATTTATCATTTTAATTTTGATAAGGGATTTGAAAAAAGGATAAGAAATGAAAATAAATTAAAAGAGAAAGATTGAGGATTTTACCTCTTGAATGTCATCTCCTTGAGAACCTCCTTAAGGCACTTGGGTTTGGTATTTTATTGAGAGAAGTAGTTCTTGGACATGGGGAATATGATTAAGGAAAATATTGGGAATAATACTGAAAATATAAAAGGCTTAGAATGTGTGATGATAATGGGTGGTGGGGGTAGTATTTATAGTAAGAGGAGAGATGATTTTCGATTATTTTATTAATTTGTTTATTATTTTGGATCAAGAATATAAATAGTGTTGGTTCCTGTAACTAAATATAGTAAATAGATCATGTGAGTTCTAGATAATAGGTAATTACATCATCCATGACTGAACCATGACTCAAAATTTCATTTATTTAACTTATAATGTTAAATACCGTAAATTATTGTACTTCACTATTCACAAAAATTAAAATATTATATAAAAATAAAAAAAAGTCACCCTAATAATTTCTCAATAGTTATATTTCAAAAACAGAATGCATTTTGTGAAAATAATTGTCTAAATATGAGAATTTTAATTTTTAAATAAAATCAACATTTATTCGAAAAATACCAATTTTAATATTATAATCGATTTTTGACCCATTGAAAATTTAATTATGGCCTTGTAAAATTAAAATATAATTATAAAAAATAATATTAATTTATGAATATATTTGATGAAAATAAATTTTCTTTTAAATCATTATATTAATTAAAAAATTGTAAGTAAAACATTTACATTTTACAAAAAAATCAACACTTAATTTATCATTTAAAAAATATTATTTAATTATACCATGATATAAATTTATCATATTTTCATTTATAAGATAACTATTTTTTTATACTTTCATAGGTGAGGTTACTATTCTAACAGCCAGATTACTATTCCAAATGGTCAAATTACTATTCCAATAGTCAAGTTACTATTCTAACAATTAGATTACTATTCTAATGGTATATGTTTCTTAATTTTTATGAATACCTCTTATTTCATTAATTCTTCTATTTTCTCTCATGGTTATATACTTTCATTTTCAAAATGAATATTTTATTATTAACATTATGTTTATTTCTATAGTTTTTGTAGTGTGGTCATTCTAGTGGATCAAGCAAATCCAAAATTTCCCATTCTCATTATCTTATTTTCTATTTATTATCCTATTGTAATATTTGAAATTATTATTGGTTTATTTTATGGGTAATGTATCATTATTAATTTATGATAATACTTTTTTTATTGTGTTATCTATATGATATATGCATTTTATTACATAAGAAGGAAAATTCCGTTAATAAAATTCTAGATTGTTACATGGGAAACATGACTTCAAATAATTAAGAATTGCCTTCATTTAGTATTCAATTATTACTATCCATGAGATATTAACTATTACATTATCTCTAGATGAATTTCATTATTATCTATTGATTAAATGTCATGTTTTTTCAGTTATTTACCTTTCCATATTGATCATTCCTTATATATTCATGCAATAAAGTTATTTAAATGGTACGTGTGTTCATTTATTTACCTTTCCATTTTTATTATTATCTAGGAGATTTTCACATTAATATTATCTGTGGATGTACTTACTTATAAATTTATTGATTATATGGCATGCATGTTTAGTTATTACCTTTGATATTGATTATTCTTATTGATTCCTGAATGATTTCATTATAATTAACCCCTAATAAGCATTTGATCTTACCCTTATTTTTTTTACTTTCCCTAAGAATCTATGAAGTGTACTATAAAGGATATGAACGAATATTCAATAGGTAATAATTATATTCTCAAAAAATATGCTGTAATTTGTGTATTCAAATGTAATGCAAGTCTTATGTATGTATCTATTTTACCAAGACTGATAAACTATTTGGAATTTTTAGATGTAATTCCTTGTATCTTATACCAATGTAATGTAATACAACACTAGATCTGAGATGATGGGGACATGGTTTTTATAACTAAAGCATGTTAATATCAAACTTATAGATAATAAAATTATTCAATTATTTAATCATATACCCTGATAATAAGCTTCAATGATTTCTGATCAAGATAATATGAAAGATAATTAACAACAAAACTAAACATCATAACAAACTCACATACCATAAGGACATCATCCATCATGAAACCTATATCAATCATCAATGAAGAATCCAAAAAATCAAGATAATTGGATTTATATGGCTTTTAAAGAAGAAATGATTGAAAAAGGAAGAGAGAAAAAGGTATGAAAAGAGATACCTTTCATTATAGGTAGTTTTTTCATATAGAAAAGGCCTAAAGATCAACCATAAAAGCATAGGTTCATTAAAAACACTCCCAAAAACACCTAGTTTTTGAGGGATAGAGGGTATATAATTAATTCAAGAGTAACCATGAATTTATAAATAAATATGGAACACACTGTGTCACAAAATTACAAGGATTTTTCACGCTGTAATGAGACCAGATCCAATGATCATAGTGAAATATTCCTACACGACTCCCCATTTTCCTTATGATCAATTACCATTTATTATATTTGAATAAAGAGGTTGACGGTATGGAAAATGGAAACATGCCATAACCCTAAAATCCCAAAAAATATTGATGCAATTCTCGAACTTCTCCTTCATCCTAATCAACCCCAGACCAAGCTCACGATGAATCCTATGAACTGCAATGAAATGAATACTAGAGAGACAGATCCAAAGAACTCAAGAACCAAAATTACATGAAAAAATTACTATAATCATGATACAATCGATCCCTATATGAAATTAAACCAAAACCCATGTAATATTAAATCACAACTAGCTAAACCTTTATTCCATGATAAGACTCCCTACACCATAGAAGATCCCATTTCTAATCCACTCATATAAGAATAATTCAAGATGTCCTAAAATCCTCCACACTATAGAGAAACACATCACACCATAACCAAAAAATCCCCTCTAAATAGAGATACTCCTAACTCTCATAGACTTAACCCCACGATGAAAGAAAAACATCACATAATAATCCAATATTCACAACATGACATATCATGAAAAACAACTAAAATCCTTCTGTCACACTCAAGACTACTACCAAACATCCCTAGACTCCCTCAACACCTAAGAAATGAAAAATTAAGTGTTCAGGAAAATCCATGCCTTTAAATTTGGGAGTTATAATAAATCAATTTAATTGGTTTGTATTGATCCATAAATAATTCTTCATATAATTAATGCATGTTAAGGTGTATGAAGTGTGTCAGTGATTTTTGGGAGACTTCATGTCAAAATCAGGTGGCACTGAGTTTTTTCCCAAAAAAATTCATGGTTAGTAAATCATGCATGTCAAATATACATTTTTAGAAAATGGGTGCATAAAAAATTACCCATTTTAGATAACGTTTATTTGACTGTGTAGGTAATCCTTGCATTTCTTTATTTTTTTATTTTTGATTTCATTTGATATAAACATCTTAGTGATTCATTATGGGGATCTATATAACTTTAAAATATTTTATAATGGATGTTGTGACCCTTATAGTGGCGTTTGACATTGGAAAGATAAGTGGTTCTCATTTTACAGTTAGGTAAGAGTGTTGAAATTTAATATTTGTGTGATTTAACTAGGATAGAGTGTGGTTTTATTGAATTACAGATATGAAAGGTGATTAAATATTAAACATTATTAGATAATATGTGATAGTGGGTTGTCTTAGTATTTTATGATGGGATGTGTAACGTCCCAGTTCTGGGTTCTGCCCAAAGGTGCCCTGTACCCGTTTGGTAACATGACCTCAAGCGCATTTCCCCAAAATCCCAAGGATACCGACTAGCATCTAGGGCCTTGGGTGTGATATTGGGGATACTATGAACTCATTTGTAGAGCATGCATAGTAGAATAACAAATCATAAACAGAAAATAGTATAATAAGCAGTATTACCATAACAACATAAGTAAACAGTGAAACACTGATAGTATAAACAACTGAAGTACATATATATAAATAATTATGTTTGTCACAGGTATCTAGGAAAGTATCCAAACAAGTCACAATGCTGGAAATACAAAATTAAAAACAAAGTACTGAAAATAGAAAATAACTGCAACAACATCGCAAGACTCAGCTTGGTCCCATGATCTCTAGCTCCAGCAACAATCAAATACCTGATGACGAAGGGTGATTTTCATTATCTATACCTCCGACCATATAATATATTTGGGTCCAAAATAATGAACCAAATAGGGTTTGTGAAGAATCCTAGTAGGCAACCACCATAAGATATATGCCTAACTGTCAGTGAGTATATATAGTAGGTAATAATGGAAATGCAACAAAGAAACTAGGAGTGCAAAAAATTAACCAAATCCTACAGTTTCCAATTTCATTCATTAGAATCTAATTTTCAACATTTAATCAAGTAAGTATCACAAAAAAATATCTCAGAAGACTGCATAACAGGACTGAATCCAAGCTTGTGCTTTTTCTTGGAAGGCACATCTCTACCATTCAATATTTACCTTAACCCTCTAGGTAGCTCACATAGTATAACCCCTATAGCCAAGTGATGCAATAAAAAGGAAAAGACACTCTAAGGAAGCACTCACCGTCAATTCCCCCTATGATATTTCCATAATAACTACATACTCTCTGGGGAATCACTCAACATAAATTCCCCATATGGTCTCATAATGTAAACGATACACTTTGAGGGAGCACTCACCGTCAATCCCCCCTCTGGTCTCATAGGGTGACTTATAACAGACACTCTAAGGAAGCACTCAAAATCAATTCCTCCTGTGGTCTAACAAAAATAGGTTCTCGAAGCCATGTGCAATTTAATTCTGCATAAACGATATCAAGCAGCCAAGGTAATCTCAAATTTTTCATGGATAAACAATTCCAATTAATATCACACACATTTATCGAGAAGAAAAAGTCAAACAGTTCCATCCTATCAAGAAAGGCAAGGAAGACAGGTATTCCTCATAGGCAACCTAGACCAAACGACCCTAAACATTCAAATAAGGAAACAAACTCATGGGGTGTTCTGTAAACATGAAATTTCACATAATATCACATCAAAAACCCTTAAACCAACAATCAATATAAGGAAGATAAAATAGGGTACAATTTCATGCACCCATAATCGGGATGTTACAAATACAAAAGCACATTTCCCCGAACACTAGAGGCTACCGACTAGCAGTGAGGGACTTGGGTGTGATAGTGGGGAAATTATACCCTCATTGGTAGAGCATTCACAGCGGAATAAAAAATAATAAACAGTAAATATTTGTAGAAGCTGTAATGACATAACAATAAAAGTAAACAACAGAAGACATATAGTATAAACAACTACAACATATATATATAAATAATTATGCATGTCACAAGTATCTAGGAAAGTGTCCAAACAAGTCAAAATGCTGTAAATACAATACTAAAAACAAATTACTAATAATATTAAATAACTCCAACACCATTGAAAGCCTCATCTTGGTCCCACGCTCTCCATCTTCAGCAGAAATCAAGTACCCGATGATGAATGGTGCTTACCCTTATCTATACCTACAACCATATAATTTGTTTGGGTCCAAAAGGAAGACCCAAACAGGATGTGAGACAAATCCTAGTAGACAACCACCACAAGAACTATGCCTAACTATCAGTGAGTATATATAACAGGTAATAATATAAATGCAGCAAAGAAACTAGGAGTACACAAAAGTAAGCAATCCTACAGTTTCCAATTACATTCATTAGCATTTAATGTTCAACATTTAATCAAGTAGGTATCACAAACAGGTATCTCAAAAGACTACCTATAAGGCCCCAGCCTTAAACATTACATAATCTTGAATTAAGTTAATAATTCACATTGAGGATATTTTTAGGTTTAGAGTTTTAAAAAATTAGGCCATAACTATTACATTATATCTCAAAAATTACAAATTAGACACTTCTACTCAGTATCCATTTTTTTCATAAAATAAAAATTAGTAAAAGAAAATAATAATTCTTTTCTTGATAAAAATATTCTTGAGTTCTTCCTTTCTCTTAACCTACCTTATACCCTCTAAAAAAACATTTCAAAAATTTGGGATGAGCATAAAAAGATCAGTAAGGGTTATAAAATAAAGAAATAAAACATTAGTTCATCAATAAATACAAAACATAAGCTCTTTAACATACCTTATGAAATCATAAGATTTATGAATACAACATAGAAATCATAAATCATAAAGGTAAATTATGGAATCCATATCATACTTACATTGTAGCTTTCACAGCTACATAGGGATTTACACTTGGAATACCCATCACAGTATATTCCCTAAATCTCTTAGGATAAAATTTAACGTTTACCTCCATCACGTTACCCAATGCATTTGAGAGATATCCCAAGCTCACATATCATAGGTTTATCACAGAACCACCCATACACGTAAACTATTCCTAATAACAATAACATATTCATAACACATAAAATAAGCATAAAGGAAGGAAAATATTTCCACATTTAATTCACAATATACCATTTCAATATATTCACATAATCAATGTTTTATCAAAACCATTTAAAACATTTAATAAAGATATTTTTGAATCAATGTTTACCATACCAATTTGAATATTTTAAAGGAAATAAAATTTTAAAACATTAATGTCCATATAAATAAATCCTAAAAACCATTTTGAAAACATGGACATTAATGAGAGATATTTAGAATAATAATTCTTTAAAACATTTAAAATGATATTTTAGTTAAAGAGTTCCTAACCATTGACAGATATTTGAATGAAAATTATTGAGGAATAACATTAATCAAAGCTTATAATATCATGAGAATAAATAGATTCATTATATAATATGTCAAAGGGTAGTATATACACCATTTAAAATTGAATTTTCATATAACAACAAAAAAGTCTCAATGGAATGTAAATTGAGACAAAGTCCCTTTTAAAGATCATATCCTTAGATGAAGGAAAAATAAATGACATAATTATGTGTGAAAAATACGAATACAACCAATATAAGTGGATATTAAGTGTAAAAAAATCATATTTAATTCACACATATTCATATCAGGACATAATCAAGAAGTAGAAGTTTAACCCCAAGAATTGAAATTGGGTTAAGAAGTTTTCTTACAGAACTTCGACAGCCTAACGACGTCGCTTTAAAATTCATAAAATAAGTTGATGAGATAAAAAATGGTTTCTCATCACATTTACATAAAAGTTACAGCAATAAGGATATATAAGAACATATACCGACATAGGAAATTGGAAATTAAAATACAAGACATAAAAGAAGTATTTGTCTAAAAGAGTGCGGTGAAAGGTTCACTTACCGATTTGGTAACTTAAGAAACATACACCCCATGAAGTGAGGATCCTAAAATGAATATGTAAATACCCATAAATTAAAGTATTTTACACAAATAATACAATCATAGTCAGTACAAACACCACAAAAAAAGGAAATAGTTGCAAATATTGCACGAATCTCACAGGAATAAAAAGTGAGATAAAAACCCCTTATCACATTGTAATCAATCGAGTCGTATGAAAAAAAGTTAATAACCACAAAATTAATCACAAAATACCATGAATATAAATATAATAATTATAATATATATCAAATTTTAGTACACAATACACCAATGAAATAAATAAGTGGTGAACAATGGAAATATCCCGGAATTAAAAGTGAGTTAAGAAACCCCTTACCTCATGCTCGACTTGACTCATATGTTCCGTGTTCATCATAAATAATAAACTTAAGTTAATTTATAATTACTTAAGAAAATTTTTCTAGTTTTTTATTCCTTTTATATTACTTATTATTGTTCTATAACAATTAGTTAATTATTTGAGTTCATATCATACATTTTGTCGATGTTCGAAACTTTAGTCAAAAATGAACTTGTTATAATTACAAATTTTCCATGTGGTCAAAAGTCCATTATTTCTAGAATTATATTAATGATTTTGATATCATATATATCATATATATCCAGTGTATATGTATTTATAATATTCCATATAATTTGGAGTTAATAAATGAAACACACCATTCATGGAGACGGTAAGACGTACGTACGCAAGAACGTTACTTTCATTTCTATTTTATATTTAAAGTAATGAAAACCTAATAATAAATAGGTATATTATAATTATAGTATAATATCTATGTTATTTAATTTAATCAAATCCATACTTTATACATTCCACGTATGGCATGAACGAGTCATATCACTTTGAGGGGGCAGTAGTCCATACTTCCTCAAATGAAATTATCATATTTACCCATTATGGAAACCATAAAGGTATGATATAAATGAAAAATAAAGAATTATATACACAATATAAATATAATATAAATCACATTTAAATATAGTTCCATATTAATTGCCACCATAAGAGGTGGTATGAGAAGATTGAACAATCATCGTTTCGTGAGGCAGTAGTTCACCATCCACAAAAACAGTATGTTCTTTACCCATTAGACAAAGGTGTGTGTAAGTGTAGTTCAAATAATTCTCATATAAAAAACATATTATATTTAGGATAATGGTTTTTTTATAAAATAAATTAATAAAAAGAGTTTAGGGTGTTGGATAAGTAAAATAAAAGAAAATAACTTAAGATTAGATGTTACCTTTAAATCGGGTAACTCCCTTTGGTTTGGACCAAAAAGATTTCTTGAAGTGCCTTTTGACTATGTTAAGGAATCTAGGTGGAATAGAGGATCTTTAGATATTATTTTAAAAGAGTTTGGATGAGCCATGGGGCTTGAGAGGTGTGAGTAATGTGTTAGAGGTGAGGGATTTTTATAAGGGGGAGGAGGGGCTCTTTAGGAAAGTTTGAAAATATTATTTTATTATATAATGATTTTCGGTTTCTAAAGGTCAAAAACGTTTTAAAGTAGAAGATAAGATGACTATTGTTCGAAATAAAATCATCTAATAAGAATTGGACAGGTTTTTGATATTATTTTAATCTTTATAATATTATTTATTTAAATCATTCATTAATAAGGTAAACACTGCATCATTTTTGTGTCATAAATAATTTTATTAATTGGATGTATAAAAATTATAAAAAAATACTATTATGTAGGAAATATTTTTAGCTTTAAAATAAATATTTATAGTCTAATATATAACTTATATAACCCCATTTAATAATTTATTTACTAAAAGATATATGTTTATGTCATTTTTGTCATTACTTTAAATTAATTAATATAAAGTGTCATTATCACTCTTAAGTGGATCTATGGGGTCCCAAAATCGACCCAAGGATGATAATGGTTGGAAATGTATCAAATAATAGGATTAGGAAACATGTTAGGGTAATTAAACATTATTATAATATTATTTTTACCTTGAATTATCATATTTACCTTTAACCGTGGTAAACAAAAGTCAAAAGTTACTATTCACCAAAAATTATTTTTAATCTTATTGAACCAAATTTTACTTAATAATAACAAAATTTTATATCATATTTTCAAAATTCAATTCACAATAGTGATAAAATTTCATTTAAATGAAAAAGTCGGTTTTTAACTACTACTCAGTGTTTTCACTATCCATCAAAAATTGAAGTTTTTCAGAAAAATTAAAAAAATTCAGCCTAAGATATATTTGATATTTAGAATTAAAAAAGGATTTCTATTTTTAAAAATTAAAAGCATATAAGTTTCATTAATTATTTTAAAATTAATTCCCATTGTCAAAACAAAAAGCATGTTTTTTAGGAAATAATAACTATCAAAAGATTAACACTTGTTTATGTCCAATTTCAAAGTGAAATTACTTCTAATGACCAAAATTGGATTAAATGGTAAAAATATAACCTAATTAAAATTTAAAACCAATTAAAATGATAATATAAAAATATAAATAAATTAGATTAAAAGGCAGTTTTGAATTAAAATACAGTATTTTCCACTATTCATTAAAAAATGAATTTTATCAGAAAAATACCAAAACTTTACCCAAAGTAAATTTTGATGTCCCGATTCTAAATAAGAATTTTATTTTTTCAAATAGAACATATAAAAGTGACCAAAACTAGATTTAAAGAGGGTTCACCATCAAAAGGCGGTAAATCAACCTTTTAAAGAATATTAGAGTATTTATGCTTAAAATTAGATTCATTCACATTTTAAGCCTCTAAATTTTATTGGATAAATGTAAAAACATTTAGAAAACATGTTTAATCATAATATGGTTAGTTCTATTCATTCCCTCCAATAAAATGACTAGGCTTTAACTACCATTAAAAATAATATTATATTATTACTTTTCATTATGACCTAACATTGTGTGCAATGTAAGATTTCAAAGAAACCTATTGTTACGTATCAGGTACTCCATCGAACATAGAATCACCTTTAAAGTAAAATTAGTATTTAATTCATCAATATTAATAAATATGAAAATGTGTTGTTATTTATTTACTTGGGATGTTACATCCTTCTCCCCTTTTAGAAATTGTGTCCTCGCAATTTTAAAATTGGGCTTGGAAACGTCATTAAAAGTCCCACATTGGAAAAATAGTTAATAAAACTATTAATTTAAAAGAAATATAAGTACAAAGGTCACCCGAGATAACCCATACCAGGATTCCATGAAAACATAGATATGGAGGAGAAACTAAGTTTCAAGTTATGACAGGGAGTGATAGAAAACATGATTAGGAGAAAGTTAACCACCAGAAAATCACAAACATGTGATAGGTTAAATGGTATTTGGTTTCCCAGTAAGAAAATAAAATAGGCAACATTTTTTTAAGTTACTTTTCATAAAGTTGGAGAATCTTTTATTGAGATTGACTAAGGACATAAGGAAATATACTTACTTTTCAAGTAGAGTTTCATCCTTTAATTAGTTTCTACCAATAACTAATCTTTTCTCCAAATGATGAGTACTCAAGATGACTTGTTCACATTTGAAGTGCTAGAATCAACTTCTATAGAATCACATAATACACAAAAGATGAACTATATATTTTCACTGTCTTTAGACATTAACCAAAACCAAAATGGTTGGTACAAGATCAGATAATCCCCAAAAAGGATAATCCTTAAAAAAAGAAATATTATTCTTAAGCTCCAAAATTCTACAAAAAATACACAATTTTCAACAAAGACCATTCAATAAAAAAATGTACATAAAATTCTTCAAATCAAACCAAACTAAGATTGAAACCCAAAACTCAGAAGGTTTTAATCTCATAGTCTTCCATAGTAAATGTTAACATTTATCTCCAAATAACATCGACTACTCTTAATGTCTCATACTAAAGTGTAATTATCCTAATCACATATTCTCTATGATAGGTTAATCATTTCCATAAATAACCCAAATATCCATAAAACATAGATTCTTCCAAAATAAAATTTCAACCATTATTCCACAAATTAAATCCCATAGTATTCTATTTTTCTTAGGCATATAGTGTTTCCTCAAAATATAGAACGTCTTCCAAAATAACCTTTATCACATAATCACAAAATCATTTTCTTATACTAAGGATATCCATTTGATAAAACATAACTTCCCAAAATCAACTTATTCTTGATCCGTAAAATCATTTAACTAAAGAAAAAACTCATACTAACAAGGGACTTCATGTAGGCCAGTGGTAGGAGATCCTCCTTTATCACCCTTCGGTTGTGGGTTCGATTCCCATGGACTTTCCGGACGTGATGGTTTGTCACCCATCTTACGTGTTGTCCTTTTTATAAAACTCAAAAATAACCCTAACATATTTTATCATCAAAGGTTTTATTATACCTATCATTTTCATCACAACTCGTTAAGACCTCCACATATTAATGAATACTTATATATATTGTCATTTTTTTTATTTCACCTCCATATGAAAAAATAAAACTATTCCCAAAAGAAAGAACATAATACCTTGATCATGGTGACCACATGGTTTAATTGTTATATTGTTCACGTAGGTAGAAGGTCTATGAATTTAAACAATGAGTTAGATACCTTTTAAAATAATTTTATTCCTTTATCCAAATAAACCTTGTACAACATGGGTCATATAGGTGTTCATAGAAAAATAGTTTCGGAAAATAATCATGTATAACATATAATTTCAAAACATCTGATAAAACATGATTTTTATAAAACAGTCGGACTAAGTTTGAGTTGAAACTTTTAATAAATGGTACTTTGAAAATACTATAAGTATGTTCTGAAAGACTATAATTTAAAAGCAAATATAAATAGGTAGCACAAGGGTCTCCTTCATTAGAACCTTTTTCAAAATCATAATTTGCTTCAAAATCTTGTGATAAGGCAAAATATTTTAAAATTCCTTGATAATATTTACCTTTCTTGAAAATATGAGAATATTTTGAAAATAGGATTTGATTAAATACAACCCATGATGCATGATGATATTGAGGTATAGTCGAGGTGTTTGATATTTAAAAAACTTCTTGTAAGTGAGTTGAATGCTAGAAAAAGTTTCACAATCATCTGAACATGACTCTGCAATAATTATTGTAAGAATGTCATCAGGAAAAGATAGGAATATTGTTTGAGATCCTCCTCCTTCCATTTGTAATTGGATTTCCTTGATTTTAAAAACTTATAAAAAAAGGATTTAACTTAAATAGTAGACATAGAGACTAACCATGTGTCAAATAAAAACTCTGAATCCCTAAAGTTGTCTAAACTGACTTCTGATACCAACTATAA
This sequence comes from Viscum album, assembly GCA_963277665.1. Classification (NCBI taxonomy): domain Eukaryota; kingdom Viridiplantae; phylum Streptophyta; class Magnoliopsida; order Santalales; family Viscaceae; genus Viscum; species Viscum album. Next base: position 7,917,890 of record OY728152.1, read on the forward strand.
GGCCCCAAACTTAAACATTACATAATCTTGAATTAATTTAATAATTCACATTGAGGATCTTTTCAGGTTTATAGTTTTAGATAATTAGTCCATAACTATTACATTACAACTCAAAAATTACAATTTAGACACTTCTATCGAGTGTCCATTTTTTTCATAAAATAAAAATTCTTAAAAGAAAACAATAATTATTTTCATGATATAAATATTCTTTAGTTCTTCCTCTCTCTTAAACTACCTTATACCCTTTGAAAAAACATTTCAAAAACTTGGGATGAGCATAAAATACTAAGTAAAGGTTATAAAATAATGAAATAAAACATTAGTTCATCAATACATACAAAACATAATCTCTTTAACATACCTCATGAAATCATTAGATTTATGAATAACAAATAGAAATCATAAATCATAAAGGTAACTTATAGAATCAATATCACACTTAAATTATAGCTTTCATAGCTATATAGGGAGTTACACATGGAATACCCATCATAGTATATTCCCTAAATCTATTAGGAGAAACTTTAAAATTTACCTCTGTCATGTTACCCAATGAATTGGAGAGCTATCTCAGGCTCACCCGCCCTAGGTTTATCACTAAACCACCCATTTACGTAAAAAATTCCTAAGAACCATAACATATTCATAACATATAAAATAATCATAAAGGAAAGATAACATTTCTACATTGAAATCACAATATACTATTTCAAGATATTGACATAATCAATGATTTATCAAAACCATTTTCAAAATTATTTAAAACATTTAATAAAGAGATTTTTGAATCAAAGTGTCCAATACCACTTTGAATGTTTTAAAGGAATTAAAATTTTAAAACATTAATGTCTATATAAATAAATCCTAAAAACAATTTTGAAAAAATGGACATTAATGATAGAGATTTAGAAGAATAATTCTTTAAAACATTTAAAACAATATTTTAGTTAAAGAGTTCTTAACCAAATGAGAGATACTTGAATAAAAATAATTGTGAACTAACATTAATAAAATTTATAATATCATGAGAATAAAAATATTCATGATATAATATGTCAAATGGAAGTATATACACTACATAAAAGTGAATTGGTGTATAACAAAAAAAAGTCTCAATAGTGTGTAAATTGAGGCAAAGTCCCTTGTAAAGATCACATCCTTAGATTAAGAAAAAATAATTGACATAATTATGTGTGACAAATAATAATAAATACAATATAAGTGGATATTAAGTGTTAGAAAATCATATTTCATTCACACATATTCATATCATGACATAATCAAGATGTATAAGTTTAACCCAAAGAATTGAAATTAGGTTAAGAAGTTATCTTACAAAACTTTGACAGCCTAATGACGTCGCTTTAAAATTCAGAAAATAAGTTGATGAGATAAAAATGTTTTCTCATCACATGGACATAAAATTTACAACAATAAGGATATAGAATAACATATACCAATATAGGAAAAAGGAAATTAAAAGACATGACATAAAATAAGTCTTTGTCTAAAAGAGTGCGGTAAAAGGTTCCCTTAACGATTTGGTAACTTACGAAACATACACCCCATGAAGGAAGGAATGATCATACAATAAAGATGTAAATAATAATAAATTAAAGTTTTTTAAACAAATAATACAATCATGGGATTTAAATAAACCACAAAAAGGAAATAGTGGCAAATATATCATGAATCACATGGGAATAAAAAGTGAGATGAAAACCCCTTACCACGTTGTAATCAATCACGTCGTATGAAAAAAAGTTAATAACCACCAAATTAATCACAGAATACCATGAATATAAATATAATCATGATAATATATATCAAATTTTAGTACACAATACACCACATTCTATAAATAAGTGGTGAATAATGAAAATCTCATGGAATGAAAAGTAAGTTAAGAAACCCCTTAACTCATGTCCGACTTGACTCCTATGTTTCGTGTTATTCATGAATAATAAAATTAAGTTAATTTCTAATTCCCTAAGAACATTTTTTCAGTTTATTATTATATTTATATCTCTTATTACCTTGTTATAACAATTAGTTAATTATCTGAGTTCATATCAGACAATTTGTCAATGTTCATGACTTTAGTCAAAAATTAACTTGTTATAATTACAAATTGTCCATGTGGTAAAAATTCCATTATCTAAAGAATTATATTAATTATTTAGATATAATATATATCATATATATCCAATGTATATGTATTTATAATATTCCATATCATTTGGAGTTAATAAATGAAAAGCACCGTTCATGGAGATGATAAGCCGTACGTACGCATGAACACGACTTTAATTTCTATTTTATATTTAAAGGAATGAAAACCTAATAATACATAGGTATATTTTAATTCCAGTATAATATCTATGTTATGTAATTTAATTAACTCCATAATTTATACATTCCGCGTATGGCATGAAAGAGTCATATCACTTTGAGGGGGCGATAGTCCGCACTTCCTCAAATGAAATTATCGTATTTACCCATTATGGAAACAATAAAGGTATGATATAAATGAAAAATACATAAGTATAAAGACAATATAAATATAATATATATCACATGTAAATATAGTGCCATCTTAATGGCCACCATAAGAGGTGGTATGAGAAGATTGAACAGTCATCATTTCGTGAGACAGTAGTTCACCGTCCACAGAAACAATATGTTCTTTACCCATTAGACGAATGAGTGTGTAAGTTTAGTTCGAATAATTATCATATCAACAACCTATTATATTTATTATACTGGTGTTTTTATAAAATAAAGTAATAAAAAGAGTTTAGGGGGTTGGAGAAGTAAAATAAATGAAAAGAACTAAAGATAAGACATTACATTTAATTCAGGTAACTCCCTTTGGTTTGAATCAAAAGAATTTCTTGAAGTTCTTTATGCTTAGTGAAAGGATTATAGGTGGAAGATAGGGATATTGAGAGTTTATTTGGGTAGAGGTTTGATGATCCAAGGGGCTTGATAGGTGTGAGTAATGGGTTATAGGTGAAGGATTTTTATTAGGGGGAGAATGGTCTCTTTAGGAAAGTTTGAAAATATTATTTTATTATATAATGATTTTCAGTTTCTAAAGGTCCAAAACTTATTAAATTCGAAGATAAGACGCCTCTAGTTCAAAATAAAATCATACAATAATAATTGGATAGGTTTTATATATTGTTTTAATATTTATAATCTTATTTAAATCATTCACTAACGAGTTAAACACTGCATCATTATTGTGTCACAAATAAGTTTATTTATTTGATGTCTAAAAATTATAGAAAAAATACCATGATGTAGGAAATATTTTTATATTTAAAATTAATATTTATAGTCGAAGAGATAACTTATATAACCCCATGTAAGAATTGATTTACTAAAAGATATATGTTTATGTCATTTTTGTCATCACTTTAAATTAATTAATATAAAGTGTCATTTATCACTCTTAAGTGGCTCAATGGGGTCCCAAAATCGACCCCAAGATTCTCATGGTCGGAAATGTATCAAAAAATAGGATTAAGACACATTTTAGGGTAATTTAATATTATTATAATATTATTTTTACCTTGAACCGTGGTAAATAAAAGTCAAAAGTTACTATTCACTAAAAAATATTTTCATCTTATTGAACCAAATTTACTTACTAATAACAACAATGTATGTCATATTTTAGAAATTCAATTCACAAAAGCGGTAAAATTTTATTTAAATGAAAAATTCAGTTTTTTAACTATTACTCTCTGTTTTCACTATTCCTCAAAAATTGATGTTTTTCAGAAAAATAAAAAAATTAACCTGAGGCTATATTTGATATTAGGAATTCAAAAATAATGTCTATTTTACCAAATTCAAAACATAGAAGTTGCATTAATTAATTTAAAATTAACTCCCACTATAAAAAAACGTGTTTTTTAATGAAATAATAACTATCAATAGATTGACACTTGTTTATGTCCAATTTTAAAGTAAAATTATTTTCAATGAACAAAATTGGATTAAATGGTAAAAACATAATCTAATTACACTTTAAAACCATTTATAAAGATAATATAACCATATAAAAAAATTACATTAAAAGGCAGTTTTGAATTAAAATACAATATTTTTCACTATTCATTAAAAAATTAATTTTGTCAGAAAAATACAAAAAAATTTACCCAAATTAAAATTTGATGTCCTGATTCTAAAGAAGAATTTTATTTTGTCCAATATAACATATAAAAGTGACCAAAACTAGATTTAAAGAGGGTTCACCATCAAAAGACGATAAATTGACTTTTTAAAGAATATTAGAGTATTTATGCTTAAAATTAGATTCATTCACATTTTAAGCCTCTAAATTTTATTAGATAAATGTAAAAAACATTTAAGAAACATTTTTAGTTATAATATGGTTAGTTATGTTCATTCCTTCCAATACAACGACTATGCGTTAACTACCATTTAAAATAATATTATATTTTTATTTTTCAGTATGACCCAACATCGTGTGCAATGTAAGATTTCAAAGAAATCCATTGTTACGTATCGGGTATGCCATCGAACATAACATCCCATTTAAAGTAAAATTAATATTTAATTCACAAATATTAATAAATATGAAAATGTATTGTTCTTTATTTTCTTGGGATGTTACACTACCTAACATGAACGAATCCAAGCTTATGATTTGGATTGGCAGACATGTCACTATCATTCAATATTTACCTTAACCCTTGGGTAGCTCACACAGTCTAACCCCTATGGCCAAGTGATGCAATAAAAAGGAAAAGACACTCTAAGGAAGCACTCACTGTTAATTCCACCTATGGTCTTTCCACAATAACTACAGACTCTTTGGGGAAGCACTCAACGTCAATCCCCCATATGGTCTCATAATGTAAACTATAGAAACTCTAAGGGAGAACTCACCAACCCCCCCCCCTATGGTCTCATAGCGTGAAATATAACATATACTCTAAAGAAGCACTCAATGTCAATTCCCCCTTTTGTCAAACTACACAAGGTTCTCGCAGTCCTATGAAATTTAATCATGCATAAACAATATCAAGAAGTGAAAGTAATCTCCACTACTACATGGATAAAAAATTCCAATGCATATCACAAGAATTTAACAAGCAAAAAAATTCAAACAGTTCAATCCTATCAAGCAAGGTATGCCTCATAGGAAACCTGGACCAAATGGACCTAAACATTCAAGAAAGGAAAAACACTCATGGGGTGTATCTTAAACATGAAATTTCAGATAATATCACATTAAAAAACCCTTAAACCAATAATAAATATAAGGTAGATAAAATAGGGTTCAATTTCCTTAACCCGAAATACCAGAAACATGGGTAATTCACACTTTGACATATAAAACACAAAGAAAAACAACAAAAGGCAACAAACCACCTACCTTGATTTTGTACGATTAACACTCTCAAACGTCGTCACTTGAATTATTCCAGAACATCGTAGATATACAAAACGGTAAAAAATTTTCAACCTTGAATAACTCGAGAAAGAAGAGAAATTAAGAAGAGAGGCTCTAGAAAAAGGAAAGACTCACCAGTGGGATTCCAACACACCCTCCAGAGATCGAATCGGGCCTTATATAGAGAAATGGTGGCTCGGAGAAGATTTGTTGCTCTCAATCACTCCTAGATGAACCAAGGCTAGAAGAAGATGAAATTGGACATTATACGTGACCCCAATTGGATTAATCAAATAAAAGAAAAAGTATACGACGTGTACTGTTAATGGACGTGCTGTGTATTTTCCTCAATTGGCCCCTGACATTAGCAGTCTGCCACGTCACCCCACACAACCATGTCTTGTCTGTTACACAACCAAGACAAAAATGTATGTGTTAATAGGGTACACAATGTGTACTTATAAAATTTCCAAATTCTCTCCTTTTTCCTTCAAAACACCAAAAATCAAGATCAATACCTGAAATGAAGATCCGGGTTCATACAGAATAAGTTATGCTAAGTTTTTAATTAGTGCGTATATTAATAGAGGAGATCACCTGAGTTTTGATAGGAGGAATACCCGATGATTAATAATATAAATCATTAAATTATTGATGAATAAGCTAAATCATTTTTTATTATTAATAAGGATAGTTTTTTGATTCATAGTTTTAGATATTAAGTGAGATAGAGTCAACACCAAGTTCATACGTGTTTTCAACCTAGTATGTGGTTCATTTTCCATGCACAAATGGAGGATTGGGTGAACCTAGATCTCACTGGAGGTTTATTTACCATGTCTAGATGGTTGGACCAAGGTAGGGGATTTCCTATAACTAGCTTGAGGTTTCTTTTTTATGTTTAAATAAAGGGTCAAGGTAGAGGTATTCTACTGAGTGATGAATCATGTGAGAATTATGAGTGTATTACTCTCGAGGGTAATTAGATATGGAATAATTGTTCAATTTGTGGCTAGGATTTGGTGAAATAAAGTAGACGATACCATGATATATGGTTATATGAATCTCAATATAAGAAATTTGATCTCAAAGAGCTTGGCTATTGATTGAGGTGTGTGTGGACTATTAAGCTCCGATTGTTGAGTTGGTATAGAGTATGATAATATACTATGATACCAACTGAAGGATCTAAAAGATAATGTAGATACTCAATATACAATAGTGGGGGTGAATTGTATACTTTAAAAAATCCTTAAGGAAATTTTTTATAAACAAAATTCACAACACCTCTAAGTCTACACACTTTCTTGATTCCAGAAATATGATTATGAGAATGCAGTTCCAGAAAAGTGAATCCGGAAATGAGACTTCACAAAAGTTTACAAAGATAAATATTATACCTTAAAGAATATAGAATCTTACTAAATCAGAGTGTACAAGTATAAGGAAGTATAATATATTTATACTTTCCTCTACAAAAAAATGCAGTAGAAAACTTGAAATAAAACAAGTAACAAGTAGTAAATCTTTTAACCCAAAGAGAAGGGTATCCAACAACCTTGGATAAAGGTACCTTGATTTATAATTTCAAGAATGTATATCTTACCCACACCAGGGTAAGCCCTTGATACGATGATCAAAGTTTGTATTACTATCCCCACAATCCCTAAACTTCAAGGTAGTCGGCACCTCTATCTTTCTATCCCCGGAAGCCCTTGAATGTACTCAACAAAATTCATAGTCGCACAAAGAAAATATGAACAAGGTGTTCAGTATGAACAAAGCATGGATAGTCTCTCTCTCTCTATAAATCACTTCAACAGCATGTAATCTCTAGATCGATCAACTTGTTTTGAGCTCATTCAAATGAGCTCCTATTTATAGGCACATTCTCAATGGTCGGCTCCCTCCTCCAACAGTTATATTTTTCCTTGAATTTCAGAGGGACCTGTACACGTGTCACTCAAACAAAGATTAGTTAGTAACTTAAAGCACGACATCATTTTGTAATCAAAACATGAGTAATAAAAAATATGGTTACATAACCAAAATCAATTATTCAGAATGTAAAGAAAAATAGTTCAGAGTCTAATCAAAAATACATTCGGTATCTATAATACAAGGATATTCGGATTCTGTTTTCCAAGGAATTTGGAACCTGAATTCTATAGAATTCGGTGTCTAAATTTCAAGGAAATTCGGAGTATGAATTTATAAGAATTCGGAGTCTGAATATAAGAAGTTTGGAGTCTGAATTCATCAGAATTCGGAGTCAGAACTTACAAAGTTCAGAGTCTGAATTCATAAGAATTCAGATTCAGAACTCATAAGAGTTCAGAGTCTGAATTCAGAGAACTCAGAGTCCAAACTCATAAGAGTTTGGATTTTGAATTCAGAGAACTCGGAGTTAGAACTCATAAGAGTCCGGAGTCTGAATTCACAGAACTCAGAGTTAGAACTCATAAGATTTTAGAGTCTGAATTCAGAGAACTCGGAACTTGAATTCGGATCCTGATAATAGAATGCTCTATATTTAAGTATTATATGATCCCAAGGTTTTGGATATGAAACCAAATTTTACTCTTAGATGAAATAATGAATAATGGAAAACATGGTAATGATAAATTTCCTTGGGGAAGGAAATTTTCCTTATGAAAGTAAAACATATGGTAAAATGAAATTTTCCATAAGATAAGGTGTTTGTGATTTTCAAAATAAGAAGGAATGGAAAATTCATAAGGAAACCTTATTGACTCAACAATCTCCCCAAACATGAAGGAATGTAAAAGTCATAGGGGATCCTTATTAACTCAAAAATCTACCCCTTTTTGGAAAGAAAAAACATCCTTAGGAAAAAGAGTATAAGGACTTAGAAAATATGTTTCTAGACTTTGAAAATAAAACTTATCTCCCTTATCACATGGGAAATGATGAATACGACTAACTCCACCTTAGTCTTTGGAACTCTAAGGATCATATTCTTGATTTCCAGAATGATATTTGTCATTATTTTTAATATAGAAATATTTGTAATGAAAACTCCCCCTTAGATAAAATCCCCCTTACTTAGGGAAATTTCTTCTTTTGTTAGTATTATTTTTCCCTTCTCCCCTTTTGTGATTTTTGAAAAAAATAGAGGGAATGGAAAAGAAATTATGGTACCTAAAATATTAGTAAAAAGAATCCAAAAAAAAAACAAGCAACAAAAAATTCATTAAGATAGGAAGAATTATACAAGGAAGAAGATTTAAAAAAAAGATCAGATTGGGTATATTATCCTTCCATTTCCTTGGGAATCAACTTCTTCACAATGGTTTTTATCTTTTTGAAATCCTTGTGATCTTCCTTATCTCTCTTTAGAATTTGATCTTGATCCCCTGCTTTCTTCTCTAATGCTTTGATTCTGTCTTCCAAAGACTTGAGAATCTCTTCCTGAGCCTTCAGGACTTCTTCCTACTTGACAATATTTTATTCTATCTCAATCTAAAGATCTCTTTCTCTCTTCCAAATTTGGAAAACTGAGTATAGATTTCTATTCAGAACTTTTACTTATTGCATCCGAGTATTCTGCTCGAGATTTATCTTTTTCTCAAAGCTACTTGTGAGATCCTTTGTCTTACCATCTTCAATGTCAAAAGCCTCCTTGACACCATCTTGTAACTCATCAAGTTCTATCAAATCTTAAACTGTGTTTTTTGACCATAAAACCATTTTATTACAGGACCTTTTGTGGGAATTGTAGTTAATGAAGAAATTCTTGAAATCAGCCACAAGATTTACACACCTATCCATCACCATGGATATTGAATCTGATTTCTGATTTAGTGTGTGTTGAAGCATCTGGCATCTGGATTATATGCTTGAAAAAATCAAAATAGTCCCAAAAAGCTTCTTGAATGATTTAACACTGAAATCATGTCCAAGGGATGATGATTCTGAATCTAAAACCTTGCTAGGTGATGGATCTTTCTCTAGATCATCAAGTTTATTCTTTGAAGATCCACCAGCTTTCTTCTTAATTATAACAACTTTATTAGGTGTATCAGCAACCACCTGTTTACCCTTATCTTCTTTCGGAATGGCTTACTCATCCGGAGATTTATGTTCACTGTCAGACATCTGAACAATATTATCTTCATCTATGTCTTCTTTCTCAGATCTTGCCTCAGCATCCTCAGGATGAATGAAGTCTTGTTTAGAACATTATTCCTCAAACAACTTGTTCACTTCATCTTCTCCCTTCTTATCCTATCATTTCTCATCTTTACCAGGTGTAGCCAACTTTGAGGATTTTGCTTCAGAGGTTTGGATTGACAGCTTCTCAGATGGACTTTCCTTATCATGAAAATCTTCAACTTGCTTAATCAAATCTGCGGTGTCACCACTACCTTTTTCTTCCTCTTCTTATTCTACTTCTTCTAATTCTTTTTTTTGACCTTTTCTAGAGTCACATATTTCTTTCTTGGGGTCTCATGTAAAGCTTCTACCAGGAAGGATTCTGGTACTGGAATGATCTCTGATGCTTTCTTAGTATCCCTCAGAAGGGATTGCACTATCTCGGCTTCATTCATCTTCTTCTTTAACTTCTTTTCTTTAGCTTACTTTTCAAGCTCATCAGCAGTCTTCTCTCTTGAGGATTCTTCTTCAGCAGGATACAAACCAAAACTAGGCTCCCCTACTTTCCTTTTTTTTCTTTTCTTCCCTCCACTTAGCTACTACCTCATCCGGATAGGCTTTTTTTTCTTCTTAGGCTTTGGATGTGTGGATTGGACTTCCTTAGATTTTGGGGTTTTTCATTCCTCTTCTACTTACTTCAATTTACTTTTATTTACTGACTTTTTGGATGGTTCAACCACTTCTTGTTTCTTCGGAACAACTTCAGCTTCTTTCTATAGTAAGTCAATAAATTCTCCGGAGTCCTTAGAAAAACCAATGTTCATCCTCTTCAGAGTATCATCACTGACTAGCATGACTTTTCAATTACTTGGCTTCAATATGCAAGGAATTTTATAAGATTCTAATCACCTAACAATTAACTTAGAAAGAATAGCTGGATATATGATTATCTGAGCCTTCAAGTTTCCATTCTTAATATTTTCAATCGTAATGAGAATATGCTTAACCAGATTGATCTTCCTCAGATTTACCAGAAAATCTAAAATATACATTTCACTTTTCTTCAAAGTATCTTTGTCCCCTTTTATTGGAATGATGAATCCTTGAACCCATAATTTGAGAATCCGATATTTTTTAGACAAGTGAGCAATCTTTGGAGTCTTTACATCTGTAAGACCGAGGGAATCTATAGCTTTCACCTTAAAAAATCTTTCTTTGACATCAGGAAACTTGTGAGAACAGAACTCGGCTTCCCCTTCGTATAGAATACCAACCAAACTAGATTCCTTTGTATACGAAAGAGAATAAGTCTTTCCATAACTCTTAAATAAAAACTTCTCTCTGCCTTTATCCTTAAAGGAACTGAATGATTCATAAAATTCAATTAGCAGATCCGAATACAGAAAATCTTGAGCACCTGGATTTGATATGTAGACACTTTCCCATCCATTCAGCTTAAGGTCATTTTAGATAATCGAATCATACTTATTCAAGAAGTTCAGATGCACCAACCTTTCTCTATATACCTTCCACTATGAGATTGGCTTGACAATAGACATATCTTTATGAGAGGATTCTTCTATAGACATTTGGAATTGAGAAACCCTTGAAAATCCAGAAAGATCTTATGTAGAAGGGAAGCACTTTAGCACACGAGATCTTGAGAATTGATGTAGGACAACCATCAGGGTGTCCTTTATATAGGGGTTTGATGCTACGGTTTATCTTCCAAACTGAATCGAATGGCTGAAAATCCTTCTGATCAGATCTTAAGGTCGATATGATATCCACAAGGAAATCTTGGATCTGATATTTTGAGGTTTTTTAATAAAAACATTCGGATTTAAGGAGAAGGACATTCAAAAAATTTAAAACCAAAAGAAACTACCAGAAAGTAAAGGATGATTAAAAAAACTCAGGAAAAGAAACATAGCTTTTGGATTTCTAAGAAGATTATTCGTAATGGGGAAATTATTTTTGAAGAACTTTAGATTCCGAAAAATTTTGATTAAGAAATTTTTTAAAAATCTGACTACGGAAATTTTCATTATGAAATATTTGAAAAAAATGACTACTAAAATTTTCATTACAAAAAATTTGAAAAAAAAACAAGAAAATGCACTCCCCCTATGAAAAGGAGTTTATTACTGTAAGGAGATTAGTTTCAACAGAAATTTAACAAGGAATATTACCTTATGGTTATCATTCCTAACTTCTGTTTAATGTATTCAAATCTATAATAGGGTAAAGATTTTGTGAAAATATCAGCAAGTTGATCTTCTGTTCCAATAAATTGAAGAATGATATCCCCCTTCTGTGTGTGATCCCTAAGAAAGTGATGCCTAATATCTATGTGTTTTGCACGAGGGTGATGTGCAGAGTTTTTACTAAGGGAAATGACACTAGTATTATCACATAGAATTTGTGTTTTGGTAAAACTCATACCATAGTCTGTGTGTGTGTGTTGCATCCACAACACTTGAGCACAACAACTTCCAGCTGCTACATATTCAGATTTAGCAGTGGAAAGTGCTACTGAGTGTTGCTTCTTGCATAACCAAGAAACTAATGAATCTCCTAAGAAATGAAAAGTTCGAGATGTACTCTTTCTATCCAGTATACATCCACCAAATTCAGCATCCAAAAAACTTTTTAGAAAAAAATCTTTTCCAGAAGTATAAAAAATTCCTAAATTCATGGTTCCCTTTAAGTAGCGAAAAATTATTTTTACTTCCTTTAAATGAGATTCATTTGGATTGGATTGATATTTTGCATATAAGCATACTAAAAACTTTAAGCTTGAATGACTATCTATTAAGTAAAGTAAACTTCCTATCATACCTCTAAACGATGTTTGATCTACTGGTTTCCCAGATTCATCAAGATCAAGTGTGTTTGAGGTACCAATGGGAGTACTAATACTCTTAGTGTTGTAATATCCATACTTTGTAAGAATATTTTTAATATACTTATGTTGGGATATATGGATTCCTTCTGGTTTTTGAGAAATTTGAAAACCACGGAAAAATGTTAACTCACTCATCATACTCATTTCAAACTCATATTTCATTAGATCCGCAAAGAAATTAGTTAAAGATTTCTGAGTTGAACCAAATATAATTCCATAAACATAAATTTGAACAATCAAAACATTTTTCTTATCTTTCTTTATAAAAAGGGTTGGACCTACATTCCCTTAACATAATTATTTTGAAGCAAAAATCCTATAATCCTATCATACCAAGCTTGAGGGGCTTGCTTAATTCCATAGAGAGCTTTGGTTAGTTTATAAACATGTTCAGGATGTTTTGTGTCTTCAAAACCAAGATGTTGTTCAACAAAAACTTCCTCTTGTACAAAAACATTAAGGAAAGCACATTTCACATCCATTTGAAAAAGTTTGAAGTTGAATAATGCTGTAAAGGCAAATAAAATACGAATAAATTCAAGTCTAGCTACTGGATCATAGGTTTCTTCATAGTCTATTCCTTCTTGTTGATTATAGCCTTTAGCAACCAATCTAGATTTATTTCTTACTATGATTCCATTTTCATCACACTTATTTCTGAAGACCCATTTTACTCCAATAATAGAAGTTTCCTTAGGTCTTTCAACCAAGGTCCATACTTTATTCCTTTCAAATTCATTTAGTTCATCTTGCATAGCTTTTATCCAATCATCATCACCTAAAGCTTCATTAGTGGTTTTTGGTTCTAATTGAGAAAGGAATGCTAGATGTTCTAATTCATTTCTTAAGGAACTTCTAGTCCTTACAGGTTGATTTACATCACCAATGATACTATCACTGGGATTATTCTTAAGAAACAACTAATTTGGGTTTTGTAAAACCTGTTCATCAAAATAGGGTAGGAAATATTATGGGGTAAATAATTCAGAAACATCTTCTTGGAAATTTTCTTTATCAGAAGGATCTTCTAATAAAGGTTGATAATCAGTTTTTAAAAATACATCCAAAGATGTAGGTTAGGGTTGTTTAGAAACAAAGGGACCAGTTTCATCAAATTTGACATGTACTATTTCTTCAACAGTACAAGTGTTTTTATTGAAAAATCTATAAGCCTTATAAGTTGTGAAGTAGCCAAAGAAAATTCCTTCTTCAGATTTTGGTGTGAATATGTGTAAGTTATCTTTAGTATTAAAAATGAATACCTTGTTGCCAAAAACCATGATGTAGGAAATTCTAGGCTTTCTACCATTCCATAACTCATAAGGAGTTTTATTAAGAAAAGGTTTGATCAAAACACGACTTATAGTATAACAAGTAGTACTTACAGCTTCAGCCAAAAAATGTTTGGCTATAGAATATTCACTCAACATGGTTCTTGTTATCTCTTGAAGAATTATATTTCTTCTTTTAACAAAACTATTTTGTTGAGGTGTTCTAGGTGCTGAGAAGTTATGAGTAATGCCTTTTCTACTACAAAAAGTTTCAAAATAAAAATTTTGAAATTATCCTCCATGATCACTATGAATAGTTATCAAAGGAAGGTTTTTCTCATTTTTAACTTGGGCTCTAAAACTTTTGAAATAAGAAAAATCTTTATATTTTTTTGCTAGAAAATAGACCCATGTTAATCTAGTGTAATCATCAACTAAGAAAAATACATAATATTTTTCTCTAATGCTTCCAGTTTGTGTTGGACCAAAAAGATCCATATGCACCAACTGTAATGATTCAGTGGTTGAGACTTCACCTATGGATTTAAAACTTGATTTATGTTGCCTTTCAATTTGACAAGGATCACAAAATTTTGAAGAATCAAATCTAATTTCCAGTAGATCCTTAACTAGTCCTTTCTTAGAAAGTTTGCATAGATTCCTAAGGTTACAGTGTCCTAACATTCTATTCCACAACCAAGAATGGTCTTCCATTTCACTAAGGCAAGGTAAGTCTTGGCTCATAAGGTCTTCTAAGTTTAGTGTGTAAACATTATCTTGCCTATGGGAAGAAAGAATGAACTCTTCCTTGGAATTGTGTACTAAGCACTTATCATTTCTAAAATTCACAAGGTAACCTTCATCACATAATTGAATTATGCTAATGAGGTTGTGATTAAGACCCTTAACAAATAAAACATTTGAAATCAATGTTTTTCCAAGAATAACAATGTTACCTATACCAATAATTTCTCCCTTAGAATTATCTCTGAAAGTTACTTTTCCTCCTTTCGTCTTGATAATCTTTTCAAAGAAGTTTTTGTTATGAGTCATATGTTGGGAACATCCACTATCCATGTACCATGTATTGCTATTGGTACTTTCCTTATTTTCCTAAAAATAATAATGTTAGACTTTGGGAATCCAAACATTCTTGGATCCAGAAATTTCAGAAAGAAAAATATTATGTACCAACATTTTTATAGAAAAAATAGGCTTTATGAAATCCCCAAAACTGGGTTTTGTTTAAGGAAAAACCTTTTACCCAGTTTCCACCACACTGACACTTGGTGCAGAATGGATCACTTTGAGGAACAAAATAATTTTTGCTAAAAATCGGTTTGGAACTTGTATAACCAAAACCAAAATTATTCCCAAGAGGTCTGATTTGAGAATACATTTTATCAAAATTTTCCTTACCTAAGGTAAAGTTTGACAAACACTTCCTCAAGGAAAAAATTTCTGACTTTAGTCTAACAACTAAGTTCTTATCTTCCAAAACATTAGTTTTAGAACTAGAGTTAGGCTCCAAAACATTTTTCTTAGAAATTACATTATCTAGATCCTTATAAAGTTTATCCTTCTCAGAATTTACTTTTTCAATATTTTTGGAAATACTTTCAAAATCAAGGGCTTTATTATCAAGATCTCTAGAAATATCTGATATTTCCTTAGTAAGTATAGAAATCCTAGAATTTTCCTTATCAATCTTTTTGTTGAGTTTAGAATTTTCATTCTCAAAAAGCTTGAAAAACCTAGAAACTTCTTCATAGGCTGGTAAAGTATTTTCTTCATCAAAAGAAGATTCTTCATCAGAAGAGTTATAATATTTTCTATCACTATAAATAGAATTCAAAGATACATTGGTCATGGATTCAGTATTGTTTACCTTAGCAATTAATCAATGATTTTCAATAGGTAGTTTGGCTATTATACCAAGATTATTATGTCGAGAAGATTCGTAATCTGATGATTCATCTGAAGAGTCTCATCCCCTAGAACTCTAGGTGTCATTAAATTTTAAGAATTTATTAGCTTTATCTTTGTAGTACTTATTTCTGTTTCTATCAGAATGAATTTTCTTTCTTTCCTTTCTCTTAAAAATAAGAAAATCATGTCTTATATTTCCATCTCTCTTTAATTCATAACTTGTGACTTCTAAATCTTTATTATCTTTCATTTCTTTCTTCTTGTATCTAGATTGAAAATTATTCAGACCAACAATGTTGTTCATCCTTCGAGTAAGATTTTCTAACTCATTTTCTGAAGATTCACTTCCACTAGATTCGGATTGGATAATTACCATATTAGATTTGGATCTAGTAACTCTCTTAATAGTTTTGGATTTCATATGATTTGAAGTAGTTGTAAAAGAATCTCCCCCATTCCCATTCTTATTTTTAACATTATCAGTATCTATTTTCATTCTAGTCTCATGTTGAAGAAGAGTTCTAAACAGCTCATCTAGAGAAATCTGAATGACCTTTCTATTCTCATCAATAGCAGTTCTCTTGGATTCCCACTCATTGGGCATGATGTATATGATTTTATCCACAATAGCTTCATCATCTAATATTTTTTCTCCCATGGATTGTAAACTATTCACAATTGTCATAAACCTTTGTTGTACTTTGCTTATGGATTCTCCATAAGGAAAGTTAAAGCCATGGTATTCAGCTCTTAACATAGCCCTTATTGTTTCTATAACATTATAAGTACCAAAATTTGTGACTTCAAGTTTCTTCCAGATAATTCTTGTAGCTTCACATGAAGATATTTGACTATAGATGTTCCTAGTCATGGAACATAGCAATGTATTGCGTACCTTATAATTTAGTTGATATTCATGATTTTCTTGATTTGTGAAAGTGCTAACATCCTTGTGAGGGATTTTATATTCTCCAGTAAGCATAAAAAAATTATCCACTCCAGTATTGATAATAAATGTCTTCATATGATCTCTCCAATACTCATAATCATTCCCATCAAAAATAAGAGGTCTGGTTGGATTTAGGTTGTCTATGGAACCAACATTGATTCATGCCATCTCAAACAAAATATCTTTCCACAAAAACTTGTCAGTAATAAAAGTTTGTAAACAAGAGAAAAATATCCTAAGTAAGGAAAATTATAACTATATTATATCTAAGAAAAATATTAATACAAACTTTATGGTTACGTAAATTTGATTACGAAAATAAGAATAAGAATTATCTTCTGAATCTAATCGTGAGATTAATTCAGTTTAAACCAATCCTCTAATACCAATTGTTGAGTTGGTATGGAGTATGATAATCTCCTATGATACCAACTAAAGGATTGAAATGATACTATAGATAATCAATATACAATAGGGGGGTGGTGAATTGTATACTTTAAAAAATCCTTAAGGAAATTTTGTATAAACAAAATTCACAAAACCTCTAAGTCGACACACTTGCTTGATTCCAGATATATGATTCAGAGAATGCAGTTCCAGAAAAGTGAATCTGGAAATGACACTTAACAAAAGTTTACAAAGAAAAATATTCTACCTTAAAGCATATAGAATCTTACTAAATTAGAGTGTAAAAGTATAAGGAAGTATAAGATATTTTTACTTTCCTCTACAAAAAAAATGCAGCGGAAAACTTGAAACAAAAAAAGTAACAAGTAGTAAATATTTTAACCCAAATAGAAGGGTATCCAACAACCTTAGATAAAGGCCCCTTGATTTATAATTTCAATAGAGTTTGTCTTACCCACACCACGGTAATCCCTAGATACGAAGATCGGAGTCTCTTTTGTTATCCCCTCAATCCCTCAACTTTAAGGTAGTTAGCACCTCTATCTTTCTATCCCTGGAAGCCCTCGAATGTACTCAAAAACATTCGGAGTCACATGAAGCAAATCTGAACAAGGTGTTCAGTATGCACAAAGCATGGAAAGTCTCTCTATCTAGAAATCACTTCAGCAGCATGTAATCTCTAGATTGATCAAATTGTTTTGAGCTTGTTCAAATGAGATCCTATTTATAGGCACATTCTCAACGGTTGGCTTCTTCCTCAAATGGTCATATTTTTCCTTGATATTTGGAGGGACCTATACACATGTCACTCAAACAACAGTTAGTTAGTAACTGAAATCACGACATCATTTTGTAATAAAAACATGAGTAAGTAAAATATATGGTTACATAACCAAAATCAATTATTCGAAGTGTGAGAAAAAATAGCTCGAAGTCTAATAAAAAATAAATTCTGTATCTATAATACAAGGATATCGAATTATGTTTTCCAAGGAATTCAGAAACAGAATTTTATAGAATTCAGAGTCTGAATTTCAAGGAAATTAGGAGAATGAATTTATAAGAATTTGGATTCTAAACTTACAATGTTCGGAGTCTGAATACATCAGAATTCAGAGTCAGAACTTACAAAGTTCGGATTCTAAATTCTTAAGAATTCAGAGTCAGAACTCATAAGAGTTCAGAGTCTGAATTCAGAGAACTCAGAGTCAGAACTTATAAGAGTTCAGAGGCTGAATTCAGAGAACTCGAAGTAAGAACTCATAAGAGTTTGGAGTCTGAATTCAGAGAACTTGGAACCTGAATTCGGATCCTGAAAACATAATTCTCTATATATAAGTATTATATGATTCCGAGGTTTTGGATACAAAATTTAATTTTACACTTAGACAAAATAATGAATAATGGAAAACATGGTAATGATAAATTTCTTTGGGGATGTAAATTTTCCTTATGAAAGTAAAACATATGGAAAAATAAAATTTTCTCTAATATAAGGTGTTTGTGATTTTAAAAATAATAATTAATGGAAAATTCATAAGGAAACCTTACTGACTCAACAATCTCCCCAAACATGAAGGAATGGAAAAGTCATAAGGAAACCTTATTGACAAACACTTGTGTGAATTTTTATTTAGATTAAAACATTACCCAAAGGCCTTACAAATGAATCGTCATCATCATATTATATTTTTTTTGGAGTGGGTTTAGTTTCACTCAACACATATATTGAACATGAATCCACATTTATCACTTTAATCATGGGAATTTGAGGAGAATAGAGTAATCTTAATGAGTTAGTGGACCAAACCTATACCTATGAACTTGGTATGGATTCAAATATACACAAGAAAACATTATTTTTATGACATATAATAAATCATGGGGGTTGATTTTAACTCATGGGAAGTCGTGTCATGGAGTACGAGGTATTGAAAAGAGATTGTTTCTATTGGACCGAAAGCATTTTTATTTTACTTTCAATTTATATATTGACTCATGTAGAATTTATTATTAATTTTTTATTTATATTTTATATATGCATGTTTTATTTTATGTATACATTTAATATTGTGATTTTATTTTATATTGTGTTGTGGGTTTTACATTGAGGGATTATTATCCCCATGTATTTATTTTAGCTATTTCCACTAGTTGTTATTCACTAGTATATAGAGAGTTGTGTCTAAGGGCTTATAATGTTTTGACTTGGGTATTAGTTATTTTTTATTGATCTCATTATCTTGGATTTATTACATTTTATATTAATGTTGACCAGTTAAATTATATTGGGATAAATACTTTTGTTCTCACTTTATTATAAGAAAAATAAGTTCCATTGTTAGGTTTTTATTATAGGTAATGATATAAAAGTTAAGGATATTATTATATGGATAGTGTATGGGGTGTTTTCATAGGTGGATGTTGCATTTGAAAATAGTTGTATTTTCATGTTTTTTATTCATTTTCTTTTCCTTGATATTTCACTTAGGTTATTATGATCGTTACCATTGAATATTATTTCTAATTGCTTGTCATTCATGAATTGAAGCATGAAATTATTATGATTATGAAAGTATTATATTCATTTGGAATGTCTCTCTTGGGTTTTTATTTTTTTATTCTTGGATGTTATAAGTTTTTTTATTAGAGGTCAATGTCTCCCATCAATGTGGTTTTCCCTCAATGCTAGTTGTTAACCCTTGGCCTGATAGAGGAAGGATTGGGGAAACTACCCCAAACTTCTCATAGACTAGGAGGGGTCCAAGAAGGGATATGTTATGTCATAGCAGTATTAAATTTAGTGTTTTATGATTAGTGTTTTGAGTGGAAAGATTAATAGATATTTGGGGTTTGATAGGGTAACATTATAAAAGATGATAAACTAACAAACCCAACTATAGAAACATATATCCCCTATGATCTTGTTCAAGAACTTTGAATTTCTATTAATTATAAATATGATATAGATGTGATTCCAGTAGATAACTCTTATTGGTATGAGATCATTCATCATGTAGTTTAATATAGGGCATGATGATTTTTTGTGTTTTTAGTTAGATTGGAAAATCATGATGGATGGACCAAGCGATAAATTAGTATAACATTTATATCATTGGGTAAATATTAGTAAAGGTTGTATATTTAAATTTTTGGGATTATAATGACCCTAAATTTTGAGTTTTGTTATTAATATAGTTTTTACATATTTAATTATTTATTTATGTGTTATTTTATCCAATGAATGAGAATTTGGAGGTGAAAATTAGCATTTTTTCACTAAGTGGTGGAAGGTTGTGCTGCTATATAGCAATATGAACTCACAGGTACCCATTAATAATGGAAAAATAAAGGTAAGTACCTACCTTTGACACCAGGTCTATTGTCTTTTGGGTAGTTGGTGGCTACCGAGTAGCCCGTTACAGGACACCAGGTACTCAGTGGTCTCTAAAGTGTTATTCCATATTTATTTTTTTTAATTTTATTTAAAATATACTTATAAGTGTTTGAAACTAACCCCTTTATTTTGAATGAGATGTTGGGATTCTCATCATAATTTCTCTTCTATATTTTTATCTTTAAATTGATCAAAACTTCATGTGTGATTAGGAATTTATAATCCATTAGTGAAATTGGATCCCTAGTGGAAAGGCTAAGGTGCCAATACATATTCTCGTTGGTTTTTTTTTAGATTAAGACAAAAATTCCTTATTTTAATATCCAAAAATCATAAAAGTTTGGGTACAACTGTAAGTCATCACAGAACTCTATGACAAAGAATTCAAAGAATCTGCTATCTCGGGGACTTGAACCTGTGACCACACCCCAAAACCTCATCTCACCCTCACCAACCAACTGACCGCAAGGGCCATTAATATCCAAAAATATTCTTTATTATGTTTATAATGTGTCCATTTTATGTAAAGGGTGGTTTATGCATGTACTAAAAGTAATATAAATTTTCTTATAATTATGAAAACATTCAGTGTTTTACATGACCTGTTCAACCATGAAAAATTGAAAAATTGACCATTAGTTACATTTATAAAATTAAAAATGCACTCAGTCAACCATGTTGAGTATTTAGATAAAATAAATAGTTCATTTTTTCCTACCATTAAGATTATGGGATTTATTGGGAAATTCAATAAATTCGACAATGTTTAAAGGCCATTATAGAAAAATTTGATTATAGATGATCCAAATTGACCATGAAACACAATAGACGAGACTATATTGTTCAAAAGAAGTTTATAATGTTTATTTGAATATAAGAATATAGAAAATCATATATGTGATCATGGATAATAAATTTAAGTAATTTTTAGGTATTATAATTGATGATGCGTACTTTTATTGAGATTTAGAATTGAAGAGTCTCAAAATCTAATGGCACCATAATTAAGAACTTGAACCACTACTTTTAGATAGAGGAGATATGGAAGTTAATTCAATATTCTCCTATCAATATGAAGTTTTTATTTTCATAATGAGATTTCAATGGGACATTTTGGTTTGAAGAAGGGTATAAAAATACAAGGAAGATATAAAAACCAGTTGGGTTCCCCTAACAGTGACTAATCCAGTGGTGCTATGTGACCTCAAGCACACCTCCTCATATGGTATAAACTGTTGAATAGTGATGAGAATATATAACCAATATTGGGGAGACTATAATATTGGTATCACCACATACAAAACAAGTGAAATGGAAAAAATAATATAACATCATAGTACAAAAATGGTATTAAAACTAAGATATTATCATATAATAAAATATAAACATATTCCATATTCTATAATAAAATAAATATTATGTTGAGAATACATCAGTGCATACAATGAGGAATGATCACTTGGATGATCATGTACAATGATAAACAAAATAAAAAAATTATAGAAGGATACATAACTAAAAAAACCAAAGTATCTCCTTATTCCAGTCTCTAAAAATAATCAATCCACTTTGGTCGAATCTCTTGTACAACCCATGACCTATAAATCATACATGAGGTCTGCATGCTCACTAAGGTTCACATGCAGAGTGTGAGAAAAAAACCTAGTAAAACACCACCAACATGGCCCCTCATAAATTCCACGATATACAATGTATATATGTATGAGAAACTAAATAAAGATATAATTATAAAAATTTAAGCTACCTATTCCAGTCATCATCTTCTAACTAGACCAACACAACTCTTGACCCCACCCACTTCAAACAAAATGAGTGAGTAAAAGTTTCCATTCCATGGTTCTCATGGCATAATTCATAGTATCTCTAAACGAGTTCATAACTCTCATACTATAGAACATGGAAGCCGGGTCATAACCCATACTCTCTGAAACACACTACCTGGTCATAACTCCCATTCTTTAAAACACTTGTCCCAACTCATACCCTCTAGAACATATCATTGGGTTTCTAGATATATAAATATGAGAGATTCCTAATGTAACATCTTGATATTTTAAGAAATATCTTCTCTTAAATTATTTTAAATTCATTGATAACTTGTGTTACAAATAATTCATAGTTTATCTTTCATTATATGAAAAACCAAGATTATCTTTCGCTATACATAACATGGATATTCTTCAATAACTGGTGTTACATGAAATCTCGAGTCTTATTAGACAAAAATATAATATTAATATTATTTATTTAACATAATATTTATCACATAGACTTTGGAATGGAAGAAATGAATATGATTAAATAAATTATTAAATAATAGTTTACAAATGTTTATAAAATTAATTCATTGGTTGCCAATAAATTAGAAATAAAAATAAAGACCAATTGAATATAAATGATGTGTTTTTATGAAAATCTATTATTATGAACAAAATGGAATTTTATATCAATAAATTATATTAATAAATATTAGTGAAATAAATTAATGAAATATTTAGGTTATATATTTAATAATTTTTTTAAAATTCATCTAATAGTTTTGATAGGGTTAAGATAATAATAAATCCAATTTTAAGTATAAAAGATGTATATTTTTAAAAAGTAGTTTTTCCACCTTTTAGTGGTGAACCTATTTTAAATATAATTTTTAAAAATTTTATAATTTTAATTTTAAAAAATAAACTTCTTTTTTAATCAAAATTTAAAAATTTACTTTGGGTGAATTTTTGTTATTTTTTTGAGAACTTTTATATTTTGATGAATAGTGAATGACACCAAATTTTAATCGAAAACTATTTTTTTGTTATAAATATTTTTTATTGTTTAAAAATATTTTTAATTGGTCTTAAAGTATAATTATTTCTATTTTATATCTTTAAACCAATTTATTTCATTTTAATAAATTTCACATTGAAATTGGATATGAAAACATTTCAAACATTTGAACTTTTCTCTTTAAAAACCAACTTCGTTGTCACATATGCAGGATTAAATTTCAATTAATTTATGCCAATTATATTATTGGAATTTTTAAAAATGGATTCCATATTTTTCATAATAATATTTTATAATTTAAAATAATTCCAACTTAGTTTTTGACTAAAAATATTTGTAAAAGTAATTAAAATTAACTACAACGATTAGGTAAAAATGAGTTAGTGGTTAAACTTTAATCATAAGGGTCCCATTGACCTATAAACATGTAAAAAACCAATTTTATGGAAATTAATAGAACATATCCCCCATTTTATAGAGTTTTTATCATTATTGGAATCATATTATGTAAAGGAGACCACCCAATATTGTTTAACTTTTTATATTTACAAGAATGTCACTCCACCTCCACCATAAAAAGGCACTCAGTATCCCCACTTATTCAAACCAATCAAGACATTTATATCATAATAAATCTTAAAAAATAATGTCTAAAAATCCCTAATCTAATCCTAGAAGCCTGAATTTTTTCATAAAGAAATTTAAGGAAGTATTTTGGTGTAAACCAAAATGAGTTGCCTGAAAAAGAGGTAAAATTATTCAACGATCACTTTTGTTCTTAAACCATTAAATTATTATTATTAGAGTAATATATAATAAACTTAGTAACCAAAAAATACTAATATGTTTTTATTTAAAAGTTAAAACCGACACTTACAAACACTTCCATCAAATGGGTAATAAATTCACCATTCATGTGTACGACGAACTACCAGCTCTTGAAATGATGTCGGTCATATTTATTTACCACATATTATGGTTGGGAATTATGATAGAAATATTTTTTTATATTATATATAGTATATTTATAATGTATTAATACTTATATAATTATTATATAACACATATCTTCGTGCTTTCCATTTTATGGGAATATGATAACATCGTTTTTTGGATGTGTGTACTACCGCCTCCTCAAAGCGATGTGATGCGTTCACCCTTTACATGTAATGTATTAAGAATGGTTTTAATAATTATATATATGATATAAATGAAATATGTATGATATTAATGAAATAATTATCTATCTGGACATATAAAATGTCATTTTCTTCTTTCCATTTCACACACTAAAAAAGTGCTAACATCATTCACGGACGTATGGACTACTGCCTCCTTAAAGTGATGTGATTCTTCCTTTTTCATCACCACTTCACAAGAATGGTATATATAAGTATATATAATTAAATAATATGATATTTATTATATAATGGTAATTCTATAAAGATAATCATTAATTACTTTCTTTCCATAACTATTATTGAAAAATGGGAATGTTACTCATGCGTACGTACGACCTACCATCTTCATGATCGTAACATTGGTTCATTTTTCATAACCATATTTCATGTATGATTTTAAAATTATAATTGATATAAAACTTTGATAATTATTTATTGGTTTTTATTCTTAATATGTTTATATAATGACCTCATTGACCATAGTTGACCTATCAAAGTCAGTTTTGACACATAAGATGAATATTTTCAAAACATCTGACGAAAATATTATTGATTTATTAGTTGAATAAAACCTGTTTATAAGTGAAATAAATGTAATAATAAACATTTAAATGGTTATTATACAAGTAAATAATTAACATAAGTTTGTTATTCATTAATATAGAGTACAAGAATGACAAATCAGACTTAAGGTTAGGGTTTCTTATCTCACTTTTACTTTTGTGAGGTATACAACATAATCACCAATTATTTATTTTGCGTGATGTATATACTACACCTAATTTATTTTATATCATGAATAAATTTATCTTCATGGTATTTTAAGTTTAATTTTAATTTATTTCTTTCATGGGGATTATGATTCAAAAGATACCAAGTAGTAAGGGATTTCATAACTTAATTTCCATTCATTGGATTAAAGTTCTATGTCATTGGTTATGTCATGCCCAGAATATTTGTGAAATTACATTTGATTGTATTTTTCAGTATTTAAACTTTTATTTTTTGTATTTTGAATTTTCACACATAATTATTTCATTGATCTATTCTCACTCCAATGATATGATCTTTGAAAGGGTTTTCTCATCTCACTTTTATTTCCATGAGATATATTAAATATTCAGTAGATATTTTTATTTTGTGGTGTATATACTACCCATGAATGTATTTAATGATTATTATACTTATATTTATGTGTTTTTACATATCCTTTTTATTATCTCTCTTTCCCAGGGTTCACGGTTTCAAAGTTACCAAAGCAGTAATCGATTATTGTCACAATTTTCCTTCCTTGTGACATTTGTTATGTTATACACCTATATTAGCTTATGAAGTGTATATATTTTTCCTTTGATTTGTTTTATAATAAATATACTTATTCTCATGAAATTTTATGTTTCTTTTAATGTTATTCCATTCATGTGGATTATGATTCAAATGTTTCAATGTGGTATGGGACACTTTGGAATGTTTCAAGATTATTTTCCTAAAGAATGTTTCAAATAATCTTTTTAATGGTATTTATATTCATACACATCAAAAAACCTTGTTGTCAATTATCCTTAACTGGGAATATTTTTTACTGATACAATCCTAATTATTTATTTGGATAGATTGTGATTGTTTCAATGAAATTGTTTTGGAACCCATTTTATTTCCATAGGTTAATCATGTTCTGAAGAAATTATTATGGAAAACCAATGGGTAAATCTTGTTTCAAAGAGATTTTTGTTGAACCCATTTATTTTACATGGGTTAGTCACGTTCTAAAGATATTTTTGTGGAACCCATATCTTTTCCATGGGATAATATTATTTCAGTGATATTTTTATTGAACCCATATCTTTTTCATGGATTAATAATGTTCTAAAGAGATGGTTATGGAACCCATTTATTTTTATGGGTTAATAAAATTTCAAATAGATTATTATTAAACACATTTATTTTCCATGGTTTAATCATGTTTTGAAGAGATTTTTATTTCACCCATTTATTTTCCATGGGTTAATCACGTTTCAAAGAGATTGTTGTTGAACCAATTTATTTTACATGGGTTTATCATTTTTCTAAGTGATTGATAAGAAAATCATTTATTTTCCATGTTTTGATCAGTTTATAAAATGTATATTGGATGTTCCTATGATTTTATGATGAAATGAAATATTTTATGTGTTATTATTTTGTTATGGTACTTAGAAAATTGATGAGTGGTTACATGATGAACCAATGATAGGTGATTCCACGATAAACTAATGATGGGTGGTTCTATGATAGACAAACAATAGGTGGGTCCATGATATCCCTCCAATTCATTGGTCATGGAATTCATCCATAAGGATATTCCATTTGTATGAGTGATATATATAGAATTCGACCACATGGTTATTCCATTTATAATAATAAAAAGTATAATGATTCCCCAATATACCTTTATGTGTTTCTTTATTACCGCTATAGGTTTAAAATGTTTTTAATGATCGATATTGATATCACATGGCTTGTGATTATTGATTTTTATGACTCTTTCCTTTTCCATGTTTTCATATTTTATGGTCCAAGTATTAATGGGTATGCATTATTTTATGATTCTCCCATGCACTTTGATTATGTCATTATACCGTTATGTACTCTTATGATCATTAAAGAAATTCAATTTTTAATGCTTATATTTACCCTTACCAAGCATCTGAGATCACCCTTCTTATGTTTCCCTTTCCCTAGGTTTTAAAGAATAATGTTTAATGATTTATGTCTATAAATGATTTCATAAGGATGATGTTGATGACCTAATGTCAAATAATAAAATCTAGGTATAATGGGAGATGATGTTCAAATTTATGAACTGGTTTTTTATGAGTCCAAGTTGATGTGAATTATTTATGTAGAATTTTTTCCTAATTCTCTAAAATTCTAAACATAAAATTTCCTATAGTATATAAGTGATCCATTTTTTTCTTTTGATGTTGTGAGGTTTATATGAAAAATTTTGGTCACAATTATCAGCATAAAATCTAGGAATGTAAATATATGGATTTCAATATAGGATCTAGGAGTGTGGGTTTCTAGTCTATTATACCTTATATTTATTATCCCTTAGGAATGATTACACTATAAGATACCACTTCATACTTTTGGTCCTTTTGTATCCGAACAAGGTTGAGATTTATATCTGATTAATGTGTTAGGCTTAATGTATCCCTTACATTTGAAAAGTAATAATAAAAATCCCAAGCCTATAATATGGGTCATATGCCTCTAATTCACCATAAAAAAGGAATTTTCCTCATGAACATACTATAAATAACTAAGTTAAAATGTAACAAGGTGATGCATTCAAGACATATACCAAGTCTTAAATCTAAACTAATAAAAAATCCATGTATATATCTATACTTAAAGACAACACCCAGATTCATTAAGATATCTTACTTGACATGGTTGTCACAAATATATCCCATAGATAAATCCTTAACCCCTGAATATACTAAAGCTTATAGGACATGATTAGTATATTACTCCCAATTAACTAGTTATAACAGAATGAACTTTTTAGATATACTAATATCATGTGGAAAACATATCATAAGGTCTCAAAGACCCTAAATTAAATCATTATAAATCTAAACCCCTGAAGGAAATCACCCTGAGATGAGTATGATGCGTGTGAGCCTCATTTACACACCCAACCATGAACTACTAGAAAGGAGGGATATACAATCGAGTTCAAAACATTATTATTAATTATGAAACCATTGGGAATATACCTTTCAAAAAAGGTATATACTAATAGTTTAATAGAACCATTGGTATAGATCTATTAAAGTTAGTCTATAGTAATGGTTATTGTAAATCACTGGTATGAAGCTTTACCAATGGTTCAATGAACCTTTGGTATAAGACTCTCACTAGCCAGCATAATTCAATCCAACCTACACCTCACCACCTATAAAAATAGTTATAAAATTAAGAGTAAAATGTAATTAACATTTCAATTATAGTCATAATACACTTTCAATATAGGAAAAATAATATATATTTTACATTGAAAAACTTATTAACTTAAAAAAATTATAGCATACATATATAATAAGATATAATAAGCTGGAATATGTCATCCATGAGAAACAACATGTCATAAAAATAAAATCATAAATGGAGTGGATCAATATTCCACTCCAAAAAATCATCTTCATGGTCACCACCACTTTATTTTTCATCACTACCAACATCATCATCACAAACCACATCACTTGGATCATCATCTTGAATAACTTCATCTCCATCATCATTTGTAAGGTCATCACCCTAATCATCACTAGGACTATCATATCCATCTCCCAAATAATTATACAATGAGTGAATAGTTGATATAAACATATAAAAAATATCAAAAATATCATGTGTAAGTGATGAACACATATCCATCATATTTTTCATGAACTACTTTGTGATCTTTTGACTTATTTCAAGATCCTAGATTTATAATTTTTTTCTTTTAATACATTGGAATGAGTCTCTTTTAAATAATTCTTATTACTAATCTAAACATTTTCATTTCTTGAAGCGGTATATTACCTATTGTAAAAAATAGTTTTCTCGAGTTGAAAATTGACCCTCCCCTAGTTCTCCTTATATAATACCTATCACAAATGATTTTTTGGAAAACATTTATCATATTATTTCTCCTTGAGAGCCTATGGAACATGCTATTTAAAATATTAATTAGATATAAAAATTTAATAAATATAAATTAAAATTTAAAATAACAGAATAAGCCCTATAATATTTTCTTCTCTCTCATTATTAACAACACTTCTATCTTTTTTATTTCTCTTTAGAAAAAAACATTTTTTTGTCAAGGTATATATCCTTTAATGTTAAATTCCTCCCACTATAAATATCAATGGATATAAGAAAATAATATTAAATAATATTTTATTAATAACTAATATTTAATGAATCTAAACCATAAATGTAACATGATATTACTTATTCATTACAAATGAAGTGTTAAACAACTTTATCAAAATTATTTATACATAAAAAATACCTATTTTTTCTCATGAACATGTATAATAATTCATCCCAAAGGTTTCACATACTTTATATCACCCTTATTTTTTTTGTTTATTTGTGAATAATCCTAAAAAATAAAATCCAATAATAAGAATCAAATTATGAAAACAAATCATTATCATTTTCAATCAAAACTATAAAATTTTAGAAACACTTTAACCCTATCAATTTTAAAATAGGAAATTATCACCTTATAATGTGTAACTAGAAAATTATTGGGGGTTGGTATACTCACTTACTCTGCACCAAGTATACTGTTACATACAATATATAATAAAAGATTATATGCTCACTATAGTTCCCCTAAATCCATTAAAGATGCTTCATTCACTGCTTGACCATCGGTAAAATTAAAGTGAATTTACAACCAAAATATTAATTCATATAAATATAATAATAATATTTTTTTAGTATAATAAAATTTCTTAAACATATCTCAACTCATTAATGATACTTGATTTGATCACATATGTGTCTCTAGGAGATTTGTTACATGATAATTATATCACTATATTTCTCAAGCATCACCATAAAACGTATACATTCACTAATATATTTACCAATAATATTTTTTGTATTCATTGTACTCTAACATTACTTATGTATGTTTATTCCATAAATAATGCATGCAAGTATGCCCACATAACCTAATAGTAGATCCAGGAGTGAAAGTTAAAAGAAAAATATAAAATTAATATAGATTATATCTTATATAAAATTATTTTGAGAAAATTTAATTGAGTTGTAAACATATATCTAATATAAGTTGATCAATGGGTTTTGATGGATTCATAGAATATGCAGCTGTAGGATATGAAAGATCATAATGCTTTGTATAATCAAAATTACCTAAAGAAGAAGTCTAAGGAGCCTGAACGTAAAACCTCAAAGAGACAAGAGAATAAATAAATAGAGTATGAACAAAATTTAGTGGAAAATGATAGTAATGATGGGGATCCATCATCTAATTGGGAAAGGGTATATGAGAAAAAGCTCTTGAAAAAAAGATAGTGATAACATATGCAGTTTCAAGATCCCTTGTGCCTCAAGAGGAACTGTGGGATGAGAAAGTGTATTAGATTGGATATGTGATGAAGGGTCTTTGTGTGATTGAGTCAATCAAGTTCTCAAAGTTCCTCTAATACCACCCCTCAACTGTTCATCATGATCACCACTGACAATAGTGAAACAGGAGAATAATCATCTATTGGATGGCGTTTCTTGATTGAAATTTAAAAATGATTAATAAAATATAATTATATGTTATGTAATTATTATATATATTTGAAATATAATTCTCAAAATAGAAAAAAGTGTATGCAGTCCCACCTATCACATCCTTCAATGATTATCAAATAATCTATTCTTAGGAACCTATTAAATATTTTTCATATTTAGTATAATAAAATAGAATTTAAATTTAATTAGAAATAAAATAATAATGATAAATCCAAACAAAACATAAGAGTTGACATAAAATAATTTAGTCATAAAAATTGGAAAGACAAACAAAGAATAAAAGTTGACATAACATAATCAAATAATTAAAATTTTCATGGAAAACTAGTAATAAATGGTGGAAAAACATAATAAAGTCATACTAATTATAATTATAAACAATTAATAAGAGAAGAAATAAATTAATCAAGTTCTACTATTTTTTAAATAGTATCTATAAAATTTAAAGTTCATTTTGAATACCATGTTTATACCAAACAATATATCAAAACATAGATATATAATATTTATGAAATGAATAGTTCAGTTTGATTTTAAATTATTTATAACTACGATCACAACTAAAATTATTTTATTATTTTAAATTTTAAATTTTATATCACTTGCATATTATGTTAAGTTATATTATTGGTGATGTATCAAGATAATATATGATAAACCCATCTCTAAATTTTACTATGAGTTAGCTTATTTTTTTGGAATATTTTTAGAGTTATAATTTTTTCATTTAGTGATTCATGTCCCAGAGTAAAGATAATAAAATTATCTAAAAATCATTCAACTACACCTAAACCTGGTTTAACCATTTAGATATTCAAAATTTTCCCTAAATTCACTATAAATTTTATACCAAAACTATTGTTTTCTATATTATTTTAATTATATATTTTTTATGATATATTGAGTTATACTAATATAATTTTAGTTTTATTTATGGTGTTGTAAAGAAAAATAAATTATTTTTGAATCATTCAACCAAAAAAACACATATTTTGAGGTGACTTGAGAATAAAGTGAATATATCTTACATCAATTTCCCATAATTAAACCTTATATATAAAAAATAAACACACTCTCAGAATTTAAAGGTTTAAGTTATTTAGAGATTACATACATAAATCTATTATTTAACAATACAAATTCAACAACTATTATAAAAATTATACACATAATATTTGAACCTAGTAATATTCATGCATATAAATTTATTGGAAAATAGAAAACATAAGAAAAGGGTGAGTTTAAATTCTCAGTAAGGGAAAAAAATCAGCACATCATGGAGATTTTATCATTAGGTTATAAACCTATGAGAAAACATGAACATAGAAAAAATACCCAATTAAAAAAATATGATCATGGAAACATATGAATTGATCATAAGTTGTGATAGAATAATCATAAAATAGGGTATATAAACTTATAACCATAAGATAATCCTTATGAAATCATATAATATACCATTATATAAGAATTTGCGATCATAAGACAATAATCATGAGACATGGAAGAAAAATTTGAGAGTGTGATATAGATATAAGCATAGAAAATTGTAACATATATCAAGGTTAACCACCAAGAAAATCTTAACATAGTGGATTAGGATTCGAAACCTACCTCCTATAAAATAGTGGATTGAGAATCACTACCCATAACTCATAATAAAGTAAATCAAGCATCATAACTTATATACCATAATAATCTTAGGAGATATAAATTTGTACTAAATGTATTAGATAGATATATAATTTTGATACCACATAAAAGATAATAAATAACCATACATATGTGTGCCATAAGAAATCATTAATACATCAAATATTTATTAACCTATGTAAGGAAAATAGGTTCATGACATTTTCATAAGGCATCACATAAAAAGAAATTAGTTATTGGATTAGATGATACCCAAATTTTAATCACCCAAAAGGAATATAGAGATTTATAAACATAGTGGGTGATACATGAATAATAATTCCATATTTGAATGAACATTTAGAATTATAAAGTAAAATAAAAGATAAATCGTAAAAAATAGTTTTTATAAATTTTGGTAACTTTATCGTGAAAAATAAAGATATACGACACTTTAATTTTTTTTTCAAAAATATAAAAAGAATAATTTTAAATAGATATTTTAAATTAAGTCCCAATAATGTAACCTTGAATATAAAAATTGTAAATTAGGATATATGTTAAGTGAAAGATACAAATTTACATGAAAGTGAAAAGAACTATTTTTAATCATTTTTAATGATTTTAAAAATAAACCACATCAATAAAAGAGATAAAAATTTAATTTTTACTATAATTAAATAAAAATAAGAGAGAAATATAATAGACTACTTATTTAACTTCAAAATAATAAAATAAATCTTATTTGGTAAGAAATAACATGGAATTAAAGTGATATAGCCAATATATAGGATGGATATTTTTTTAACAATGTCGTATTGATTTGAAGTATGAATTCAATCAAAGAAAAATATTTTTAAATGATAATTTAATTTCCCCAAATAAAAGAGAAAAAAAATATGATATTATGGAGGGATATAATATATACAACTTATAAGATCATAGTCAAATAATAAATGGTATAGATCATGAAAAGGAGATTCGGTCAAGAAAAACCCTTACCTTGGATTCCCTCTTGGTTAAACACACGCTAACCTTCAGTATAATAAATTTATGATTATAAATTATCTATTTAACCCATATTTATATTTATTTTAATTAATACCATTCATTTATATTTTCTTATTACCTATATTAATTTTTCATTATTAAAATTAATATTTTGGTGTTATTATTCAGTTTACTCTATTCTTTCTTAGATATAGAGGTTTTAGTACTTGGTACTTGTTTATTAATAATATTTTCATCACCTATATAATTCTTATGAAGATGATTTATATTTAGTTGATATAGTTCGATAGTTCCAGATTTATTTCATGGGAGTTATGGTGAAAGTTCATAATGAAAGGATTTAAATTTTCTTTTTCTGTGAACATCGAATTAGTAAAAATAAATGAATTTATTGATGAATATAATTATGTTTATAACCATTCCATAATTATGAAAACATATTAAATTCATCATTATTATCACATATTAAAAGTATTTAAGTTTTTTATTCATTTATGATAGAAGTGTTATAATATCAATCACATAGGTGGTAAAACCAACCAAGACAAGATCATGTCATAATGAATAAACTAGTAAAAGAAATTATTGTATTATTATAAATAAATTTATAGAAGAGTAATTATTTAAATTACATGTTATTTAATTTTAAATTTTAAGGGCCCAAATTTTCCCTAATCCCTTTCCTTTTTTATTTCTTAGGTTTTTTGAAGTTTGATGATGTTTCTAGTAATTTAGATATTAAATATGGTAGGCATTGTTCTAAAATTTGATTTTAAAGTGATTTTATGGTATTAAAAGTTATTTTTAATTATATAAGTAAATTTTTATGTTTTAATGTGATTATATATTTTTGGGGTTTTTGATTAATTTTAGGACGTCTGTAAATGACCCTAATGATTGAGGAGTTTATCGAATTCTTGAACTGTAAGAGTCCTTTTATTTTCATAAGGGTCATTTTCAATTTTTTAAGTAATTGTGATTATATTGGGGTTATTTTTGTTCTCATAAGATTAGAATGCGTTTTTTATAAGATACATGTGATTTTTGTACGGTTCATTCAATTTTCAAAAGTGTCTTTTGATTTCTATAAGATCTATTTGATTTCTATAAAATTACTTTTGGTTTCTATAAAGGTCATTGAATTTTTTATGAGGGTATTTTATCCTAGTGAAATATTAATTCCCTTCATGAAATTTACCTATTTCTCAGTTTTATCTAGAATCATATTCAATGATTTAAAATGAAATTCTAAATCCTATAATTCTTAAAATAAAAAAAGTAGTTTCATAATATATTAACTTCATCCCTAAATTATATATTCCCAGATTTTTGGATCTTTAGATGGTACGACGCAACAAAAATCAACATTACTAATTTAAATGGGAATTAAGGGAATATTTAATTGTGTTTTATGGAAGGAAAAACTTAGGAGAATCTTCACATTATTCATGCTTATGAATTTTTTAAATATAAGATCCCCACCCCCTATTTTAGATATTTCTTCTTCTTTTGAACCATGAAAAACAAAACATGTGTTATTAGAAGTTCATAAGTTTATTTTTAATGAATTTATTAGATATTTTGAATCTACCTATCTTTCATTTCTTGTGCTATGAACTATTGAAGCCCATGTCAATGTAGCAGATTCCTGAAATATCATTTATTCTTTTTAAATTATGGAATTATCATGCTTCTATTTTCATATAAATAAATTGTATGAATTATATTATAAAAATAATAACCTAAATATGAAAATTAGAGGGAAGATATTTTCATGTGGTCTCTCTATTATATCTATGATATTTTTCATAATCATTTTTTAATGTTGATGATGTATGTTTTATTTAATTATATAAATTCCTTAATATTGTGAGTTGTATTTTGGTTGAAGAAAAGTTTATTTATATTATTAATTGTTAAAAATACTCTCATAAACTATTATTATTTAAAATTTATATTGAAATTTTTTTATGGAAATATGGAAAATGGTAATGTTGTTTTTTCTAGAAAAAGATAATTTTTCTAGAAAGAATGACTTAAAAGATTATGTTTTCTTAATGAGTTGATTTTAATTTACTATAGTGTTGTTGAGAGATTGTGTTTTCTGTGAATAAAATTATTTTGGTAATGAATGGTATAATTGATATAGTGGAACTGATGGTAAGGCTAGTTTTGTGTTTGGGGATTGGTTTGGTAGAAATTATGGTGGTTGTTGGTATGGGTTTACATGGTATTTGTTGTGGTGGATGATGAGGTGTTATGATTTTTTGTTAGTTGTTACATGTGGTATGGAATGAAATGAATGAAATGGAATGAAATTTAATATTATGAGGATAAATAAATAAAAATTTTATAGTGGGGTGTAATCTAATAAGTGGTACTATAAAAATCTGTTGGGATATTAAATAAAAAGAGGAAAAGGATCTAATTAAAGTAAGTATTGTCCATTGAATGGATTTTCATTAATTATGATTAATAAATGAAAAAATTAACCTTAAATAGATGGTAAATTGTAAATATATATTTTTTATTAAATGATTAAAGAGTAATTTAAGGTCATTTTTTGGTTGTTTTTGTGTGGAACGGTGGGTTTGGTTGATGTATAGAGGTGGAGACAATTTTTGTGGAGGATAATGGAGATATTTTGATGATTATCAGATATTATAGGGATTCTTGGTATAGAACCTTAGGTTTAGATTTTGTGTGTCTACATTATGCATTCATTTTCCTATGATTTTATATGCACCCCACCCGAGTTGGATCACCTTACTAAAGAAAAAATGATTTTGAATTATAGATTTCTTCTATAAAAATCTAAGTTGGTAAGGGAATGAATGATTGATGACTTATCCCTCTTTCCGACTCTCTCTTTCATAGGTTTTTATGAACATTATATGATATAAATAATTCAAAAGTGTGATTTATATGTTGAGGATGGGATGCTTATGTGTTATATAGTGAGGGATGTTCATGGTAGGAGAAAGGAATGAGGTTGATGCCGTCCATGTTCATAATACTATACTATGATATAAAAGTAATGTTCAATTGTGATATAGACATGTGGTAATTTAGTGTGATGAAGATATGGTATATGTGGATATATGGGTGTAACGACCTGGAATTTTGAATAAATTTTGTTTCTTAACTTTTTGTGTTATTTTATTTTATACTCAACAAAACTATTTCATGTAATAAAATGAGTATAACTAAAATTATACCGTTGGTTTTTGACTGTTATATGACCGTTGGTCAATATGACCATTGGAAACTAAATGTTGTGATTATTTTCTATAAATACAAGTGATTTTGGTTAATTAATATAGAAATAAGATTTTATAGCCCCATCCAGTAGTCTCGGGACGATCGAATCCCATCTGACGGAACTTAGGAAGGAGGTAGCACCTTTGGGATTTGCTCTAAACCAAACCCAAGCCTAACTTCATCATGTGAAGTTGGAACAGAATCAACTTCACGAGAAGTTCAAGCTGATAGAAATCACTACTCGGGCAATGTTGGCTGATCCACCCCAAGATTCTATCACAATAGAACACCTTACTCTTGGGTCCTATGCTGGTGTTATAAGGGGCTATGTAATGAGACCATAACTACCTTGTGTAATCCTTTGATTTGAATAAAAATTGTGATTTCTTCTTATGGTGAAGTTTGTGAATTTTCAAATGTCCGGATAAATATAGTATGCATATTATTGATGAATTTTAGAAAAATGATATTTTAAAATATTTATATAAACCTTAAATAATTAATAATGTGTAATGATTTTTAAAAAATTGTCTTCTACAGTTATGTTCGGTAAAAAATTTAGAGTCTAATAAGATCAACTTAATGTTGGATGAATAGTAAATTATGAATAGTAATTTTATGCTTATTATTAGAAATGTGACCAAATTTATTAAGTAAATTCACTTAATAAAGTATTAATATAATATAGGCACCTTGATTAAGTAATGTGATTCAAAAAAATATGTAAATATCTGTTTCAGAAATTATTGGTTAAGTATTAGTTTTTTTAGGTGAATAGTGTTTTTTATTTAAAAATTAAATTAAAAATATTTAGAAAATTATTTTCATAAAATGGAGTTCATTTTTGAAATCAGAGCATCAATATTTGGTTAAGGTGAATTCTTGGGATTTTTCTGAGAAAGTTGAATTTTAAGTGAATAGTGTTTTTATTTAAAAATTAAATTAAATATATTTAGAAAATTATTTTCATAAAAATGAGTTAATTTTTGAAATCAGATCATCAATATTTGGTTAATGTGAATTTTTGGGATTTTTCTGAGAAAGTTGAATTTTCGGCGAATGGTGAAAATACAGTTTTGAGTTTCAGGTGTTTAATGACATCATTAAGGATGTAATAATTATGCAATAATTCTGGTCGACCTATGAATAGTAAGGTAAGGTATGAGGTGTCCCAAGTATCCAATACCATGGGAAAATACCATGGTCAATCCCATGGTTTTTCCAATACAACCGATGAGGTGTCCCTTGGCAATTAATGCTTTGTCCCCTCGCTTCTCCTATAAATACCAAGACATTCCCTCATTCATTTAATTTAAAAATCCTCCCCAACGATGTTATGGTCTATTTACCTCCCAAGGAGTCCTCCCAAGTTTCCCTCAAGCCTCCCAAGGTCCCAACCTTCAAGCTTTCGAAGTTACTCTTCAAGGTAAGGGATCCTTTCACCCTCCTTTTAAGTCATGACTTCCTTTATGTTTTGTCTTGTATTTTCCATCTCTTTATATTTATGGTATGTTATTATATGTTATTATTAATGTCAATTTTATTTCCAAATTATTATAGACCCTTTCTTCTCTCATCAATTTGTTTTCTGAATTTTTATGTGACGCCGTTAGGCTGCCGAATATCTCGTAAAAGGAATCGCGTCTTCTCTTTTCTTTCATGTTTCCTTTTCAGGTGGTATGTCATTAAAATTTCCATACCATGTTATTATCTACATGTTTTTCTATATTTATACTGTATTATAAGTTATTTATGAGTGGTTTACTCTTTTAACCCCTCTTTCCAATGTTTTCTAAAACCATGTTATATTAGTCGTTATGCTACAGAAATTTCGCTTGAAAATTTCTATCTCTTTCTCTCAAGAAATTCCCTTGTTTATTTATGTGAATAACCAGACCTATTTCGTTTCTATGGGTGTTCATAAATATATAAATATGATATATTTGATTCTGTAATGGACATACATATAACCCTCACTCCCTTTCCATGGGTTATAAATGATATAATGATCTTATTTTAAAGAGATTTTAAAACGTCACGATTTTGAAATGAAACCCATTTCTTTTATTCCCTATGTTTAATTTATGAAATTTTTGAATATGATATATGTGGATCACATGTAATTAAAGAAATATTAATGTTGTTCCCTAATAGCGCTCCAATGCATTGGGTAAAGAATTAATCTCTAGAGATGAAAAGTTTTATGATACCTTGGTGAATAACCTTGGTAATTTTTTATAACACCTTGGGGATGGACCTTGGTGATATGTTCATGAATGTATAAATGAAATGTTGTAGCCACATATTCTATTCATGTTCCATGTTCTTTTCTTTATTATTTTCCTATTCTTCTATTGCTCATGTATTTATGTTTTTATTCAATTTATTATTGATATCACAGGTACATTGATTCCCTTGTTTACCCTTAGTGGGCCTTCTGCTCACCCTTTCCTTTGATGTATGTCTCCAATATATGAGATGTAGTAAATTTACATAGGATTAACCTATTATGAAGCCTTAAAAGTGTTTTAGAAGAATTGTTTATGTTATTTTCATGTATTATGTTCCTAATTTCCAAGACACTACACTTTAAAGATCCTCTGTATGTAAAATGTAATGAAAAGTTATGTATTAAAAAGGAAGGATGACATTGTTAGTATAAAAGGATAGTTTAGTTATTTATGGAAATTAGGATATGAAAACTTTAGGAATAACCCTAAAGAAAAATTTAAATATAGGAAATCTTCCTTGTATTTCGGTGAGTATTGAGTAAGTGGTTTATCAAGCAAATACATCCCTGTCTGGATAAGAGCAGGTAGAGGTGGATCTGGCTCAGATGTAAATTGGGGTAAAACATGAAAACATCCCTTTGATCTAGACTCGAATGGGAACTAGTACATGACAATGACACTTGCTGCACTCTTGGTTACGACACTCCCAGTGGATATGTTTGGTTAATTGCAAGATTTTTAGGAATCATTATGAAGGAATTATAGAAAAATGTAATTTTCTAAACATGAAGTTTTAAGACATAAAATCCCTTTTAGTTAAAAGATTCATAAATGAGATATGTTTCTCACAAAGGATTTATTCTTTTAGAAAATTTCCCCATCGTCTAGAAATACGTTGACGTATTTCCTGAGGAGTTACCCAGACCTCCCCCAGAAAGAGAAGTAGAGTTTTCCATTGAACTCGTACCTGGATCTCATCCGATGTCAAAGGCCACCTATAGGATGGAAAATGTAGAACTAGAGGAATTAAAGAAAAAACTCCAAGATATTTTGGAGAATGGGTTTATCAGACCAGGTGTGTCTCCTTTCGGAGCACCAGTTCTCTTTGTGAAGAAGAAGGATGGATCGATGCAGCTATACATTGATGATCGAGAACTGAATGGGATCACAGTGAAGAACAAATACTCTCTTCCAAGAATTGATTACTTATTTGACCAACTTTATGGGGATAAATTATTCTCTAAGATTGATCTTAGTTTTTTTATCATCAATTGAGGGTGAAGAATGATGATATTCCAAAAAACTGCCATCCAATCAAGATATGGGAATTATGAGTTTGTTTTTATCCCATCAGACAGACTAATGCACCTGTAACACCCCGAGCTTCCACGATACGCTTCTCATTCAATAATGCAATAGCTTGCATTGTACGCAACTTCGAGTTCTAAAACACCACAACTAATTAAACTAGCCGTTGTGAATAGTAATACCTACTTTTTGAAATTTTATAAAGTTTATTTATCAAAATGGACTTCTTTTTTGGATTCGGAATATCGAAATTAGCCTATGTTGAATTTTTGGTATTTTTCTGAGAACTTCTAAATTTTTATGAATAGTGAAAAATACTTAAAAACAACTTTTTTAATCAAAATAATTTATAGTGATAAATTATACTTTTTATTGGTTTTGAAGTATAATTAGAATATATTTTTACCATTTTATCCAATGGTGGTCATTAGAATTAATTTAACATTGAAATTGGACATAAACAATTGCCAATCTTTTGATATAAATTGTTTCTTAAAAACACGCTATTTGTTGTAACAACGGGAATTAATTATAAAATTAATTAATGCAACTTATATGTTTGGAATTTTGTAAAATAGACATCATTTTTGAATTCGGAATATCAATTATAGCTTAGGGTGAAATTTTGGCCTTATTCTGAAAAACTTCAATTTTTGATGAATAGTGAAACCACTAAGTGGTTGTTAAAAACTGATTTTTCGTTAAAATGAAATATTACCACTTCTGTGATTTGATTTTCAAAAATCTGACATACATGGTTATCATTAAGAATTAAAATGTGGTTCAATGAGATTAAAATAATTTTTTGGTGAATAGTAACTTTTAAGTTCTTAATCGCGATTAGAGGTAATTAGTGTAGCTTAAGGTACAAATAATGTTTTAATAATATGAGATGAGCATGAAACTTGTCCTACTCCTATTGGATGAGTCATGGCCGACCAAGACAACCCATGGGTCAACTTGGGGACCCCATGGGGCCACTTTATTTGGAAAATGACATTAATATATATTTATTTAATGTTAAAATTAAATTGACACAAACATGAGTTATTTTACTAAAACAGTTTTTAAGTGGGGTTACACAAGTCCAAATTTTGACTATAAATATTCATTATAAATCTAAAAAGATTTCCTACATCATAGTATTTTTTTTATAATTTTTATACATTAAATAAATTAAATTATTTATGACATCATTATGATGCCGCGATGACCTCATTATTTAACGATTTTAATAAAATTAAAAGATAATGTAAAATCCAAGGCTTACACTTGTCCAAAGACCATTGGATGAAGAGATTTAGAACCCTTATCACCTTATCCACGAATTATATAAGTGTGGGACCTTTATAATCCTAAAATCATTGTATAATAATGTAACATTTCAATCTTTCCAAAAGAGCCCCTCCTCTACTCTTATAAAAGGCCCCCACCTCTACCACCTTATTCACACTTTCAAGCCTTTTGGTTCGGCCAAACTCTGCCCAAATACTCTCCCAACTTCTCTCCCTTCATTCTAGAAGCTTTAATTTAGTCAGAAAGCCATCCTAAGGAGTCCTTTTGATCAAATCAAAAGGAAGAACCCGAAGAAGAGGTAACATTTTCATCACCCTCTTTCAAGTTTCTTTCTTCTTCCACTCCCTCTTTGTTTATTATTTCAATTCTAAAATTATAACTCCAGTATCTTATATATACTGTGATGTTATTATAAATATGGAACAACCATATTCAGTATTCTACCCATCATTTGAATGACATGTCACCATACGTGCGTACGTACGGCTTACCGTCTCCACGTCGTGGTGTAATTGTTATTCAATATATTATTATTTAGATGGGTATAATAATGATATGTAATTCATGTAAATAATAAATATAACATGATAATGATTCTTTATATATGATATAATATCCAATTATATATTATTTTAATATCAAAATAATGATATTGTCGCTCGTGCGTACGTACGGACTACCGTCTCCACGAACGCGATGAGATTCATTCTCCGTCGTATCCATTCAAGTATAATTATCACTTTATGATTTAAAAATAATGTTTAAGGACATGATATCATTCTGGATATGAATAAGATACAACCTATCCATGAAAAACATGACTTACGTAACAAAACATATAAGAAAATGAGTAAGTTAACACCCGAAACAACGATAAATCTAAGATATTGTTAACAAAGAAATGTTAAAAGATCATATATGATATCATATGAATGTATATGATTCTTGTATAATTTAATAACAATTATTTCACCATTATACAGGAGGTTAACCTACCCCAACCAAGGAAAAGTACAAGGTAAGGGTTTACTTCACAACCTCTTCATTATCCAAGGTTGTTTATACATAATTATCTACTGGGACCTCGTTATCATCCACATCCATGATTCTTAAAAATGTATTTCAAAACATTTTTATTATTTACAAAAATATGGGTTAAAGTCATTTATACCCTTTTTGAATTTTTATAAGAGGAATCTTTCCGTCGTTTTCAAAACAAGGTCCTTTTTAACCTTTTCGACAAAATTGAGGTAAGAATGTCTTTTTTTAACTTATACGGCGGGTGCGGTTATTTTTCGCCGTTATAAAATCTTCAAAGCTTTCCTTACAAGCATATAAGAATATTTTCAAGAAAATGTTTCGTTTTATATGGCTCTTAAATGATTTCAAAAATAGAAAGAGATATTTCTCTAAAAAGTGTTTTGATTTCATCTATGTCAACATCCTTTGATGGATTTTACGCTTATTTGAAGTTAATTTATTATAATACAAAACTTCTATATTGTATTGAAGGTTTTGTGATATGTTTGACTGTGGATGTGATATTTTATACCATTCATAGTTTATGGTGAAATTATTGACATTTCGTATGCTAGTTTTAATGCGAATGTTTATGTTATGTTTAAACCTTTTCATATGGGAATGCATTGGACTTAATATGTGACGGGTGGAGCCCGCTATAGCTCCTCGATGCATCGGTAGGTCTCATGAGACAAACTAGTGTCTTGGCACAAGGCCTTGACAAAATATTATTTGTAGTCTTGGCACGAGGCCTTGGCTATGTGGTTATGATAGTCTGGCATTATGCATTCCAACATTATGAAAGTGGTTATTGATATTTCATGTGATTATTCCTCTAGTAGAATATCCATGTGAGTAAGTAATGGCATTATTTTATTTTACTTTTGCCATATTATGCTGAAGTTCAAGTTCAATGAGGCTTTTGTTTTAGTTATACATTGCCTTAAATGCTTATGTTTTCTTATAAAAGCTTCCTCAATATTGTTATCCTTACTGAGCATCTGAGCTCACCCCTTTCAATGTTTAAATATTTTCCAGGATGTGAAGAAGTGTATTATGACTGACTTGCAAGAATAGTCAGTGAAGATATGAGTGTGGACTATGAAGACCATGTTATTGTAGTTTGTTTACTTTTGATGTAATGAAATACTTATGAATGTATCTAGTATTTCCAAGGCTACTAAACTAATCTGTCTTTCGAGACTTGATCTTTTGTGATCATGCCAATGTTACGAAGTAATGCACCGACTCTGGGTAGCTGGGGTCGGGGCGTTACAGTTGGTATCAGAGGAAGTTTAGTACAAACCTTGGAAGC
The DNA here is from genome assembly GCA_963277665.1 of Viscum album. Lineage (NCBI taxonomy): Eukaryota > Viridiplantae > Streptophyta > Magnoliopsida > Santalales > Viscaceae > Viscum > Viscum album. The sequence continues at coordinate 7,961,668 of OY728152.1, forward strand.
TAGATTTAGATAAACTCTGATTAGAGCACATAGACCTAAGATGAACTTTGAGGATTAGTATAGAAGAACTTCCTAGAATTTTGGTATTGTAGAGATGTTGTGAGTTTTCCGAGAAATACATCCCTGTCTGGATACGAGCAGGTAGAGGCGGCTCTGGCACAGATGTACCTAGGGGTAAAACCCGAAAACACTGCTTTGAGCTAGACTCGAACGGGAACTGGTGCACGACAACGGGCCTTGCTGCACTCTTGGTTACGACACTCCCGGGGGATATGCTTAGGATAACTCTCATTTTCTTTACAAATCATTATGAAGGGTTTATGAGTATATACTTCCTCAAAGAAAACATTTTTATGATTATGGATTATATCCATAAATAGTTCAATTTATGTTAAGTGTTTTATAAGTATGGGATTATGTATTTTGATTCATAAACTGATCTAGTTTATGCCATTGTTTAGAAATGGTGCCTAGTGGAAGAAATGTAAACCGTATCAATGCACGCACTCCATGTAGGGATTGCCCTCCTGCTCAAGATAATTATAGTGGGGCTGGTGATGCAACTGGTGCCGATCAGCTAATCACCATACTGGGAAAACTTACTCAGGTTATGAATAATAACCTTACCCGTATGGAGAACCCTGATCCACAACATGGAGGATCAATGTTAGATCGATTCATGAGGCAACAACCACCAACGTTCAATGGGAGTACAAATCCCTTAGTAGCCGAGCAATGGATAAATTCCCTAGAGAAAATATTTCAGGCTTTGGGGAGCAGTGAAAGGGAAAAAGTTATCATGGCAGTTTACCGCCTCACTGGAGATGTTGATCAATGGTGGTCACTGATTCAAAACACAAAGGAAGATGATGACGTATCGAATATGGAATGGAGGGAGTTAAAAGAGCTTTTCTTAGAAAAATACTTTCCTCGTGACCATCGAGCAGATATGGAAAGGCAATTTCTGAGTCTGAGGCAGAAGGAGGATGAGAATGTCGCAAAGTATGAGGCTAACTTTACAAGGTTAGCGAGGCATGCTGCCGATTATATACGTAACCCAAGGAGTAAGATTGATCGTTTCTTTGATGGGTTAAAACCATTTCTCCGTCGATCATTAGTATCACAATCCTTCTCATCATACGAAGATATTGTCTCGTGTGCAATCAAGACAGAAAAGGAATTCTCTAAGTCTTATGACAACAAAGTAAAGCAAGAGAATAAGAGAACGGTGGAACAAGAGACAGATAAAGGGAAAAAGGGAAAGAAGGATTTTCCATTATGTGATAATTGTGGGAAGAATCACCCTGGTACGTGCCTAAAAGGAATGGGAGTTTGTTATAAATGTGGAGAAAAGGGTCACCAGGCTCGTGATTGCAAGGGAAAGAAAGAGGCTGTCAAAGTTGAATGCTACAATTGTAGGGAAATGGGGCATTATGCAAATGAATGTCCTAAGCGTCAAGGAAACTTACCTCAGAAAAGGCCAAGGGATCAAGGCCAATCTTATGCTGTGACTATAGTTGAAGCAGAATAATTAATGTATTGGTGCTTTTGGACTCAAGGATTATATTCTGGTTATAAGAATAATGTGATATATATAAAGATTGTACTGCAGTACTTTTTGATTTTAGTAAGGTTTTAATATGATTAAGGTAATCATATTTTTAGTATGTGACAATAAGAGAAACTTTTCTTTGTTTGGGGAATCTGATGTTACAATTGATTTTGTAATTTAGAGACCTTTTAGAGAAAGTCTGGATGGAGGTATTTTGGATAACTATTAAGGTTGGAATGGATTAAGTTGAACCATGGATAGTATTGTTTAAGGTTAAAGCATTTCTGAAGATTATTTTTGGAATATTATAATACTATAGTTTTCGGAAAAGGACAACCTGCAGGGTGGGGAATAACCCGTCGCGTCGGACAAAGCAGCAGGAATCGAACCCACAACCATAGTGCGACAAGCCTTTATTTCCTACCACTAGCCTACAGGAAGTCCCTGGTTATTACAAAATAGTTTTACTAATCTAAATGGTATGTGTTAACATTTGGAACCTTATACAATTAGGATAAATAGAATATTTTTGAGTTCCGTTACCATTTGGAGTAAAAGTTGGGTTTGTGGTAAAAATTTATTAACGAATGAAAGTATACATAAAAAGTATGTATATTCCCTTACATTCTTAGTAAATCTCCTAAATAAATTCCTCAACATTATAAAAGGTAACTTAAAACAAAAATGTTGTCGGTTAACTTTTCCAACTGGGGATTCAATGTCCGTTTAACCAATCACAAGTTTGAGATTTTCTTGTGGTTAAACTTTCTCCTAATCCTATTTTCTATAACTCTCCATCAGACCTTGATGGTTTGTTTCTCCTCCATATCCATATTTTCATAGAATCCTAGAATGGGCTATATCGGGTGACCTTTGTACTTATCTTGCTTTCTTTTAATGTTATATATTTATTAACCTCATTTCCGATGTGGGTTATCCTCAAAGGTATTTTCTCTTTTCAACCTTTTATTTTCAAAGAAAAATTTCAAATTGAGAGGATGCAATTTATTGAAGGAGGGGAGAATGTAACACCCCGAACTTCCACGATACGCTTCTCATTCAATAATGCAATAGCTTGCATTGTACGCAACTTCGAGTTCTAAAACACCACAACTAATTAAACTAGCCATTGTGAATAGTAATACCTACTTTTTGAAATTTTATAAAGTTTATTTATCAAAATGGACTTCTTTTTTGGATTCGGAATATCGAAATTAGCCTATGTTGAATATTTGGTATTCTTTTTGAGAACTTCTAAATTTTTATGAATAGTGAAAAATACTTAAAAACAACTTTTTTAATAAAAATAATTTATAGTGATAAATTATACTTTTTAGTGGTTTTAAAGTATAATTAGAATATATTTTTACCATTTTATCCAATGGTGGTCATTAGAATTAATTTAACATTGAAATTGGACATAAACAATTGCCAATCTTTTGATATAAATTGTTTCTTAAAAACACGCTATTTGTTGTAATAGCGGGAATTAATTATAAAATTAATTAATGCAACTTATATGTTTGGAATTTATTAAAATAGACATCATTTTTGAATTCGGAATATCAATTATAGCTTAGGGTGAAATTTTGGCCTTATTCTGAAAAACTTCAATTTTTGATGAATAGTGAAACCACTAAGTGGTTGTTAAAAACTGATTTTTCGTTAAAATGAAATATTACCACTTCTGTGATTTGATTTTCAAAAATCTGACATACATGGTTGTCATTAAGAATTAAAATGTGGTTCAATGAGATTAAAATAATTTTTTGGTGAATAGTAACTTTTAAGTTCTTAATCGCGATTAGAGGTAATTAGTGTAGCTTAAGGTACAAATAATGTTTTAATAATATGAGATGAGCATGACACTTGTCCTAATCCTATTGGATGAGTCATGGCCTACCAAGACAACCCATGGGTCAACTTGGGGACCCCATGGAGCCACTTTATTTGGAAAATGACATTAATATATATTTATTTAATGTTAAAATTAAATTGACACAAACATGAGTTATTTTACTAAAACAGTTTTTAAGTGGGGTTACACAAGTACAAATTTTGACTATAAATATTCATTATAAAGATAAAAATATTTCCTACATCATAGTATTTTTTTTTATAATTTTTAGACATTAAATAAATTAAATTATTTATGACATCATTATGATGCAGCGATGACCTCATTATTTAACGATTTTAATAAAATGAAAAGATAATGTAACATCCAAGGCTTACACTTGTAAAAAGACTATTGGATGAAGGGATTTCGAACCCTTATCACCTTATCCACGAATTATATAAGTGTGGGACCTTTAGAATCCGAAAAGCATTGTATAATAATGTAACATTTCAATCTTTCCAAAAGAGCCCCTCCTCTCCTCTTATAAAACCCCCCCACCTCTACCACCTTATTCACACTTTCAAGCCTTTTTTTTCGGCCAACCTCTGCCCAAATACTCTCCCAACTTCTCTCCCTTCATCCTAGAAGCTTTACTTTAGTCATAAAGCCATCCTAAGGAGTCCTTTTGATCAAATCAAAAGGAAGAACCCGAAGAAGAGGTAACATTTTCATCACCCTCTTTCAAGTTTCTTTCTTCTTCCACTCCCTCTTTGTTTATTATTTCAATTCTAAAATTATAACTCCAGTATCTTCTATATACTATTATGTTATTATAAATATGGAACAACCATATTCAGTATTCTACCCATCATTTGAATGACATGTCACCATACGTGCGTACGTACGGCTTACCGTCTCCACGTCGTGGTGTAATTGTTATTCAATATATTATTATTTAGATGGGTATAATAATGATATGTAATTCATGTAAATAATAAATATAACATGATAATGATTCTTTATATATGATATAATATCCAATTATATATTATTTTAATATCAAAATAATGATATTGTCGCTCGTGCGTACGTACGGACTACCGTCTCCACGAACGCGATGAGATTCATTCTTCGTCGTATCCATTCAAGTATAATTATCACTTTATGATTTAAAAATAATGTTTAAGGACATGATATCATTCTGGATATGAATAAGATACAACCTATCCATGAAAAACATGACTTATGTAACAAAACATATAAGAAAACGAGTAAGTTAACACCCGAAACAACGATAAATCTAAGATATTGTTAACAAAGAAATGTTAAAAGATCATATATGATATCATATGAATGTATATGATTCTTGTATAATTTAATAACAATTATTTCACCATTATACAGGAGGTTAACCTACCCCAACCAAGGAAAAGTACAAGGTAAGGGTTTACTTCACAACCTCTTCATTATCCGAGGTTGTTTATACATAATTATCTACTGGGACCTCGTTATCATCCACATCCATGATTCTTCAAAATGTATTTCAAAACATTTTTATTATTTACAAGAATATGGGTTAAAGTCATTTATACCCTTTTTGACTTTTTATAAGAGGAATCTTTTCGTCGTTTTCAAAACAAGGTCCTTTTTAACCTTTTCGACAAAATTGAGGTAAGAATGTCTTTTTTTAACTTATACGGCGGGTGCGGTTATTTTCCGCCGTTATAAAATCTTCAAAGCTTTCCTTACAAGCTTATAAGAATATTTTCAAGAAAATGTTTCGTTTTATATGGCTCTTAAATGATTTCAAAAATAGAAAGAGATATTTCTCTAAAAAGTGTTTTTATTTCATCTATGTCAACATCCTTTGATGGATTTTACGCTTATTTGAAGTTGATTTATTATAATACAAAACTTCTATATTGTATTGAAGGTTTTGTGATATGTTTGACTGTGGATGTGATATTTTATACCATTCATAGTTTATGGTGAAATTATTGACATTTCGTATGCTAGTTTTAATACGAATGTTTATGTTATGTTTAAACCTTTTCATATGGGAATGCATTGGACTTAATATGTGACGGGTGGAGCCCGCTATAGCTCCTCGATGCATCGGTAGGTCTCATGAGACAAACTAGTGTCTTGGCACAAGGCCTTGACAAAATCTTATTTGTAGTCTTGGCACGAGGCCTTGGCTATGTGGTTATGATAGTCTGGCATTATGCATTCCAACATTATGAAAGTGGTTATTGATATTTCATGTGATTATTCGTCTAGTAGAATATCCATGTGAGGAAGTAATGGAATTATTTTATTTTACTTTTGCCATATTATGATGAAGTTCAAGTTCAATGAGGCTTTTGTTTTAGTTATACATTGCCTTAAATGCTTATGTTTTCTTATAAAAGCTTCCGCAATATTGTTATCCTTACTGAGCATCTGAGCTCACCCCTTTCAATGTTTAAATATTTTCCAGGATGTGAAGAAGTGTATTATGACTGACTTGCGAGAATAGTTAGTGAAGATATGAGTGTGGACTATGAAGACCATGTTATTGTAGTTTGTTTACTTTTGATGTAATGAAAGACTTATGAATGTATCTAGTGCTTCCAAGGCTACTAAACTAATCTGTCTTTTGAGACTTGATCTTTTGTGATCATGCCAATGTTACGAAGTAATGCACCGACTCTGGGTAACTGGGGTCGGGGCATTACAACACCTGTTATTTTTATGGATCAAGAATAAGTTGATTTTGGAAACTTATGTTTTATCAAATAGATATCCTTTGTATAGGAAAATGATTTGGTGATTAAATGATAAAGGTTATTTTGGATGATGTTTTCTCTTTTGGGGTACTATATGCCTAAGGGAAATAAAATACTACATGATTTAAATTGAGGAGGAATGGTTGAATTTTTTTGTAAGAATTTATGTATTTATTGTGGACATATGGTGATTTGGGTTATTCTTAGAAAATGATGAACCTAGCATAGAGAATATGTGAATAGGTTAATTACACTTTAGTATGAGACTTTAATAATAGTCTGTGTTATTTGGATATAAATGTTAAGATTTATTAGGGAAGACTATGTGGTCAAATCCTTCTGGGTTTTGGGTTCCAATCTTAGTTTGGATTATTCTGAATAATTTTAAGGATTATTGTGTGTTGAATGGTATTTCTAGAACTTTGGGTATTTTTTTTAATTTTGTAGATTAATAGTCATATTTAATTTTATAAAGGACTATCATTTTTAGGGATTATATGATCTCGTACTAACCATTTTAGTTTAGTTGATGACTAAAGACAAGGGAAATATATAGTTCTTCTTTTCTGTATTATGTCATTCTCTAGAAGATGATTCTTGTGATTTTGATGAGACCAAGTCTTTTTTAATGCTCATTATTTAGAGAAAATATTAGTCTTTGTGGAAACTTATTAAAGGATGAATCTATAATTAAAGGTAAGTATATTTCCTTATGTTTTTATTCTATGTAGTAAATGAATTCCTCAAAATTATAAAAAGGAACTTAAAACAAAAATGTTGTTGGTTTATGTTTCCTACTAGGTAATCAAAGACCGTTTAACACATCATAAGTTTGTGATATTCTTATGGTTAATTTTATCCTAATCATGTTTTCTATCACTCTCCATCAGAACTTGAAACTTTGTTTTCTCTTCCATATCCATGTTTTCCTACATGGAATCCTAGTATGGGTTAACTCGGGTGACATTTGTACTTCCCATTCTTTCTTTTAAAGTAATAGTTTTACTGACACTTTTTTCGATGTGGGACTTTCAATGAAATTTCCAAGCCCAATTTTAAAATTACGAGGATGAAATTTCTTAAGGGGTAAGATTGTGACGACCTGAAATTTTGAATAAATTTTGTTTCATAACTTTGTGTGTTATTTTATTTTATACTCAACAAAAATATTTCATGTAATAAAATGGGTATAATTAAAATGAGACTGTTGGTTTTGGACTGTTATATGATCGTTGGTCAATATGGCCATTGGAAACAAAATGTTGTGACTATTGTCTATAAATACATTTGATCTTGGTTAATTAATATAGAAAGAAGATTCGATGGCCCCATCCAGTAGTCTCGGGCCGATCGAAGCCTATTTGATGGAACTCGGGAAGAAGGTAGCACCTTTGGGCTTTGCTCTGGACCAAACCCAAGCATAACTTCATCATGTGAAGCTGGAACGGAATCGCCTTTACGAGAAGTTCAAGCTGATAGAAATCACTACTCGGGCAATGTTGGCCGAGCCGCCCCAAGATTCTATAACCCTAGCACACCATACTCTTAGGTCCTATGCTGGTGTTATAAGGGGCTATGTAACGAGACCGTAACTCCCTTGTGTAATCCTTTGATTTAAATAAAAATTTTGATTTGTTCTTATGGTAAACTTTGTGAATTTTCAAATGTCTAGATAAATATAATATGCATATTATTGATGAATTTTAGAAAAAGGATATTTTAAAATATTTATGTAAACCTTAAATAATTAATAATGTGTAATTTTTTTTGAAAAATGGTCTTCTACAGTTATGTTCAGTAAGAAATTTAGGGTCTAATAAGATAAACATAATTTTTGATGAATAGTAAACTATGAATAGTAATTTTATGCTTATTATTAGTAATGTTACCAAATGGATTAAGTAACATCACTTAAGAAAGTATTAATATAATTTAGGCACCTTGATTAAGTAATGTGATTCAAAAAATAGGTAAATAACTGTTTCAGAAATTATTGGTTAAGTATTAGTTTTTTTTCGGGTAAATAGTGTTTTTTTTAAAAATTAAATTAAAAATATTTAGAAAATTATTTTCATAAAATGCAGTTCATTTTTGAAATCATAGCATCGAAATTTAGTTAAGGTGAATTTTTGGGATTTTTCTGAGAAAGTTGAATTTTCAGTGAATAGTGTTTTTATATAAATATTAAATTAAAAATAATTAGAAAATTATATTTATAAAATGGAGTTAATTTTTGAAATCAGAGCATCGATATTTGGTTAAGGTGAATTTTTGGGATTTTTCTGAGAAAGTTGAATTTTCGGTGAATGGTGAAAATACAGTTTTGAGTTTTGGGTGTTTAATGACATCATTAAGGATGTAATAATTATGAAATAATTCTGGTCAAACTATGAATAGTAAGTTAAGGTATGAAATGTCCCAAGTGGACATTACCATGGGAAAATACCATGGGAAATCCCATGGCTTTTCCAATACCACCGATGAGGTGTCCCTTGGCAATTAATGATTTGTCCCCTCACTTCTCCTATAAATACCAACCCATTCCCTCATTAATTTCATTTCCAAATCCTTCCCAACGAAGTTCTGGTCTCTTTAACTCCCAAGGAGTCCTCCCAAGGTGCCCCCAAGCCTCCCAAGGTCCCTAACTTCAAGCTTTCGATGTTACTCTTCAAGGTAAGGGATCCTTTCACCATCCTTTTAAGTCATGACTTCCTTTATGTTGTGTCTTATATTTTCCATATATTTATGTTGAGGTTATGTTATTATAGGTTCTTATTAATTTCCATTTTTTGTCCAAATTATGAGAGACCGTTTCTTCTCTCATCAATTTGTTTTCTGAATTTTTAAGTGACACCGTTGGGCTGCTGAATTTCTCGTAAAAGGAATCGCGTCTTCTCTTTTCTTTCATGCTTCCTTTTCATGTGGTATGTCATTAAAATTTACATACAATGTTATTATCTACATGTTGTTATAAATTTATACTGTATTATAAGTTATTTATGATTGGATTACTATTTTAACCTCTCTTTCCAATTTTTTCTAAAACCATGTTATATAAGTCGTTATACTGGAGAAATTTCGCCTCAAAATTTCTATCTCTTTCTCTCAAGAAATTCCCTTGTTTATTTATGTGAATACCCAGACCTATTTCGTTTCTATGGGTGTTCATAAATTTATAAATATGATATATTCTATTCTGGAATGGACATACATATAACCCTCACTCCCTTTCCATGGGTTATAAATGATACAATGATCTTATTTTTAAGAGCTTTTAAAACGTCATGATTTTGAAATGAAACCCATTTCCTTTATTCTCTATGGGTTATTTATGAAATGTTTAAATATGATCTATGTGGATCACATGTAAGTAATGAAATATTAAGGGTTCACCCGAATAGCACTCTAATGCATTGGGTAAATAATTAATCTCTAGAGATAACAAGTTTTACGATACCTTGGTGAATAACCATGGTAATTGTTTTATGACACCTTGGGGATGGACCTTGGTGACATGTTCATGAATGTCTAAATGAAATGTTTTATCCAAATATTCAAGTTATGTTCCATGTTATTTTCTTTATGATAAGACTATTCTTCCATTTCTCATGTATTTATGTTTTTATTTAAGTTCTTATTGATATCACAAGTACATTGATTCCCTTGTTTACCCTTACTGGGCCTTCTTCTCACCCTTTCCTTTGATGTATGTCTCCAGTATATGAGATGCAGTAAATATACATAGGATGAACCTATTATGAAGCCTTAAAAGTGGTTTAAGAAAAATTTTTTATATTATTTTCATTTATTATGTTCTTGATTTCCAAGACACTAGACTTTAAAGATCCTATGTATGAAAAATGTAATGAAAAGTTATGTATTAAAAAGGCGGGATTCCATAGTTGGTATAAAAGGATAGTTTAGTTATTTATGGAAATTAGGATATGAAATCTTTAGGAAGAAACCTATATAAAAGTTTAAATATAGGAAATATTCCTGGTATTTTGGTGAGTATTGAGTAAGTGGTTTATCAAGAAAATATATCCATGTCTGGATACGAGCAGGTAGAGGTGGCTCTGGCACAGATGTACATAGGGGTAAAACCTAAAAACTATGCTTTGAGCTAGACTCTAACAGGAACTGGTACATGACAATGGACCTTGCTACACTCTTGGTTAGGACACTCATAGGGGATATGTTTGGTTAATCGAAATCTTTTTATGAATCATTATGAAGGAATTATAGAAAAATGTAATTGTCTAAGCATGGAGTTTAAAGAAATAAAATCCTTTTTAGTTAAAAGATTTGTAAATGAAATAAGTTTCTCAAAAATGATTTATTCTTTTAAAAAATATCCCCATCATCTAGAAATATGTTGACATATTTTTTGAGGAGTTACCCAGACCTCCCCCAGAAAGAGAGGTAGAGTTCTCCATTGAACTCGTACCTGGATCTCATCCGATGTCAAAGGCCCCCTAAAGAATGGAAAATGTGGAACCAGAGTAATTAAAGAAACAAATCCAAGATCTTTTGGATAATGGGTTTATCCGACCAAGTGTGTGTCCTTGGGGAGCACCGGTTCTCTTTGTGAAGAAGAAGGATTTATTGATGCAGCTATGCATTGATTATAGAGAACTGAATGGGATCACAATGAAGAACAAATACTCTCTTCCAAGAATTGATGACTTATTTGACCAAATTCGTTGGGCTAAATTATTCTCTAAGATTGATCGTCATCCTGGTTATCATTAATTTAGGGTTAAAAATGATGATATTCTAAAAAACTGCCTTCCAATCAAGATATGGGCATTATGTGTTTGTTGCTATGCCCTTCGGACTGACTAATGCACCTGCCATTTTTATGGATCTAGAATAAGTTGATTTTGGAAACTTATGTTTTATTAAATGGATATCATTTATATAGTAAAATTATTTGGTGATTAAATGATAAAGATTATTTTGGAGGATGTTTTCTTTTTTGGAGTACTATATGCCTAAGAGAAATAAAATACTACAGGATTTAAATTGAGGAGGAATGGTTGAATTTTTTTTGTAAGAATTTATGTATTTATTGTGGATATATGGTGATTTGGGTTATTTCTAGAAAATGATGAACCCAGCATAAAGAATATGTGAATAGATTAATTACACTTTAGTATGAGACTTTAAAATTAGTAGATATTATTTGGAGATAAATGTTAAGATTTATTGGGGAAGATTATGTGATTAAATCCTTCTGGGTTTTGGGTTCCAATCTTAGTTTGGATTATTCTGAATAATTTTACGGATGATTGTGTATTGAATGGTCTTTCTGGAACATTAGGTACTTTTTTTTTGAATTTTGGAGATTAATAGTCATATTTCATTTTATAAAGGATTATCCTTTTTGGGGATTATATGATCTCGAACTAACCATTTTAGTTTAGTTGATGACTAAAGACAAGGGAAATATATAGTTCTTCTTTTTTGGATTATGTGATTCTCTAGAAGATGATTCTTGTGCTTTTTATGAGACCAAGTCTTTTTGAATGCTCATTATTTAGAGAAAAGATTAGTCTGGGTGGAAACTTCTTAAAGGATGAAACTCTACTTGAAGGTAAGTATATTACCGTATGTTTTAATTATATGTAGTAAATGAATTCCTCAAAATTATGAAAAGGAACATAAAACAAAAATGTTATTGGTTTACGTTTCCTACTAGGTAATCAAAGACCGTTTAACACATCATAAGATTGTGATCTTTTATGGTTAATTTCACCCTAATGACTTTTTCTATCACTCTCCATTAGAACTTGACACTTTGTTTTTTCTTCCATATCCATGTTTTCCTACATGGAATCCTAGTATGGGTTAACTCTGGTGACATTTGTACTTCCCTTTCTTTCTTTTAAAGTAATAGTTTTACTGACTCTTTTTCTGATGTGGGACTTTCAATGAAATTTCCAAGACCAATTTTAAAATTGTAAGGACTCAATATATTAAGGTGGGAATATTTTTATGACCCGAAAATTTGAATATTTTTTTTCCTAACTTTGTGTGTTATTTTATTTTATACTCAACAAAAGTATTTCATGTAATAAAATGAGTATAATTAAAATGATACCGTTTGTTTTTGACTGTTATATGACCATCGGTCAATATGACCGTTGGAAACTAAATTTTGTAATTATTGTCTATAAATACAAGTGATCTTGGTTAATTAATATAGAAAGAAGATTTGATGGCCCCATCCAGTAGTCTCGGGCCGATCGAAGCCCATCTGACGAAACTCAGGAAGAAGGTAGCACCTTTGGGCTTTGCTCTGGATGAAACCCAAGCAGAACTTCATCGTGTGAAGCTGGAACAGAATCGCCTTCGTGAGAAGTTAAAGTTGATAGAAATCACTACTCGGGAAATGTTGGCCGAGCCGCCCCAAGATTCTATCACCCTAGCACATCTTACTCTTAGGTCCTATGCTGGTGTTATAAGGGTCTATGTAACGAGACCATAACTGCCTTGTGTAATCCTTTGATTTAAATAAAAATTGTGATTTCTTCTTATGGTGATGTTTGTGAATTCTCAAATTTCTGGATAAATATAGTATTCATATTATTAATGAATTTTAGAAAAAGGACATTTTAAAATATTTATTTAAACCTTAAATAATTAATAATGTGTAATGATTTTCAAAAAATGTTCTTCTACAGTTATGTTCAGTAGGAAATTTAGAGTCTAATACGATCAACTTAATTTTTGATGAATAGTAAATTATGAATAGTAATTTTATGCTTATGATTAGTAATGTGACTAAATGGATTAAGTAACTTCACTTGAGAAAGTATTAATATAGTTTAGTCACCTTGATTAAGTAATGTCATTCAAAAAAATAGGTAAATAAATGTTTCAGAAATTATTGGTTAAGTATTAGTTTTTTTCGAGTGAATAGTATTTTTTATTTAAAAATTAAATTAAAAATATTTAGAAAATTATTTTCATAAAATGGAGTTCATTTTTGAAATCAGAGCATCGATATTTGGTTAAGGTGAATTTTTGGGATTTTTCTGAGAAAGTTGAATTTTCAGTGAATAGTGTTTTTATTTAAAAATTAAATTAAAAATATTTAGAAAATTATTTTCATAAAATGGAGTTTATTTTTGAAATCAGAGCATCAATATTCTATTAAGGTGAATTTTTGGGATTTTTTCTGAGAAAGTTGAATTTTCAGTGAATGGTGAAAATACAGTTTTGAGTTTCGGGTGTTTAATGACATCATTAAGGATGTAATAATTATGCAATAATTTTGGTCGACCCATGAATAGTAAGGTAAGGTATGAGGTGTCCAAAGTGGCCAATACCATGTTCAAATGCCATTGTCAATTTCATGGTTTTTCCAATACCACTGATGAGGTGTCCCTTGGCAATTAATGCTTTGTCCCCTCACTTATCCTATAAATAACAATCCATTCCCTCAGTCATTTCATTTCCAAATCCTTACCGACTTATTTATGGTCTCTTTACCTCCCAAGGAGTCCTCCCAAGGTTTCCTCAAGCCTCCCAAGGTCCTAAACTTCAAGCATTTGAAGTTACTCTTCAAGGTAAGGGATCCTTTCACCCTCCTTTTAAGTCATGACTTTTTTTATGTCGTGTCTTATATTTTCCATCTATTTATGTTGAGGTTATGTTCTTATATGTTCCTATTACTATCCATTTTATATCCAAATTATTAGAGACCATTTCTTCTCTCATAAATTTGTTTTCTGAATTTTTAAGTGACGCCGTTAGGCTGCCGAATTTCTCGTAAAAGGAATCACGTCTTCTCTTTTCTTTCATGTTTCCTTTTCATGTAGTATGTCATTAAAATTTCCATACCATGTTATTATCTCCATGTTTTTATATTTTTATAATTTATTAAAAGTTATTTATCAGTGGGTTACTCTTGTACACTCTCTTTCCAATGTTTTCTAAAACCATGTTATATAGTCGTTATGCTGTAGAAATTTGGCCTCAAAATTTCTATCTCTTTCTCTCAAGAAATTCCCTTGTTTATTTATGTGAATACCTTGACCAATTTCGTTTATATAAGTGTTTATAAATATATAAATATGATATATTCAATTCTGGAATGGACATATATATAACCCTCACTCCCTTTCTGTGGGTTATAAATTATATAATGATCTTTTTTAAGAGCTTTTAAAATGTCATGATTTTGAAATGAAACCCATTTATTTTATTATTTATGGATTATTTATGAAATGTTTTAATATGGTATATGTGGTTCACATGTAATTAAGGACATATTAAGGGTTCTCCGTGATAGCGCCCCAATTCATTGGGTAAATAATTAATCTCTAGAGATGACAAGTTTTATGATACCTTGGTGAATAAACTTGGTAATTTTTTTCTGACACCTTAGGGATAGACCTTGGTGATATGTTCATGAATGTATAAATGAAATTTTTTAGCCACATATTCAAGTTATGTTCCAAGTTCTTTTATTTATGATATTCCTATTCTTCCATTGCTCATGTCTTTATGTTTTTATTAAAGTTCTTATTGATATCACAAGTACAGTGATTCCCTTGTTTACCCTTACCGGGCCTTCTGCTCACCCTTTCCTTTGATGTATGTCTCCAGGATATGAGATGTAGTAAATGTACATAATATGAACCTATTATGAATCCTTAAAAGTGTTTTATAAGAATTTTTTATGTTATTTTCATGTATTATGTTCCTGATTTCCAAGACACTAGACTTTAAAGATCCTCTATATGTAAAATGTAATGAAAAGTTATGTATTAAAAAAGCAGGATTCCATAATGGGTGTGGCACTGATGATATGGAATAAATGGGTGTGCCAGGATGTTTTTATTTGGGACCTGAGAGAAAAATAACATTGGGGAATTGGTGTGGGTTATTTTTTCTATATTATTGATATTTTTTCATTATACTTGGATGTGTTGTTTTTAGAGGGAGACTTGGTGAGGATGGATAGTGGTAGACTTGGTATAGGTCTGTGTTGGTTATTATATTTACTCACTATAGAATTATCATGTTTTTTCTATGTTTTTATAGGATTTATTGAGGAGGATCCTGCTAAGTATTCAAGTATGATCAAGTCTCTCTATATATAGAAATATTTTTTACAAGTTTCTAAGAGGGATTTTATGATCAAGTTGGGAATTACTAGCTTGGAGTTGGGATCTGTGGTCTGAGTTTCCACCTAAGAGTTTATTTTTGGCATTTTATTTTAGAATCTTGTATTTGTATGACATTATCATGAACTGTGTTTATCATGAGATATTATTATTATTTATATTACCTGGAATATTAGTGGTTTACTTGTTATATTCCTGTGACTAATGAGGATAATTCCTCCCATTTATGTGATTTATACCTTCATTGTTATTTTCCATCCTAGGACCCATTGGAAGTGGGACATAGGGGATACTATTTCCTTCAATGTATGCTTGTATGGGATTATATAGGGGTGGGTCAATAAAAAGTGGTATCAGAGTAATGAATGTGATTTAGGATGAAGTTTAGAGTTAAGAAATAGTGAGGATTACATGGGGTTGGTAGGGAAATGATGTTGTTTGAACATAATTTATGATATAGCAAGTGAGACCATCAAGGAAATAAGATATTGGGGAGCCCATTAATCTGACACAAGGACCTTAGTCTTGTTGAACTTATTGGTGATATAATGTTTATTTCAGGGTAGAGACCCATGGGAGGTACATGCATCCTATCAGTTTGTGCTTGTATTAGAATTGGGGTTATTTTAGGGTATTTAAAATTAATATAGTTAAATGAATAATTAATTAATGCCATACTAAAGGGACTAATAGTTTTTTACCTCATTTATTTTGATTCCTACTGATCTTCATCCACACATGGTTTTGGCTAGTGAGATTTGATAGGATGATTTGGTTTATCGCCAGAGGGTCAACCCAGTTAAAGAGGATTCATCTTGGAGGATGATGTTGTAGGAGTTCCATCACCCAGTCTTAGTGAATTATGAGGGTATAATCTCTAATTTAGGGATAGATCATTAGTTATAGTATCTTGATATTTGTTTTAGTCTGATCCATGCTAGGTCAGAGTATCAAGTTTCACTATCCATTTGGTAGATGTGAGTTTCAACGTGCCAACAACGGATTCTGTATCTTAGAGAGAGAAATGATATAGAGGTTTTATGGGATAATTTTCAGAGGCAATTTTGTGTGTATTTACTATAGTTAATGATGAGGGTAGAAAATAGGTAGGAGTTTCTCTCCCTTTATTTGGGGAGCTTAATCACATGGGATCATGATATTAACTTTAAGGAATGTCTTCTCTTCACTCTAGATCTTTTCTCAAGTGAGGTGTCCAGGGTGTGGAATTTAAAGAAGGATTATATCTAGTTGTTAGATAATAATCCAATCCATTTATGTTTCTTACTTATTTGGAGGCACATAAGAAAGATGAGGTTATTGAGAGGATACATGCACAGACTGGTTCATCTCAGAAGGGGAATCATCATAAATTTCCAAGGGGAATAATTTTAAAGGGAGGATCTTAGATATCGGGGCATTCAAGGTTTCAATCAGTTGGTAGTCAGTCTTATCCCTCTTCTTCTCATTACTATAGGGATGGTGGTTCCGATGTATCCCCCAAGAGATATGATCTAGTGTGATTCATTTTCAGTGCGCATGGATAATGAAAATATGAATACTCATCTATACTTAGGGACCAACATAATATAGGTGGTAAGATTGATTATTAGAATTAACATCTGTTTCCTCTGAGTTCATATCACTTATAGGTACACCTAACTTATATTCCACCAATAGTGTATATAAATGGCATAGGCCAAACTCATGATGTTTCCCACCCTCAGGTATATAGGGATAATCATGGGCATGGAGGTGATCATCAGAAGGGCCAAAGAGGTAGAGGAGATGGACATAGATAGTTTTATGATACGGATACACCAATTCCTGGTAGTCCATAGACTATTTGAGGTTCCATTTTCTTTTCCTCTACTCTAGTTTTCTCCTTGTTTGATTCTGAAAAACCATATTTTTTTATTTCACCCATTATGGTCCATGCCTTGGGACTCATGGTGGAGAGTCTTCTAGCTACCCTATTGCTGATTATACCAGTAAAAGGATAGTCCATTTTGTTTGATATATTCTAGGGTTGTGTGATGGGGATGGGGAAAAATTAGTTTTTGGAGACTTAATTATGTTTCATATAAAACCATACAATGTCATTCTCAAAATGAATTTGTTATATTCACTACATGCGATCATTGATTGATTCTAAAAGATGGTTCTATTTTGGGATGAGGAGGTTTTGTGTATTGTATTTATTGGATTGTTGGATTATTGGATGAGCTATAGGAATTCAGATCCTCTATTGTATCAACTAGAAGTGTCATTTTTGGAATCATTAGAGGCGTATGTGGTGGAGTTTCATATTGTTCTTGAGGATTTCTTACATGTTTTCCTCAAAGTGGTTGTGATATTATCCCCTTGAAGTGATATTAAGTTTAGGATAGAGTTGTAGCTTGGTGCCTCTTTGATTTCAATGGATCCTTTTCATATTAAACCTTCATAGTTGCAAGAGTTAAGGATCCATATTAACAATTTTATGTAGAAAGGAATCATCCTACCCAACGTATCACCATAGGATGTCCTGGTATTAATTACTAAGAAGGTGAATGTTGGTATGAGGTTGTGTATAGACTACCAGTGGTTGAATCGGGTGATAGTCCAGATCCATTACCCCTACCAAGGATAAATGATGTATTTAATTTGTCAACTGGAGGTAGTTGGTTTTAAATTATTGATTAGTGTTCTAGGTACCATCAGATGAGGGTAAAATAGAATTATACGATAAAGTCTACTTTATGGTATCATTATAGGTACTTTGATTTTATAGTTATGTTTTTTGGTTCCACGAACACCCCCATTATTTTCATGGGACTCATGAACTCTATGTTTTTTGAGTTCATGGACCAGTTAATGGTAGTATTCAATGATGGAATTATCATATAATCAAAGTCAAAGGATGACAATTTTAGTAATATTAAATATATTTTATAATTCCTTTAGAACCATCATCTCTTTGTGAATTTGTTAATGTGAAAGTTTTGGAGATGTGTGATGCATTTTCTTAGTCTTGTGGTGTTCCACCAAGGAGTAGTAGTTGATCCATTAAATATATAGGTGTATGTTTCTTCAGTATCATCTAAGAATAGTGCCATGGTCTGTACATTCATTTTTTTCATGATATATTTTTGAAGGTTAATATTTTACTTATCTTGAATTAAATCCTCATTTATATTCTTGACCAGGAAGGAATAGAATTTTTTATGGACTTCCTAGTGTCAAGAACTTTTAAGTACTTTTAAAAGTAGTTGGTCATTGCTCTATTCCTTTGATTTATATATGAGGGAGTGATGTTTGAGGTTTTTTGTGATACTCACTATCTTGGTTTGGGTTTCATATTGATGAATTAGATGGAAATTATATCTTAAGGGTCTAGGTAGTAACATCCCCATGAGTGTAACTATTCTACCTATGATATTTATTTTCCATTAAAGACATTTTCTTTAAAACTGTGGTGAAATTACCTCATTGTAAAATGATTTGTGGTATTCACAAATCACATGATCTTGAGGTCTATTTTCTCTTAGAAGGATCTGAATCATTTTCAATGGAGGCATATGGAGATATTATATTACTCTGACCTGAAGATCTATTACCTAATAAGGAAAGGAGATGTAGTTGATGATACAATAAATATGAAGTCACTAGGAGATGTTTTTTGGGAGTTTTATGGTGGTTAGAGAGTTACAATGAAGCTTGAAATGATGTATATTGATACAGATAGTGTTGGTGGAATAGGTTTCAAATACTAGATTATAGTGTGATCATTATTGTTTCAGTGGGTAAAGGAGTATCGGTGGGGAGAATTGAAGGTAGAGGTGATGCAAGATCATGAGTTTCAATGTGATTCTCTAGAAGGATAGTTGGAGGATGATAAAAATCAGATGTTTCTTTTGGGGATATGGTTTGATTTGTTGGTGGTGCATGAGGAGGTTCTTTGTGAGTTTCATATCCCACCCTTGGTAGTGCATCCCAGTATATCCAAGATTTATCTTGAGCTAAATATTCAATTATGGTGTTTGGGGATGAAACAGGCCATGGTGGATTACGTGTTGAGGTGTTTGGTCATCCAAAAGGTGATTGAAATGAATTATATTTTTGGTGGTTTGTTATACCCATTGGATATTACCTAGTGAAAATGGGAGTATATTTTGATGGATTACACTATTAGTTTACCAAAATACTAAGGAGGGTATGATGTCATTTGGGTGATAATGGATTGGTTGATAAAGTTGGTATATTTACCAACAATAAGAAAGTTATGTTTTGTGGATATTATGGTGAGGTGGTGTACGGATGATATAGTGTGTCATAATTGGGTTCCAAGGACTATCACCTATGATGAGTATCCTCATTTTACCTTATGATTATGGATTGGTATTCTATATGATTTTTTATCTCAGCTACACCTTATAAATTTTTTTCACCGTCTGACTAATGGGAAGGTAGAGATAACCATTTAGACACTTAAGTATATTTTGTGTTCATGCATCTTGGATTTTGGTAGATCATGAGTGAATCAAATGACATTGGTGTAGTTTTCTTACAAAAATTGATATCAATCATCCATTGGCATGGACATATCAAGAATTTTTATGGGCATCCCTATAAGTATTAATTATGGTGGAACAAGGATGGATAGTCGACGATCATTAGGATAGATGTGGTGTAGAGTATGATATAGAAGGAATAAATGATTTGAGAGTAGATATAGGAGATATAATACCATTCAAAGTCTTATTATGATAAGAGGAGAATACTTCTAGAGGTTAAGGTTGGAGACCATGTGTTTTTGAAGGTTTCACCTCATTGCGATTAGCATAGGTTTAACAAAGAAATCAATATTTTCCACAGATCATTATAACTTTTAAAGTGTTGGGGGAATGTTAGTGAGGTGATATATCAGCTAGATCTTCCCCCAAAATTGGTCTAGATCCATGATTTGTTTCATGTGTTGCAGCTTCATTGGTATCTTCTTGATAAATCACATGTGATCGATTGGGAAGAGTTGGATGTCAAGGATGATATGATGTTTGTGGATAATTGTTTGAGAATTAAGATCACCAGGAGAAGGTAATATATGGAGAAGTTATTACCTTGGTTAGATCTTTGTGGAGTCATAAAAATTTAATGGAATATTCTTGGGAGAATGAGTTGAAAATGCGTGATCAGTACCCAAATCCATTTTAAACCTTGTTTTTTCTTTTTTAATGAGGTGTTTGAATTGATTCCACCTTTTTTGAGATTATTTGATTAAGTACTGATTTTTTTGAGCTTGTTGTTATCCAGTTCTAATTTATGCCTTAGTGGTGGTGTTATCCCTATTTAATATGTATCTTTAGGGGAGTTTTGGGATTTGATATTTATTTGTATTACATGTTTGGATTGATTCTTGAGTATAAGAATTTTGTGAGGGGTATTTGATATAAGTACCCAAATTTTCCTTGAGCCCTTTCCTTTTTCTTTTAATAGGTTTTAGGAAGTCTGTGGATGTTTCTGGTGATTTATTGGTTTGATAGGGTTTGAGTTTTTTTAAATATAGTTTTAAAGTTATTATGTGGTTTTAAAAATGATTTTCAATTTTAGAAGTAAATATATAAGTTATAAAGTAATTATACATTTGTGGTATTTTTACTGATTTTTGGATAAGTATATAAATGACCCCAATTATTGAAGGGTTTTTTAAATTCTCATTTCGTAAGAATCCTTTTGTTTTTATAAGGTTCATTTTCCCTTTTCTTAAAAGTCCTTTTGATTCCATAAGGATAATTGGTGTTTTTGTAAGAGTAAGATATGGTTTCCATAACAATCATGTAATTTCTATAAGGGTCATTTTGGTTTCCATAAGGGTCATTTTGGTTTCCATAAGGGTTATTTTATTCCCATAAGGTTCAAGTGATTTATTTAAGAATCATTCTATTTTTTTAAGGGTCATTCTACTTATATAACATTCATTTTAGTTTCCATAAAGGTCATTGGATATATCTTAAGGGTATTTTCTCCAAGAATAAGATTCATCCCCTTTATGGAATTTTCTTATTTCTTAGTTTTAGTTAAAATCATATATTATGATTTAAAATTTCATTTTAAATAATAAAATCATTAAAATTAGTAAATTAGTTACGTGATGTCATTTCCTTCTTCCCTACATGATATGTGACTAAATTTTAAGATGTTTAAATGGTATGGTGAAATGAAAATCACCACGACTAATTTAAATAGAAATTAAGGGAATATTTGACTAAGTTTTAATACAGGAAACACCTGAGATAATTGCCACATTATTTTTGTAACTATATTTTTGAAATATGAGATACCAAATCCCTATTTATTTTTGTAAAAATATTGGGAATATCATGCTACTATTTTCATCTAAATAAATTTTGTGAATTAACCTATAAAGAAAATAAATAGAATATAAAAATTAAATGGAAGAGAGTATTTCATGGGACTTTTTTAATGATATTTTTGAAAATCCTTTTTTGACTTTTCTACTGTATGTTTTATTTCTTGCTATAAATTCCTCACTATTGTGAGTTGTATTTCTATTGAATAAAAATGTTTTTTGGTGTAATTTATTATTAAAAAAACCTTTCATAAAATTATAACTATTTAAATATTCTAATGAGTGGTTTGTATAGAAATATAGAGAATAATAATGTTGTCTTTATTGTCACTATACAATTTTAATAGAATGAATCACTACTACAAAACTGGCCTTTAACAACGCTGGAATTTATTAGTACTAGAAAAATGTGTTGAGAAAGTACAACTTTATCAGTGCTAACATAAGACTGATAAAGGTTACCCTTTATCAGTGCTTTATTTTTAGCACTGATAAAAGTTACTCTTTATGAGTGCTAACAATAAATCATAGATAAATGGTAACCTTTATCATCACTTTATTTGCACTGATGAATGTTCATTAAATAAAATTATTTTTTTAACAATTTCATTAATTAAAAAATTATTGTTAAAAATGAATAAAAATATATAAATTTTTTAAAAATTATTAAATAGTATATATGTAATATATTTTTGTGAGGTTGGGGATAAATCCTCATTTTTATTTTTAAAACAAAGACATCTTTTTATCTGGATAGAGGGAGATCCATTATATATCCCGAAGGCCCAAGTCCAAGTGGCCTGAATACAAGGCTTGAATGCCCATTTTTTGGCCCAAAGGGCCCTTCAGTGAATAGTACTGCTATAGTACCTGGGCTGCTACAGTCCCTGCTATAGTATCGCCACCACTACAGTACCACCACCGCTATAGAACCACCTCTGCTAAAGTAACTCCATTGTAAAAGGAATAAAATGAAATAATTAAACAAATAAAAAATTGAAATGAGTAAATTAAGAAAATATTAAACATTTTATTAATTAAATAATTATTGATAAAAATAAATAAATTATATATATATATAAGTATTATAATTATTGATAAATTATATTAAATGTAGATATATTAATGAATATATAATCAAACAATAAAAATTAAAAAAGAATAAATTACAAAATTATTTAAAAATTTATTAATGAAACAATTATAAATAAAAATTAGTAAGTATAATATATATATATATTAATTATAATTAGTAATAAATAATATATATTAAATATAAATATATATAAAATGAATAAAATTTTAATTAAAAACATATCAATGTATTATTTATTTTTAATGTTGTTTAATTTTTCAATTTAACAAATATCAAACATTATGTGTTATATTGATTTCAAGTACATATATATATGTACTTAATGCAGTTTATATGAAAACGTACACTAAAATATATTTACGCAATATATAAAAACACATACACCTAATATTTATGTAATTTATTCAAATTTTAGTATATTTTGGAATTTCATTGTCAATATGATACATTTAATATATTATGTTTTTAATCCATCAATTTTATTTTTTTTATTTTTAATACTATTACAGTTATGGAATTCATTTTTAATATTTTTTTATTTTTTATTTTATTTATAAATTTGATCATTTTATATTATTTATTTATATATATATTTATTATGTTTTAATATTTACAATATGTATTCATCTTTACTTCAATATATATATATATCCATATTTTTTTAATAATATATATTTAATTAGTAAAACTTATCCATTTTTTTCAATATTTTTAAAGTACAATCATTTGGAATTAATCAGTTTCACTCATTTTTAAAATGCATGTATTTAAGATTATATATCTACTAATAATGTTTAAAATCTATTTGTAAATAAATATTTATAAATAAATATATTTATAAATGTATATTTAATATATTTATAAATTTATAAATTTATAATTATTATAAATAAATAATAATTATTTTTTAAATAAGTATTTATATAATTATAAATAAATAATTATATATATTTAATAATTATAAAATTATAAAAAAAATATTTAAATAAATCCTTTATCTGTGCTAAATTTTTTGTGCTGATAGAGATTGATATTTATAAGTGCTAAAAAGCGTTGTTAAAATGAATTTTTATCATCGCTAAAATATTAGCGTTGATAAATATGTTTTTATCAGTGCTTTTTGAGCGCTGATAAATCTCGAGGTTTATCAGCATTTTTTTATCACTAATAAAGATCTCTTTTATAAAGGATTATTAATTTAACGCTGATAAAATGGATCTTTATTAACACTATTAAAATTTTTCCTGATCTATTTAAAAGAACCCTAACCGATACTCACTCATCATGATTAGGAAGCTCTTGCAGAACTCCTTTGCGGCCGGTGCAACACTACTATGATCTATGAGATGAATCAAGGATATAATCCAATTTATGTTATTTTCTACTTTTCATATATCATTGTTTGATCTTTTGGGTTTCATTTTTTTCATTATTGTGCTATTCTTAACCTTGATGAACCCAACATCTCATCTCCTCACCGTTGCCGGCGTGACTGCACTGTGTATTTTAATGTCTTGTTGACAAGATGAATATTTGTAGTTTAACTTCTTGCAACCAGGATGAGAGATGCTGTGAAATTTAACTTCCTACTGCCAGGATGATTTTGTTCAGTTTAATGGCATGCTACCAAGATGAGAGATGTTGTGAAGTTTAACTTCTTTCTTCTAGAATGAATTTGTGTAGTTTAACATCCTATAACTAGGATGAGATACAATGTGTAGTTTAATGCCTTGTTTCCAGGATGAATTTGTGCAGTTTAACATCATGAAAATAGGATGAGAGACACTATGCAGTTTACCGTCATTCTTCTAGGATGAATTTGTGCAGTTTAACATCATGGAAGCATGATGAGAGATGATTGATAACCACTATGAAAAGTATTTCATGAGAAATATTATATTAGTGTGGCTTTTGACTCATTCCTCATACATTATGGCCAATGTACATGCTCTATTTTGTGGATCATCTTGGCTTGGATTTCTGAAATGGTTTTTGAAAGGGAAAAAATGATTTCTAGAATTGGATTTTATTTAAAAATGTGGGTTATTATGTTGTCAAAAGTGGCCTTAAAAGAAGGTAGTTTGGAATTGAAAATTAAATAGTGTTTTTTGAAAAGATAATTCTTTTTTTATGAAGTATGGCTTGAGAGATAATTTTTTTGGCCCAAGATGTTCCTTTCGGTTGTGTTTTAGATTGATTTTGAACCCAATTTTATGATTTTCGTGTGATTCAGAATATAATGATTAGAAAGGTCCCCAAAGTTTCTTGTGGGTCTCACCCTATTTCTGGTTCTCCTCATTTGATTCCCATATTCTATGGAAATCAAGGTTCGTTAGAGGTAGTGAAGTGGCTTGAGTAATTTGAGCATGTCTTTAGAGTGTTTGGAACTCCCGAAGCTGTTAGAGTTCATGTTGTTTTGGGTATGCATAAGGGTCCTCCTTTAGAAAAATGGGAGTTGTTTTCCCCATCATGGATGAAATTTGGGATGACATGGGAGTATTTTAAGTCCCTTTTTGTTTGATGGTTATACCTAAGGAGGTGAAGATGAAGAAATGGGAAGATCTCATTAGTGTACAACAAGGTCAGCGGACGATGAAGGCTTATGTAGAACACTTCAAAGAGATGGTTTTATTTTTAATAGAGGTGGTGTCACATTATCTATTTAAATATTCTCTTTTCATTAGGGGTCTTCATCTAGAGATCAAGGAGTGATTCCTCTTCTCCAAGGATTTTTATTTTGAGAAGTTGGAGGATGAAGAGTTTTTGAATGAGTTGTTGTGAAAGAAGCATAAACACATTGGCTCAGTTTTTTTCTCCCATGTTAGGGTGAAGACGTTAGGATTTTCTTCATTTTTGTTCTACGGATGTTGTAAATTCAACATTAATTATAAAATTTGGATGAAATTATCCTTTCATAGTTCAAATGGTTTTGTTTTTTTTGAATGTGAACCTTTAAATGGTTAGCCTTTCATGATTTAGTTCCCCTCTTTCTATCGTGGTTGTTTGGAGATGTCTATTTTTGTGGAAATCACTCTTTGTGCCTTGTGTGCAGGTTCCTTTATATTCTGTATTTTGATAACTTATACTATTATTTCTACTAAAGTAGTGTGTTGGAAGAATATTGATGTCTATTTGGCTCCATTGACCAATGAAGA
The DNA here is from genome assembly GCA_963277665.1 of Viscum album. Classification (NCBI taxonomy): domain Eukaryota; kingdom Viridiplantae; phylum Streptophyta; class Magnoliopsida; order Santalales; family Viscaceae; genus Viscum; species Viscum album. Next base: position 7,987,562 of record OY728152.1, read on the forward strand.
CAAAACATGGATTGGTTGTACATCACTCAAAAATTTAATAAAGTTACTAATAATTCTCTGTAAAATTCACTACTGTTAGTTAAATACCACTTAGCATAGCATCTGACCTGAACTTCCTACCCAAAGTCGCTATGATTCTCTCATATCACACACACTTTCCACCATCTGTATCATATAAACATTCACTTTTCACTTTTCCTTATCTTCCTAAACCCATTTACTATATGCATATAGGTGAATGCATCATGAATCCTTACAAGTAGTAATTGGATATGATAATAGAAGGAAAATTTAATGTTGAATGGTGATATAATAGAGATGGTGGTGAGAATGTGTGTAATGAGAGCATCACAGGGATTCTGGACAAGAAGTTCATGTCCAATGCTATGCTAATCGGTAGTTAACCAACAATAGTGAAGTGATCAGAGAATCCTTAGTTTTGTTATTAGCTTATATCCGGACCAAAGAAACCCTTTGAAAATATGTAAAGTTAATGTTACGATATACTTTCTCTATTTTATAGAAAAAGTATATAATGATAAATTGATTTAATTATCATTATTCCTTACATATTTCATTTAGTTTAGAATATTTTTATGCATGTGTCATGCCATTTTAGGAAGAGAAACACCACTATCTATGCTCAATCATAGTGTAAATCTTGATGTTTTCATAGAAAAATCATTGTACATATAATTAATTCATTGTTTTATATTCATGTTTAATTTATTTCTTTTTAGTATTGCTCATGTAATAATTGTTTTCTTCTACAAGTGGATTCTTTTGTTCGAGTTGGGGGTGATTTATCTAACTTTCAGGCTTCTTCACCCCCAAAACATTCTCACCCCTATAGTGTTGAATTTATCATTATCTTTCATGTTCTCTCCATTTCCTTTACAGGAAGAGAAACACTACTACCTATTCTCAACTACAAAGGTAATATTGATATTTTCCCAGTAAAATCACTGTCCATAGATTTAATGTATTATTTCATATTTATGTCTAATTTATTTATTTTTAGTTTTACTCATAATAATTATTTTATTATACAATTGGATTCTTTTGTTCAAGTTTATGTGGTTTGTTTGAAGCTACTCATGCAATGTTGGCAGTTCGATAAAGAAAGTTAATGGAAATCAAGGTAACATTGATAGTTAGGATAATTTTTGAATGTTTGTAATATTTTTTATTTATGTAATTTTATAAATCAATGTTTTAAATGATTATTATGTAGTGTTTCTTTCTGGTTTTTGTGTTTTAAATTTCATTTCATTTAAATTATGTATTTGGACTTGTTTTTGTTGATATCCGGTGTGTTTCTATCATGTTTTTGGTGTGTTTTTAGTGCTTCTGGTACTAAGGTGTGCTATTAAAACACACTATAGTATGGACCTTTATTAGTGCTTCTAAAATTAGTGATAAAGGTATAATTTATCAGCTCTTCTACATCACTGATAAAAAGTACTTTATTAGTGCTTATAAAAGAACTGATAACAAATTCCTTTAGCGGCTATAAATAAAATAATTGATAAAGGTCCCATTTATGAGTGATTTTGTTTTCACCGATAAATGCCCCCTTTCTCATTGTTTTTTCAGAACTAATAAAATTCTTGGGCTTTTAACACCACTAACTTTGTTAGTTATTTTTTAGTGCTGATAAAGGCCATTTCTAGCACTGTTAAAAGCCAATTTTGTAGTAGTGAATGTCTTGAAAGTTGATTTTTTCTTAATGAGTTTCTTTTGATTTAACTTTTCATTATAGGGGGATTAAATTTAATATGAATAATTTTTTTCAAGGAATGGTATTAATATTGTAGTGGTGGTGATGGTAAGAATGGATTTGTGGAGGGGGACTAGTTTGGCAGAAATTATGGGGGCTATAATCATGGGGATTCATGGAAGTTGTTGTTGTGAATTATAGGGTGTTTTGGGGTTGTGTTAGTTGATTCCTAGGGGTATGGAATGAAATGGAATATAATGGGGATAACTAAATTAAATTTAGTCGATGTAATAGAATATAATATTTGGCACTATAATGAACTATTGAGATATTAAATAAAAATGAGTAAATGGTGGAAAGAAAGTGGGTGTTGTTCTGTGAATGAATTTTCCTTAAATATGATTAATGAATGATATAGTAAATATAATATGACTATTAAATGGTAAATATATAATTGTTTGATTAAATTATTGAAAATAAACTTATGGTTATTACTATGGATGTTTTTTGTGTAACGGTGGCCCTTTTTGATTTATGGAGGTGGACATAGTTTTTGTGAAGGATGGTGGAGATGTGGTGATGATTATAGGCTATTATAGGAATTATTATTATGTATCCTTAGGTTGGTCCTATGTGTGGATATATTATTTGTGTATTTTCATGTGATTTTATATGCACCTCACTCATGTTGGATCTCCTTAACAACACCCTAATGTTTTGGGTTTTGAGTGTATTACCCAATCATCTAGGTTATAGAGGGAACTGATAGCTAAAAACTCCTTCTTCAATACTCTTTTTTTAGAGGTTTTTATGCATAGTTTGTGATGGGAATAATTAAAAAGTCAAATTTATGTGTTTAGGATTAGATGATAATGTGTTATATAGTGGGTGTGTATATGGTATGAGGCGGGAACGAAGTTGATGTCCTTCATGTTCATGATATGATACCCTAATATAATGTAAAATTGATGTGAAGTTGAGATATGTACGTGTGGTTATGTGGTATGATGTGGTTGTGTGATATGTAGATATTTGGGTGTATTTGTGTTTATAAGGAAGGGAAGAGTGTCACATGATGTTTTCTATTGGGGCGTGTGAGAAACAAACCTATGAGTAAGTAGTTTAGGGTACCATTTTTTCAATATTAAATATATTATTTTACTATACTTGGATGCTATGTTTTGTGAGGGCGACTTTATGAGGTTGAGTGGTAGTAGACCTAGTATAAGTGTGTATTGTTTTTACTATTTACTAACTAGGGAATTAGTATGCTTATTCTACATTTTCACGAGAGTTCCTGAAGAGGATATTACTGATTATACTTTTACGCTCACCCCTATATATATATAAATATATTTTACTATTTATCTAGAAGGGATTTTGAGATCAAGTTAGTTTCACTAACTTGGAGCGAGAGCTTTGGTCAGAGTTGTTTCCTATAAGTTTATTTTTGGTATTCTATTTGTATGACATTCTATGGAATTGTGGTTGTTATCTAATATTAGTTATATTGATATTATTGTATTTATTTTTGGTTTTATAGTTACAGTCATATGATTTATGGGGGGTAATTCTCCCTATTTGTGTGATTTATAACCTTGATGATAGTTGCCAACCCAGGGCCTATTGGAGTCCGGATTAATTTATTGAAAGCCCAGGAGGGTTTATGAATGGTGATGTATCCTTAAATAAATCATATTGAGTAATTTGTGGATGATGAAGATACAAAAAAATGATTAAGTAGAGAGTATCACTTATATTGAAGAGTTAAACATTATTTTGGAGACCATCTAAGAAATGAAGGATTGGGGATACTTTCTTATGAACAGACGTTCCAAAAAGAGGGAGAGGATTTATAACGAGATAATTTGGATAAGTATTCAAGATTAAACTTAATTAAATATATATTATTATGTGGGTAGATTAGGGGTCAATTTATATCTTAGTTTGAGTGACTTTTCTGCAAATACACATTTTTTAATATGTAAGGAATGTCATTTTACATGGAAAGTGGATCCAACGTGGAAACATAATGAATATTTGTCATGCATACCCTCATACATACAATTTCGAGATAAGGTTAGTTATAATTTATGATATTAATCCTTAATTTAACCCTTTTACTTAATTTAACCCTTTACCATGGTAATATAATTTTTACCTCAGTATTTTTTTTCCAAAAAATGAATTTTACTTTATTACCTAATTTTTGAAATATAATTTCAAATATGAAATAAATTTTCATAAATTTAATTTTTAAAAGTGATTAAAATTAATTTTAAAATAGAAATGCATAATTCATAATGATAATTTTTAGAAAAATATATTTTTAAACATAAAAAATGTATTTATTCTTATTTATTACAAAGTAATAATCATTAGATGAATGTTAATTTATTTTCTAATATTTATAAACTGTATATTTAATTAAAAAAATTAATTAATAGTAATAAATTTAATTTATTAAGATAAAAATAAATAATATATATATATATAATTCTTTGAAAAATGTGTCTTTTTAACACTAAATGATTTTATTCATATTTTTTTAAAATTTAACCATTCAAGTAATTTTATTAAATAATTTTTATTAAAGTAATTATTTTAATTTTTTTAAATATATTTAATAAAAATATTTATCTAAAATTAAAAAATTTAATTGAAATGTAAAATTTGTAAAAACGTGTATAATAATACTAATAATAAGAAATACATATTTTTTAAAAATATCAAATATTATATTAATAATAAAAAGTTAATATCATCCAAAATTTGAATTAAAAAACACCTTAATAACTCCATGTATTCCCAAATAGTGTGATATGAAATGTTTGTATCTATGGGTATTGATATAACTTGCATAAATCTCATAGTGATTTCCAAAAGTTTATACTTATCACATAAAAGATTCTTCTCAAGCCATACTTAGTGAATTTTAGATTGGTCTTAGTTAAGTGTAATCCACAGTGATACCACCTCCTTTATAAGCTAAGATAAATAAGCCTTATTTATAAAACTTCTACTACTTGATGCCATATCTTCTTTCTTTATACATAAAATCCACAACGTTATTACTTGTATTTATACCCACCATAATAATGACTATATTATAATGGTAATATATCAATTAAGTATCAAATATTATTTCCACTAATCTTATAATTTATCTCCCTTATCCTTATTCTATCAAATGATTATATATACACATATTCCATATAATCCCAACATACATATATTTCCAACAATCATATAACAATGACTAAATAACCAACAACATTATATATAATAGTTATGTTAAATTCCTGTATAAAACATTAAATAATTTATTAAAATAATTTACCTCATTATATTACCTCTTTAATCAATATAATTATCATATTTATAATGTTTTGTTTTATTTCCATAGTTATCATTAGTTGTATGGTCTTCAAAGTAGATTAGGATGATGAGAATTTCAACCCTATAGTGTTTTCATTACATTTGTTTTATTTTTGATTTTATAATCCTTCTAATTATGTTTCATTTTCATTTAATATTTTAATTTTCTACCATAATGAAATAAATCATTGTTCATTTTTTTCAGTGTTTCATGTAAAACAACCTATCCAATTAATGTGTTTTAGTAAATATAATTTCACACTAAAAAACAGTGTGTTACATTCTCTCCCCCTTAAAAAATTTAACTGTTAAAATTTCATTTCTTAGATGAAAAAATGAGGGTAATTTTATCTCAATTCATATTTATGTTTCCATATAACTTCATAACACTAATGTTTTTACCAAAAAACTTTGACCAAGTTAGTGTTCTTATTTCAAAACACTTTATTTATCTGACCCAAGATCTCCACCAGTCATTCCTTATAAGAGACATCCTTTTCTAGTTATACATCCCATGAGTTTAGTACATGTAATGGATTTGGTATATACTTCCATAAAATTTATACATGAAACATATAAAGCACCTATTATAGGTTAGGTATCATTAATTGATAAGCTATAATCCCCATAAAATCAAGAATATTAAAAGGATAGATGTATCTAGGGATCAACTTTAACTTGTTCCTAAACCTCATACTCCTCTTACATAGTGATACTTGAAGGAAATATTTAATAATAAAATCAAAATCCACATATTATATATTATTATCATAATATCTCTTATATTGAAATTTCACTTTTCAATATATCATTGAATGGTTTGAACTTTATGTGTTGTTTCATAAGAAATATCAGGACCCAACAACTTCCTCTCTCAAAATTCATCACAACATACTGGAGTTATAGATCTATTACTATATAGATCCTCATATGGTTCTATCTAGATGATATATTATAAAATATTTTTTTTATTATAAATCAACCAAATAAAGATATTTATCCCAACCTCCTTCAAAATCCATTGAGCAAGATCTTCTATATTTTCCAAATTTTGAATGATCCATTTAGATTGACCATTGTTTTGAGGATAATAATCCATTCTAAATATTATATCTATATCTATTTCTTATTGAAAACCTCTTTAGAAATTTTTTGTAAACCTTTTATTTTGATCAGATACAATTGAAAGTGGAAATCCATTTATTTTTACCACTTCCTTTATATATACATTATAAAGTTGAACAAGTATGAAATCCACTCAAATATTAATGAAGTGTGTCAAATGTATAAGTTGATCCACCAATGAATAGATGATATTATTTCTTATAGTGGTCTCGGGAAGACTTATAAGAAAATACATGGTGATGTTATCCCATTTCCAAAAGGGTATGGGAAATGGTTGAATCATCCCCTTTATCTTATGACCTTCAACCTTGACTTTCTGCTAGATAGAGCAACAAGATATATACTTTAGAATATACCTCTTTATATTTTCCCACCATAAATTATTCTTAAGATCTTTATACATATTTTTTCTTCCAAGTTGAATAGAGAACGATGAGATATGTGAATTATCCAAAACATCCTTCTTTAGTTTTGGTTTAGATGAGACACAAATTTGGGTTCGAAATCTTAAAACCCAATCTTTATCAAGTTTTAACTCTTGAATATTTCCCAATTTCTTATATATATCCATACCATCCTTTTATTCCCCTTTACTCTTTACATAGACGTATGTTTAAGTGATCTTTTGGGAAAGATAAAATTCCATCCCTTACCTTTGATTTCCATGTCCATCATTTTTATATCCATGAATATTGGGCCTCTATAAATCCTCATCATGGATAAGAAATCATGGTCCATCATGCATAGAGCATCAACCACCTTGTTTTCCTTCCCATTATTGTAATATTTTGAGAAATAATTGCCCTTGATTAACTCTAACAATATCCTTTGGCACATGTTCAAATCCTTATGTGTGAATATATAATTTATTCTCTTTAGATCATTTTATATATAAAAATTCTCCCCACAGTGATAATGCCTTCAAATATTTAATGTAAAAAATCTCTTATGTTAGCTCCAAATCATGCATTAAATAAATTTTCTCATGGGAATTTAATTAAAGTGAGGCATATGATATCACCCTATCATTTTTTATAAGTACACATACCAAACCCTTCTCTAGAGTAACTCTATATATCACACAGTCTTCTCCCATATAGGATAGTGTGAGTACAGGTTTAGTGAAAACCCTCTTTTATCCTCCTTAAAGTTATTTTCACATTTATCCATCTAAATAAACTTTACACCCTTCCTTGTTAACTTGTTAGTAGATTTGATAATCATGATAAACTTCTCATAAAGAATCAGTAATATCTAGTTAGTCTAACAAAACTATGTATCTATGTTATAGATATTGGTCTAGGATATTATTTAATCACTCATGTCTTTAAAGGATCCACTAATACACCCTCACTTGTGATTACATTACCCAAGAAGATTTCTTTTTATAGCAAAAATTCACACTTGTTGAACATGTCATACATTTTCAACTTTCATAAGGTTTTTAGCATAATCCTTAAATGATCTTCATGTTCTTAATTTCTTTGGGAATGTATAATAATATCATCAATAAAGCTACCTTGAATTTATCATGGTAATATCTAAAGACTATATTCATCAAATCCATGAAGATAATAAGAAATTTTTATGTCATAATGACATCACTATGAATTCATGTGTCCATATATTATATGTAAGGATGTTTTAAGAATATATTTACTCTTAACTCTTAGTTGATGATATCCATATCAATATTTCACTTCATAGAAGTATTAAGGCCCTCTATGTTAAAAAGAAGTCATAAACACAGGGTATATGAAACTTTTTCTTGATTGTGGTCATGTTAAGACCTTGATAATCAATGAAAATACACATTGATCCATACTTATTGAAAAAGTGGATTATATCACCCCACAGATAAGCACTTGAGTGGATAAAACCATTGTATAAGTTCTCTTGAATTTTCTTATTTAATTCCTTTAATTCAATGGGGGACATTCTATAATGGATCGTTAATATAGGTATATGAAAATGTGTGATTTAAATTAAAACTTAACCTCACATTATGGGGGAAGACCCAAAAATTATTTAGAAAATTCATTGACCAATATTTTCAATATCAAATTTATACCGAATCATTTCAGGAAAGTATCCTTTATTATTTGGTATCGTGAACAATATTAAGAAATTAGTTACCAAAAATATTTCATAATTGTTGTTTGGAGTGAGTATCTCAATAGGGGTGAATTGAGTACCCAATAAAAATTTATGTTAAAAAAAGTCTAAATAAAATCCACAAGTTTAATTAAAAAAACCCTATTAATCAAAACAATAGATCAATATAAGATATGATCTTTTAAAATATTTCTCAAAGAGTGATTAAGTCTCAATTAAAATAATTTTAAAACTATTATAAATTTTGAAATCAATTTACTCAATTAAGTACTTATATAAACACTAGTTAAGACTAACTATCAAAGTAGTGGTTTTGCTTATAGATAAAAAACTCAGATTAATTATTTGAAATGAAAAAAACAAACAACGAAATAAAAATAAGGGGTTCAGTATCAAGACGAGACCTAAACCCCTCCACATAGAAATCAATTGCTGTCAAGAATATTATATTAATATAATCTTGATCCACAACCTACATCGGGTATAAATACAACAACTACAAGCTCTCCAGACCACATAGGAACCTATTCCAAAATAAACATGAGAATATAATAAATGCAGGCCACACATGGAACACTTCTATCAAACTGTAGGTAAAAAAAATGTAAAGAGAGTGTAGAATATATATTATATCATATTGTAAAAGCACAAGAGATAGTGTGTGTTTAATAAATAGGGTAAACCACACACTGCTCAAAATTAAATGCATCAAATAGAAAGAGAAGGTATAAAGAAGTGAAGAATGCATTTTTTCTTGATATGATGTTCTCTAAAGTCTTGAGATTCCTCAGATGTATCTTGGAGAGAATATTGAGTTTTTTTCTATTAAAAATTCATTAAAAAAGTATTGTATGATCTCTTTATTCTGACTTTAGGGAAGTTTCTGAATTCCCAAAATGTTCTAATCTTCTATAGTCAAGTATAGGTAATGAATTAGTGTGTAATCTCTCAAGAAAGTCTCAAACTTTACATAACTCTTGAAGTTATTAAAATTCCGCTTCATCTCTATTATTTCATACCTAAGGGTGTCTTCCTTTTTTTAATATATCAATAGTATGTAGGAGTATTCATTTTAAAAACAATTTTCCAGATATTTATCTCCTCATACTAAACACTGAAAAATTATTTAATGAATCCCTATAATATTTAATGAAACAAATATAAAATAATAAATTGCATTAAATTCAATAATATATCCATTAGAAAAATTTAATTCAAATTAAGTAAAATAGTTATGATTACTCTTCTAGCGGTGAGAAAACTCTAGAAGTGACTTATCCTAGTGGTGAATTAAGTTGGTGGAGAGTCAGGACAATAGTGAGTTAGGCTGAAGGTAGGTCATGCTCAATGGTGACTCATCTCAGTAGAGCGTCTTTTTTGGTGGCATATCTATTCAACACTTTTCCAAATTTCATGGTGGTGGGTAGAGTTTTATGGTAGGTTATCTTCAAGAGTGACTCAAGTTCACTGGTGAGTTATGTCTGGAGGAGACTTAATTATGGTAGTCAATCATCCTCAATAGTGACTCTTTTATGGTAGTGAGTTATCCTCAATGGTGACTCATTTATGGCGGTTGTTCTTTTTAGTACTCAACCAAATTTTCATTCGAATGGTGACTCAAATTTGACAATGGTTCTTTCCTGGCAGCGACTCATCTAATGGTAGGTAAAGTTTGGTAGTAGTCCCTTTTAGTACTAAGCCAATATTTCTCCAAACATACTTATTTTATAAAATTTTATCATAGAGCATAAAAACAATTAATAACATAAAAACATGATTTTTGGATCATTAAAACAAGGGTTCCAATAATACCCCCATTTTTATGATAAAAAATCATGAAATTTTATAAACCTTGTATAGAATAAACTTTGTATTAAAATATATCAACTCAACACTTAAAAATATATTTTAAGAGTGGGATCATAAAAGTTAAAACTTTTAAAATAGAAGAAAAAATAAATAAAAGGGTTCAAAGTAATTAAATCGAAAAAGGATATCAAAGATATGTCAAAGTAATTGTATCAAATGAATAAATTAAATACATATGGTATAAAAGGTATGGTATTAATAAAAATCATTAATGATGGTATCAAAGTATAGAATCACTTTAAAAATAGTAAATAAATTTCAATTCATTCTCCCCATTTTGGGATTATCAAAATATTAAAATAAAAATAGTAAATTCAAAGAGAAAAAAGTTAAAGGAGAATAAAAACTCCATTAATGTAAAAATGGAATGGAATTACATTAAAACAAATATAAAATAAGAAGTCATACAAAAATTCCCTTTCAATGACTTAATGTCTAATATCAAGGCTTCTCAGCCCAAGTACTTGTAACAATTTGTGCCTTTATCTTTCCCTTCTCAGAGGTAGAGAATAAAATGGGAGAAGCTGGAGAAACTATAGTGGTGGTTATAGGGAGAATAAGTAGAGAAGCTGGATCTTAGATGATAATAGTCTTGAAATGCTGGATAACTTCTCTAGGAGTCAAAATAAAAGGCTATAACTGAGCAAGTAAAGATTCATTAGGATTTTGGGTAATAATAGATCTGAAAAACTCTGGATTAGAAGATGGATGAGTGAGATGATAAGTCACTAAAATGGCATCCTAAGACACTAATGTAGTGTTAGAAACCTGAAGAAAATGATTCATTAGACTGATGAAGTACATGATAATATTTCCACCCCTTTCCATGGCATTGAAAAAATATCTTCTCTCCTTTATAAAAAACTTGAGCACAAGGGTTATCACTTTCATTTGATAAACTTTCTCCTTGAAGGCTTGTGTAACTAGAGGCATCATGAGATTCTCAGTAAGAAACCTAAAGTTGGTGTTTAGCTCAAGCTTAATATAGATCCTTGAATGGTAATATTTTATTTCCTTTGTAATGGTTTCTATTTCATCTTTGACTTTATTGAGGCATTCCTAGACCATCTTATAAACCTGGTCACTATTATACATAATATGCCTCAAAATCTCCTGAGGGATATTAGGTACATATCTTAAAAAACTAGAAGAACTTACCTAAACATTGAGAAGATAAAATAAACATCCAAGGAAGAAGGGGGAGGTGGACCACTAGAAGTAGAATGAATATAAGGAAATGACTCCAACCTCTCTAGAAAGGTATGCATATTAACATCAAAAGAAGTCTGCATCCCCTCTATGATTGATCTCAAAGACTCCAACTCACTATCAAGTATTTTTTCTCAATCTCAAATTCCTAAATGTGATGCATCATATTAGTCTGGATATGGTGTATCACTAGCTCAAAAAAGTATCTTGTATCCTTTTCACTAATCCTTGTGACATGAGGTGCCTGAACTGGTTGGAATATCTAAAGAAAATATTTTTAACTCCCTTATAACATATATCTACTCCACTATTGATCCCTTATGATCCATTTCCATTTGAATAGAAATATAAGGTCTATAATTATCAGAATTAGGGTAGTATATTCCTAAACTCATACACCTTAGATACTTATCCCATTGTTCACATGATAGTTCCCCCAACTTGATAGAAGACATACTAGAAGTCTCAGAAACTATAGGTTCAACAACTATAGTCTCAACAACCATCTTATCATCAATTTTATACACATCAACAATATTCTCAATTGATTCACCATTAGAATGATCGACAAGATCTTTATCAGTAGGGTTAACATGTTGACTAATAAGGGTGGGGGATTCCTCCCCCTGAAAAGATTCTCCCAAATCATCTCTAGAAGCTCTATCCTCATCTTGAACTAATATCGGTCTCTCATCAGACCCAGAAACAACTAACAAGACTATAGAAGAAATAAGTTCCTGAGGAACCTCAACATCCTCAACACCAATATTACCATCAGGACCATCATGATATAAACCATCATCACTATTATCACCATCATCATTTCCCTCATCTTTATCATCTCCAACTTCTTTATATTTCCTTTTTATTTTTAATTTCATTTATCTTCAAAGTCTTTATAGTCTACTTATTATTTTTCTTATTCATCACCATTATAACCATTTTCATCACCAGATAACTCAATAACCTCATTAGTAACCTCAATTTCTCCCTCTTTAATTTCTTCAGATAAAATTGTCTCTCTAAATGTGATATATATAGAGGTCTAGGTACTTTAAAAGTGATAATTGGAGTAATCTTGGTAAAATTAGAGTCACTACGCTTTCCAATTGAAAAATATTTCTCCTATTTACTAGAAACAATATCACACTCTTCTTATTCATATTACCCATCAGAATACTCTACCACTTTATTCATATCAAAGATAGGATCATTAAGAATTTTCATCCTTTTTGGGTGATCAATAGGATTGAAATATTTATAAGTCTTTTTGGAATCAACAACCCATTTACTCTTCTAGGGGTTACAAATTTTCTTCGTTATCTTACAAATGAATTTTGTAAGAAAAAATACTCCACATTTTACTTCTTCTTCTTCATCTTCCTATACTAATTTCTTGGCCTCAAGTATGGAAAAAATGAGTTTAGGGTAGATAATAGTGTTTGATCAGGATGAAGTTTTACACATCTCTATCATATGAATCATTAGATAGCTGAAAAAATTAATATTTTCGACTATATTTATAATACATAAGATATATACATATTAATACCTCAATTTTCTAAATTCACCTTTCCTTAGGCACAACATATACTGAATAAACTTGAATAAAAAATGACACTCGCCATCAAGATCAATTGTAGCTGGTCTTCTTATAATTTCTAATCTAACAAGCTCTGTCAAAGAATCCCCATATATGAAGTAATCACTTTAACTTGGAATATATCCTTGATAATCATTTATGAAAACTTCATGTGGCACATTAATACATCTAGCCTATTGAATTGAGGAGGAAACTTCCTTCTTCCCATTTATCTATCTTCAAACCCAGTTTTTATCTTCTCTAAATATGAACTTGATATTTATGATAAAACAAATGCACTAAACATGGATATAACAACCTATAAATATTTAAGAATCACTAAATCCTTACCTGGTCTTGTATTACTCTAGAAACCAATGACTTTCTTGATAACAACCACTGGATATCAAATTACTTCTTGGGAACTACTATCTAACTTGCGAGTATTAGGTTTAGCACCTCGATTGCAGATCTAGTCGATTATTCTTTCTGATTCTTTGAATGATGAAACTAATTAGGATAATATACTACTACTCGTCTAACTCTAACCATTTCAAATATGGTAGAATTTCATGAACCAGGATGGGATGCCATCCAGCCTGACACCCAACCTGGTCTGCAGCATGGCCCGAAGGGCATTTTTGATCCCCACAGGCTGGAAACTTGTGCCAGGAATCAAAGACAATATAATTGAGAATGATTTCATCCCAAATAACCAGAATCAAATGGATAAACTAAAACACTGAGAATACCACAAAACTAGAAACTGAATCCTAAAGTAATAAACAAAATGATTCAGTTACACGATATAACTGAAAAAAATGAAAACTAAATACAAAATTAAAACACTAAAAAAACTAAACTAAACCACTACCATGTAATATATATGTGAACACTTGGTTACCACCAAAAAAATGCCCAAACCACTCTAATGTAAATCACTAGAATCTGAAAACCTGAGTAAGAGACTAAACCTACAAAACAACTAGGGTTTACCGACACTGAGTGGTACAAGTAGGGTGTGATCTAGACAACTCAGTAGGAAATAACCATTGAATCCATGTGTTTCCTTTCCCAAAATAGTCCATTAACACTTGTTTTAAAATATGGTTATAAAAATAGGTTTTCTACCTTTTCAAAAATAAATTCATTTCTTACCCTTTTTTAAAAGTTTTCACACCATGTTTCCACTTTTAAAATATATTTCCATTTTATTTCAAAAGCCATATAAACACTACCAGTACTATATTGAAAATAAATATACTAAGAACTTGAAAATTAAAATTATAAGAAAGTAAAAAAAGAAATACATATATTAACCATGGGTGATCCTAAACTTCCATAGAAATACCCCTAGACATACTGAGTTCCGAACCACCTGCTGGCATATGGTAAACCCCTAAGTCTATAACTTACTGGCTTCTCACAACTGACCAATCTAGTAGATAGGCCATCAGGCCTCTTAGTTATCCAAGGGGAACCGACCCATCTAATCGGGGCTGAAAGGATATTGTAAATCTAACATATAAAAGATGTATGGGAACCCATGATGGTAATATACTGTGTAAGTGGGAGGCCCTCACATGTGTGACTCACCTTACCTGCCTCCACCGCACTTGACTTCCCCCAACATGGAAATCACCTATAAAATAACCTATATAGGGAAAGCCCTCCTATATGGGTGCTTAATATATATATACATTATTTATCACATCACTGAAGGTGTCAACTAGGCCATCACATCACTTAAGAATTCAACCCTTTCAATAAAACATGAAAATTTCCAAATGGTCCTTTATCTTTACATAACCAATCAAATTTACCAAAAAAAATTACAAACTATTTCCAAAACAAAATCAAATTCCACTTTTATATTTTCAATTCCAAACATTCCTTTTAGTTCTAAACACACTCCCAAAACACATCTCAATTACCAAATGGGTCTTTAATCTTTTCAATCTCCAACCAAAACATGTTTGAAGGCTGAACAACCAAACTTTAAGGAACATATTAATTGTTTCATTTTCAAAGTGCTTAAAAAATTATTTTCCCTTTTGAAAAGAATGTAACCATTTTAAGAAGGGGGGATATAAGAGTAGCTTTCAAGGGAAAGGTTCCTTAGAGTTCCATCTTCATTTTAATGCACAAACATGGGTGCACTATGTGCGCCAATGGATGTGACAACATCTAATGAAACCATCCTTGTGTCTATGAGATGTTTTTGAAGCCATTTACAACATCACTGCTTTCTTTTTAAACCAAACTATCAATCCCATTTAATTGAAAAATCATAACAACCCTTTAAAAACAAAGAGAATCCCTTCAAAAACATAACAACCCAAATTATCAAGCCATAGAAGATATTAAAATCAAACATTATTCAAATTACACACATTAAATATAATTTTAAAAAAACATAACAGGGGCCAAATTTCATAATAATGATTGATTTCACTTTTAAAGAACCCACAAAATTTTACCAAACCTAATGAGTTCATAAATACACATGCATATTCAAAAATCATTTTAGTGATTATTTTTAATAATTTATACAAATATGAAAACCCTATAATAATCTATCCATTTTCATTATAGAGGTTCAGATCATATTTAAAAATTAATTGAAAACAGTCTAGAATCAATGATTTGTGCTGGAAAGGAAAAAGATGGAAACACCTACCTTGGTGGTGTGTGAAGGAGATGAAACTCTTATATGAACATTATCTAAGCCACAAAGACCATTTGAAAACCATATAACCCAAGGAAACCTAACATACACACAATCCCTATCCATTAGTGTTCGTCCAAACAAGATCCTACTCAATGGAAACTAAGAAATCAAGAGGGGAAGGAAGGAAAGAGAAAAAAATGGACAAAAAACCAAAAAAAACTCACCTTAGATTTGAAGGAGTAGAACTCATAGAGGTGGAGGATCAAGGGAGAGGGTTTTGGAAACCATATCATGTTCCAAAAATAAAAAAGGGGGAAGATTCCTATTTTTGGGACAAAAAGGGGGGATATATAAATTAGGTTTTAAATTTTTAATGATTTTGGGTAGATCGCATGGTTTGGCCGCACGGTTAATCAAACCGTTAACCAACTGTGTGGAAGCTGATATCCAAGATGGGAGAGACCACAAGAATACCCCGAACAATTTTTGATAACATGCAGTTTATTTTTTCCCATTCTAGAATTAGCCGCATGACTACCTAGGATGATTTTCATAGTTTCTACTAACTGTGCGGTGCCCGTGAACATACCAAAAATCACCCTAACATACAAAAACTTGAGAATATTAATCTGTAATCAAACCCAAAACTTGAAAAAAAGATCCAAGACCAAGAAAAGGATAAAATAAAGGAGTATCCAAGGTTGGGGTATAAAAAGTTTCCCCACTACAAGATCATTCTACCCCCAAAAAGTCACCATGTCGAAAGTTAACCAAAACTCAAATCCTTTCCTGATCAAAACCAAGAGAAATCAAGAACCTTAGGGTAACTATTTACTCCACAAGTCACACTCAAATAATCCAAAATAAACCATAGGTCAAGGATGTGGGGAGGACAGGAGGGGGTTCTTCCCACTATAAGAACTCAACTAGATCGGGAACTTTAAAACCCTTAAACAAGAAACCCATTATGGAGAAACTTGGTAAATTTAGACCCTAGGAACTAAGACAACATCTCCATGCTAACAAAAAAACACTCATACCAAAACCAAGAACTAGGTAACTTCCAACATGAATACATCCCACTTCCACAACATGAACAAAACATCACCACCACTAAAACTCAAAATTTCTCCACACCATCCGAACCCCCAACACTAGTGGAACCCATAGAGAGAACTCAACCAAAAAAAAAACACCATCCATCAATTCCATAAAACATAAACATCTACAAATGGGAATAATTGAAACCAAAACTCAAACTAACCCACATTAGGGTTAAACACACTCAAAGAAAAAATGATTCTAGAGGCCACATTCAAATAAAAAACACTTCTTAGAATATAATATAATAAGTCCATCATAAATTTAAAATGAAATAATAAAAATAAAATTGTAGGAGAAAAAGAACAAGAAAAATTTTAGTCTCCATCCCATAATAAAAAACCAAAAACTAGATAATGGTTTTACAAACTCCCAAAAAATCCTGACTGTTTGTCATATTCACTCCGAGGCCTGTGGCTAGAGCCATAATGTATAAAACATCACCTAACTCAAATTTAGGAACTAGAATCCCCAGATAAAAACTCATTACTCAAGAAAGGCTTCCTATAAAACTTTTACAGGTGACCCAAATGGCCATAACTATGGTAGGTCTTCAGAGGGGTGCGATAATATGGCTTCAAATGTCTGGATCAGCCACACCGAGGGCACACAAAAAAGTGTTATGAAGAACTAGAATACAAAACTAATGAAGATGATTACTTAGAGACATGTTATTATGGAATAAACTCCTCACCATATGGGGAACATTCATGAATAATAAGAGACACCAGATTTCCAAAAAAATACACTATGGAACTAATCCATATAAAAATGCTTCGTCCACTAGCTTCTCGAAACAAAGATACTTAGAAGAGAGGACCCACTCCTTGATCACTTAACGAATACCACCAATCAGAATAGAATCATTAAATGAATCTTATGATTAAACCTTTAGAGAATAGGAAAATATCTCCTTGAAGTGTTCGACATAGGCCTTCATTGTCCACTAGCCTTGTTGAATACACATAAGCTCTTCTCTTCACCTCCTCGGGTACAAACCATCGGACGAAGAGGAACTTGAAAACTTCCCATGTCATCCCAAATTGCATCAATGGTGGGGGTGAAAATCTCTTATTAATCCAATGATATACCCTCAAATAACCCCAGAATAGCATGACCTCTAATAGCTTCAGGTTTTCCCAAATATCGGAAGGAACTCTCAACTTACTCAAGCCATTTCACTGCCTCTAAAAGACCTCCATCACCATGAAAGACATGCAACAGATGAGAAGAACCAAAAACTGGGAATGACGCATTAGAAACTTTTGGGATCTTTCTGGGTGGCATATTCTAAACAACATGAGGAACATAAACCAAAACCAAAATCAAACCAAAACATAACTAGAAGTAACATCTTGAGCCAAAACCACCAAATCAGAAACCAAACACATTACAACAAAACAAAAAATCACCTCTTTTAAAAAATATCATTTAATTTTCAATTTTTAAAACCTCCCCATTAAAACATTACTTTACAAACACAAAACCACCTTTCACCAAAAAAAACCCACATCATAAAATAAAAACCAAAATTTGAAATTATTTTCCCTTCCAAAGATCCCTTTAGAAAAACAAGGCCATGACATTGATTTAAAATACAAACCCATGGAATTCCATGAACCTTTGAACCTATTTTCACCTGTTTCCATCCATACATTCCAACACTCACTTTCCACACACATACCCTCATATGTGAAAACATTCATAAGTAATACTAATGGTTTCTCTCACTATTACATTGCCAAAACCTGAAAATCCACCAAATTTTCAATCCAAAACATTTTCGTTTAAACCTAATTTTACCAATTAAAATAAATTTGAAAGAAATAATTTAAACTCTTAAACCATTTACATTTTAAAACCCCACTCACACCAATCATAACCAAAACAGAACTCAACTTGCACTAAACCACCAGAATGAGGGACCAACATCTATGATTAACCTAGAGACATTGTAGTGGAACATGCCCTAAGTAATCCATAATATAAATAGGACCTTAAGACATGTACTTGGACTACACATGGGTCAATACTACATGTGATATCACAAAGTGACACTATCTTGCCTCTGTTTTCATCCCTCAATCCAAAAAAAGATAAAAGACTCAAATCCCAGACTACCCATGGTAACCCAATGATCAGAATGAGCAAAATTTCATGATGATATTCCCTCTCTTACATCCTGATTCTCAACATTCATAATATCTAAATACTAGACACACCAAATAAAAATTACTTCATTTGATACCATTTTTTCATGAACTAGGCTGGGATGTCATCCAACCCGACACCCGACCCAGTTTGCAGCATGAACCGAAGGGTGTTTCCGATCCCCAGGGGATGGAAACTAGTGCTGAGCATCAAAACCAATACAAGTGGGAATAATTTCATCCCAAAGAAATATAATCAAATGGATAAACTAAAAAAACTGATAATTCCACAAAACCAGAAACCAAATCACAATGTAATAAAAAAATTGAATCAGTTAAAAGATACAACTGAACAAACTAAAAACTAAATAAAATACTAAAACTCTAATAAAACTAAACTAACCTGATACCATATGATCCCCATGTAACCACTTGGTCACCACCAACCACAAGTCCAAATTTCCCCAACAACGAGCATAAGAACCTGAAAACCTGATCAAGAGACTAACCCTACAAAATGGATCGGGTCTACCAACGTCGAGTGATATAAGTAGTCCGTGAGCTAGACAACTCAGTAGGCAATCACCGCAGAATCCATTTGTTTCCTTTCCAAAAATAATTCATTATCCCTAGTTTGAAAATATGGTTACAAAAATAGGTTTTCTTCCTTTTCAAAAATAAACACATTTCTTTCCCTTTTTCAAAACTATGCACACCTTTTTTCCACTTTTAAAAAAGATTGCCATTATATTTCAAAACCCAAATCAACACTACCAGGGCTATGCTGAAAATAAATAAATTGAGTAACTAAAAATTAAATGTAGTAGAAATTAAATAAGAAATGTAGATATTAACCATGGGTGATCCTTAAAATTATAAGAAATACCCCTAGAAGTACTCGGTTCAGAACTAGAAACTGGCTTATGGTGAAGCCTCTAAGTTAATAACCAGTTTGCTTCCATCAAATGACCAATATAGTTAAATGAAACACCTATCCTCTTAGTGATCTGGGGGTACCAACTCATCTGATTAGTACCAGTAATCTACCTTCACTCGATCCTCTAAAATATGCTCGAGAACCCATGTTGGTAATATACTATGTAAGTGGGAGGCCCTCGAACACATTAGTCACCATACCTACCAACACTGTACTTTCCTTCCCCTAACATAGACATCACCTATACAATAAATTATATAGGGAAATACCACCTATAGGGGTGATAAATATATATATATATATAAGTTTGTATCACATCACTAAAGGTGCCAACCGGGCTGTCACATCACTATAAAATCTAACCATTTATTTAAAACACAAAAATTCAGAAATGGACCTTTAGCTTTACATAACCAAATCAATTTAACAAAAATGTTTACAAAATATTTTCAAAACAACAAAAAACACCACTTTAATATTTTTTAATTCCAAACAGGCTCTTTAGTTCCAAAAACACACCCAAAACGCATCTCAATTACCAAATGGGTCTTTAATATTTTCAATCTCCAACAAAAACATGTTTCAAGGCCAAACAAAAGAAAAGTTAAGTAACATATTTATAGATTCATTTTAAAAGCTCATAAAATAGAACTTTCCCTTTTGAAAACCATGTAATCATTTTTATAGGGGGGAGAGAAGAGGATCATTCAAGGGAAAGGTTCCTTAGAGTTCCATATTCATTTGAATGCATATCAATAAGTACACTTCGTGCACCCATAAATGTGACAACATCCTATGAAACCCTCCTTGTTTAAGTGAGACATTTTTGAAACCATTTTAAAAATCACCAGTATCTTTTTAAACCAAACTATCAATCCCATTTAATTGAAAAATCACAACAACCCTTTCAAAAACATAACCACCCCAATTCTCAATCCATAAAAGATATTAAAATCACACATTAATCAAAGTCTTAACATTAAATAAAATTTTACAAAACATAATAAGGTCTAAATGTCACAACAATTATTGATTTCACTTTTAAATAACACATGACATTTTACAAAACATAATGGGTGCATAAATACATAGTCATATTCAAAGAATCATTTCAAAGACTATTTTTAATAATTTCTACCAACAAAAAAACACCACAATAAGCTTACCATTTTACTTATAGAGGTGAAAATAATATTTAAAAATTAATTAAAAACATTCAAGCATCAATGGATTGTTCTGGAAAAGAAAAAGATGGAAACACCTACCTTGGTGGTGTGCGAAGGTAATGAAACTCTCAGAGGTGGAAGATCTAAGACCCACAGAACCTTCTCACAACCTAGAACCCAAGGAAACCTAAACTAAACACAAAATATAGACATTAGGGTTTATAAAACCAGATTCCACTCAAGGAAATCCAAGAAATCAAGAGGGGAAGGAAGGAAAGAGAAAAAATGGCCCCAAACACTAAAAACTCACCTTGGATTTGAAGTAGGAGCACCCATGGAAGAGGAGGATCACAGAAGAGGGGTTTGGAAACCCTCTCATGCACCAAAAAATAAAAATGGGGGAAGATTATTGGTTTTTGGATAAAAATGGTGGGTGAGAGAAATTGGGTTTTTAATTTTTAAGGATTCTTGGCAGCTCTCACGGTTTGGCCGCACAATTTATCAAACTGTGATAGAACCATGGGGAATTTATTGTCCAAGATGGGAGCGACCACATGACTAACCAAAACAGTTTGTGAGACCATGTGAAAACTATTAAATATATTCTATCGCATTCCAGAAGTAGAAACATAACTACCTGGGATGATCCAGATGGTTTCTACTAACTGTGGGGAGCCTGTGCACAGGTCAAAACCCCCCCAAACATCCAAAAACTCAAACTTTTTAACCAGGAATCAAACCCAAAGCTCAAAAAAAATATCTGAGACTAAGAAAATAATAAAATAAAAGAGAATATGTGTTCATGTTGTGTCATATAATGTTTGGACGAGGTCAAGGGAAGGATAATTGTCTTGAGAGAAAGGGTCATAATGAAGTTCAAATCTAATGTTCTAGGAAGTTAGATTCAAAATTAGACAAGTGTATAATTTATATAATTTAGGTACTAAAAAAAATAGAAATCCAAAATAACATATTTCAATTGAAAATAATAGAAATAATTAACTTATAATTAAGAATTATAAATGATGACTCAAAACCAATGAAAAGTCATTCCAATGGTGGGTAAACTCCAACAGTGGGTAAAATCCAATAGTGGTTCCAAAAAAATTAAAAATAACCGAAATTGATCATTCCTAATTCATTATTTATGTAGTTTATTATCTCATAATTCATTTTATTAGTAAATATTTCATAAATATCTAATGTATTCAAGATTTATATCACAATTTTTAAAATGATCTCTCAAAAAGTGAAGTCTTACATAAATGTGATCTATTCTAGAGTGAGATGTAGGATTTATTGATATATTTATAGTACTTGTGTTTTTATAATTTATAGGTAAATATTTTAATTCATATCCATAGTCTAGTAAAGTGTGTTTCATCCAGATATTTTTAGCACAATAGCTACCTGTAGCTATGTATTCAACTTCAGTAGTTGACAGTGCAATGGAATTTTATTTATTTATATATTAAGAAACAAGATACATTCCAAAAACATGACATGTTTCATAATTTATTTTTATATATAACTTAAAACCACTAAAATAAGCATCATAATAACTCACCAAGTCAAATTATTTCCCTCTAGGATATAAAAAATACTAAATTAGTTGTATACTTAAGGTATTTAAAAATTCTTTTAACAAAAATTAAGTGTGAATATTTTAGGTTTTCTTGAAAATGAGAAAACTTACATGAACTTAACATAAATTAAGTCCAGATAGTAGTTAAATAGATAATAATTTCAATCATACCTCCATAATTGGTTTGATCTATTGGTTTCCCAGCTTCATCAAGTTTTAACTTATAGGTAGTACTCATAAGAGTGTCACTACTTTTAGTGCTTTCCAAACATAGATGTTTAAAAATCCCTTTAGTATAATTACTTCGATTTAAAATTATTTCTTACTTATTTTGAAAAATATGAAAACCAATAAATAATTTTAGTTAACCCATTAAACTCTTTTCAAATTTATTTTGCATCATCTTTGAAAAATTAGTACATAAAGAATTTGTATAAGATCCAAAAATAATATCATCTATATAGATTTGAAAAACTAATAAATCCTTTGAAATTATTTTTATTAAAATGGTATGATTATATATTACTTATGAAAAACCATTATAAATAAGAAAAGATCAGATTCTATCATACCAAGCTCAAGTATCTTGTTTCAAACCATATAAATATTTTGTTAGTTTGGAAACATGATTTGGAAAATGATGGTTTTGAAGTCTAGAGGGTTGTTGAACAAAAGCATCATCAATTATATAACCATTCAAGAATGCAATTTTTGACATCCAGTTGATATAGTTTAAAATTTATATGTTCTTTAGAGGAAAGAAGTATTCTAATGGATTAAAGTTTGGATAATGGTGAAAAAGTTTTCTTATAGTCTATACCCTCTTCTTGACTTTACCCTTATGCAAGTAGTCTATCCTTATTCCTCAGTATTTTACTAGATTCATCGACATTATTTATAAACACATATTTAGTTTCTATAGTTAAGGTTTCTTTGGGTATATCTATAAGTTCTAAAAAATTATTTATTTAAAATTTATTAAGTATTTTTGCATATCCATTAACCAAAATTCATCATTAATTACATTACTTATGTTCTTAGGTTCAAGCTATGACAAGAAAGCTTAATGTTCAACCTGATTCATAATAGATGCTCTAATATGTGTACATATATCTAAGTCTCCAACTATAACATCAAGAGGGTTGTATTTAATAGTACTAACAAATCTAGAAAAATAATGGTTGGCCACCTCATAGTCCTCTATAGGCTATGGTTCTAGAACCTCCTCTGAACGAGATTATTTTTCTATTTGTTTTATATTTCTATTAGTGTGTTTAAAATTTATGTTAAAAGTAAATAAATCATTCTTGAGGTTTTATAAGGGGTTTTAGGATTATTTGGATCATTCCCATCAAACTTAACATGAAAAAAATATTCCACAATATTGGTTATTTTTTTAAACACTCCATAGGATTTACTATATTTTGAATAATCAAGAAACACATCCTTCATCACTTTTGGAGGTAATAATTTCAAGATTATCCTTAGTGTTAAGAATAAAGACTTTGTATCCAAAAACTATAAAGTAATTAACCTTAGGTTTCCTATTATTTAAAATTTAATATGGGGGTTTCTTTAATATATATATAATTAAGACTCTGTTAATTATATTACAGGTTGTTTTCACAACCTCTTCCCAAAAGTAGAGAGGTAAATCATATTCATTAAGCATTTTTCATGCTATCTCTTGAAGAGTCATATTTATTATTTCTTTAACTAAATTATACTGGGGAGTCCTAGGTGCAGATAAGTTATGGTTATATTTATTTTGTGAGAAAAATGGTTCAAAGTCTTGATTTTAAAAAACTCACGACCATGGTCACATCTTAAGGTCCTAATTCTAATTGCACTTATGTTTTCTTAAAATTTTCATACTTGGTAAAGTGAGAGTAGGTTTAACTTTTGAGAGATAAAAACAATACACAAATATACTTATAAAGGTAATCTACAACATTGTGATTCCAAATTATATTAGAATATAGATGGTCTAAAAGAATCTATGTAGACCAACTCAAGAGGTTTAGAAGATTAAACTTATTTATTTAATTTAAAAGTTATTTTTCATTATTTCCCTTTAGGACAAGTGTTACAAAATTTATAATTTTTGAATTCAAGTTTGGGTAGATCATTGACTAACTCTTTCCTATTATGTTTTCTAAGTGAGCTAATATTAGCGTGGAATAGTCATCAATTACAAATCTAAGATTCTCTATGAAATGCTCTTAATCAAGAAACATTTTGTGAAATTAAAGAATCAAGATTAACAACAAAAAAAAATTTCTTTTATCAAATCAATAAACTCTAAATAATTTTTAGATTAAAAAACATCATGAGAATTGTTTTCAAATTTTACATGAAAACCACCATCACATAGATGTAAGATGCTAAGAAGAATATATTTTAAAACACTAATGAATAATAATTATGAAAATTTAAAATGAATTAGAGATATCTATTTTTCCAAGGCCAGTAATTTTTCTTTTAGCCATGTCACCAAAGGTGACATGTGCACTATCAACATTTATCATATTATTGAATCTTTAGTAAACTCATGTCATATGTCTGGAACAACCTCTGACCATGTACCATAGATTTCTATACAACCTCTTCAAGAAGGTCCCCTATAAAAAATATTTATACCAAAAATTATTTTTGTACCCAAATCTCCTTGGGTCTATAAATTTTAGTATTTAGGGATATAGGAACCCATTTCCACTTAATGGGGTTCCTATAAAAATATTCCAAACTCTTAGAAATAAAGACTTTATTTGGTCTAGTTGAATAATAATTAGTAGTAGGATTTACAATATTATATTTAGGAACAAAAGTGATCTTAACGATTCTTCTCTATCCAAGTTGGTAAACTAGACCGGTAATATATTTTGGATCAATTTTTTTCCTTGTATTTGAGTGAGAGTTTCTCTTAAATTAGTAAATACCTCTATGTATTTCTTTAAATACTCATAAATAATTTTAGTTCAATATTTTCTTTCAAAAATTGAACATTATTTTATTTTTTAACATAAAAATTATATTTTATAATAGAAGATAATGCATGTTGATTCTTTAAAATTTTGAATTTTTATTTCAACTCATTAAAAGTATCCTTAAGAATAACGTAATATTCAAAAATTTCCTCTTCTGACATATTATTATCATTTTCCTCTCCAGAATGATGACAATTATGTATAGGAGATACAATAAGTAACTTAGATATATTTTTCATGAATCACATATTTGATATATAAGGACTCTCTTCATGAGTTGAGTCTAATTCACCAGAGCTATCTTCATAGGCACTCTAAGTGTATTTCATTAATTTATTATATTTTCTATCCTTATCATCATACTTCTTCTTGTACTTTAAAATGGGACAGTCAACCTTGACATGTCCTTTTTTACACTCATAATAGATGATTTCATTTGAATTATCATCTCTTTTTCAGTATTTCTAACA
Source organism: Viscum album (assembly GCA_963277665.1). Taxonomy (NCBI): domain Eukaryota; kingdom Viridiplantae; phylum Streptophyta; class Magnoliopsida; order Santalales; family Viscaceae; genus Viscum; species Viscum album. Next base: position 8,013,627 of record OY728152.1, read on the forward strand.
ATTTACTCTGTTATCACACTTTACCTTATAGTTTGGTGTGCTGAATAATTTCTTATTCTTATAGAATTTATTAAACCTTTTGGCTGGATGGGCCATTTCTTTATCACTGTCAGTTGGTGATTTCTTATCACTAGAGATTTAATCTTATACATTTTCCTTTTATTTTTGTTTTGATGTAGTAGTATTGAAGGTTATATATTTTATATTAGGTTAATAATCATCTTATTGGTTAACCTTAAGATATTACTCATAAATCATTAGCTTCCCAATCAATTCATTAATAGTTAGTTTACCGATATCCCATGATTCTCTTATTGAAACTGATGTTCCGATCAACCTTTCAGGAAGGAATATCAACAGTCACATGATTTGATATTTTTATGACATAGGATTCCTAAGGGAGCTCATTGTATTCACTATCTCATTGAACCTGAGATACATATCAGAAATTAGTTCATCAGGTTTAATCTTATATGTATCATATTTAATTGTATATGTTTTCAATCTTATTTCTTTCACATTAGTTGTTTATTCATGAGAAATTGTTATTGTGCCCCATATTTCATAAGTATTTTTACTAACATATATTATATTAAACACTTAATTACCTAAATCATGGTTAATAGTATTCTTGTATTTGAAGTTGTTGTTATAATAAAGATTAGTAACATCACAAATTCATTCCTAGAAGTATTAGGTGATTCAAATTTATCTTTTAGAGTAGACCATATTTCAAAACCCATTCATTCAATGTGAATTTTCATTTTTATTTTACATTGATAATAATTATTTCTATTAAATAAAGGAAGTTTTCTGGTAGAAGAACCTTCTTGTCTATTATCTATTTAGAGAAAAAAATTTATAATTAACATAAATTTAAGATCTTTAAAACACAATGAAAAATAATAGTTGAAAATATTTTGAAAAACCTTTGATACTAAATTTTGGATGGAGTGAGTATCTCAAGATGGGGTGAATTGAGTACCCAATAAAAATTTATATTAAAATAAGTCTAAATAAAATCTCCCAATTTAATTAAAAACATCCAATTTAATCAAAACAACATATCAATATAATATCTGATCTTTTAAAATATTTCTCAAAGATTGATTAAGTCTCAGTTAAAATAATATGAAAAATTTTATAACTTTTGAAATTAATTTACTTAATAAAATACTTAAATAAAAACTAGTTAAGACTAACTATCAATGTAGTTTTTTTTAATGTTAAAAAAAATTCAGATTAATTATTTGAAATGAAACAAAACAAAACACATCAACAAATAAAAACAAGGTTTCAGTCTCAAGTTAAGACCTAATCCCCTGAACTTGCATATCACCTACTATTAATAAGATTATATAAATATAATATTGATACAAAACCTGAATTTAGTATAAATACAATATCTAAGAGATTTCTATTTCATGAAGATACCTCTTCTATAATAATCATGGGAATAAAATAAACACAAGACACACATGGTCTTCTTCTACAACACCATGGGTGAAAAAATTCAAAGAGAGTGTAGAAGATATATGGTATCTTCTACTTAAAGAACATGATATGGTGTGTGTTTTATAAATAGGGTAAACCACACACTACATGAAATTAAATAAAAAAAATCAAAATAGAATGTATAAAGAAGTGGAGAATGTAGTGTTTCTCGATGTGATGTGCTCTGAAAGTTTTAGACTCCTCAGATATAGCTTGGAGAGAATCTCAAGTTGTTTCTATGAAAATGTAGTTAAATAGAGCATCATAAGCTCTCTCTGTTCTGGATGTATGAAAGTTTATTAATGTAGATTATGTTATACTATTTCATAGTCGAGTGTAGGTAAGGATGCAACATGTAAGATCTCAATAAAGTTGCACACTTCACATCACTATTAAAATTCATGAAATACTACTTTAGCCCTATTCTTTCACTCATGATGGAGTCTGTCTTTTTTTAATATATCAGTAGCATGAAAGAGTATCAATTTTAATAACAATCATATGGATATTATGCTCCTCATACTGAATGTTGACACACACTTTAATGCATCCATATAATATTTAATAAAAATAAATAGATAATAATGAATTGAATTAAATTAATTAATATAATTGTTAGAAACATTTAATGTAAATTATTTAGAATAGTGTAACACCCCGAGACTTTATGAAAAATATTCTTAATTTCATTAATGTCTTGTGTTGTACGCAACACCAAAAGGAGCTTGCACAACACAAATCCTTGAATTGCCTTGCATTACATGCAATCACGACCTTCCTCGATAGCGTGTGTAGTACGAAATACCGAGTTTCACTAAATAACGACATGCTATTGAAATATTATTAAAAATAGCCGTTATGAATAGTAATAACCACTTTTTGAAATTTTGTAAATTTTATTTTTTTTAAAATGGAATTCATTTTTGGATTTGGAATATCGAAATTATCTTAGGGTGAAATTTTGGTACTTTTCGGATAACTTTCATATTCTGATGAATAGTGAAAATTACTAAATTTTAATTAAAAACATCTTTTTAATAGAAATAATTAATAGTGATAAATTATTAATTTGAGTGGTTTTAAAGTATATTTAGAATATATTTTTACAATTTAATACAATATTGGTCATTGGATGTAATTTCACATTTAAACCAGTTATAAACAAGTGTCAATCTTTTGATAGTTATTATCTCTTGAAAACACGCTATTTTTTTGACGATGGGAATTAATTTTTAAATTAGTTAATGTAACTGATATGTTTTTAATTTGGTAAAATAGGCATCATTTTTGATTTCTTAATATCAAATATAGCTTAGGCCTAATTTTTGGTATTTTTCTGGAAACTTTCACTTTTTGATGAATAGTGAAACCACTAAGTGGTAGTTAAAAAAACTGAATTTTTCATAAAACTTAATTTTACCACTTCTGTGAGTAGAATTTCGAAAATCTGAGAGAAACGTTTAATATCAAGGAATAAAATGTGGTTCAATGAGATGAAAATAATTTTTGGTGAATAGTAACTTTTTACTTTTTCCCCTCGGTTAAAAGTAAATAGGGTAATTAAGGGTAAAAGTGTTATTATTATTACCCTAACACATGTACTAATTCTATTGGATAAGTGTAATTCGACCAAAAACAACCTTAGGAATAAAATATGACCATTTAGGTACACTTGGATTAGATTAGGACATTTATTATCAATTTATTTAAAGAAGGGTTAAAATAGTTAAAATCAAAGTTTAATAACTAAGTAATTTTTAATATAGGGTTATACATAAGATAAATTCGACTATAAATATTCATTAGAAATCTAAAAATATTTCCTACATAATGGTATTTTTTTTTAATTTTTAGACATTATATAATTTAATTTATTTATGACACAACGATGATGCAGTAATTATCTTATTAATGAAATATTGACATAATTGATGTTATAAATACCCAAATAAATGTAATTTGAGACTTTTTATGAACTAAAATAATTTTATAGGTTAATATGACATGTTAGTATTTATTTAAGTAACGTTTTTAGAACTAATCATTATGTTATGATTTTCACAAAAATCAATTACTAAATAGTGTCAAAATTGACATAAAATAGTTTTTAAAACAAATATTATATTATTAATTGTTATTTTATTCCTAAAAATCTAAGGTTCTGCCAAAGGACTTAGATAAGGTTATATATATTAATAATAAACAAATTGAGTTTCGTTTGACTTGTTATAGTAAGTTTATTAACCTTATTGTGTAAGAACACAAAAAGACACGATAAAAGTAAAATTATTTAACTTAATGTTAAATCTAAATGATAAGGTTAAAATAGGAACCTAAACTTGTCTAAATTCTATTGGATTAGAGGATTTAGACCCATACCCACCTTATCTTCCAAATAAATCAATTTGGAGCTATTTAAAATCGAATTTGGCTTTATAATAAAATAATATTTTTAGTTTTTCCAAAGGTGCCCCTCTCCTCCCTTATAAAAGGGCACCTCCTACCTCTCTTCCTCACACCACATTGAGCCTTCAATCTCGGCCAAACCCTGCTAAATTCTCTTCTCCACTTCCCTATAAACATCATAGATGTCCTGGTCTTCTTCAAAGACCAATTTTAGTGCCCTAAGAGGAGGACTCAAAGAGGCGCTTCAAAGAAGAGGTAATGTCCGTTACCGATTCTTTCAACTTTATTTCTTCTTCCAGTTCTTCTTCTTAGGTTGTTTCATTATGAAGTAATAAAATCAGTATCACTCATATACTAATATGTTATTATAAGTATGAAAAAAACCTATTTCACCATCTATCCATCCTACGGAAAATGAAATCACCGCGCGTGTGTACATACGGAATACCGTCTCGACGCCGTGGTGTAATCTATTTTCCACCACCACCTTACTTGGATGGGTATAATGGTGTACATAATTACTATATATTATTATTGTAATGTGATATTGATTCTGAAATAGTATACATACACTCCAATACAATTCAATGATCATGAGAACGATATCATCGCTCGTGCGTACGTACGGACTACAGTCCCCACGACACGATGAGATTCATTCTCCATGTTAACTATTCATGAATGATTATAAAGTATATATAATAAGTAATCATGAAATATATTACATAATAGTGATACTGTATTTATGTGTATATATATTTATGTCATCTACTTAATTCCATTCAACTCAATAAGGAAACAAAAACAGCTTTCATGCGTTCGTACGACCTACCGTCTCCATGAACGTTGTATTTCTTTCCATTTACTGATCTATTATATATATTTATATTCTGAATATATCTTATATATAAATCATGTTTTATATTATGGAATTAAGTAATCATGATCTAAGTAATCATATGAATAATTACAAGTCAAAACACGGACGACAAATGAAACGATTTTACCCAAAACGCTCTTTAACATGGAATTTACAAAAGAACGGGTAATATAAAGTCATAAGTGAACCATATATGATATCATACCAATGAGTATGATTCTGGAATAAGTCAATGACATTATTTAAATCATTATACAGGAGGTTCGGACACTTATGAAGCAAATCGGACCTAAGGTAAGGGAAATATCACAATCTCATTTTTATCCGAGATTGTTTATACTTTGGTATTTACTGGGGTGTATTTTATCATCCACATACATGTTTCCTCAATATGTAAAATTATTTCCATCCACCTACAATTTTTTAAATCCATTTTACCCTTTGGCGAGTTTATAGTAAATGATATGAAAGGAATCTTTTGTCATTTTTCGTATGAGGTACTTTTTGAATTTTCCGACAAAAGTACAAGAAGAATGTTTTTTTAACTTATACGGCATGAATGGATTTTTTTAAAACATTATTTCCAAGAATCTTCCTTTACAAGTTTTCAAGTTTATTTTTAATCAACTTCTTTTAGTTTAAAATTGTATGACATGTTAATAAAGGAAAATGTTTTTGAAGTAGAAAGGATATTTTTCTCAAGAATGGAGTTCAAGTGTTTTATCAAAATTATTTTCCATCTAAGATAATATAGGGTTCTGTTTCTATCCATATTATTACATTGATTTGATTATGTTGTGATGAAATTATTTTTATGAATTCCTTTATCTTATATGAATTGTTTTATGATGTCATGTTGTTTAAGAATCCCATTTTTATTACATGGGTTATGCAATGATGTATGATTTATGATTTTGTGGCACACATATGAATGGTATCATTATGAGATGGGTGGGACCAATATCTCCCTCCAATGAATTGGGTAATGATTTTATATCTCATGAGATAGACATGGCTGGAACGGCAGGTTAAACCAGTTCAGCAAAACAGGAATGAAACGAGGAATGAACTCGATTCAGAAATGGACTTTGTCCACAAAGATAGTCTTGGCAATGAGTATTGACTAATAAGAAATTATTATCTATGATTTTGTATGTATGCCAAAAATTTTCATGTTTTAAGTTATGATTATTGGGATTACATTTCACTACTATGATTTATCCCATGTTATGATATTATGATCTCTTTCACAGGTTAAGATTTCCAAAATGTTATGTTCTTTTGAATATGATGTGATTGATATTTCTTTTGTTTACCCTTACTGAGTATTTGAGCGCACCCTTTTATGTTTTCTTTTCCCCAGGATATAAAGAAAGGTTTTAGGTAGAAAAAAAGGAAGATCTTTATGGGAGATGTTGAAGATCTTTCACCAAGATTAGAAGATTACGTTCCGAGTTTCCAAAGACACTAAACTATTACGGTCCTTGTGTGTGTGTTTTTGTTATGTACTATGTATTCCGCAAAAGTAATGTAATGTCCATGTACGTTAGGCTTCGGGTCTCTACAGTTGGTATCAGAGGAAAGGTTTAGTCAACCTTTGGAAACTAGGATGCGAGATCTTTAGTGAGATCCCTAGAGATATTTATAAGGTATGTCAAGGGATGTCCCTAAGGTTAAGTATAAGTATAGGTTATAGTTCTGGAATTGCGCTAACGATCTTAGAATTACACCTAATATGTTAGATATTGAAGGTAATCCCACTTTATTATGTTGTTTTCCATAGCATGATTTTTGCCTCTCATACTATTCTTTTTGGGTTTTAGACGATGGCTGGAACTCGAAGGAACCATGTTGATCAATGCAATGGACAATGCAATGATTTTCCTCCTGAACAAACAAATGTTATGGGATATGGAGTGCAAAATATTATTGCTATACTTACACAAGCTATGAATCATTCTGGAATTCCAAATGAGCAGAGAAGGGAACAATATTCTATTGAGTCCTTCATGAGGCAACGTCCACCTTCTTTCAGTGGGTCTTTTGATCCACTTGTTGCTGAACAATGGATCAGTACCACTAAAAAGATATTTTCAGTTCTTTAATGTTCTGAACATGATAAATTCATCTTAGCAGTATATCGTTTGGAAGGTGAAGCTGATCAATGGTGGAATCTTATCAAGAATACGAGGCCAAGAGATGAAATTGAGTCCATGGAATGAGATGAGTTCAAGAACTTATTTTTCAATAAGTACTTCCCTCGTATTCTTTGAACAAAGATGGAGAAGGAGTTTCTTGAACTAAAGAAAAAGGATGATGAATCTGTTGGTATATACGAAGCGAATTTTACAAGGCTTGCAAGGTATGCATCTGGATTTATCATCCAACCTGAAAGTAAAGTTGATCGATTCTTCAGTGGATTAAAACCAAATATTTGAAGGGCATTATCTATAAGAGACTTCAATATATATGAAGAAATTATGCATTGTGCTATCAAGGTATAAATGGAAGTTGGTGTTACTTATCCATCTCATAGTTTTGACAAGAAATGAAAGATGGAGTTCAAGGAGAAATATCAGAATAATGGTGAAAGGAAGATGAATGTTTCCTTATGCTCAAAGTGTGGAAAGAAGCATGGTGGAGATTGTCTTAAAGGGAATAGAAAATGCTTTAAGTGTGGAAAAGAAGGTCATCGAGAAAATGAATGTCGAAGTAATGGAAAAAGGGTTTCTAATGATGTGAATAAAGAAAAGACTGCAAAGAACGCACCATCAACACTTCAATGCTTCAAGTGCAAGGAAATGGGGAATTATGCTAATAAATGCCCTAATCCAAGGGTTAGTGATGATCGACATGAGCAACCACTTAAGGAAAAGGACAAAGGGAAGTCACATGCAATCACTATTGGCGATTTTGAATATGAAAACGATGTGGTGGAATGATTAAGTGTTTATGTAATGGGATTCCAAAATAATGTTGTATATAGTATCATGGAATATTAGAATATTTATGTATTGGTCTATTGTGGTTTTCAATAATTTTATGGTACCGGTAACCATTGAAAGTGATTGAGATATTTTTGGAAAAAAGATGATATGCGCATAATGAAGGAATAAGGAGAAAATGAAATGTTTGACAGTATTCATGAGCTCATGACTGATATAAGGACATAGTTATATCATGGTTTGAGGTTTTGGTATGTGAAAAGAGTTAACTTTTGACAGCACTCATGTTTTCACTAAGATTCAAGGGGTATTCATTTTTCAAGAGAATACATGATTAAGGCCTTCGAATGTTTGGAATGTGACCAACAAGACATGTCTCATGATATACGGGGATCAACAATGGTATTAGCATGCTTGTTATATAAACTCTTTGGTAATCATTTTCACTATAATATGAGATTGGAAAATAGTATTTTGGATAAGCCTAAAGATTGGAAATGATTATATTGGACATAAGTTAGTATTTTTTAAGGATAGAACTTTTTTTTCGATATTATTGATGGGATGTTATAGTAATGTAGTTTTAGAAAAAGGAAAACCTGCAGGACGAGCGACAGCCCATTGCGTCAGAAAAGGCTGTGGGAATCGAACCCAAAACCGAAGTGCGACTGGCCTTTATCGCCGACCATTGGCCTACAGAAAGTCCCTGTTTAGTAGAAACTAGTTTTATTATATTAAGCATTATGATATATGAAGTATAAGTCCTTTTTAGGAACCATATATGATTAATCTCACTATAGATGGACTTATGTATTTTTTGATAACTTTTCTAACATTTTGTTTGAGACAGATGGAATGACCCATCATTCTATCACATGATCTACTAACACATCATGAATGGCAAATTCAACTTCATTTCTTTAAGAGATGAAGTGGAAATTGTTCAAGGCATGAACAACGGTGAGATTGTACAAATATCAAGTAAGTATTTCTTTTGATTCGAAAATTCTTCAACACTAGAGAAATGATCCTGAAAACCAAAAATGTTGTCCTAGTGCTCTTATATCCGATGAATCAGATGGTACCTTAGATCATCACAAATCTATGGCACTGTGATTGATGGATTTTTCATATCCATGTTCTCTACCACTCTCCATCAGAACTTGATGGTCAGATTTTTCTTCCATATCCATATTTTCACCTATGTTCTTCTACGTGGAAACCCAGTGATGAGTTAATTTGGGTAACCGTCACATTTCAGACGTTAGTTTTTAAAGACAAGTATTGGTATTCCTTTTTACAATGTGGGTTTCTATGAAAGAAACTTTCGAGTAGTAAACCATTTATAACCCCGACGAATTTCGAGGGCGAAACTCATTTTAAGGGGGGGGGGGTAGAATGTAACACCCCGAGATTTTATAAAAAATATTCTTAATTTCGTTAATGTATTGTGTTGTATGCTACACCAAAAGGAGCTTTCACAACACGCATCCTTGAATTGCCTTGCATTACACGCAATCACGACCTTCCTCGATAGCGTGTGTAGTATGCAATACCGAGTTTCACTAAACAACGATATGCTATTAAAATATTATTAAAACTAGCCGTTATGAATAGTAATAAACACTTTTTAAAATTTTGTAAATTTTATTTTTTCAAAATGGAATTCATTTTTGGATTCGGAATATCGAAATTAGCTTAGGGTGAAATTTTGGTACTTTTCAGATAACTTTCATATTCTGATGAATAGTGAAAATTACTAAATTTTAATTAAAAACAACTTTTTTAATCGAAATAATTAATAGTGATAAATTATTAATTTGAGTGGTTTTAAAGTATATTTAGAATATATTTTTACATTTTAATACAATATTTTTCATTGGATGTAATTTCACATTTAAACCAGTTATAAACAAGTGTCAATCTTTTGATAGTTATTATCTCTTAAAAACACGCTATTTGTTTTGACGACGGGAATTAATTTTTAAATTAGTTAATGTAACTGATATTTTTTGAATTTGGTAAAATAAACATCATTTTTGATTTCATAATACCAAATATAGCTTAGGCCTAATTTTTGGTATTTTTCTGGAAACTTTCATTTTTTGATGAATAGTGAAACCACTAAGTGGTAGTTAAAAAAATGAATTTTTCATAAAACTTAATTTTACCACTTCTGTGAGTGGAATTTATAAAATCCGAGAGACACGGTTAATATCAAGGACTAAAATGTGGTTCAATGAGATGAAAATAATTTTTGGTGAATAGTAACTTTTTACTTTTTTTTACCTCGGTTAAAAGTAAATAGGGTAATTAAGGGTACAAGTGTTATTATTATAACCTAAAACATGTTCTAATTCTATTGGATAAGTGTAATTCGACCAGAAACAACCTTAGGAATAAAATACGACCATTTAGGCCCACTTGGTTTAGATTAGGACATTTATTATCAATTTATTTAAAGAAGGGTTAAAATAGTTAAAATCAAAGTTTAATAACTAAATAATTTTTAATATAGCGTTATACATAAGATAAATTCTACTATAAATATCATTAGAAAGATAAAAAGATTTCCTACATAATGGTATTTTATTTGTAATTTTTAGACATTAAATAATTTATTTTATTTATGACACAACGATGATGCAGTAATTATCTTATTAATGAAATATTGACATAATTGATGTTATAAATACCCAAATAATTGTAATTTGAGACTTTTTATGAATTAAAATAATTTTATAGGTTAATATGACATGTTAGTATTGATTTAAGTAACTTTTTTCTGACTAATCATTATGTTATGAGTTTCACAAAAATCAATTACTAAATAGTGTCAAAATTGACATAAAATAGTTTTTAAAACAAATATTATATTATTAATTGTTATTTTATTCCTAAAAATCTAAGGTTCGGAAACATGAATTAGATAAGGTTATATATATTAATAATAAACAACTTGGGTTTCTTTTGGCTTGTTATAGTAAGTTTATTAACCTTATAATGAAAGAACACAAGAAGACACAGTAAAAGTAAAATTATTTAACTTAATGTTAAATCTAAATGATAAGGTTAAAATAGGAACCTAAACTTGTCTAAATTCTATTTTATGAGAGGATTTAGACCCATCACCACCTTATCTTAGAAATAAATCAATTTGGAGCTATTTAAAGCCGAATTTGTCTTTATAATAAAATAATATGTTTAGTTTTTCCAAAGGTGCCCCTCTCCTCCCTTATAAAAGGGCACCTCCTCCCTCTCTTCCTCACACCACATTGAGCCTTCAAGCTCATCCAAACCCTGATAAATTCTCTTATCCACTTCCCTAGAAACATCCTAGAGGTACTGGTCTTCTTCAAAGACCAATTTTAGTGCCCTAAGAGGAGGACTCAAAGAGGCGCTTCAAAGAAGAGGTAATGTCCGTTACCGATTATTTCAACTTTATTTCTTCTTCCACTTCTTATTATTAGGTTGTTTCATTATGAAGTAATAACATCAGTATCAATCATATACTGATATTTTAGTATAAGTATGAAACAACCCTATTTCACCATCTATCCATCCTACAGAAAACGAAATCACCGCGCGTGCGTACGTACGGAATACCGTCTCCACGCCGTGGTGTAATCTATTTTCCACCACCACCTTACTTGGATGGGTATAATGGTGTAAATAATAACTATATATGATTATTGTAAAGTGATATTGATTCTGAAATAGTATATATACAATCCAATACAATTCCACGATCATGAGAACGATATCATCGCTCGTGCGTACGTACAGACTACAGTCTCCACGACGCGATGAGATTCATTCTCCATGTTAACCATTCGTGAATGATTATAAAGTATATATAATAAGTAATCATGAAATATATGACATAATAGTGATACTGGATTTATGTGTATATATAAGTATGTAATCTACTTAATTTCATTCAACTCAATAAGGAAACAAAAACAACGTTCCTGCGTACGTACATCCTACCATCTCCATGAACGGTGTATTTCTTTCCATTTACTGATCTATTATATATATTTATATTCTGAATATATCTTATATATAAATCATTTTTTATATTCTGGAATTAAGTAATCATGATCTAAGTAATCATATGAATAATTACAAGTCAAAACACGGACGACAAATGAAAGGATTTTACCCAAAACGCTCTTTAACATGGAATTTACAAAAGAACGGGTAATATAAAGTCATAAGTGAACCATATATGATATCATAACAATGAGTATGATTCTGGAATAAGTCGATGACATTATTTAAATCATTATAGAGGAGTTTCGGACACTTACGAAGGAAATCAGACCTAAGGTAAGGGAAATATCACAATCTCATTTTTATCCGAGATTGTTTATACTTTGGTATTTACTGGGGTGTATTTTATCATCCAAATCCATGTTTCCTCAATATGTAATATTATTTCCATCCACCTACAATTGTTTAAAGACATTTTTACCCTTTGGTGAGTTTATAGTAAAATATATGAAAGGAATCTTTTGTCATTTTTCGTAAGAGGTACTTTTTGACTTTTCCGACAAAAGTCCAAGAAGAATGTTTTTTTAACTTATTCGGAATGAATGGATTTTTTTAAAACATTATCTCCAAGAAGCTTCCTTTACAAGTTTTCAAGTTTATTTTTAATCAACTTCTTTTAGTTTAAAATTGTATGACATGTTAAGAAAGGAAAATGTTTTTGAAGTAGAAAGAATATTTTCCTCAAGAATGGAGTTCAAGTGTTTTATCAAAATTATTTTCAATCTAAGATAATATAGGGTTCTGTTTCTATCCCTATTATTACATTTATTTGATTATGTTGTGATGGAATTATTTTTATGAATTCCTTTATCTTATATGAATTATTTTATGATGTCATGTTGTTTAAGAATCCCATTTTTATTACATGGGTTATGAAATGATGTATGATTTATGATTTTGTGGCACACATATGAATGGTATCATTATGATATGGGTGGGACCTATATCTCCCTCCAATGAATTGGGTAAAGATTTTATATCTCACGAGATAGACATGGCTGGAACGACAGGTTAAACCGGTTCAGTAAAACAGGAATGAAACGAGGAATGAACTCGGTTCAGAAATGGACTTTGTCCACTAAGATATTCATGGAAATGAGTCTTGATTAATAATAAATGATTATCTATGATTATGTATGTATTCCACAAAGTTTCATGTTTTATGTTATGATTATTGGGATTACATTTCACTACTATTATTTATCCCATGTTATGATATTATGATCTCTTTTGCAGGTTAAGATTTCAAAAATGTTATATTCTTATGAATATGATGTGATTGATATTTCTTTTGTTTACCCTTACTGAGAATTTAAGATCACCCTTTTATGTTTTCTTTTCCCCAGGATATAAATAAAGGTTTTAGGTAGAAAAAAGGAAGATCTTTATGGGAGATGTTGAAGATCTTTCACCACGATTAGAAGATTACGTTCCGAGTTTCAAAGACACTAAACGATTATGATCCTTGTGTGTGTGTTTTTGTTATTTACTAAGTATTCCACAAAAGTAATGTAATTCCCATGTACGTTAAGCTTCGGGTCTTTACAGTTGTTATCAGAGGAAAGGTTTAGTCAACCTTTAGAAATTAGGATGCGAGAACTGTAGTGAGATCCCTATAGATATTTCTAAGGTATGTCTAGGGATGTCCCTAAGGTTAAGTATAAGTATAGGTTATAGTTCTGGAATTGCGCTAACGATCTTAGAATTAAACCTAAGATGGTAGATATTTAAGGTACTCCCCCTTTATTATGTTGTTTTCCCTATCATGATTTTTGCCTCTCACACTATTCTTTTTGGGTTTTAGACAATGGCTAGAACCCGAAGGAACCATGTTGATCAATGCAATGGAAAATGTAATGATTGTCCTCCTAAACAAACAAATGTTATGGGAGATGGAGTGAAAAATCTTATTGATATACTTACACAAGATGTGAATCATTCTGGACTTCCAAATGAGCAGAGAAGGGAACAATATTCTATTGAGTCCTTCATGAGGCAACGCCCACCTTCTTTCAGTGGGTCTTCTGATCCACTTGTTGCTGAACAATGGATTAGTACCACTGAAAAGATATTTTCAGTTCTTCAATGTTCTGAACATGATAAAGTCATCTTAGCAGTATATCGTTTGGAAGGTGAAGTTGATCAATGGTGGAATCTTATCAAGAATACGAGGCCAAGAGATGAAATTGAATCCATGGAATGGGACGAGTTCAAGAACTTATTTTTCAATAAGTACTTCCCTCGTATTCTTCGAACAAAGATGGAGAAGGAGTTTCTTGAACTAAAGCAAAAGGATGATGAATATGTTGGTATATACGAAGAGAATTTTACAAGTCTTGCAAGGTATGCATCTGGATTTATCATCCAACCTTAAAGTAAAGTTGATAGATTCTTCAGTGGCTTAAAACCAAATCTTTGAAGGGCATTATCTATAAGAGACTTCAGTAGCTATGAATAAATTGTGCTTTGTGCTACCAAGGTAGAAATGGAAGTTGGTGTTACATATCCATCTCATAGTTTTGATAAGAAACGAAAGATGGAGTTCCAGGAGAAATATCAGAATAATGGTCAAAAGAAGATGAATGTTTCCTTATGCTCAAAGTGTGGAAAGAAGAATGGTGGAGATTGTCTTAAAGGGACTAGAAAATGCTTTAAGTGTGGAAAAGGAGGTCATCAAGCAGCTGAGTGTCGAAGTAATGGAAAAAGGGTTTCTAATGATGTGAATAAAGAAAAGACTGCAGAGAACGCACCACCAACAATTCAACCCTTCAAGTGCAAGGAAATGGGGAATTATGCTAATAAATGCCCTAATCCATGGGTTAGTGATGATCGACATGAGCAACCACTTAAGGCAAAGGACAATGGGAAGTCACATGCGATCACTATTGGCAATGTTGAATATGAAAACGATGTGGTGGAATGATTAAGTGTTTATGTAATGGGATTCCAAAATAATGTTGTATATAGTATCGTGGAATATTAGAATATTTATGTATTGGTCTATTGTAGTTTTCAATAATTTTATGGTACCAGTAACCATGGAAAGTGATTGAGATATTTTTGGAAAAAAGATGATATGCGCATAATGAAGGAATAAGGAGAAAATGAAATGTTTGATAGTATTCATGAGCTCATGACTGATATAAGGACATAGTTATATCATGGTTTGAGGTTTTGGTATGTGAAAGGAGTTAACTTTTGACCGCACTCATGTTTTCACTAAGATTCAATGGGTATTCATTCTTCAAGAGAATACATGATTAAGGCCTTCGAATGTTTGGAATGTGACCAACAAGACATGTCTCATGATATATGGGGATCAACGATGGTATTAACATGCTTGTTATATGAACTCTTTGGTAATCGTTTTCACTATAATATGAGATTGGACAACAGTATTTTGGATAAGCCTAAAGATTGGAAATAATTATGTTGGATATAAGTTAGTATTGTTTAAGGATAGAACTTTTTTTCTATATTATTGATGGGATGTTATAGTAATTTAGTTTTAGAAAAAGGAAAACCTGCTGGATGAGCGACAACCCATCACGTCGGACAAGGCTGTGGGAATCGAACCCACAACCGAAGTGCGACTGGACTTTATCGCCTACCATTGGCCTACAGGAAGTCCCTGTTTAGTAGAAACTAGTTTTATTATATTAAGAAGTATGATATATGAAGTATAAGTCCTTTTTAGGAACCCTATATGATTAATCTCACTATAGATGGACTTATGTATTTTTTGATAACTTTTCTAACCTTTTGTTTGAGACAGATGGAATGACCCATCATTCTATCACATGATCTACTAACACATCATGAATGGCAAATTCAACTTCATTTCTTTAAGAGATGAAGTGGAAATTGTTCAAGGCACGAACAACGGTGAGATTGTACAAATATCAAGTAAGTATTTCTTTTGATTCGAAAATTCTTCAACACTAGAGAAATGATCCTGAAAACCAAAAATGTTGTCCTAGTGCTCTTATATCCGATGAATCAGATGGTACCTTAGATCATCACAAATCTATGGCACTGTGATTGATGGCTTTTTCATAGCCATGTTCTCTACCACTCTCCATCATAACGTGATGGTTAGATTTTTCTTCCATATCCATATTTTCACCTATGTTCTTCTACGTGGAAACCCAGTGATGAGTTAATTTGGGTAACCGTTACATTTCAGACTTTCGTTTTTAAAGCCATGTATTGGTATTCCTTTTTACGATGTGGGTTTCTATTAAAGAAACTTTCTAGTAGAAAACCATTTATAACCCCGACGGATTTCGAGGGCGAAATTCATTTTAAGGGGGGTAGAATGTAACAACCCGAGATTTTATGAAAAATATTCTTAATTTCATTAATGTCTTGTGTTGTACGCTACACCAAAAGGAGCTTGCACAACACACATCCTTGAATTGCCTTGCATTACACGCAATCACGACCTTCCTCGATAGCGTGTGTAGTACGCAATACCGAGTTTCACTAAACAACGATATGCTATTAAAATATTATTAAAACTAGCCGTCATGAATAGTAATAACAACTTTTTGAAATTTTGTAAATTTTATTTTTTCAAAATGGAATTTATTTTTGGCTTCGGAATATCGAAATTAGCTTAGGGTGAAATTTTGGTACTTTTCGGATAACTTTCATATTCTGATGAATAGTGAAAATTACTAAATTTTAATTAAAAACAACTTTTTTAATCAAAATAATTAATAGTGATAAATTATTAATTTTAGTGGTTTTAAAGTATATTTAGAATATATTTTTACAATTTAATACAATATTGGTCATTGGGTGTAATTTCGCATTTAAACCAGTTATAAACAAGTGTCAATCTTTTGATAGTTATTATCTCTTAAAAACATGCTATTTGTTTTGACGACGTGAATTAATTTTTAAATTAGTTAATGTAACTGATATGTTTTGAATTTGGTAAAATAGACATCATTTTTGAGTTCATAATATAAAATATATCTTAGTCTTAATTTTTGGTATTTTTCTGGAAACTTTCTTTTTTTGATGAATACTGAAACCACTAAGTGGTAGTTAAAAAAACTGAATTTTTCATAAAACTTAATTTTACCGCTTCTGTGAGTGGAATTTCAAAAATCCGAGAGACACGGTTAATATCAAGGACTAAAATGTGGTTCAATGATATGAAAATAATTTTTGGTGAATAGTAACTTTTTACTTTTTTTAACCTCGGTTAAAAGTAAATAGGGTAATTAAGGGTAAAAGTGTTATTATTATTACCCTAACACATGTCCTAATTCTATTGGATAAGTGTAATTCAACCAAAAAAAACCTTAGGAATAAAATATGACCATTTAGGCTCACTTGGATTATATTAGGACATTTATTATCAATTTATTTAAAGAAGGGTTAAAATAGTTAAAATCAAAGTTTAATAACTAAATCATTTTTAATATAGGGTTATAAATAAGATAAATTCGACTATAAATATTCATTAGAAATATAAAAACATTTCCTACATAATGGTATTTTATTTGTAAATTTTAGACATTAAATAATTTAATTTATTTATGACACAACGATGATGCAGTAATTATCTTATTAATGAAATATTGACATAATTGATGTTATAAATACCCAATTAAATGTAATTTGAGATTTTTTATGAATTAAAATAATTTTATAGGTTAATATGACATGTTAGTATTTATTTAAGTAACGTTTTTAGAACTAATCATTCTGTTATCATTTTCACAAAAATCAATTACTAAATAGTATCAAAATTGACATAAAATAGTTTTTAAAAAAATATTATATTATTAATTGTTATTTTATTCTTAAAAATCCAAGGTTCGGCCAAATGACTTAGATAAGGTTATATATATTAATAATAAACAACTTGGGGTTCGTTTGGCTTGTTATAGTGTGTTTATTAACCTTATAGTGTAAGAACACAAAAAGACACGGTAAAAGTAAAATTATTTAACTTAATGTTAAATCTAAATGATAAGGTTAAAATAGGAACCTAAACTTTTATAACTTCTATTGGATGAGATTATTTAGACCCATACCCACCTTATCTTCGAAATAAATCAATTTGGAGCTATTTAAAACCGAATTTGGCTTTATAATAAAATAGTATTTTTAGTTTTTCCAAAGGTGCCCCTCTCCTCCCTTATAAAAGGGAACCTCCTCCCTCTCTCCCTCACACCACATTGAGCCTTCAAGCTCAGAAAACCCCTGCTAAATTCTCTTCTAAACTTCCCTAGAAACGTCCTATAGGTCCTAGTCTTCTTCAAAGACCAATTTTAGTGCCCTAAGAGGAGGAATCGAAGAGGCGCTTCAAAGAAGAGGTAATGTCCGTTACCGATTCTTTCAACTTTATTTCTTCTTACACTTCTTCTTATTAGGTTGTTTCATTATGAAGTAATAACATCAGTATCACTAATATACTGATATGTTATTATAAGTATGAAACAACCCTATTTCACCATCTATCCATTCTACGGAAAATGAAATCACCGCACGTGCGTACGTACGGAATACCGTCTCCACGCCATGGTGTAATCTATTTTCCACCACCACCTTACTTGGATGGGTATAATGGTGTACATAATTACTATATATGATCATTTTAAAGTGATATTTATTCTGGAAAAGTATACATACACTCCAATACAATTCCACGATCATGAGAACGATATCATCGCTCGTGCGTACGTACAGACTACAGTCTCCACGACGCGATGAGATTCATTCTCCATGTTAACCATTCATGAATGATTATAAAGTATATATAATAAGTAATCATGAAATATATGACATAATAGTGATACTGGATTTATTCGTATATATATGTATGTCATCTACTTAATTCCATTCAACTCAATAAGGAAACGAAAACAGCGTTCATGCGTACGTACGGCCTACCGTCTCCATGAACGGTGTATTTCTTTCCATTTACTGATCTATTATATATATTTATATTCTGAATATATCTTATATATAAATAATGTTTTATATTCTTGAATTATGTAATCATTATCTAAGTAATCATATGAATAATTACAAGTCAAAACACAGACGACAAATGAAACGATTTTACCCAAAACACTCTTTAACATGGAATTTACAAAAGAACGGGTAATATAAAGTCATAAGTGAACCATATATGATATCATAAAAATGAGTATGATTCTGGAATAACTCAATGACATTATTTAAATCATTATACAGGAGTTTCAGAAACTTACGAAGCAAATCGGACCTAAGGTAAGGGAAATATCACAATCTCATTTTTATCCGAGATTGTTTATACTTTGGTATTTACTAGGGTGTATTTTATCATCCACATCCATGTTTCCTCAATATTTAATATTATTTCCATCCACCTACAATTTTTTAAATCCATTTTTACCCTTTGGTGAGTTTATAGTAAAAGATATGAAAGGAATATTTTTTCGTTTTTCGTACGAGGTACTTTTTGACTTTTCCGACAAAAGTACAAGAAGAATGTTTTTTTAACTTATACGAAATGAATGTAATTTTTTAAAACATTATTTCCAAGAAGCTTCCTTTAAAATTTTTAAAGTTTATTTTAAATCAACTTATTTTAGTTTTAAATTTTATGAAATGTTAAGAAAGGAAAATGTTTTTGAAGTAGAAAGGATATTTTCCTCAAGAATGGAGTTCAAGTGTTTTATCAAAATTATTTTCCATATCAGATAATATAGGGTTCTGTTTCTATCCCTATTATTACATTGATTTGATTATGTTGTGATGGAATTATTTTTATGAATTCCTTTATCTTATATGAATTGTTTTATGATGTCATGTTGTTTAAGAATCCCATTTTTATTACATGGGTTATGCAATGATGTATGATTTATGATTTTGTGACACACATATGAATGGTATCATTATGAGATGGGTGGGACCTATATCTCCCTCCAATGAATTGGGTAAAGATTTTATATCTCATGAGATAGACATGGATGGAATGGCAGGTTAAACTGGTTCAGTAAAACAGGAATGAAACGAGGAATGAACTCAGTTTAGAAATGGAATTTGTCCACTAAGATAGTCTTGGCAATGAGTCTTGACTAATAAGAAATGATTATCTTTGATTATATCTGTATTCCACAAAGTTTCATGTTTTAAGTTTTGATTATTGGGATTACATTTCACTACTATGATTTATCCCATGTTATGATATTATGATCTCTTTTGCAGGTTAAGATTTCCAAAATGTTATGTTCTTATGGATATGATGTGATTGATATTTATTTTGTTTACCCTTACTGAGCATTTGAGCTCACCCTTTTTTGTTTTATTTTCCCCAGGATATAAAGAAAGATTTTAGGTAGAAAAAAAGGAATATCTTTATGGGAGATGTTGAAGATCCTTCACCATGATTAGAAGATTACGTTCCGAGTTTCCAAAGACACTAAACTATTACGGTCATTGTGTGTGTGTTTTTGTTATGTACTAAGTATTCTGAAAAAGTAATGTAATTTCCATGTACTTTAAGCTTCGGGTCTCTACAAATAGTAATGGTGACTCTTCTGGTAGTGTTATAGCCCTATTAGGGAATCATCCTAGAGGTGACTTAAGCTGGTGGTGAGTCAGGACAATGACGAGTCAGACTGATGTTAGGTCATCTGATAGTAGTTGATTCTCAATGGTAACTCATCTTAGTGGTGAGTATTTTATAGTGGCATACGTGTTCAACAATTTTCCAAATTTCTTGGTGGTGGGTAAAGGTTTATGGTAGGTCATATTCAACAACGACTCAAGTTAAACAGTGATTCATGTATAGCGGTGACTTAATTCTGGTGGTGAGTCATCATCAAAAACTATGAATCCTTTCTAGTGGTGATTCATCCTCAATAACAACTCCTTTATAGCGGTAGGTTTTTTCATTACTTGGAAAATTTTCATCCTGACGTCTACTAAACTGTAACACCCCAAGATTTTATGAAAAATATTCTTAATTTCATTAATTTCTTATGTTGTACGCTACACCAAAAGGAGCTTTCACAACATGCATCCTTGAATTTCCTTGCATTACACGCAATCGCGACCCTCCTCGATAGCGTGTGTAGTACGCAATACTGAGTTTCACTAAACAACGATATGCTATTAAAATATTAATAAAACTAGCTTTTATGAATAGTAATAACCACTTTTTGAAATTTTGTAAATTTTATTTTTCAAAATGGACTTCATTTTTGGATTCAGAATATCGAAATTAGCTTAGGGTGAAATTTTGGTACTTTTCGGATAACTTTCATATTCTGATGAATAGTGAAAATTACTAAATTTTAATTAAAAAGAACTTTTTTAATAGAAATAATTAATAGTGATAAATTATTAATTTGAGTGGTTTTAAAGTATATTTAGAATATATTTTTACAATTTAATACAATGTTGGTCATTGGATGTAATTTCACATTTAAACCAGTTATAAACAAGTGTCAATCTTTTGATAGTTATTATCTCTTAAAAACACGCTATTTGTTTTGACGATGGGAATTAATTTTTAAATTAATTAATGCAACTGATATGTTCTGAATTTGGTAAAATAGACATCATTTTTTAATTCTTAATATCAAATATAGTTTAGGCCTAATTTTTGGTATTTTTCTGAAAACATTCAATTTTTGATGAATAGTGAAACCACTAAGTGGTAGTTAAAAAAAACTGAATTTTTCATAAAACTTAATTTTACCGCTTCTGTGAGTGGAATTTCGAAAATCCGAGAGACAAGGTTAATATCAAGGACTAAAATGTGGTTCAATGAGATGAAAGTAATTTTTGGTGAATAGTAACTTTTTACTTTTTTTTTTACCACGGTTAAAAGTAAATAGGGTAATTAAGGGTAAAAATGATATTATTATTACCCTAAAACATGTCATAATTCTATTGGACAAGTGTAATTCGACCAAAAACAAACTTAGGAATAAAATATGACCATTTAGGCCCACTTGGATTAGATTAAGACATTTATTATTAATTTATTTAAAGAAGGATTAAAATAGTTAAAATCAAAGTTTAATAACTAAATCATTTTTACTATGGGGTTATACATAAGATAAATTCGACTATAAATATTCATTAGAAAGACAAAAAGATTTCCTACATAATGGTATTTTACTTTTAATTTTTATACATTAAATAATTTAATTTATTTATGACACAATGATGATGCAGTAATTATCTTATTAATGAAATATTGACATAATTGATGTTATAAATACCCAAATAAATATAATTTGAGACTTTTTATGAATTACACTAATTTTCTAGGTTAATATGACATGTTATTATTTATTTAATTAACTTGGTTCGAACTAATAATTCTGTTATGATTATCACAAAAATCAATTACTAAATAGTGTCAAAATTGACATAAAATAGTTTTTAAAACAAATATTATATTATTAATTGTTATTTTAATCCTAAAAATCTAAGGTTTGGACAAATGGCATAGATAAGGTTATATATATTAATAATAAACAACTTGGGGTTCGTTTGGCTGCTTATAGTAAGTTTATTAACCTTATAGTATAAGAACACAAGAAGACACGGTAAAAGTAAAATTATTTAACTTAAAGTTAAATCTAAATGATAAGCTTAAAATAGGAACCTAAACTTGTCTAAATTCTATTGGATGAGAGGATTTCGACCCATCCCCACCTTATCCTCAAAATAAATCAATTTGGAGCTATTTAAAACCGAACTTGACTTTATAATAAAATAATATTTTTTGTTATTCCAAAGGTGCCCCTCTCCTCCCTTATAAATGGGCACCTCCTCCCTCTCTTCCTCCCACCACTTTGAGCCTTCAAGCTCGGCCAACCCCTGCCAAAATCTATTCTCCACTTCCCTAGTATCATCCTAGAGGTCCTGTTCTTCTTCAAAGACCATCCTTAGTTCTTTAAGTGGAGGTTAAGTGAAGGCGCGTCAAAAATAGGTAATGTCCATTACCGATCTTTTTCAATTTCTTTCTTCTTCAACTTCTTCTTCATTAGTTGTTTCATGATAAATTAATAACATAAGTATTTCTTATATACTGATATGTTATTATAAATATTAAACAACTCTAATTAACCTTCTATCCATCCTACGGAAAAAGGAAATCACCGCGCGTGCGTACGTACGGAATACCGTCTCCACGCCGTGGTTTAATCTATTTTCTGCCACCACCTTAATTGGATGAGTATAATGTTGTAATGAGTAACTATATATGATTATTATAAAGTGATATTGATACTTAAATAGTATACATACACTTCAACACAATTCCACGACCATGGGAATGATATCATCGCTCGTACGTACGTACGGACTACCGTCTCCACGATGCGATGAGATTCATTATCCATGTTAACCATTCCAGAATGATTATAAAGTATATATAATGAATAATAATGAAATATATGACATGGTAAATCTACTGGATTTATGTATATATATATGTCATCTACTTACTTCCATTCAAGACAATAAGGAAAGGAAAGCATCGTTCATGCGTACGTACGGACTACCGTCTCCATGAACGGTGTGTTTCATTTCATTTATCTATCTAATATATATATATATACGGAATATATATGATATATAAATCATATTTTATATTCTTGAAGTAAGTAAATCATGATATAAGTAATAATAATTTCAAGAACAACAAGTCGAAACACCTACGATAAATGAAACGATTTTACCCAAAACGCCTCTTTAACATGGAATTTACAAAAGAATGGGTAATATAAAGTCATAAGTGAACCATGTATGATATCATAACAATGAATATGATTCTGTAATAAGTTAATGACATTATTTAAATCATTATACAGGAGGTTCGGATACGTACAAAGCATATCAGACCTAAGGTAAGGGAAAATATCACAATCTCATTTTTATCCGAGATTGTTTATACTTTGGTATTTACTGGGGTGTATTTTATCATCCACATCCATGTTTCCTCAATATGTAATATTTATATCCTTCTACAATAGTTTATATCCAATTTTACCCTTCGGTGAGTTTTTTGTAAAAGATATGAAAGGAATCTTTTGTCGTTTTTCGTACGAGGTACTTTTTGAATTTTCCGAAAAAAGTACGAGAAGAATGTTTTTTTAACTTATACGGCATGAATGGATTTTTAAAACATTATTTCCAAGAAGCTTACCTTACAAGTTTTCAAGTTTATTTTTAATAAACTTTTTTTAGTTTAAAATTTTATAACATGTTAAAGAAATGAAAGTGTTTTTGAAGTAGAAAGGATATTTTCCTCAAGAATGGAGTTCAAGTGTTTTATCAAAATTATTTTCCATCTAAGATAATAAAGGGATCTGTTTTTATCCCTATTATTACATTGATTTGATTATGTTGCGATGGAATTATTTTTATGAATTCCTTTATATTATATGAATTGTTTTATGATGTCATGTTGTTTAAGAATCCCATTTTTATTACATGGGTTATGCTATGATGTATGGTTTATGATTTTGTGGCACACATAAGAATGGTATCATTATGAGATGGGTGGGAACTATATCTCCCTCCAATGCATTGGGTAAAGATTTTATATCTCATGAGATAGACATGGCTGGAACGGTAGGTTATACCAGTTCAATGAAACAGGACTGAAACGAGGGTGACTCGGTTCAGAAATGGACTTTGTCCACTAAGATAGTCTTGGCAATGAGTCTTGACTAATAAGATATAGTTCTATATGATTATGTGTGTATGCCACAAAGTTTCATGTTTTATGTTATGATCATTGGGATTACATTTCACTACTATGATTTATCCCATGTTATGAAATTATGATCTCTTTTACAGGTTAAGATTTCCAAAAGATATGTTCTTATGAATATGACGTGATTGATATTTCTTTTGTTTACCCTTACTGAGCATTTGAGCTCACCCTTTGTATGTTTTCTTTCCCCAGGTCAGGAAGAAGGTTATTAAGTAAGATATTCCAAAAGGGACTATAGATATGATGAAATAAATGGGAGACAATGTAGACGCTTTATGAACCAGTTGATTATGTTTCCCAGTTTCTAAAGACACTATACCTATACGGTCCTTTCGTGGTTTTGTTATATGTTGTAATAAGTATGCTTAAATTTTGAAGTATTAACAATGTATGTAAAGTATGGGTCGTTACAGTTGGTATCATAGGAAAGGTTTAGTCAACCTTTGGAAACTAGGATGCGAAAACGTTAGTCAGATCCCTAGAGATATTTCTAAGGTATGTCTAGGGATGTACCTAAGGATAAGTATACGTATAGCATATAGTCCTAGAACTATGGTAACTATATTATATTAAACCAAAGATGTTAGATATTGAAGTTACTCCCCCTTTATTATGATTTTTTTCTCTCACACTATTCTTTTTGGGTTTTAGAAAATGGCTGGAAACAAGATGATTCACGATAATAGAGGATATGATGGCCAATGGAATGATATTCTTCATGAGAAACCAAATGAAATGGGATTTGGAAGTACAAACATCATTATTATGCCGAATCTGCAATCTCATAATATGATCAATAAAGTAAAATTTGGTAAGTTTCCTGACTCGGCTAATAATAGAAAGATGGAGTTTCATGATGATCATAGAGGAAAGAAAGTTCAATTTACCCTATGTAAATCATATGGGAAGAGGCATCAAGGAGAATGTTTCAAAGTAACTGGAAGATGATTTTGGTGTGGAAAAGGACACAAAGCCAGTAAGTGCAATGGAAAAGGTTCAGTTAACACCAGGGATGAGGATAATGGTATTGATACGACATCAACAATGGTTAAATGTTTTAAATGTGGAATATACGGGCATTATGCAAACCAATTCCCTAAGGGAAAATATCATGAAGAGAATCAATACAGTCGTATGGGTAGTATTTATGTTTATGATGATGAAGAGTCTACAAATGATATGTAAGATGAAATAATTGTTGAAGCTCGGTCAATGGTTTAAGAAGGTAGTGGAATGATTACATGTTTATCATGTGTAATGTTTTATAAGTAATCTCATGGTACTATGGAATAAAGAGACATATAAGGATTGTTACAATGTTGTCTTTCCGTGAGTTTTGAAAGTGTATGATTAATGTTACCAGTATCCATGAAAGGTTATTCAGATATTTTTGGAATGTAGATGATATGCGCATAATGAAGGGATAAGGAGAAAATTAAATGTTTGATAGTATTCATGATCTCATGACTGATATAAGGAGAAGGTCATGTAATGGATTGAGTATATAGAATTTTTGGATTTTGGTATGTGGAAAGAGTTAACTTTTGACAGCATTCATTTTTTCACTAAGGTTTAATGGGTATTCATTTTTCAAGAGAATGCATGATTAAGGTATTCACATGATCGGAATGTGACCAATAAGATATATGGGGGATAAATTATGGTATTCACATGCTTGGTTGATGACATTTCAAGTAATCGTTTTCTTTATACGATGATCTTGGATCGAAGTATTTTAGATAAGCCTAAAGATTGGAATGGATTATGTAGGACATAAGTTAGTATTGTTTAAGGATAGAACTTTTTTTTGATATTATTTATGAGATGTTATAGTAATATAGTTTTATCAAAAGGACAACCTGCAGGACGGGCGACAACCCATCGCGTCAGACAAGGCCGTGGGAATCGAACCCACAACCGAAGTGCGACTGGCCTTTATCGCCTACCACTGGCCTACAGGAAGTCCCGGTTTAGTAGAAACTAGTTTTATTATATTAAGTAGTATGATATATGAAGTATAAGTCCATTTTAGGAACCATATATGATTAATCTCACTATAGATGGACTTAGGTATTTTTCTAACCTTTTGTTTCAGACAGATGGAATGACCCATCATTCTATCACATGATCTGCTATCACATCACGAATGACAAATTCAACTTCATTTATTTAAAATATGAAGTGGAAATTTTCCAAAGAATGACCAACGGTGAGACTATACAAAAATCACGAAAGTATTTATTCTAATTCCAATTTCATCAACTTTAGGGAAATGATCTTGAAGACCAAAAATGATGTCCTAGTGATCTTATATCTGATGAATCAGATGGTACCCTAGATCATCACAAATTTATGGATTTGCGATTGTTGGATTTTTCATAGCCATGTTCTCTACCACTCTCCATCAGAACTTGATGGTTAGATTTTTCTTCCATATCCATATTTTCACCTATGTTCTCCTACGTGGAAACCCAGTGATGAGTTAATTTGGGTAACCGTTACATTTCATACTTTAGTTTTTAAAGCCATGTTTTTCTATTCCTTTTTACGATGTGGGTTTCTATTAAACAAACTTTCGAGTAGTAAACCATTTATAACCCCGACGAATTTCAAGGGCGAAATTCATTTTAAGGGGGGTAAAATGTAACACCCCGAGATTTTATGAAAAATATTCTCAATTTAATTAATGTCTTGTGTTGTACGCTACACCAAAAGGAGCTTTCACAACACGCATCCTTGAATTGCCTTGCATTACACGCAATCGCGACCCTCCTCGACAATACTGAGTTTCACTAAACAATGATATGCTATTAAAATATTAATAAAACTAGCCATTATGAATAGTAATAACCAATTTTCGAAATTGTGTAAATTTTATTTTTCAAAATGGACTTCATTTTTGGATTCGGAATATCGAAATTATCTTAGGGTGAAATTTTGGTACTTTTCAGATAACTTTCATATTCTGATGAATAGTGAAAATTACTAAATTTTAATTAAAAAGATCTTTTTAATAGAAATAATTAGTGATAAATTATTAATTTGAGCGGTTTTAAAGTATATTTAGAATATATTTTTACAATTTAATACAATGTTTGTCATTGGATTCAATTTCACATTTAAACCAGTTATAAACAAGTGTCAATCTTTTGATAGTTATTATCTCTTAAAAACACGCTATTTGTTTTGACGACGGGAATTAATTTTTAAATTAATTAATGCAACTGATATGTTCTGAATTTGGTAAAATAGACATCATTTTTGAATTCTTAATATCAAATATATCTTAGGACTAATTTTTGGTATTTTTCTGAAAACTTTCAATTTTTGATGAATAGTGAAACCACTAAGTGGTAGTTAAAAAAAACTGAATTTTTCATAAAACTTAATTTTACCGCTTCTATGAGTGGAATTTCAAAAATCCGAGAGACACGGTTAATATCAAGGAGTAAAATGTGGTTCAATGAGATGAAAATAATTTTTGGTGAATAGTAACTTTTTACGTTTTTTTACCACGGTTAAAAGTAAATAGGGTAATTAAGGGTAAAAATGATATTATTATTAACCTAACACATCTCATAATTCTATTGGACAAGTTTAATTAGACCAAAAACAAACTTAGGAATAAAATATGACCATTTAGGTCCACTTTGATTAGATTAGGACATTTATTATTAATTTATTTAAAGAAGGATTAAAATAGTTAAAATCAAAGTTTAATAAGTAAATCATTTTTAATATAGGGTTATACATAAGATAAATTCGACTATAAATATTAATTAGAAATCTAAAACAATTTCCTACATAATGGTATTTTATTTGTAATTTTTAGACATTAAATAATTTAATTTATTTATGACACAACGATGATGCAGTAATTATCTTATTAATGAAATATTGACATAATTGATGTTATAAATACCCAAATAAATATAATTTGAGACTTTTTATGAATTACAATAATTTTATAGGTTAATATGACATGTTAGTATTGATTTAATTAACTTGGTTCGAACTAATAATTCTGTTATGATTATCACAAAATTCAATTACTAAATAGTGTCAAAATTGACATAAAATAGTTTTTAAAACAAATATTATATTATTAATTGTTATTTTAATCCTAAAAATCTAAGGTTCGTCCAAATGACTTAGATAAGTTTATATATATTAATAATAAACAACTTGGGGTTCGTTTTGCTGCTTATAGTAAGTTTATTAACCTTATAGTATAAGAACACAAGAAGACACGGTAAAAGTAAAATTATTTAACTTAAAGTTAAATCTAAATGATAAGGTTAAAATAGGAACCTAAACTTGTCTAAATTCTATTGTATGAGAGTATTTCGACCCATCCCCACCTTAGACTCGAAATAAATCAATTTTGAGCTATTTAAAACTGAAAGTGACTTTATAATAAAATAATATTTTTTGTTATTCCAAAGGGGCCCCTCTCCTCCCTTATAAATGGGAACCTCCTCCCTCTCTTCCTCACACCAATATGAGCCTTCAAGCTCGGCCAAACCCTGCAAAAATCACTTCTCCACTTCCCTAGTATCATCCTAGAGGTCCTGGTATTCTTCAAAGACCATCCTTAGTTCTTTAAGTGGTGGTAAAGTGAAGGCACGTCAAAAAGAGGTAATATCCATTACCGATCTTTTTCAATTTCTTTCTTCTTCAACTTCTTTTTCTATAGTTGTTTCATGATAAAGTAATAAAATAATTATTTATTATATACTGATATGTTATTATAAATATGAAACAACTCTAATTAACCTTCTATCCATCCTACGGAAAAAGGAAATCACCGCGCGTGCGTACGTACGGAATACCGTCTCCACGCCGTGGTGTAATCTATTTTCTACCACCACCTTAATTGGATGGGTATAATGGTGTAATGAGTAACTATATATGATTATTATAAAGTGATATTGATACTTAAATGGTATAAATAAACTTCAACACAATTCCACGACCATGGGAATGGTATCATCGCTCGTGCGTACGTATAGACTACCGTCTCCACGACGCGATGAGATTCATTATCCATGTTAACCATTACAGAATGATTATAAAGTATATATAATGAATAATAATGAAATATATAACATGGTAAATCTACGGGATTTATGTATATATATATGTCATCTACTTACTTCCATTCAAGACAATAAGGAAAGGAAAACAGCATTCATGCGTACGTACGGACTACCGTCTCCATGAACGGTGTGTTTCATTTCATTTATCTATCTATTATATATATATATATATATACTGAATATATATGATATATAAATCATATTTTATATTCTGGAAGTAAGTAAATCATGATATAAGTAATAATAATGTCAAGAACAACAAGTCCAAACACCTACGATAAATGAAACGATTTTACCCAAAACGCTTCTTTAACATAGAATTTACAAAAGAACGGGTAATATAAAGTCATAAGTGAACCATATATGATATAATAACAATGAATATGATTCTTTAATAAGTTAATGACATTATTTAAATCATTATATAGGAGGTTTGGATACGTACAAAGCATATCGGACATAAGGTAAGGGAAAATATCACAATCTAATTTTTATCCGAGATTGTTTATACTTTGGTATTTACTGGGGTGTATTTTATCATCCACATCCATGTTTCCTCAATAAGTAATATTTATATCCTTATACAATAGTTTATATCCAATTTTACCCTTCGGTGAGTTTTTTGTAAAAGATATGAAAGGAATCTTTTGTCGTTTTTCGTACGAGGCACTTTTTGACTTTTCTGACAAAAGGACGAGAATAATGTTTTTTTAACTTATACGACATGAATGGATTTTTAAAACATTATTTCCAAGAAGCTTCCCTTACAAGTTTCCAAGTTTATTTTTAATCAACTTATTTTAGTTTAAAATTTTATAACATGTTAAAGAAAGGAAAGTGTTTTTGATGTAGAGAGGATATTTTCCTCAAGAATGGAGTTCAAGTGTTTTATCAAAATTATTTTCCATCTAAGATAATAAAGGGTTCTGTTTTTATCCCTATTATTACATTGATTTGATTATGTTGTGATGGAATAATTTTTATAAATTACTTTATATTATATGAATTGTTTTATGATGTCATGTTGTTTAAGAATCCCATTTTTATTACATAGGTTATGCTATGATGTATGGTTTATGATTTTTGTGGCACACATAAGAATGGTATAATTATGAGATGGGTGGGACCTATATCTCCCTCCAATGAATTGGGTAAAGATTTTATATCTCATGAGATAGACATGGCTGGAACGGTAGGTTATACTGGTTCAGTGAAACAGGACTGAAACGAGGGTGACTCGGTTCAGAAATGGACTTTGTCCACTAAGATAGTCTTGACAATGTGTCTTGACTAATAAGATATGATTCTCTATGATTATGTGTGTATGCCACAAAGTTTCATGTTTTATGTTATTATTATTGGGATTACATTTCACTACTATGATTTATCCCATGTTATGAAATTATGATATCTTTTATAGGTTAAGATTTCCAAAAGATATGTTCTTATGAATATGACGTGATTGATATTTCTTTTGTTTACCCTTACTGAGCATTTGAGCTCACCCTTTGTATGTTTTCTTTCCCCAGGTCAGGAATAAGGTTATTAAGTAAGATATGCCAAAAGGGACTATAGATATGATGAAATAAATGGGAGACAGTGTAGACGCTTTATGAACCAGTTGATTATGTTTCCCAGTTTCTAAAGACACTATACCTATACGGTCCTTTCGTGGTTTTGTTATATGTTGTCATAAGTATGATTAAATTTTTAAGTATTAACAATGTATGTAAAGTATGGGTCTTTACATAAACTCTGGAGAAGGGTCTTTCTTAGTGGCGACACATGTGATGGTAGGTATTTTAAGCACTTAGCCAATATTTATCCAAACTACCTTATATTATAAAATGTTATCATAAAGCATAAAACCCATTATAAATATAATAAACATTATTTTGTAATCATTAAAACAAGGGCACCAACACTAAACAACATTTTTTCCGATATTTGATCATATGATGATTTAGGATAAGAAACGAAATTTCCCTATCTAAATAGTTGATAAGTCCATTATATAGTGTGACCCAATCCATACATAATATCACATAAAATTATACTATGGTAATAATAACTATATTTTTAGAAAGGGTTCTCTAATAAACCACAATCAAAGAATAGTTATATACTTTTGATGAAATCATTGGAACATCCAGTATTTTCACCGATAATTCAATATCTAATGATTGATATGGTGGATGAGTATTACTAAAAAACTTACAGGATACAAAGGAATGTGAAGAACATGGATCAAATAACATTCTCAAAGTTCTTGAGTGGATAATGAGTATTCCTTTCAAAAATTCATTATCATGATCAAACTTGATGATATTAATTTCATAAGACCTTATATATTCCCTTGGTTTTGGAGGTTTCTGGTGCTGATTATCCTTATTAACCCATGGATTAGTGCATTGATTTTTATAGTTCCCAAATTATCTACATTTGAAGCACTGAAGTGTAGATGGTATATTATATGGTTCATTCTTCTCCTATATTGTATTTATTGGAATTTTCCTATTTCATTGTAAATTGTGTTCTTGAAGGCTTTCTCTACTACATGTTAAACATATTCCCATTATTTTTGAGGAAATTATCTGGATTCTTTGTCCCACATCTTTGGAACATAAGTAGTTGAATTTTCTTTCCTTCACATGATTTATCATTTTAGTTTCCATGAAATTATATTACCCTTTTCCATTTTCCAAATCCATGGGAGTAATTAGAGACACCAATTTACATTTCCACCTTAAGTGCACGTTGAATAATTTCTTCTTAGATACCAAAGTCCCATATAGTTATTTATTTTCATAGACATGGTTTCAAGAAACTAAATAAATGATTACTTTTTTAGGGTCGGTAATAAAATTGGGGGCCAACCTTGAAAGACTCATGAAGTTTTATTCAAATAAACTAATCGATTCTTCATCCTTGTTCTTAAGCTCAAGGAAATATTTCTCTATCTTAGTGTTAATATTTCAAGGAAAATATTTGTTTAAAAATATATTCTTAAACTTCTCCCATTCCATGGAGTCAGTTTCTTACATTTTCCGTCTATTTTTATCAAGGAATTACATTGGTCTGCTTTATCTTCCAAATTATAAATCGCTAAAACTACCTTTTCATGCTCTAACCATTGAAGAATGAAAATATTTTCTATCATTTTGTTCCATCGATCAATTATGAGAGGATCATAAGAGATAATAAATAATTTTGGTAATTATCACATGAAGGTCTCAATAGCGAGTTTCTCATTTTTTAGTGTGTTTAGGAGATCGGCATAGTTCAATTTATTACTCATAACCAGAGATATCATATCCATGAAGGTTTTCATGTCATCACCCATACCATTTGGTTGTTTTTGGGAATAGTCATCACATTTTCCATTCCATTCAATGTTTACTCAGTTCCACCTAGTTTTTTTTTCATTTACTAAAACCAAAATGGTTAACATGAGTAGTAAATAATAATATATTAAGAAGACCAGAGATATAACTCATTAGGATTTTAGTATGTATTTTCATATAAATAAATACAATGTTCAACAAATTGTTACACATGAAACACTAAAATAAATATAGTAATAATTTGTTATAATGATAACTAAAACACATTATAAGGTAGATAAAATAATTAATAGCAAAATAAATGATTTAAAAAAAATAAAAAAGGATCTAATTCACTTAGGAAAACACAATTGATTTTAGGGAGATTGTTTTGAGCACTTTTACATATTTACTTTTGAGAAACTGTATCAATGACATGTATTAATAAATATTAAAGCAATGGTTAGTAAAATAAATTAATAACATACATGGAATTATTAGATAATGATAAATACTAATATAAAAATTCATGGTAAATAGAAATATTTTTTTATAAACATTGTTTTTATTAAATATTATATTATTTACTTAAAATGTGAATTTATCATATTTAGAGTATTAAATTTAGAAAATATTATTTTTTATACATGTAAAAAATTAGTATTAATTCATACATTAATTATAAATTGGTTATAAATGAATATAATTCCAATTGATGATAACAAGAGATATTTTTGATTAAATATTTTTTACGTGTATAATATATTTTTATCTTACTAAATTAAAATAATCATTGATGATAAATTATTTTGAGGGAATTTTTTTATAATATATTTAATAAAATTAATTTACAATCATATAATTGTTTCTATTAGGAATGAAATGAGAATAAATTAATTTTATGGTTCAAAAATATATTTTTTTTCTAAAAAAGGTTTTTATGCATTTTGTACATGAATATTAGAATTAATTTTTTTCAACATCATAATTTTAATTTAATGAAATTATTTTCATATTTGGAATTTGTATATTCATATTATTTAATAAGTTTCATTTCATTTTCATTAATAATGTGTAGTTACTGTAGTGAAAAGTTTACCCCGTGATAAGAGTTGAAAGGTTTAACAAGAAGATTAAACAAAGAGATACAGCCAAAAATATCACAAAAAGTTTCTTAAATTTAATTTGATGAGTAGATTTTGACCCTCCATTTTCTTATGATTAATTTTTTCCATTTTCACCTACTTTATTTAATTATGACAATTCTATTATATTATAAAATTAATATTTACAAAAATGTTAATCTCGATCACTTAATACTTTTCTTGATAATGATAATGATTAATATATATTATGAATGGATAAAGATCATAATATTTATGATTAATACATTATAGTTTTTAATTTTTTAATTTTAAATAATATTATAATTATCTGAAATGCTTACGCATCTTCGACATAATGTCTGTGCAAGAAAAAGAAAAATAAAGTAAATGGTTATAACAACATTAAAAGTGATATTATTTGGATGAATAATAATATTATTTAAATTTTATAAATAATTTTAATGGATAACTTATGATTTAATTTTATGTATTTAAACCCATTGTTATCATGATATTTTTCAAAGTCATCAAATTATATGAATAGTACTGAAAATGACTTAAAAGGTATTTAATGTTAAACACTTTTATATTAATAGATTTAAAAATCATAAAAAACTTATCTTTAGTTATGTGGATGGGAAATGGTCTATAATACTATATGTGGTCAATATAAGTGCCACTTGAAATTTTAGAATATCATACTTTTCCTTAAACATTGAATATTTATGAAAACACAATTGATTTTTGCCTATAAAAATAGACTCATTATAACCTTTCAAAGGAAACATATGAGTTAAATTTTCTCTATAATTTATACCAAAATCCCTCTATATAATTTAAATAATATGTCCTCAAGCCCCTATTTAGACCATAAACCTCTCCTCAAAATGCCTTAAGTTCAGTAGAAAAGATTATATTAAAATAAAAGATAATCATATTTACCGAATTATTGAAAGTTTATTTCTTCTTAACCATCTTCCAAATATTCTATAACTATTTTAGTATAAAAAAATTAGTATGATTAGTTTTATGAAATTTTATAATGGTCCAATAAACAACCATTATCTTCCTTATTTCTATCTATTGAGAAATGAAAATGTCGTTCATGCCTAAGTGTGGACTACCACCCCTATGAACGACATATTTAATTTTTTCATCACCACCTCACAAGGATGGTTATAAAGATTTATTTAATGAATTAATATATTATTTTTGAAATAAAAAATATCATGGAAAGAAAAATCATTATTTACCTTCATTTATTTCCATCTGTTGAAAAATGACAAAGTCACACATGCATACGTACGGACTACTACTTCCATGAATGTCACATTTAATTTTTCATAAACACATAAAATGGATGGTTATAAAAGAGTATTTAATGTATAAATATTATATATATTACATGAATAACATTATGGAGGTGATGAAACCATTTCCAAGATGCAAGGAATGAAACCGTTAAATCGAAACATGCATAAAAATGGAATAGTTAACACCAAAATATCAATTTTAACAAAGAATTATTAAAAAAATTGTAAGAAAAAATAATTATTTAATGATATTTAGTAAGATAAATATAAATATGGTTTTGAAATATATTTATAATAGTTAGAAATTTATTATACAGGATATTAGAGCGTGTTTGATTAAATGGAAGTCTGTGGTAGGGGTTTATGTTCCAATCTCACTTTTAATCGTGATTATTTATAATTGAATCTCATATTGAAGAATTATGTGATCTTTTTTCTATTAAAATTGGCATGGATCTATTTTAATGCACTTTTTCCTGCATCATTTGAATGCTATATTGATGATTTTATGACTATATGATGTCACAATGGTAAATAATACATTTTTCATGATTTTGTGTTGAGATTTTAATTCTTTAAATACTTTTATCTAAATTTTGATTTTTGATGATTAATTGATAAAAATTTATTTTATTTAATTTTCTTAAAATTTTAATTAAAATATTTTGAATTATTTCGGTTGAATACTTAATGATAAATTTGCGAGCCTCGGATAAAAGGGATACAGTTTCACCTGAAGATGATGGAGGAAATTCAAATGAGTTTTCCCAGGGTCGGTTGAAGATGAGTCAATATGAAACACA
Organism: Viscum album; assembly: GCA_963277665.1. NCBI lineage: Eukaryota > Viridiplantae > Streptophyta > Magnoliopsida > Santalales > Viscaceae > Viscum > Viscum album. Next base: position 8,049,800 of record OY728152.1, read on the forward strand.
CCAAATGAAGATCATCAGATTGGAAAATATGGATGAATTATTGAGGAAATAATTTGAATAATAACTAAGTTCTAGGTTGATTGAAGGAACTTCAGACTGGGGATTTGATTGCACTGGTAGAGGTGGATGATGAACCAACTAAAGAATTTTGGACGTTAAAGGATAAGAATTGAGGTTGAATACGAATAACATGATCCAAGATTATGTGGTTGGGATTTTTCAATGATGTAGACACATATAAGAAATTCAAAGATAAGGTTTCAGAAGATATATGAGTTTGGAGAAGAAGTTGTCCCGACAAGAAGGATTCTTCAACTTTTCTTATTTCCTTTTCTACTTATTCTGATATTGTTTGAATTGAAAATTATTATTGGATAAATTCTTCTCAGGGGGAATTAAATTTATTTTGTTTCATTATTTTTCTATGAATCATGATTTCTCTTTTTATTGTGTGTTTTTTCCTACATCTTGGAAGAACTTATATTTCAAAACATTAATAATCGATGATAGTTGATATTGATAAAAATATTTCAAACTTTTAATATAAATTTATTTGAAGAATATGAAATTTTTATAATTAAAAAAACATTGAAGAACATCCCATCATGATTTAGTGATAATTTTATTATGGTTATTTTCAATCAATATTTTCATATGGAAGAGTTGAAGCCAGTGGTAGAAAAACTACAAGAATTGACTTTCCATTTGTAAACTTCTCTAAATAATTAGTTTATATTATCTTTCTTGACTGGATATCCTATCACAATTTTTCATGAATTTTTTTTAAAGATCAAAAAATAAAAATTCCTCTGGTTCATCACCTATGGCTACTTTTTATGAGTTTTATTCTTCACCTTTTGATATTTTATTATATATCACTTCTACCTTTTCACATTCATTTCCTTCTTAGTTACACATCACACCACCCTTGTATATTCTCTATTCATTATTTTTTTCTAGTCTTGAGATAGTTATCTTCCCTATAGATATGATCATGTATTCCTATACTAGTGTTAGTATGTAATAAATAAATTTTTTAGATTTAAAATTATCGAATTTTTGGTGCTATTTATAAAAAAAATTCATACTACCAAGAAGAAAAAAAAACTATAAAAAATAAAATTAAAAAACACAAAAAAAAAATCTAATATGTTTCAATAAAAAAATTGTGAATTTTGAATGTTTTAATAAACCTAAGCCTACTAGTGAATGTGCAATGGAACCAAAACTAAAAATCTATAGCCACTAATCCCTGAGATAAACAAACATTTATGTAATTTGAGACAAAATAACAAAACTAAAATAGAAAACATGAGAGAAAGACTTCTTGAAAATAATAAACGAAAATTTTAACCAGAAATAATTCAAAAAAATTTAGAAAGGACTAGGATGATAGAATATAAACCCCCTCATGTGTAAAATAACCCATCTTCAATACGGTTAACTTATATTTCCTGAAACTATGAGTTAAAATAGTTACATATTTCACTATTAAAAATGTTTTATAAAAAGTCTAACGAGGAATATTTATCCTTCATTAAGGATTTTTATAAAATAGTGCATCAATGGACACTATATAGATTGAGTGTAAATGAGTTAAAATTGATATTTTACTCTTTTTATTAATGGTAAAATTAATAAATTGGTTTTTATATTTAGATAAAAATATATTTGAAACATGGGAATAAGTATATTATTCCTTTATCATGAAATTATATCCAAAATGATTAAATGAAGAATATAGAAGTAATATCCAAAGTTTCTATCAAGAGTATAGAGAGGACTTTTATAAAGCCTGAGATAGGTTTAAGGACCTTCTTAGTTAGTGTCCTCATCACCCAATCCCTTATCATATTCTCATAGATACTTTCAATAAAGGTTTATTAACTTCATGAAAGAATATAATGGATCAGTTATTAAGGGGAAATTATATAGAAAAAACTGATGAAGAGATTATGTATATTTTTAACAGTTTAGATCTTAACTTATAACACAAATATTCATGGAGAAGTAGAGTAAATAGAGGAGTGTATAACACTAGTTTAGGATTTTAAATTAACTCCCAATTAGTTGAGATTAAAGAAGAAATTCAATCCCTAATGAAAAAAATGTTAAAAAATTGTTAGAGAAGTGGGCTGTCATAATAAAAGCAAATATATTAGAGATAAGTGTTCTCAACATTTTATGTTTGACCATATTGAGATGTAAGATCCCAAATTTTTCCAGATACATCCCTCTTTTAGTTTTTGTGTTAAACCACTTTTTTTTAGGGTTTTCTTCTTCATTATAACTTGTTGGTTGAGTCTGGCTTAGAGACAAAGAAAACGTTCTAGGAAATAATGAACGAAAGTTTAGAGATGCACATTTTTTTGAATTAATGGACTCTGATTATTAATGTGTTAAATGGGATTATGAGGGGTTTTTTATGTTTGGAAGGATTTCGAGGTGGTTCAGGAACTCTTTCAGAAGTTAGGCTAAAAAGTTTTCTATATGGAATTTAAACACCATGTAAATGGGTTACATGACATGTAATTGCCACTGGGAAGATGTTTTCAATTGAATTCAGGACATTATCTGGTTCATGATGTGAACTATATTACACACCATGAATCTACATTACACAACATGTAATGTTGTGGTAGGGTTAAAATCGCCTAAGGTGAAATTATTTTTGGCATCCAATTAAATTGATAATTACACACTATGCAATATATTTACACACAGTGTAATTATTAGGTCCAGTGGTTATAACCCTACTATGAACTTATAATTTCCATTAATTTGGTCTAGCCCTCTCCTTTCTCAAGACAAGGTGATTTACATGTGATTTTGGAGAAACTTATTTAATTCCGTACATCCCATTCAAGCTATTGATCCATGGTTAATTTTAATGCTTAGTTTTTCCCTCATCTTCCTCTATTCTCCATTGTTTTAGTGTAAATATATTGAATGCGGTTTTTTTTGGGTTTTGGTCTTGATCAAGTATGATTTAGGTTATTATTTCAATCTTATGTTACTTTATACATATTGGTGATTCATGTTGGAAGTGTTGAGTTTATCATCAGTTAAAGGCAGGTGGTCTAAAACCTAACCCTATAGTTTTTTAATTGTTAATTATTTCCAATATTGTGAATTTCACCAATATAATGTGTAAAATAATTAATTTAATGATGAACGATAGTAAATCCTAGATTGGATTATTCCTTGTATCCCTCTGGATTCAATGGCTTTGATACCTGGGTTGTGGCTACCAAATGGGTGAGGGGACCCTTGATTAATAATTATTTGGATAATGGTTTAAATTGTGTTTGACATGTCATGATATTTCAAGTGAATACTTAATATAGAATCACTTTGGTAATATATTACAGGTGATTGATATGACTGTTGATAAAATGGTATATAAGTGAAAGTGTAATTGAAAGACAAATGGTAATTTTCATAATTAACCATTGAGGCTTGTGATGCGTGATTGTGATATCCTTGCTATTATGACTTTTTGAGTTTGATACTGAAATGATTATATAGAGGTATTGGCCTAGTTTTATGCTCAAATGATTATATATAGGGCTATTTTTGGTGATCCTGTAATGATTATATATAGATCTATGCCCGATGACATTGAAATGATTATATATCATGCTTGGCCTAGTTTTATTATGAAAATATTATATATAAGGCCATGATCAATGGTGATGAAATGATTATTTATAGGTATATTCTCAGTGATGATAAAATGATTATATAGTAGGTTTTCCCAATTTGATGTTGAAATACTTATATAGTAGGCTTGGCTTAGTATGATGCTGAAATACTTATATATAAGGATTTTACAAGAAGATGAAATGCTTATACAAAGGTATTTTACTAGTTTTATGATTATTCCATGGGTATATGGTTATGGTTGAAATGGTTGTGCTACATACTCAGAGATATTCCGACATGTTGCCAAATTTTTTTGATTTATGCACTGTATTAATTGAATAATTAATAAACCTGTTTATCACTTTATTTCATGCGCTTATTATCAGATTGGTTTTTTGTTGAATGGTGGTGTTGGCCTACTGGAGATTTAATCACACCATATTCATACCACTTTTTGGTACTCAAGTAGATTACATGGATACAGGTTTGCATAAGGGAAATGGACCTTGTTGATGATTTTTACTTGTTAGATGAGCTAGATCTTGGAGATGAGACTAACATGGGGTTCGAGACTGAGTTATTTTTAGACTATTTGTGTCAGTTGTTCTTTTTTTTGGTTTTAAATTTATATATACTTCAGATTTTGATAACATGATTCCTTATTATTGATTTATTTGTTCCTCCTTTTACACCCCAGTTTTTGTCGCACTATTTTTGCTATTTCTATTACTATAATATTTATTCACATTATTTATTTACATTGTATGGTAAATCTGAACCAGGGTTTAATGTATCCCCACTATACTCATCACACCCCCACTTCTATTTGGAAGCTTCTAGCATATGGAGAGGTGCACTTGAGGTCTAGAAAACAACTTGATTTGGCCACATCAGAGGGTGCCTAATTAGGGGACATTACAAAGTGGTATCAGAGGAGCAATTTTTTTCAATTCTATTGATTTACAATTTGGGAAAGGTAGAAAGTAGAATAGGATGTGTCATGACTTGGTAATGAGTTTGTGCGTGGGAGTTTCTAATCCGCATATGGGAAAAAATCCAACTGCCCAGGGTTGAGATGGTTGTTCATGATGTTCACTTGTTAAAATTGATGTTATTTCACCCAGGGTGATTCACATGTTGTGTTTTAATATTGTTCTTGATATTTATAATCATGACCTGGTACAAAATGAGATGAGTATTCATGAATCCTGACTGACACATAAGGATATATATTGACATGAATTTTTCAAGATATGGACATATTTTATTGCATGTGATATATATTTATCTTGATGAACTATGATATTATATACCTTTTATATCTGATAATTGGAATGAAAAGAACAATTATGTCATGAAAAAACACTTTTAATCCATGTTTATAGAGACCAGGATTTACTAGTTCTCTATTATTGTCAACTGTTGAGGTTAACCTTGTTTTTATCCAGTGTTCTAAGGTGTGTGTTTAATTTTTAGAGAAAATTATTCCTTGTATAATTTGAGTTGAATTTCATGAGAGTGGAAATCAGCATGCTCTTAATTCAGTAGAACTAGATATTCCTGTAGCTATTGAGAATCATATGGATGTTCATCTTCAAAAAAAACTTCTATAGGGTCATGTGATCAATGTAAAGGATATTGTTTTCACCATGACTTAAATGCATGAGCTAATGAGAGTGTTTCAGATGAATCATCCACCTATATTACCTAGGGAGAGTGGCCCCTAGGCTGCAGAGTTTTGGATCAATTCAGTCCAAAATATCTTCAAGTATATTGAGAAACCCACAGATAATAGGGTGAAACTTTCTGTATATATGTTTTGTGGACCTACCAAGTGTTGGTGGGATATTCTAGAGAATGATGAAAAAATAGGTGTTATCTTGGAAGGGAATCAAGGTTAAGTCCTTGAGCCATTTGTATCTAGAGATGTTACAAAATGATAAGGCTTGCGAATTCATGAATCTGAAAAAGGAGGGAATATTAGTGATGGACTATGCCAAAAATTTCACCAACCTGCAGTGCTTTGTACCATCTTTAGCTACTGATGATATCTCTAGGGTGAGATGTTTCTAGTATGGTATTCACTATGAGATCATGTCACCTGTGAACTCATTTCACATTAGTTTATTTTTTGATTTAATGAATCATGCATTCTTCAAAAAAGGGAACCTGAGAGAGGCCCCATTCAGCGACCATGCTGTTTCTGCTGGGTGAACTAGGAGCTCTTCTTCTAGTGGAAATAAGTGGTGTTATGACATCTATCACCAATGAAACAACGGGTAAAGTAGTTAGGGTAGTGGAAAACCATCTCAAGACCGTGTTCTATTTCAATGCTATCAACATGGAATGTTAGACTATAATAAGCCTTAGTGTCTATACCTTGATTTGGAGGGCCATACTTGCAGTAGGTTGGGTCTTCTCTAAAAGTTTTGTAGGAACTTCTCACAACACAATAGTGGAAGGGGATCAGGACCTATACTAGAGTCTAGAAAGGACTCAGCTACCCCAAAAAAGACAGGTAACTAGATTTCAATAGGATTTTCAGGTCATGGTAGGGTACATGGTACCCCGGTGTCGGAATGAAATTACCAGGTAGAGGGAATAGATCAAGGGAGTCATATTGAAGCCCATAGAAGAGAGGAAAGTCAGCTACACATTATCCTTCATCATTGATGATCTCGGTAGTCGTTACATGTGTGAAATAGATTGGTTATATGGTGTTCTAAGGATTATGATCTTTGATAGAGGACATCATTTCACATCTCGATTTTGGAAACGTATTTAAAAGGCTCTCAAATCATTGGTTCTTTTGATCACAGCCTATAATCCTTAGAATGAAGGTAAATAAGAAGAATATTTAGATTCTAGAGGATATATTACAAGCCTATTTTTTGGATTTAGGTGGTTTATGAGAGTAGCATATGAAACTTCTAGAGTTTTCATGCAATAACATCTTCCATGCATCGATCTAGACGGAACCTTTCAAGGATTTGTATGGTAAACCGTGTTGTTCACTTCATTGTTGGTTGAAAGTAGGTTTTTCTGTGCTTGTTGAACCTAGTCTCATCCAAGAGACATCTAAGTAGGTTCAGTTGATTAGGAGGTAGTTGGTAACCACATAGAGTAGTGAAAAATATTACACTAACCCTCGAAGACGGCCTCTGGTGTTTGATGTTGGTCAATGTGTTTTCCTTTGGGTTTCACCTAGGTTGGGGACATTCCATATTAGGAAACATGTAAAACTAGAACCTAGTTTTATCAGGACATTTGAGATAGTGGATATGGTTGGTCCCATGGCATACCAATTGGCCTTCCAAAACACTAAAATTCCATTCATGATGTGTTTCACTTGTCGTAACTTTGAAGATATCATCATGATACTTATCATATGATATATGTCAAGGATGTTAATATTTTTATAGTTGTGTCCTTTAAGGATCATCCGATACATATTTTGGATCATAGAGATAAGCATCTCTAGGGTAGGGCTTTTCCACTAGTTCAAGTGAAACAGAAACATGGGTGTCTTCAGGAGGAGACCCAGGAGAGAGATTCTGACATGTGAGCACAGTGTCTAGAAATGTTCCTTGATACCACACCATGATGTTTAGAGAAGCTCTGGGATGAGCTATTATATGGTGGGAAGGTTATAAGATCTCATTTTTTTCAAGGTATATCCATCATTGAGTTTGTGTTTTTATCCTCTTTTGGTTGGGTTTTTTATTCTTCTTTAGACCTTGTTAGCTGAGTCTCATTGAGATATATATAGCCTTTATTAGAGAAAATGACCAAAATTTTGGGGATGTATGATTTTTTTGAATTAATAGAGTCTATGTATAAATGTGTTGAATGATATTATGAGGTTTTTCTGTATGTTTGGATGGATTCATATGTGGTTTAGGTTATCTTGAAAAAGATGGGGTGAAACACTGACTCTAGGGAATTTACAGACCTTGTAAATGGGTTACACGACGTGTAACTACCACTTAGAAGATGTCCTGAAGTGAATTCATTCCATGAACTAGTTCATGGAGTGAAATTAATTACATTTCATGAATCTACATTAAACGACATGTAATTTTCGGACATTGTTAAAATCACCCAAGGGTACGTGATTTTTAGTATACAATTAAATGGATAATTACACACTGGGTAATATATTTACACACCATTTACATATCAGGGTCATAAACTATAACCCTTCTATGCACTTATAATTTCCATTCATTTGGTTAATCCCTATCCTCTCTTAAGCCTATGAGATTTCTATGTGATTTTGGAGTGCCTTCCTTCATTCCAGATATCTTGTTTAAGAAATTGATCCTTAATGAGTCGTTCTTCTTAAGTTTTCCCTCCTATTTATTTGCTCTCCATATTACAGTGTAAATATCATGACCGTGGTTGTTTTGTGTTTTGATCTTAATCTAGTATGATCTATTTTCTTCTTACAATCTTCGGCACATTTGTTCTTGTTGGTGTTTCCCATTGGAAGTGTTGCACTGATCTTAGATTAAATGTAAGTGGTATAAAACCTAACCCTATGGTCTGTTAATTGTTAAGAATGTGAAATATTGAAAATTTAACCAAAATAAAATGTGTAATAATTAATTTAATGATTAATTATGGTAAATCCTATATTTTATTATTCCATGAATCCCTCTGGATTCAATGGATTTGAAACCTAGATTTTGGATATCCATTGGGTGAGTGAACCCTTGATTAATAACGTATTGAATGATGGTTTAAAGTGTGTTTTAAATGACATGAGATTTCAAGTTATTTATTGATATAGAATCACCTTGATAATAGATTTTGGGAGACTGATATGACTATTGATAAATTTATATATAAAATAAAGGGCAATTGAAAGACAAATGGTAATTTTCATAATTAACCATTAAGAAATATGATGTCAGATTTTGATATCCTTGATGTTATTAATTGTTGAGTTTTATTCTAAAATTATTATATAGCAGGACTGACCTAGTTTGATGATGAAATGATTATATATAGGGATATTCCAAGTGATGATGGAATACTTATATACAAGGCTATGCCTAGTGATGCTGAAATGATTCTATAGCGGGTCTAGAATAATTTAATGCTAAAATGAATATATATAAGGATATTCTCAGTGAAGATGAAATGATTATATATAGGGATATTCCTAGCGATGTTGAAATTATTATATAACAATCTTGACCCAGTTTTATGTGGAAATGATTATATAGAAGGCTTGGACGAGTTTGATGCTGAAATGCTTATATATGGGGCTTTGTTCGAAGGATGAAATTTTTATATAGAGATATTTTACCAGTTCTATAATTATGAAATGAGTATATGGTTATGGTAGGAATGGTTTTGATACATGATTGAGATATTCTAGCGTGATACCAAATAATGTTGATTTCTACATTATATTAATTGAATAATTAATACACATATTTATCGCTTTATTGCATGAATTTATTATTAGACTAGTTTTCATTAGAAATGGTGGTGTTGATCAACTGATTTTTACTCAAACCTTCTTTAAGAAACTGTTTGGTGACCATATAGATTACATAAATGTTGGTTTGGATAATGGAAAGATACTTTTTTTGCGGATTGTTTCTTGTTGGATGGGATGGAGTTTGGAGAGGGGACCAACATGAGGTTCAAGACTTGGGTATTTGGAGACTATTTGTGTCAGTTATTTCTTTTATTTGTATTGTTTTTATTTTGAAATTTATATATAATTCATCTTATCATTACATGATTCATTATTATTGGTTTATTGGTTCCTCCTTTTACTCCCCAGTTGTTGTCTCACTGTTTCCACTATTTCAATTACTCTGATATTTATTCATATTATTTATTTACACTTTATGGTAACTTTGAACTAGGGGGTATAACTTCCACACTATACTAATCACACCCCACTACTAGTCGACAGCCTCTGGAATACAGGGAGGTGCACTTTAGGTCCAGTAAACAACCTGATTTGGCTATGGGAGAGGGTTCCAGATTGGGGGATGTTACATGAGCACTACTTCTTAACTATGATATGCCCACCCATCCACATGATAATTTTAATTTTTTAGGATATGGTCCTAGGATGAAAGCTAGAGATGATAGATTTTCAAATAACTATAACCATGGCTATAAGAACCATCCCAATTTTTCCTAGAAAGAATAATGAATTCTTAAAAAATCTACTACCCATGGTTTCCAAAATAAATGAAGATAATAATTTCTAAATCAACCTAAAGATGATTCCTTTAATTCTCAAGAGGAAGTTAAGGGGGATTTCCATCTATTTCTAGGGAAATTTGATACAAAAACGGATCTATATCATTCAAATAAGATTGAAAGTGATGTTGAGATACACAACCTTGAGTTTTAATTGGGGAAGATATCTAGAGAATTTACTTTAAGAGATAAGGGAGAGATTTAAAGCACCACTATAATCAATTATAGGGATAATTTAATAGCTATTACAACTAGAAGTGGTTTAAAAAATCAATAATAAGATATAAATGATCCTAGCAAAGTCCAAACCAAAAATCTGTAAGAATTTGTAACTCAAAAACCGAAAACATTGAATATGGAATTATGTAAAACAATATTAAAGCTACAATAAATAGAGTTGTTTCAACTCATAAAAAGAATTAAAATATTCCAAATGAAAAATAATAATGGAAAAATAAACTTAAAGAAGAACATGAGGGAATACACACTATTTTAAAGAACATTTCCCCACCCATCCCATTCCCTTAGAAACTAAAATAAAATTATAAAAAGCCTTAACTACTCAAATTAATTGGGATTTTAAACAATCTATAAGTGAATATTCCATCCATTAAATCTTTAATTAAAAACCATCATACTTGAAATCTCTCAAAAAAATTTGAATAATAAAACACTTGAGGAGTTTGTTAGTTATAGATTTATTAAATATTGTAGTACCATCCTCTAAAACAAAATACCTCATAAATTTAAATATCCTATGAGTTTTTTCATACCATGAACCTTAGGGAATAATGACTATCAAAATTTTCTTTGTGACCTTGAAAAAATCATAAATCCAATATCTTTATAACTATTTCAATAGTTGAGGTTAGGAGAAATATATCCCACAACCATCATCCTTCAGTTAGTTGACCAATATCTCACAAATCCCATATGAAGAGTAGATGACTTGATTGTTATAGTTAGTAATTTATTTTTTCCAGTTTATTTTCTCATTATATACATAGAGTCTGACAAGGAAGTACTAATCATCAATGGTAGGAATTTGTTTTCCACAAGGTTGGGATTTATTTATTCTTCTAAGGTACAATTTTTTTTTATATTTAGGGTGTAATAAGAAGAGTTAAATATATTTTAAAATGTGGATGAACCTATATTTTGAGATAATTGTTATAGATATAAAATGATAAAATTAGAGGACTAATTAGATTTTTAGAAAGAATTAGGTGAACAAGCATTAATAGAAAAATCCATTTGGACTTTGAAAATTATTTTCCTAAATATTTTTAATGTTTTAAAGATAAAAATATGGGTGGTTTTCTATAGATGGACAAAAACTATGTTCCTGCTATGGAAAGTTGTTTAGAATATGATTATTTGGTTGGTGATATTTTTAGGAGAAATTTAGAATGCAATCCCTACTTTAAACATGGAGGGAAAATTTGATAAACGTGAGGGATAGATCTTGAAACATTTTGATGATTATGTTGAGAAATTTTATTTTTAAATCTGATTTGGAATATGAAAATAGTGTGTTATCCACTTTAGAAAATAGTGGGAAAAAAAAATTCTTGGTATAGAAATTCAAAATTGTTCCAATTTTCATACTCAATTTAAGAAACATATTTAGGACCTTGAACCAAATAATCCCAATAGTCTACTATTTAGTTAATAATCACCCAAACTCAATCTCAAAACCTTTTCTACACACATGAAATATTGATTTTTGTGTGAGAAATAATCACTATATGCCATTATTTTTGGTTAAGTAGATAAAATTTAGGAGGAAAAGTTGTTCAATATCTTAAAAAATATAAAAAATGCCATAATATAGACCATATATGACATTAAATGGATTAATCCTTCATTATTCAGACATATGATCTCTATAGAACCAAATCACAAACCAAGAGTTGAGGGACGAAGAAGATTTAATCCCAACATGAAAGATGTTATTAGTGAATAAGTTATCAAGATGTTTTATGCTAGTATCATTTATCATATTTTACAAAGCGCTTGGGTTAGTCCTATCTATGTAGTTCCAAATAAGGGAGGTTCTACTAATGATACAAATAAAAAAATAAAAAAAATCAGGTTAAATCATCAACTAAGTAGAAAGTCGATATAGAATATAGAATAATATACTCTACCCCTAGTAATGTTCATTTTACCATACCATTCATAGATCTAATTCTTGATAGGTTGGATAGAAATGTTTTTTGTGTGTTCTAGATGACTATTATGGTTTAACCAGATTCTTATAGCTCTAAAAGATTTTGAGAAAACCAATTTCACATGACCGTTTGGTATATCTACTTACTGATAAATTTCATTTACCTTTTTTGGTAGACTGATAACTTTAAAAGTTGTATGATGACTATATTTTTTGAAATGATTGATAGAATTATTGAGGTGTTTATGAAAGTTTTATCCATTTTTGGAATTAATTTTGAGATATGTTTGTAAAATCTTGAATTATTCTTATAGAGATTCCTATAGACCAATCTTCTTCAAAAATGGGAGAAATATCAATTCATGGTTACCAAAGGCATTATTTTAGATCATAATATGTTTATGATAGGTATAGGGATTGAAAATTCTAAGATATAGGTCAATAAAAAGATACCCCTCCTAAAAATTATAAAGGTGTTAAAAGGTTCTTAGGGCATGCCAATTTTTATCGAATGTTTATAAGGAATTTTCAATGATCACTAAAACCTTATGTTCAATTTTGTTTAAAGATAATCCATTACTCTATAAAAAATGTATATAGTCTTTCGAATTTTTAAAATAGAAATTAGCTTCGTCACCCATAATTAATACACCTAATTTGAATTTTCCATTTGAAATTTTGTGTGATGTTAGTGATGTGACAATATGGGTAGTATTAGGATAAATGAATGAGAAGAGATTATATGTAGTGTATTGTGATATTAGATTGATATATGATTCTTAATGAAATTTAATCATAACTAAAAAATAATTATTATATTTTTTGTTTACTTTATAGAAGTTTAGGGAGTATTTTATAAAGTCCAAAGTAATTTTTTTTATTGATCATTCTATTTTAAAATACCTACTGCCCAAAAAAGAGGAAAAACTAATTCTCATTAGATGGATTCATTTAATATGAGAGTTTAATACAAATATTAAATATAAGTCTGGAATTGAAAATGTAGTGGATTAACACTTGCATAGGCTATCCATTACCCCAAATAATGATCCAAGGGAGATCAATTCTTATTTGTTTGATGAAAAACAACCTGCTGTGTCTATTAAATAATATAAGTGGTATGCATATTTTACAAATTTCTTGCCTATTGGTGTCATTACCAAGTATGTTACACAAACAAAAATAATAATAAATTCATTTATGAGTTAACATACTAATTTTGGGATGAACCTGTGTAGTTTAAGAGGTTTGAGGAAGGTATTTTAAGGATTCATGTTCCTAATGATGAAATTTTACCCATTCATGAGAGTTGTTACTCCTCACCATGGGATGGACACCATGGAGGAGAAAAGACTTGAAAAAAAGTCTTATAGGTATGTTTTTATTGGTTTAAATTGTTCAAGGATGCTATAATTCTTGTAGTTGGATTTTTAAGTGAAAAAGTATAGGAAATTTGGGTTAGAAACAAGATTTTCCACAAAAGGGAATTTTAGAGGTTGAATTTTTTTTTTATGTTTTGGGGTTGAACTTCTTGGGTCCATTTACATCTACTCATGGGAATGAGTACATTTTAGTGAATATGGATTATGTTTCAATGTGGGTTGAAGCTATAGAACTTCTTAATAATTAGGTCTCTAACATTATAAATTCATCAAAAAGAACATTATTTCCAGATTTGGTGTTCCCAAATCTTTTATAACTGAAAATGAAACTCACTTTAAGAATTATGAGTTAAAATAATTGATGGAAAATTATGGTTGGGATCATAAAACTAAAACTACTTATCATCCATAGCCTACTAGTAATGACGAAATTTCAAATATAGAGCTTAAAAAAATCTTGGATAAAACTATGTATAGCTTTAGGAAGGATTGATTTTTAAATATATATGAAGAATTTTGGGACCATATAATGACATTAAAATCTCTTATAGGGATGTTTCTTTATATTATTCTCTTTGGGAAGTGTTTTTATTTTTCTATGGAGTTAAAACACAAATCCTTTCAGGCTATCAAGGCTTTTAATCTTTATTTCACACTTATTATAGTGAGAAAACTACTTGACCTAAGTGATTTAGAAGATATTTGGAGGGAATCAGAGGAAAATTATAGGATTTACAAGAAGCAAACTAAGGCTTTTCATGATTCTATCATCCAAAATAAAATTTTTATGGCTAGTAAAAGAGTTTTACATTTTAATTAAAGATTAAAAAATTTTCTTTTAAATATAAAATATAAGTTTCATCCTTTTAATATCAAAATATTGTTAGTTAATGGATATTTGGAACTTTTGTGAGTGATTAATAATCTATTCCTAGTTAATGGACAAAGGATCAGAAATTATTTTTTGAGAAAACCAAGGGGCTTGTGTACTATTATTGTTCTCAAAGGATGAGATTTTATTGAGTCTAATTGAGGACTTTAAAATCAATGCTTCATGGGATTTAACCCATGATCTTTTCTTTTTGTTAATGTGTTTGAAATAATAATTACATGTTATTGAATTTTTCTTATTTTCACCACTGTTCTCATGCTTAAAATTGTGTTTTATACTCATTATAATGAATTGTGATATGTTTTGATGTTTTGAATTGCTAGAATTTTTTAATGGTTCTAATAAGAGTTAAAAGGAATCAAACCTTACTTTTTAATAACTTGAGGAGAATAATTTTATATTACATAGATCATATTTTTTAGAGAAAAATTTTAAATCTCCTTCCTTTGTACACCAAATCTTGTTTATATTTCTTTTGATCTTTATATGATGAAATCCCATATTTATTTATTTCTTTTTTCAGAGTTGTACTTTGGTAATTAGGGGATATCTTTAATATGATATAAGGGGAGTAAATTTTATGAACTCAAAAAATTCATGTTTCACTCATCAATGGAGATTTTTATTTATTTATTATATTTTCATGATCATTTTTATACCTAAATATGCAATATTTTTCATGAACTAAATACTTCAAAGAAAACATTTAACACTATTTTTTACGTGCTAGAATTTCAAAATTTTTCTACTAGTTATTTCCATCTCTTTTAATCTCTTCTTGTTCAGAAATAGTTCCATTTCATGCTTGTTTTTTTTGATTTTTGATAATATTATTGAATTTAATGTCTATCCATGCATATTATTTGTAAATAATGTTTTTTTGCATAACTGTTATGTAGTAACTAAATGAAACAATATTTATGCATTATGAGAATTGTTTTTGGTTCATGTTGAGTGATAATTATATTTTTAAACCACACCGTAACCCTTTAAAATGTTTTGAACTCATAAATGGAAAATGATTTTGTATTTAATTATTTTAAATATTTCATATCCTTTAGCTTCAACATTGAGAAAAATGTTTGATTTAAGTGTGGAGTAGGTTTATTTAACTATGATGAGCTATACTTCAATGTTCTACACATCAAAATTGCCTAAATTTTTTCAAAATTTATTATTATTGAGATTAATTTACCACATTCAGTGAGAAATTTTTTTCTAAATATTGAAGGTTGTTTAGACATTTTAAGTAGGTTAATTTATTTTACTCCATGGATTTAATTGGGTACATAAATTTATTATTCTGTTGAAACAATTTTCTTTCAATAAAACATTGGAAGCATGAATTACTATTTTTTTTGGATTTAATTTTTTTATTTGAATTAAACTAATAAGATATGATTAGAAATGGGTCATGAAATGAAAACTCTAATCTGTGTTGAACACTTTAATCCTTATTCTTTAACTTATTTATGGGTTAATTATTTATTATTTTTAATTATTTTTCTTATCCATATTTTTGATCGTGTCTATTTATTTTCTATCTAACTACATGTTTCTATTCACTGGGAGGTAAAAAGAAGTCTGTAGGTTCTAGTTGGATGAAAATTGAATTTTATTTAATTCTTGGAAATAATTCAATGTAGATCATTTTTGTAAAATAGGAAACTAAATTTTTACTAAAACCATTTAATTTTAAGGGGGAAATAAACTTTTCTTACTTGAGAGAATCCATGGGAGAAAATCTTTTAAAAAACCTATTAGTTTTGGAAACTCATTTTTTTCACTTTTTAGATTTATTTTCTTCCATTGAATTTTGATAATTTATTTCTTGATGATAATAAATAATTTATGTGGGAGGGAATTTGACATGGATATATTTTAATTAATTTTTTTCACATCATTTTAATTATATTTTTATGTTTTTATCTCAATGAGCTTAAAATGGTAATTAATCCATTTTTAATCATTCTAAGTCAAAAAATTTAGTTCTTTAAACATTTTTATCTAAATATTGTTTTTTGGGTTTTATTGATAAAATTTTATCTAATTTACATTTATTGTAATTTTAAGAACTATTTTTTACTTTTTTTATTGAATACGCACTGATAAATTATTTTTAAGGAATAAATGTTTTCAAGTTATAATAATTTTATATAAAATATCTTTTATTATAATTAATTTTAAAACTTTTTTTTAATTCAAAAAATACAGGAATCAATTATTATAGAAATTTTTTCTATAATGATAATTTTATTGAAATATTATTTTTTGAAGTGTTTTTGAGGTTTTGGTTACTTTTAATTAATTTTATCAATGTTCTTGGATTTTCTTATAAAATACATTTTCTAGAACAAATATTTGTTTTTGATATATTAAGTTTTGAAACTCCTTGAATTTTGGAAATGTTCCATATTTTTATATGACTTTTTACATTATCATTTACCTTTTATCAACCTTTTATGACAATTTTTAGGTAGTATCCATAATTTTTTTGAATTAATATGGTAAGATAAATTAGAACCCATCCCATAGTATATTTTCAAGTTTTATACAAGTTCCCTCATAATATTATTGTGAAATAAGGCTCAAAGGTGAATTTTCAACACCACTTAATATAATTCACGTATAGTATAATTTATCATATGTGATATCCAGCCAAAAACCTATGAAACCATTAGACAAGGAAGACTATTTATGACCATAGATTGTTGAAGATGATTAGTTTTAGGCAAAGGATGAAGCAATCTCAATGCCTCATGAGGTCAATTTCAACCAAACCAAAAATAATTGGTCAAGAAAAGAAATTCATCGGGATCCGATGAAATGGAAATTGTTTCACCCCAAGATTATTGAGGTTATTCAATTTAGTTTTCTGAGGGATGGTTGATGATGAATCACCGAGAAATACACCAAATTAAGCTTCTCAAATTAGTAAATATAGAGGAATTTTTTTTTCAATAATTTGAAAAAGAACCATTGATGAGTTTGATAGAAGGAACTTCAGACTGAGGATTCGACCACACCATTAGAGGTGGATAATGAATCAGCACATACCTTTCAAACCATGAAGGAAAATAATCAAGGGTAAAAAAATTTAAATCCATCAAATATGATGTCAATGAGATTGTTCATTGATGTAGGTGTAAAGACAAAATAACCTCATGGTTCTCTAATGGCATGATTATGAGTCTATAAGAGGGTGAACACTAGGTATTTAATGAAATTCAAAAATAAATATTGATCATAATGATTTCTATAAAAACTGAGCTAAACATATCTTTATTTTGAGAATATTACCATATGTTAAACATTACATATTGTAATAATCTCACATAGCCTCGAGAACCTTTTGGTTTAGTGCCTTTGAGGAATAATTACATAGGCAACTTATTTTAAAAACTTGTCAAAATTTCTCCATAATTGAGCCACACTAGACTCCCTTATATAATTATTATTAGTTATACCCATATTTATAACATGGGGAATAGAAACATAAGAAAGGGTGAGCTCAAACACCATTTAAGGGAAAACTCATCAATATTTCATCAACGGTTAAATCATAAACATATGGGAAAACATGAGAAGGGGGATTTATTATTACAAGAACATATTATAGTAATATTTGTCCATAATACATGATAATAGAACATGTAATCTCAAAATAACAAACATGTACCATGGATTAAGAGTATGAGATAAATATATAAACATGGAATAATTAAATGATATCATAAAATCCTGGAATCATAAATAAGTAAAAACAACATAAAATATGACATCCTAATCATAATTCAATGCTCAAGATTAAGACTATCATAGTAAACAGAGTCCCATAGTTGATTGGTTTCACTCCCCATTCGCTTTCATATTATCTCATGACATGTAATGACTTTCCTAATTTATTAGAGAGCTATATAATTCCAATCCCACACATTATATAACATAGTGTAATTAGGGTAACTCCCTTAAACCATACATAACATCTCAAGACATGAAAACATTAACAAAATCATTGAATGGATATATAATTCCAAGCCCATAACAAAAATGGAAATCATAATATTTTCATTCATCTATGTTCCACATGAGGAAAATAAACCATACATGAAGGATAACCATGATAAAACCCATGATAAATAATTGAGTTTCATAATATTATCTCAAAGAATAATCAAAGGATATATAATAAGTATTACTAAGAAAATAAGTAATTAAATTATTTTTATGTTTATATTTTAATAAAAAACATAGTATTGAACTTTGAGTTCCAATGTAGGAAAATTCATGAGAAGGATCAAGGAGAAGTAAGATTAAAAAAACTGTATAGGTGATGCTTTTCGAAATGAGAAAAGGATCATTTAATGAAGGTAATATATTATTACTTCCATTTAGAAAAAAATTTAACTAGCATGATTTTAAATATAATAATGATTATTTTTTGAAGATATTTGTGGTTAACTTTTTTTATAGAGGTAACACATATCATGAAATAAGAAATTAGAAAGTTACCTTAAGTTGGGTTTACTTAAAAGTGGGAATTTTAAAGGGAACATAAAACATGTATTGACCCAAAAAAATGGTAAATTAATCTTTATATATATAATTAATAAGAAATATAATATCTAACAAATATATGAGACTATTATTGAGTTAAAGTGATAAAAAGAAAGAGAACATGTAACTAAAATGAAAAGAGGGTGGTTCAGAAGTTCCCTTACCTCGGGTCTTGATTCATCCTATACGTGATCTTAAAATTATAAAAAATAAATTTCGTTTATTAAAAACTATCTTAAGATCATTATTAATATATATTTCATATCAAAAGGTCTATATATTACCATATTTTAATAATTTACAATATAGTTTTTATACATGCTAGTTACTTGAGGTTGTCTGATCAATTTCTATATAACTCATTCAGTATATTGATCATGGAAAAACTTATTGAAGAAGGATTCATAATATCCAAAATTTTATAGGAATATTTGTTTTATTTTTAATTTGATAAAAAATTAAAAATGTTCCATATGTCTCTAAAATGGAATCAAATTACAAAAGGCTCTTTGATAAGTTTGTTTTAGAAGGCTAAGTTTACATTGAACATGTATTATTCAAATCACCCAGTGAATTTAAAATATTATCATTCCAAAATATTAATAGTTTCATAAATATAATTTTTATATATTATATACATTTTAAATTCAAACATGTTAGAAAAAATAGAAAATTAAACATGTTGTTATGTGGAGGCTGTAGTCTACTCATACACATATGACGCTTTATTTTCCCATATAATAGGAGGGAGGGTATAAAAATAAAATACATGTCATTAATTTTTTTATTTTTTTAATTATTATGTTTTTTCATTAAATAAATGTTTTGGACCAATCATTTAAATAGTTCATCAAAAAATAGAACATTCCATTCATGGAGTCGGTAGTCCACACAAACCCAGAATGACATCTTCAATTTTTAAAATGGTTTTATATGGGGGAAAAGAGTGATATTACATTATTATAATAACATTAATAATATAAATATTACATATGTTATTATAATTTCATGTATAGAGAAAATTTTAGGGGGGTTGAAGAAGATTAATAATAAATGACTAAGGAGTAAGAATTACTCATATGGGGAGCTTGAACCTTCTCTTGAGAGTCTTCTTAGAAATAAATATAATAAGATAAATTATGGATAATAGGGTATTATGGATGTGAAATATACTAATATTATAGGTAAATTGGGTATATTTTTAAGAATAAAAAAACTTATAGTGGTCATGGAGGGGTGGTAAGGGGACCCTTTTATAAGTGAAGGAAAATATCATTTTTGTAAATACCTATTACATATCAATGATGACATAGAACTATTCAAGGGGTAATGGCTCAAAACGTGTAAGATAATTGAGTTGATATGGGTTTTCATCTATAAATCCTCATCTATTAATTTTCACACATTTTTAAACATTTTTTGAGTCATTTACTATTATGTTTTTACACTTTACCATTTTTGTTTTTATCTTTGTAACTTGTTTTTAACTAAGTAATTTAGGTTTTAATAAAAATATTACAAAAACATTATTATCTATTTTTTATTTTATGAATCTAGATTTAACCTCTATTTAATCCAATTCAACTTCTAAATATCATAAAATTAACTTTTAAATTAAACATATAATATATAAAAAAGAAATTTTTGTAGAAACACATTGTTTTGACCATTATGTTTTCTTAATATTATATACAATTAATCACCAATTAATTGCGTGATAATATATTTTTATATATGTGTAAAAAATATATAAAAATAATTATATAAAATATATAAATTCAATTTATTAGATAAAAATTACACGATATCCTTAAAACAATTCTTTGAAAAGAACCTTTCGCCATTACCATGGTCATTAAATTTAATATTAGTAATAATAATTTTAGAAAAAATGAAATTAACCTTATAATAATTACATTTTGATATATTATATGAAATATTTTTTTGTTATATTTATTTTATAAAAGTGAGTAAACCTAATTTTTAACCTAGATGAATAAAGCCGTTTTAGAGTAATAAAATAATTTTCTTTAAAAATGGTAAACATCAAATTTATAAATAAAAAATAGTATTTTTTAAATTAATTATTATATATATATATTTTATATTATTTTTTCTAAAAAAATTTAAGGATTTCTTGTGTTACTGTAATGTTGTAAAAGTTATGGTTTGAGTAAGATCAATTTTTTTCACTATTCATCTACAAATAAATAATTTCATAAAAATCCCAAAAATTCATCATAGAATAGTTTTGATATATATGATTCAAAAATTATGTTCATTTTATCAAATTAAAATCCTAAAAATTAAAAATGTTTATTTTAAATTTAGAAGCAAAATATAAATAAAACCACATTGAAAAAAAATTTAGTTTTTTGATTTTACACGTTCTTAATCATATTTCCCATCAATTACTAATTAAATTAGTTATATATATATCAATAATATAAATTATCATCATTTAACTATAATATATTTAGTCTCTTAAAAAATTTATAATGAATGAAAATACAATTTTTTGAAAAATACATTTTAAGCATAATATGATATTAACCTAAATATAATTACAATTAATTATATATATCCTAGTCATTTAATTTTATCAATATATAGATATTAAAATATTTATTTTTATTTAATCTATGAATTCTTTAACAATAATTCTTTAGTGTATAATTATAAAATATTGTAATTATATATTATATATTTGTTTTTCTATTATTATTTCTAAAATATATTATTTGAACTTGTTACTAGAAATACATAACTCTCGTATACCTATTTGACATATGCGTATCGAATGAAATATTTTGGAATGAATATATATCATATGACCATATTTTCAAAGTCTATATTTATAATGTACAGTTTCCATTTCTATATATAGAATTAATAAAATCATTCATTCCATTTACACTTCTTAAGTCATAGTTATCATTTCCATAGTTTTCATTTTGGATATCACGAAATGATTTCTCATTTTGTGGTATTATTTCTCATTATAAGTTTTTTTATACTAATGATGATTCTTAAAGGTGATGGGGGTCTAGGGGAGTTTCTAGTTATAAAGATACCATTCTTTTCAATCTATTTTCCCCTTAATCTTTTTTTTCATTTTTAAAGATATAATCATCCATGATGTGTAATGATCCATTTTATACAATGCATAGTTTCTTGTACCTTTATTTTAATGTTGTATTATAATTAAATAATGTATTTTTAGATTTTTTAATATCTTGTATTGACCAATATATAATAAAGTATTAATTCTTTTGAAATATTAGGGAAACATTCATTATAATTATAGGAAAAAATTAAGGGCTCCTAAAACTAGGGTGATTACATTATAAGATGTTATGCTTTCCAAAATAAATCCTGGATGTTCTAAAATTCTTTAGGTTTATTGAGTTCATGTCATTTACTACAGATGAGGTATGCTTAACTTTGAATGATATTTGAGGAAGTTCTATACTAAACCAACTGGTATGGAGAATAATTTGTCTTCATTGGACATAAATTTTTGTAGGTCTTAGAGTTATTTGGGGAATTTGAGTTCCATGATTTTTTTAGGTTCGACCAGAGTCTGATTTGTTTGTTTGTGCTCAGGGTGAAGATGGTATGAAGGTTTTCATGTTTTTTGAATTTCCTTCTCTTTCCATGTTGAATATTTAGGATGGATAAAATTTGGCGGATTTTGGATAACTATTACTAGTATAAGATAATGAGATGAGGTTGTACACAAACCAAAAAAATTTCTTGATTCATACTGAGCTAGTATGACATGAAAAAATTAACTAGTTATAAGGGAAAAAATTAACGTCATATGAATGTATCAGAATTGGAGTTGAAAGTAAAATTTCTTTCACTACTTGGATAAAAATCCCATGAAATTAAATGTATCGATATATATTTTAGAGAGGGTATTAACAAAATGAGATACTATTTTGGAAGTAATGATGGATTTTTTTAGGAGGACATAGAGTAATACAGAGGGGAGCATCAATGACCATGTTTCAGAGGAGAGAAAAGTTAGAGTAGAAGATGTCCTGATAGAATGTATTCTTTGAATTTTCTTCATTAGTTTGATTTAATTTATAGTATTGTTTGATTTTAAAATGATCATGGAGAAATTATACTCAAGGTAAATTTGATGGATCCAATTTCATTCTTTTTCTTTACATTATTCTTTCTATTTCTACTTTGTTGCTGTTATTATTCTTTTTAGTGACCCTTCTATTTCAAAACATCAATAATTGATGACAGTCAATATTTAATTTTTTCCAAAATATTAAGAGAAATTTATATTAAGAATATATTGAAAATTAATTTTTTTAAATCGAATAAATATTTAAGAATAATACATCATGGTTTACCAGGATTTTGATTGTGGTGATTTTCATTTAAAATTTTCATATAGAAGAGTTGAATTCTGTGGTTGATAGACTAGAGAATCTGAATTACCACCTATCAAATGATTTATATATTGAGTTGATATTATATTTCTTTAATTTAGATCTTGTCACACTTTTTCATGAATGAATATTTTTCAAAATATCAAACAATTGAAGTTATTGTTTTTTATCACATGTTTCCACTCTTCTATAGTTTCATTATACCAATTTTAATATTATATTCTATCTCACTTAAAATATTTAATACTAATTTATTTATTAGTTTTAAATAAAACCACATTTTCTTGTTCTCTGTTCATTAGTTTCTATTTTTCTATTCTTTATGTCATTTTCTTGGTTCACACACACCCTTTATTGAATTTCTTATAGATACAATCTTGTTTATCTATAATATTTCTAGTAGGTAATAAATATTTTTTTTATATTCAATAAATATACCAAAACATCATATATTTTCTTCTCTTGTGGTTATTTATAGGGTTTTCAAGTATTATTTCCATTTTTCAACTCTTTGGTGCTTAAAACTACTAAAATAATGTTTATATGAAAATACGACATTATTTTCACTTTTTGGTTGTCAATATTGTTACTCCATATCTATGTTTTTTATAATGTTTCAAAAATATTTTTCTCTATACTATAATTATATTTATGGTCATTTTAAAATATCCACGAACTTTTTCTAAATGTTTAAATGGGAATCATTTAATGTTTTTCCTTACAGGTCACTTTTGACTGCCTTCACAAAAATAAAAAAGGAATGTTTTTTAATGTTTACCACTTGAATAAATTTTCCCATTGTCATGACTATAATTCATTAATATATTCATATCTAAGATTCCATATATTTTAAAAAATAATAATTTTCTCATTGTTCTATGAATTTTTATTTTATATCTAAAAAAATGATAACATTTTCTTAAAATTTTTGAAAATGAATTTCATTTAACTTATGTATATTTTTATCTTCCACTAAAAATTTTATGAATTAATTGTACTTTATTTTCCTGAATCCTTTATTATAAATAGTTTTATAGATACTGTTTTAAAATTTCATCTTCACACCTTATGAAGAGTTTTAGAAGTGATATTTAACTTAATTTTCAAAAATAAGTTACCAAAGTTTTATGGAAGTTATTATCAATTTTTTTATTCCATTTTACTCTAAATATTACAAAAGATATGAATTTCATACAAAACCTTTATTTCTGTGGAATTTATATTATCCTTTCATCGCCTACCAATATATGGAATGTACCTCATTTTTCACATAATAATTAATTTTCAGATCATTCTCCTCCATGAATTTATTTTCTTTATTACTCTCTATAATTCATTAGCATTTTTTTCTCCTTCATGTCTATGTTCTTTTATACCATGGATATATTTAATATCATTTTGATGTTGAATAAACCGTATACTTGTTATTAGATACAGTGTGAATTTATGTAATATTTCTATGAAATTTATTCCATTTATTGGGGAAATATTAATGTTATAAATATTTGATTCAATATGGATACATATTGATTACAATGGAAAATTGATTATGTAATATATTTAGTCTTTACATGCGTGTGTGTATCGATTTTCAATTTTTTAACAAATTAATCCCTATTGTTTCATGTTTTCTCACCCTAGTAATATGTGATATAGTTCTTTCATTTAGAATGATTGGAAAACGATTTTTTCACCATTTTTCTTATGTTTTTCTCCTAATAATTCATCATGTTCTTTTCCATTATCCTATAGGGCCACAGTTCAACATTACTGGGTGGGTATGAGTGTGATCAGTTCCCCATATTCACAAAAGATTCATGTACGATGAATGGATTGGAAATCAGAGGATGGATCAAGATGAATTTATGGTTGAAGGTGATTGATCTATGGATCTAGGATCCAAAGTTGAGTTAGACATGTAATGGGAGGCATGCGAGGTGTGTGAATGTGTTAAAAAAACGACTAGAAATCCAATTTATGGCCACCAGACAGTAGAAAATGATAAAATAATCCCCCATCAATTTTGTGTTAAAATCAGGTGATATAAAAATTGGAAAAGGAGTATCTAGAGGTGGGCATGGAATATATGAGTTTTTACAATAAAAGTGACTACACACTGTATAGTTCGAAAGAAAACATGATGCATTATTTGGAAATACATGGAGATAGGGTTTCCAGAAGATTATAAATAGCACACACTGTGTGGGAACCCTACACATCATTTGACTTGGTGTGGGTGAACCTGTGTGTACTTTAGGAGGACACATACATGAGTATGACCAGACACATGCGGTGTACCGGAAAATGACCAGGGTACATAGACATAACTTGAGGAATATGGGCATGTCCAGGAGGACATAATTCAACCCCAGGTGAAAAAGTAATACCATATAGTCCCCTTACATTACATGTAGATTTACATAGATAGTGATCTATGTACTAGTGAGGTCATGACCATACAGCAAGGTGGGACCACAAATCATGTGGGTCCCCTTACAAAAAATGTACCTTCCTTTTTAGGTTTTTTCAACCTCTCATATCTTCTTCATTTGAACTCATATTTTGGCCCAAGAGTAGCCTATATTGATTTTTTTTTCATTTAAATCTAGATGATGGAATTAATAGTGTATTTTGAGATACGATATGTGATGTTCTAATTGTGATGCTTCTTTAGGAGGTACTTGATGAAGACAGTGATAAGATGAGATCATCCGAGTGGAACCCTTCTAATGGGATAGGGCATGGGTCCTCTACCCATAAAGTGGAACCATCCTATGATGTTAGGGAATGCGTCCTATATCTATCCACCATTTTGTTAACACCTTATTATGGAGTTAGGTAAAGGATAATCCAGCATTAGAGTGGAACCCTCCTGTAAATCTAGGTCAAGGGTCCTCTACCCATAGATTAGAACCCTCATATTAGGAACAGGGAATGGATCCTCTATCTATCTATATAGTGGAACACTCATGTTATAATAGGAAATGGTTTCTATACTATTATAGTGGAAACCTCATGTAGAATAAGTGAATGGTTCCTCTAGAATTAGAGTGTAACCCCCCTGCAGAGTCTGGGCATGGGTCCTATACCATTAGAGTTGAACCCTCTAGTGGATTCAGATCATGGGTACCATACCATCTGAGTAGAACAATACTATTTGGAATAGTTCATGGGTCCTCTAGCTATCTATATATTATAACCCTCAAGTTGTATAATGGCATTATCCCTCGACCTAGAGATTGTGTCCCCTTGACCATGCGATATAGTGGAAAGGTGTGGCTTGACCTGGATGCTTCTTCGAACAAATACACAAGATACTAGGAATCATTGTTTGACCTTTGGAACTGATGAAAGAATCTTTTCCTAGGATGTTCTATGTGATAGAGATATTTTCTCTCTCTCATATTGGTTTATTTTATGAGCATATATCCTAATTGATTGGTTATCATTTCTCCATATCTATGGGTTGACCTGTCAACTTTTATCATGTATTTTACTGACCCCACAACCTTTTAGGGTGTCTTATTGGATATATATATAATCACCCCTATATGGGATTCACCCACACGTTTTATGTCTTATACAGATAACATACATTTCAGTAGTGATTATAGAGGAACATAGGGATTCCCTAGGGCATTTGACCGCGTACGACGGTCAGAATTTTGAGATTTGGAGTTAGGAGCTCTCAACTTTTACTTTTATAGTGTTTTTAGGTTGGTACATATTTCTATTTGTGAATTTATTTTTTCACCTTTTTTATTTTTAGATTATTTTTTCGTACTATAGTATTCCCTAGAGGTTGTTACATGTATGATTTTTTACTCTAAATGTCACTATCTTTTCTTTTATTCATCAATACTTCTATTGTAATGACCCAAACTTTCATTAATGAAAATTACTCTTGATCTAATTAGATGTATTATTATGGTTATATAAAATGTCAACTTCTTTGGTTTTATGTTTCTGGATTTTAAAATACTATTAAGAATTGTGACTGTTGCTAATATAGCCCTTGAAAAGTGATCACATGAATAATATAAATATATGGATTTAACAAATCCAATTTACTTAGACAGAAGAAGCGATGGCCTCAAATAATAGACTTGCCCCGTACGAAGCCCATTTATCAGAGCTCATAAAGTAGGCGGCATCATTGGGCTTCGCTATTGAACAAGCCCAAGCTGAGCTTGAACACATTAAGTTTGAGTAGAACCGACTACGGAAGAAGTGGAAGTTAATAGAGATTACCACCCGAGCGATGTTACCCAAGCCACCCCAAGAGTCTGTCACCATCGCACACCTTATCCTTCATTCTTATTTCAGTGTTATAAGGGGTTATGTAATAAGACCCTAGCACTAGGACTATGTACATTATTTTTTCATAAAGAATGTGCATACATTTTATTATTGTTACTATTTAAATAGTTTTTAAAGGACAAATAGTATTTTTTAGTTAAAATTCAACTAAGAAATCTATTTTTATGAATTAATGGGTTTTTTAATTTAATAATATTTTAATAAAATATTATTAATGAATTAATTTTTAATAAATATTAATGATCATACAATTTTTTATGAATACAAATGTAATTTTTATTAAGGTTTGAAAGCTATTTTTGTCAAAACCAATGAATTTTCAATAAATACAGATTTTTATTTTAAAAGTAAAAATTCACATATTAAGAAAATTATTTATATAAAATTAATATTATTTTTAGAATCAGGATGTCAAAATTATCCTATGGTGAATTTTTCATAATTTTCTGAGATAGTTGAATGTTTTGGTAAAAATTAAACACCTTTTAAATATATAATGTGTTTTATGACATCATAATGACCAAATAGTGATATAATAACATATTATAAACATTAGTTTCGTATAATATATGTTTTACCATTAAAATAATGTGATTTGGGGTCTATATAATTTATTTTACAATGCTTTAGTGGACCATTCAAGGCTTATAAAATATTTTGACTTTTTAAATTGTTTTCCTTGAGAGTGTGACTGACCTCCACATAAGAAACCCAATTATTTTAAGATGTTCGACCATTTTCCTTATAAAATATTGTTTTCAAATCCACTTTAGCAAAAAACATGGGCTGGTTTTTGGTTTTCATTAGTTTAATGTGTGGTGTCCCAAACCTAAATAATAAAGAATTCCCTCTCCTTTCCTATATAAACCCACCAATGCTCCCACTTCCTCTTCACTCAAATCCTTTGTAGTTTTTCTAAACTCTTCCCTCCTCTCTCTAGAATCCTCCCAAGGCACCCTAATCTCCAACTTTATCATCACTAAAATCATTTTTAGTTCGTCCAAACTCTTCCCTCCTCTCTCTAGAATCCTCCCAAGGAACCCCAAGCTCCCAAGAATCCTCTCTCTAGCCTCTCCCAAGCCTTTTTAAGCACACTTCTGAGTAAGGTATTTCTTACTTTCCCATTTTCTTCCAATTTTTTTTAATTTTTTATTCCCTTTTGTTTTCAATTAAAAATGTTGGGGTATGATTTCACACCTTCCCCACACTTCCCTATTTATGTTTGGATAATGGGAGACCCATTTCTCTCTCATTAATTCCACCCATGTACACCCATTATCATGCCAAAATTCTGTGAGGGATTTATCTCTCGTCTTTTACATCCAAGTAATTCTTCTGTATTATGATTCTAAATTCCATTATGTTTTTTGGGACATGTATCTATATGACCCCCTTACTGTCCATTTCATGTAAATATGATGAGACACCCCTTTCCCTCTCATCAACCATTTTTTATGAGTTCTTATTTCACGTCGTTATGCTGCCGAAATTGCACTACGATTTTCCAATCAATGTCATTGTGTAGTGAATACCATTCTCATTTCTCTATCAAGGGTATTCACCTTTATACAAATTTAATTATTGATTATAAAGCTTCATGTATGTATTCTACATCCCTTTATCGTAAAATAAATGACGATGATTGATTCCATGTTGTATGATTCATGTGGCACACTTATACATGAAATGAAATGTTTAAGAAGGGTGTTCCCTGATAGTGCTCCAATGCATTGGCTAAAGTATAGTATCATGATATGTCATGTGCAATGAGTGTTGACTCATGCTAATTCAAGTGAAATGAGGGTTTACTCATGCTTTATGTGTAATGAGGGTTTACTCTTACTCCATGTGCAATGAGCCTTGGATCATGATAATTATATGTTAAGTGTTTTTGCCACATTTCCATGTTCTGATTATCATGATTTATCATAACTTTATGTTCATGTTTCTCTTGTTCTCCATTGATATGACTATTTCCTAACATGTATTGTAATATTCATGTTATTCCTTGTTTACTCCCTTACTGGGCTTTGTAGCTCACCCTTTTCTTATGCATGTCCTCAGGTTATCCCATGAAATGCTAAGTATGAGGGAATGTAGTGGTCACATAAAAGAAGTTTTCAATAAGATGTTGCGTTCTATGTTTTAAGTTGTTATGTAATGTTCCTAATCCCCAAACACACTGTACCTATCAATATTCTATGTTGTATCAAGTTATGGTTTTATGTAATAAATCATCTTTATGTATTAAAAAAAGTAGGGTTGTTATAGTTGGTATAAGAGGATAAGTTTAGTAATTTTTGGGATTAGGATTAGAAAACCCTAGTAAAGCCTTAGATACAAGACTAAGTATAATAAAAATATCCCTATGTTTTGGTGGGTATTTATTAAGTGGTTTATCAAGAAAATAAATCCCTGTCTAGATATGAGAATATAGAGGCGGCTCTAGTACAAATGTTCCTAGGGGTGAAAACCACGACAAAGAGTTTCAGGCTTTACCCGGGGTATCAAGGTACACGACAACGGGCCTTTATGCACTCTTGGTTACAACACTCTTGGGGGATATGCATTCGTAAATTCAAAAGCTTAGTATGAACCATTATTAAGGGAATTTAAAAAAATATCCTAAGAATATATGTTAGAAAGTAGATCATGGATAACATAGATTGAAGCTTATAGATTCATAAGTTAAGGAAATAAAAATCAATTTATAAGTTATCCCTTTTTTCATTGGATTACCCTTTATGTGTTTGATAGTTATCATCCCTAATTTATTTTGGATGAAGTAAATAAGTAGAACCAGAATCAAAAAGTTAAATGTAGGGTTAACATTCATAGATCTATGAATTCTTTTATATCCCTAATGTTTAGTAGAACAATCCCCACAGAAACACAAATCATAGAAGTAAAGATGTCAGTGGGTACGGAAAATGGGGAAATCATTTCATCCCATGAATATAACCTCTCCCCTCTCATAATTTGTGGATTGAACTTCCCGGAGAACCTTTTCATACTCCCTCTGGTGGATTTTTATGCAATTATCTGCATGGATTGACATTCCTTATATAGAGACAACATAAATTTCTGTGAGAGGGAAATCAATCTCCATGTGGAGAATTGACCCCCGATTCTGTACAAGTGCAAGTAGGAGGATGAATCTTCTTTAGTTACATCATATCAAGTGTGGATATTACTATCCTATGAGAAAGAATATCTGGATTAGATGATTGATTCGAAGGAGGAAACCATCTTTGATGACATTCACATTGTGATGGAATTCATTAAAGTATTTCCTGAGGAATTTTCTAGTCTCCCTCCTAGAAGAGATGTTGAATTATCGAATGACCTTATACCAGGAGCATTGCCAATATTCAAGAATATATATAGAATGGATACTTTGGAGATTGAGGATCTAAAGAAAAAACCACAGGATAATCTGAATAAAGGTTTTATACATCGAAGTGCTTCACCATGGGGTGCACCATTCCTCTTCGTCAAGAAGAAGGATGGGTCAATGTTCCTTTGAATCGAATATCACGAGCTTAACAAAATCATGACAAAGAAAAAGTATCTACTCCCATGAATTGATGAATTTCTCAATCTTCTGCATGGAGTAAAATACTTATCCAATGTAGATTTGTGGTCGGGATATTATCAAGTAAGGGTGAAGAAGGAAGATATCCCCAAGACTAATTTTCGTACAAGATACGGGCACTATGAATTCATATTAATGCTTTTTGGACTCACTAATGATCTAGAAATATTCATGGACTTGATGAATAGAGTCTTTAATGATTACCTTGACAAATTTGTGGTAGTGTTCATAGAAGATATTCTAATATACTCCTAAACCAAGGAGGAGCATGAGGAGAATCTAAGAACCGTACTGGAGACCTTGAGAAAAGATAAGATCTATGAAAAGGACATCTTGTGTGAGTTTTGGTTAAAGGAGGTCTCATTATTGGGCCATATAATCACAAGAAATGGGATATCTATGGATCCCTCCAGGATAAATGCAATAGAGGGATGACCAAGGCCAATATCGGTAATGGATATCCATAGCTTCTTGGGATTATCTGGAAATTATCAACAATTTGTGAGAAATTTATCACGATTGTCCAACCCTCTCACCAAGATAAATCAGAAGGGAGTAAAGTTTTCTTGGAGTGATGAATGTGAATAAATCTTCAAGGAGTTGAAAAGGAGGCTTATCACTATGCCTGTTCTCACTTTACCCATGAGTGGAGAACATTTTGTGGTATTCAGTGATGCTTTGAAGAAGGTCCTGTGGTGTGTGTTGATGAAAAATGACAATGTCATTGCCTATTCTTCAAGGTAATTGAGATTTCATGAGTATAATTATCCCACACATGATATGGAGTTATTTGCGGTTATCTTCGCTTTAAAAATTTGGCGGCATTATCTTTTTGGGGAGAAGTGTGAAATATATACAGACCACAAAATCCTCAAGTACATATTCACATAGAAAGAGTTGAACATGCACCAATGAATATGGTTATATCAGATTAAAGACTATGACTTCTCAATCCATTACCACCCTGGGAAAGTGAACAAAGTAGTAGATGGTCAAATTATAAAGGACCCAAAAATTCTATTGTTGATGAGGATTGAGAAGGATCCAATATTCTTAGATTTTATGAAGATGGACATGGTAATCATAAATAAGGGAACATCATCAATCCTTTCACATATGATTGCTCAACCATCTCTTTTGTAAATATTAAAGGATTCTCAAAAGGATGATGTGGGAATACAAAATAAAGTGGAAGATATTAGAAAAGAGAAATCCTTGTAGTTCACTGTTAATGAAGAAGGAATTGTGAGATTTGGGAAAAGACTATGTGTTCCATCAAGTCCAGAGATGAAGAAAGAATTTTTGAATGATGCACATTGTTCAAATTTCTCTATTCACCCAAGAAACATAAAGATGTATCGAGATATCTGAGAGCATTATTGGTGGGATAATATGAAGAAGGATATCGCTAATCATACATCAAAGTTCCCGGTGTGTTAGAAAGTGAAGGTAGAGAGGAAGAAGTATAAGGGGATAATGAAACCATTGCCCATACCAGTATGGAAATGGGAGAACATAACAATAGGCTTTGGCACCCGACTTATAAAGACATCCAAAGGAAACAATGAAATCTGGGTGGTTTTGGATGGTTTTACAAAGTCTGCACACTTTATTACATTTCAGGAGGATTCCTCATTGGATCAACTGGCACCGATATATATGAGGGAAGTGGTAAGGCTGTATGGAGTACCACTAACTATTGTATCCGATCAAGATCCAAGATTCACCTCTATATTTTGGAAGAGTATTCAACATGCTCTGCATACTGAGATGAACATCAGTACAACCTATCATCCTCAAAATGATGGCCAATCTGAGAGAACTATTCATAAACTGGAAGATATGTTAAGATCACAATTAATGGAATTTAAAGGAAAATGGGACCAACATCTCCCTCTGGTTGAATTCTTTTATAATAATTGTTTCCACTCGAGAATCCGAATGACACCTTATGAATACCTTTATGGTAAAAGGTGTAGAACACTGACATGTTGGGATGAAGTCAGTGAGCATAAGCTTCTAGGACCAGAAATGGTAGAAGAAATGGTGGATAAGGTGAAAACCATTCAGCAACATATCAAGGCAGCACAAAGTCGACAGAAGAGTTATACAGATAACTGTCGAAGAGACATTGAGTTCAAAGTTGGATACATGGTGTTTCAATGAATATCTCCATGGAAGAAGGTCTGGAGTTTTGGAAAGAAAGGGATGTTAATTCCTAGGTACATCGGCCGCTTCGAGATTCTTGATCGTGTCAGGGCTGTGGCCTATCGATTAGCACTTCCACCGACATTGGCCGAAGTACGTGATTCATTTCAGGTATCCATCTTAAGGGCGTACATACTAGACCCTTCACATGTACTCTCTTTAGAGGTAGTACAACTAGAGGATGATCTTTCTTACAAGGAGTAACTCGGGAAGATCTTAGATCATATAGAAAAAGTTCTACGAAATAAGACAATGCCCCTCATCAAGGTGTTGTGATGAAAACACAAGTTTGAAGAAGCAACATGGTAATTGGAGTAAGTGATGATGGAAGGTTTCCCACATCTATTTTGGTGTGGGAAAAGGAAATTTTAAGGGAACAATTTCTTAAGGGGGGAAGATTGTAAAAAATTAATCATTCATTAATGGAAATTACTCTTGATGTAATTAAATGTCTTATTATGGTTACATAAAATTTTAAATTCATTAGTTTTATGTTTATAGATTTTAAAATACCATTAATAAATGTGACCGTTGCTAATATTTCCATTCAAAAATGATCACATGATTAAAATTAATATAGGAATTTAACAAATCCAATTTACTCAGACAAAGGAAGCGATGACCTAATCCAGTAGACTTTCCATGTATGAAGCCCATTTCTCGGATCTCGGAAAGGAGGTGGCATTATTGGCCTTCACACTTGACTAATCCCAAGTTGAGCTTGAACACGTTAAGCTTGAGTGGAACCGACTACAGAAGATGTGGAAGTTAATAGAGATTACCACCTAAGCAATGTTACCCGAGCCACCCCAAGAGTCTATCACCATCGTACACCTTACCCTTCAGTCATATGCGGGTGTTATAAGGGGTTATGTAACAAGACCCTAGCACTATTACTATGTACATTATTTTTGTACAAATAATGTGCATTCATTTTATCATTGTTACTTTATAAATAGTTTTTAAAGCACAAATTGTATTTTTTAGTTAATATTCAACTAAGAAATCTATTTTGATGAATCAATGTATTTTTTAATTAAATAACATTTTAATAAAATATTATTAATGAATTAATTTTTATTAAATATAAATGATCATACAATTTTTTATGAATACAATTGTTATTTTTATTAAGGTTTGAAAACTATTTTTGTCAAAACCCATGAATTTTCGATAAATGTTGATTTTTATTTTAAAAGTAAAATTCACATATATAAAAAATTATTTAGATAAAATTAATATTATTTTTGGAATCAGGACATCAAAATTATCCAACAATGAAATTTTCATAATTTTATGAGATAGTCGAATTTTTGGGTAAAAATTAAATGCCGTTTAAATATATAATATGTTTTATGACATCATAATGACCAAATAGTGATGTAATAAAATACTATAAACATTATTTTTGGCCAATATCTATTTTAACATTAATATAATGTTATTATGGGGGGGTTTTTGATTTATTTTACAAAGCTTTAGTGGAACCTTCAAGGATTATAAAACATCTTGTCTTTTTAAATTGTTTTCCTAGAGAGTGTGACTCACATCCACATATGAAACCCAATTATTATAATAATTTCGTCCATTGGTCTTATAAAATATTTTTCCAATCCCCTTTAGAAAAAACCATGGGCAAAAACCATGGTCTGGTTTGTGGTTTTGATTAGTTTAATGTGTGGTGTCCCAAACCTAAATAATAAAGAATTCCCTCTCCTTTCCTATATAAACCCACCAATGCTCCCAGTTAATCTTTACTCAAAGACATTGGATTTCGTCCAAACTCTTACATCCTATCTCTATAATCCTCTAAAGGTACCCCAATATCTTAATAATCTTCTCTCAAGCCTCTCCCAAGCCTTTGGAAGCACACTTCCAAGTAAGGGATTTCATCCTTTCTCATTTTTGCCAATTTTTCTTTAAGTTCTTATGACCTTTTTTTTAATTAAAAATGTTGGGGTAAGATTTCAAACCTCCCCCATAGTTCCATATTTATGTTTGGATGATGATATAACCCCATATATCTCATTAATTCCTCCCATGTACACCCGTTACCATGCCGAAATTCCATGAGAGATTTCTCTCTCCTCTTTTACATCTAAGTAATTATTTTGTATTATGCATATAAATTCCATTAATTTTGTTGGTAAATGTTTCTATATGACCCCCTTACTATCCATTTCATGTAAATATGATGAGACACACATTTCTCTCACATCAACCATTTTTATGAGTTCTTGTTTCACGCCGTTATGCTGCCGAAATTGCACTACATTTTTCAAAGCCAATGTCATTGTGTATTGAATACCATGACCACTTCTCTATCAAGGGTATTGAACTTTATGAACA
This sequence comes from Viscum album, assembly GCA_963277665.1. NCBI lineage: Eukaryota > Viridiplantae > Streptophyta > Magnoliopsida > Santalales > Viscaceae > Viscum > Viscum album. The sequence goes on from OY728152.1 coordinate 8,085,564, forward strand.
TTTACTTATTGATTATAAATATTCATATATATATATAACACACCCTTTTATCGTGGAGTAAATGATGATGATTGATTCCATTTTGTTTGATCCATGAGGCACACTTATGCATGAAATGAAATGTTTAAGAAGGGTGCGCCCTGATAGCGCTCCAATACCTTGGGTATAATATAGTATCATGATACGTCATGTGCAATGAGTGTTTTATTATACTAATTCAATTGAAACAAGATTTTACTCATGATTCAAGTGCAATGAGGGTTTACTCATGCTCCATGTGCAATGAGCCTTGGCTCATGATAATTACATGTTAAGTGTTGTTTCCACATTTCCTTGTTATAATTATCATAAATTTATGTTCATGTTTCTATTATTATAAATTGATATGCCTATTTCCTAACATGTATTGTAATATTCATGTTATTCTTTGTTTAATCCCTTACTGGGCTTTATATCTCACCCTTTTCTTATGAATATCCTCAGGTTATCCAATGCAATGCCAAGTAAGAGGGAATGTAGTGGTCATGTAAAGAAAGTTTTTAATAAGATGTTGTTTTATATGTTTTAAGTTGTTATGTAGTGTTCCTAATCTCTAATGACACTAGACCTCTTGATATTCTATGTTGTATCAAGTGAAGATTTTATGTAATAAATTATTTTTAAGTATGAAATAAAAAGCAGTGTTGTTATATCTATATAGAGATGGTTGTGTGCGTGCATAGAGATAATTAGGAAAATTCATACCATATTAGTTATTACTCTTCCAACTTATCACTATCCACTGGCCTATAGAGGTGGACTTTGGGTAGTTGTGTCTCGATCCCCATAGGGTTATGTTGTGACATGAATAATGGATCATGTCCCATGAAAAATATTTCTTGATTTCATAAGTAATGAATGAGAGAAGGTTATTATGGTAGTGTATTGTTTAAATGGAAATATTTTTAAATTTTTGTCATTAATTCAAAATAATAAGGTGATGGAGGAGATAGAGGGTATAGAATAGTATACATTTAAGGTGATATTATTTTAAAAATATTTTTCTAATGTGCAATGATTTTATTTGGATAAGGGAACTTTTATATTTCTTTATGGTTTTTATGGTTTTGAGGGTTTTATGTTTATTAGGGGATTTAAGGTTTTCAAGTTTCTTAATGGGTTTAGGGTTTTTAGTGTATTTAGGTTTGAGGTGTTTTATTATTTCTTAGTTTTTACGATTTTCTTAGGGTTTTTCAAGGTTTTAGGGTTTTTAATGTTTTTAGGGATTTATAATTATTTTTTATGATTTTTCGGTTTTTAGGATTTTTAGTTATTTTAAGGGGTTTTAGGGTTTTTTATGTTTTTATAATTTTTAGGAATTTAGGGGTTTTATGTGTTTTTCATGTTTTTATGTTTTTTAGGCTTTTTATATTTTTTCAGGGTTTTTAGGGGTTTTTATATTTCTAAGGATTTTTAAGATTTTTTATATTATTATAGGTTTTTGGGTTTTTTAACATTTTAAGTGTTTTTAATATTTAAGGGTATTTAGATATTTTATAATTTTTTTGGGTTTTTATATTTTTTTTGGAGTTTTTTAGGGATTCTAATTTATTTCGAGTTTTTAAAAATCATGAAGTTCTAAAGGGGTTTTAGAGTTTTTTGTTGGTTTTTATGATATTTAGTTTCTTTTTATAATTTTTTAGGGATTTATTGATTTTGAATGGTTAAAGGGTTTTGTATGGTTTTGTGGTTTATATGATTTTTAGATTTTTTTTGGTTTTTAGTGTTTTTATTTCCCCAAATTATTTTGAGAGTTTTCAGCATTAATTAAGTTTTTAGGGTTTTATTTTTTTTTTGTTTTTAAGGGCTTCTTAAGGGTTTTCAGAATATAAGGGTGCTAAAATTTTTAGGGATGTTTAGGGTTTTCTAGGTTTTCTGGATTTTTAGTGTTTTCTAAATTTTATGGATTTTTTTTTGTTTTTTATGGTATTCTTTTATTTTTTCTTTGTTTTTAGGTTTTTTTATATTTTAGTGGATATTTAGGAATTTATTAATATTTATATGGTTTTTTAGGTTTTTTTGGGATTTTGAGTGTTTTCAGGATTTTTTTCATTTTTTGGCTTTTTGGCTTTTTTTTTGTTTTTATTGTTTTTAATAGTTTTTTTAACATTTATAAGGGGTTAAATGTTTTTATAGGTTTTTTAGGTTTTAGGGGATATATTTGAGTTCATAGGGTTTTAAAATGTTTTTTGGGGTTTTATTGTTTTTTGGGTTCTTTGGAATTGGTGGGTCCTTTTAGGATTTTTTTAGGGATGTTAGTGGATTTTAGATTTTTTTGGAGTTTTAAGTGTTTTTTATTTTCAACATTTTTTGGAGTTTTAAAATGTTTTTTTGGGGTTTTTGTGTTTTTCAGGTTTTAGGGGATTTTAGTTTTTTTAGGTTTTTAAGGTTTTCTTATTGTTCGTCAAGGATTTTATGGTTTTTTACATTTTAAGGGATGTTAGATAATTTTTATAATTTTTTGGATTTTATGGTTTTTAGGTATTTTTGTGGTTTTTAGGGTTTTTGGGGAATTAGGGTATTTTGGATTTAAGTGTTTAATATTTATTTTTATGGGTCTTAAATGTTTTTATATATTTTTAATGATTTTATTATTTTATATTGTTATTATGATTTTTAGGTATTTTTAGGGTTTTTCTGGGAATTTAGGGTTTTTATGGTTTTTGGTAATTTTTTTATTTTATTGGTTTTTTAGTCTTTATAGGGATTATAAATTTTGTAATCGATTTTTATGTTTCTTTGGGGTTTAATTTTTTTATGTTTTTATGGTTTTCTTTGAGGTTTTTAGTGTTTTTATGGGTTTTCACATTTTAAGGGATTTTTAGGATTTTTAGGTATTATATTTTTTTAGGTATTTTAGGGATTTTGATGGTTTTTATTGTTTATATGGGATTATATGCGTTTCAGTGTGTTAGGGGTTTTATAGAATTTATTTTTTTTCAGATTTTCATTGGGTATTTCATGGTTTTTATGGTTTTTTATGTTTTTTTGGATTTTTAATATTTTTATATTTTTAGGGTTTTTAGCGTTTTGAGTGTTTTATTGTATTTATGGTTATTTTGGGTTTTATGTATTTTTTATGTTTTTTGGGGTTTTAAGATTTTTTATAGTTTTTTAACATTTTTAGGGGTTTAAAGGGTATTGGGGGTGTTTTAATTGGTTTTAGCGATTTTATGGCTTTTAAAGCTTTCTATGGTTTTTTGGGGTTTTATGGTTTTTAGGATTTTTATGTTTATTTATTGTTTTTAGGGGTTTTAGAATCATTTAAGGTTTTTAGGGTTTTTAAGTGTTTTAGGATTTTAGTGTATTCTTAGTGTTTTTCAAGGAATTTGGAGTTTTTTGTTTTTTGGTATTTTTACGGATTTTTTAGTTTTTATGGTTTTTATTGTTTTTAGTTATTTTGAGGGGTTTTAGGTTATTTTAAGGGTTTTAGGGTTTTTAGGGTTTTTACTGTTTTTATGTTTTTAGGGGTTTTAAGTGTTGTTACTTTTTTTAGGTTTTCTTGGAGTTTTTAAGAGTATTGATGTTTTTTAATTTTTGGGGATTTTTATCACATTTTAAAGATTTATATGGGATTTTATGGATTTTGAATATTTTTGGGTTTTTATGGATTTTATGGTTTTTATGTATTTTTTGTATGTTTAGGGTTTTCTAAGATTTATGAGTTTTGAATTTTTTTATAGTTTTAATGTTTTTAAGGGTTTAAAAGGCTTTTAGAGTATTTATGGTTTATAGGGGTTTTATGGGTTTCTAGGGTTTTTAGAAGTTTCATGGCTTATATAGGTTTTAGGAATTTCATGATATTTTTATGGTTTTTAGGGGTTTTAAGTGTTCTTAGGTTTTTATGTATTTTTAGGGTTTTCTGGGTTTGGGGGGGGGGGTTTACACTTTATGTATTTTTATGGATTTTTATGGGTTTTTTTTGTTTTTAGGGGGTTTTAGGGGTTTCGTGGGTTCAATGTTATTTTAAGGGGTTTTGAGGTTTTCAATGTTTTTAGGTTTTTAAGGGTTTGATGTTTTTTTTGGTTTCAATGGTTTTAGTAGGGTATTTCATGTATTTTAGTGATTTTTAAGGTTTTTATTATTTTTGGGGATTTTATGGATTTTCAGGGTTTTATTGTTTTTATGGTTTTTTTGGGTTTTTAAGTTTTTTTGAGTTTTTTTGGTTTTTTTGTTTTTATATTTTTTCAAAATTTTTAGGGTTTTAATGGACTTTTAATGTTCTAAGTACTTTTCTTTTAATTTTTATGGGTTTCTAGGTGGTTTTAGTTTTTTTAAGGTCTTTAGGGTTATTATGGGGTTTTTGTGTTCTTAGTATATTTAACTTTTTTTGTTTTTATGAGTTTTTAGTTTTCTAATGTTCTCTTTGGGGGTTTCCATGTTGTTAGGGTTTTTTATGCGTTTTGGATTTTTTTTACTTTTTATGATCTTTAAACCTTTTTAGATGTTTTTAAGGATTTTTATGGTGTTTATTATTTTTACAGTTTTTAGTTGTTTTAGGTTTTTAGTGGTTTATTTTTTTAGGTTTTTAAGTTTTTCTTAGTTTTTCTCATGGTTTTTTGTGGATTTTACGTTTTTATGGATATTTATGGTTTTATGATATTTATGGTTTTTAATGTTATTAGGGATTTTAAGGGTTTTCATGATTTCTTGGATTTTTTGTGGTGTTTAGGGGTTTTTTTGGAGTTTATGAGTTTTAATATATATAAGATATTTTTTATTAGTATGGGTTTAATGGGTTTTTAGAGTTTCTTATAGTTCTTGTAATTTATTTTGTTTGTTGGCATTTTAAGTGTTTGAGGTTTTTATGGTTTTATTAGGGGTTTTAAAGCTTTTAATGTTTTACGGTTTTAGGTATTTTTAGGGTTTCTTAAGGATTTCTATGTTTTTTAGGGTTTTTAGTGGTTTTAAAATTTTTAGGGTTTTTAGAGTTTTTAGGGTATTTAACTATTTTATATTTTTAAGGTTTTCATATGTTTTTTGGGGTTCTTTGGTTTTTTTACATTTTAAGGATTTTTTGGTTTCGTTTTAGGGGTTTATGGATTTTGAGTTTGTTTTGGATTTTTAGGGTTTAAGGGGTTTTTGAGTTTTTAATAATTTTTGGGGTTTAATGTGTTTTTAGATTTTAAATTTTGTTTTATGTTTTTAATGGTTTTCTTAGTTTAATGTTTTTAGGGGTTTTATATATTTCAGTGGTTATCGGGTTTTTACGGTCTTTTTTTGGTTTTTTGAAATTTTATCTTTTTTAGGTCTTCAAGGGTTTTTGTCGTTTTTACGTTTTTAGGTTATTTATGGTCTTTAGGGTTTTTATGGGTTTTTGTGTTCTTAGTATATTTAACTTTTTTGGTTTTTATGTGTTTTTTGGTTTTTAATGTTCTCTTAGGGATTTTCCACGTTGTTAGGGTTTTTTACTCCTTTAGGGATTTTTATTATTTTTTATGATCTTTATACCTTTTAGGGGTCTTAAGGATTTTGATGGTGTTTATTTTTTTATGGTTTTTAGTAGTTTTATGTTTTTAGGGGTTTATGTGTTTTTATATTTTTAAGGTTTTCTCAGTGTTCCCCATGTTTTTTAGTGGCTTTAAAATTTTTATGGATATTTATGGTTTTTATACTATTTATGGTTTTTAGTGTTTTTAGGGATTTTAAGGTGTTTTATGGTTTTTAGGAATTTTTTTGGGTTTTTAGGGGTTTTTTTGAGTTTTTTTTATTTTTAATAGATTTTAGATATTTTTATATTAGTAGGGGTTTAATAGGTTTTTATAATTTATTATAGTTCTTGGAATTTATTTTCTTTTTTTGTGTTTTTAGGGTTTAAGGTTTTTATGGTTTTATTAGGGATTTTCAACCTTTTAAGGTTTTACAGTTTTAGGTATTTTTAAGGGTTCTTAGGGATTTTTATGTTTTTAGGGTTTTTATAAATTTTGAGGGTTTTTAGTGTTTTTTAGCGTTTTAGGGTTTTTAGAGTTTTAAGGGTATTTAAATATTTTAGATTTTTATGGTTTTCTTAGGTTTTTTCTGGGTTTTTTGGGTTTTTTACATTTTAGTGATTTTTTGGTTTCGTTTATGGGGTTTATTGAATTAGAGGGTGTTTTTGGTTTTTAGGGTTTTAGTGGGTTTTGAGTTTTTAATGATTTTGGGGGTTTAATGGGTTTTTTATTTTATATAGTGTTTTATGTTTTAATTGGTTTTCCTAGTTTACTGTTTTTAATGGTTTTATAGAATTTAGTGGTTATATGGTTTTTTACGGTTTTTTTGTTTTTAGCATTTTTATCATTTTTATGTCTTCAACGGGTTTAGTTGTTTTTACGTTTTTAGGGTTTTTTGTTTTTAGGGATTTTTAGGGCATTTTTATGGTGTTTACGGGTTTTTAGGGTTTTGAGGGGTTTTTTGGGTTTTTATGGTTTTTTAGAGTTTTTAGAGATTTTAATTTTTAGGTGTTTTATGTTTTATTAGGTTTTTAATTTCTTCTTTGGGTTATTAGTTTTTCTTTTGATTTTAGTGTTTTTTTCTAAATTTTTTTATTTTTATGGGTTTTAGTGTTTATATTTATTTTGAGAGTTTTTAGAGTTTGTTATGGTTTTTATGTTTTTATTGTTTTTATGGGTTTTTATGGATTTTTATATTTTTAGTGTTTTAATTTTTTATATAGTTTTTTAACTTTTCTAGTGGTTTAAATGGTTTTCATTATTTTTAGTGTTTTTTATGGTTTTTAGGGTCATTTAATGCTTTTTAGGGTTTTTTTTGTTTTTTTAGGTTTTTATGTTTTTTAAAAATTTTAGGTTTTTAATATTTTCTTAAGTTTTTTTTAGATTTTTTGGGTTTTTATATTTTTAGTAACAGTTCATGAATTTTAAGAATTTTTATGGGTTTTTATGGTTTTAGGGATTTTGAGGTGTTTTAGGGTTTTTTTGGGTCTTAATGTTTTATAGGATTTTAGGGGTTATATGTTTTTTAGGGTTTCATGGTTTTCTTATCAGTTTTCAACGATTTTATGGTTTTTATTTTTTATTGATTTTTAGGGATTATTTGTAGTTTTAGAATTTTTAGTAGTTTAGGTGTCTTATGTTTTTTGAGATTTTATTATGGTTTTTCATGGTTGTTTCCAAATTTTCGGGGATTTTTTTCCCTTTTATAGTATTTTTTGGAATTTAGGGTTTTTAGGGATTTTTATTGGTTTTATGGTTTTTTTTAGTGGTTTTACAATTTCTTGGGTTTTAGGGTTTTCTTAGAGTTTTTATTTTTTATTTTATGTTTTTAGATTTTTTTCCATTTTTATGAATTTAATTTTTTAATGTTTAAATTGGATTTTAGCATTTTATGTGTTTTTAAGGTTTTTGATGTTTTAGGGGTTTTAAAATGTATAGATTTTTTAGTGGATTTAAGTGTTTTTTGGTTTTAAAATTATTCTTTAGGATTTTCAGGGTTTTTATGTTTTTAAGGATTTGTAAGGATTCTTCAGATATTTATGGATTTTTAGGGTTTTTAGGGATTTTGGGGGCTTTTATGGTTTTTATGTTTTTTAACACTTTTGATGAATTTTTTATTTTTTGGTTTTAATGGGTTTTAATTGTTTCTGGGTCTTAGAGGTTTTCTTATAGTTTTCAGGTATTATATGGGGTTTTTATGTTTTTAGATATTTTTAGTGATTTTAAGGAATTTTATGGTTTTTTGGTCCTTTAATGATTTTGAGGGGTTTTTGGGTGGTTAGGGCTTTTTGGGTTTTTATTGTTTTTTGTGTCCTTTAGTGGTTTTAAGTATTTTTATAGTTTTTTAGCATTTTAATCGGATTAAAGGGGATTTAGATTTTTTAGTGGTTTTTATTTTTTTGTTGGTTTTATAGTGTTATATGGATTTTGGGATTTTTATGTTTTTTTTGTTTTTAGGGTTTTATATGACTTTTATGATTTTTAGAAATTTTAGGGATTTTGAGTATTTTTATGTTTTTAAGTATTTCTTTGGGGTTTTCAAGGTATTTATAGTTTTTTTCTTTTTAGGGATTTGAGGAATATTTTTGGATTTTTATGTTTTTAGGGTTTTTAAAGATTTTGAGGGGTTTTGGGTTTTTTGGGGATTTATGTTTTTTTGGGTTTTATGGTTTTTAATGTATTTTGTTGTTTTTAGGGGTTTAAATGGTTTTTAGTGTTTTTTAGTCGTATTTCAGAATTTATATTTCTTTATGGATTTATGGTTTTGAGGGTTTTATGTTTATTAGGGGTTTTAATGTTTTTAGGGTTTTTAATGGGATATTAGGGATTTTAGCATATTTAGGTTTGAGATGTTTTAATATTTTTTGGTTTTAAAGTTTTTCTTAGGGTTTTCATGTTTTTAGGGGTTTTAATATTTTTAGGGATTTTTAATGATTTTTATGAATTTTTTGTTTTTATGATTTTTAGGGATTTTGAGGGGTTTTTGGGTTTTTTATGTTTTTATAATTTTTAGGAATTTAGGGGTTTTATGAGTTTTCATCTTTTTATGAATTTTTTTCAGGTTTCTATGTTTTTTCAGGGTTTTTGCAGCTTTTTATGTTTTTAAGGATTTTTAGGATTTTTTAATATTTTTATAGGTTTTTTGGTTTTTTGAAATTTTTAGTGTTTTTAATATTTAAGGGTATTTAGGTATTTTATAATTTTTTGGGTTTTAAATATTTTTTGTTGACTTTTTTATGTATTTTAATGTATTTTGAGTTTTTAAAATTTTTGATGTTCTAATGGGGTTTTTTAGTTTTTAGTTGGTTTTTATGATTTTAGTTAGTTTTTATAATTTTATTGGTCATTGAGGATTTTGAAGGGTTAGAGGGTTTTGTAGGTTTTTAGGGTTTTAATTTTCTTTATAATTTTTAGGTTTTATATGTTTTAAGTGTTTTGAGTTTTTCTTATGAGTTTTTGGGGTTTGAGGGTCTTTTATGTTTTAAGGGATTTTCTTATATTGTTAGTGATTTATTTGATTTTTTTTATTTTAAGGTATTTTTCAGATATTGAGTGTTTTGAAATTTTTATGGGTTTTACAGGTTTTATTAGTTTATTGGGTTTTACTTTTTTTTGTGTATTTAGGGTTTGAAAAGTTTTTTAGTGTTTTTAAATTATTTAGGTGTTTGGTGGGTTTCTAGTATTTATATTGGGGTTTTTGGATTTTTATGGATTTTAGGGGTTTATGGTTTTTAGAGGCATTTATGGTTATTACGGTTTTTTTTCGTTTTTTGTGTATTTTTTGGATTTTAAGGGTTTAAAAAAAATTTAGATTTTTTTGGGTTTTAGTTTTTTTAGGTTTGTAATATTTTCTTATGGATTTCATGGTTTTTTGGATTTTATGTTTTTATGGATATTTGGTGCTATATTAGGATATTTTAGGTATTTAGGGTTTTTAGGGATATTGTACATTTTATGGGGGTGTATGGTATCTAGGTTCTTTAAATGTTTTATTGTTGTTACATTTTTAGCGGGTTTTTTTTGGTTTTTTTAGATTTAGTACATTTTTGAGTTTTATCATGGTTTTGAGGTTCATTAGAGTTTTTCAAAATTATTAGGGGTTTTAAGGGTTTCAGAGTTTATAATTTGTTTTTTTGGGTTTTATTGGGTTTAAGGGTTATTTTGGGTTTTAATGGGTTTTTAGGGTTTTAGGGGTCTTTTTAGGTTTTTTAGGGTTTTTTCATTTTTAGGTTGTTAGTGAGTTTAAACTGTTTTTAGGTTTTTAGTGGGTTTAAACTATTTTTATGTTTTTAAGGTTTACTTTTGGGTTTTCAGTATTTTTGGGGGTTTTATGTTTATACGACTCTTTGGGATTTATTTATATTTTTAGGATATTTTAGGGCTTCAGGATTTTTATTGTGTTTATGTTTTTAGGGTTTTTTTGTTTTTACTATTTTTTGGGTTTTTAATTAATTATGTTTTGAAGGATTCCATTTATTTTTTCTTGGTTTTTATGGGGATTAATGATTTTTGGGATTTTTAGGAATTTTTTGGATTTTTATCGGTTTTTATGATGTTTTGGGATTCGATGGTTTTATTGAGTTTTTAGGGATTTCTAGGTGTTTATGGTTTTTTTGTTTTTGGTTTTTTGGTTTTTTTTGTGGTTTTATGGTTTTTAGAGTTTTTTTATATCTTTATTTGCTTAAATTTTTTAGAGTTTTTAGTGTGTATTTGGTATTTTTTTGGGTGTTTAAGGTTCTTAGGGGATTTTTGGGGGGTTTCTCAATTTTTAAGTGTTTTTAGGGTTTTGAGGTTCTCTTTGTTGTTTTTGAGTTTTTCATAATTTCTCATTTTTAGGGGGTTTTGGAATTTTGTATGATTTTCAAGGATTTTAGGGATTCAATGGATTTTAGTGGTTTTAAGGGGGTATGGTTTTTTAAGGGATTTAGCATTTTACGGGTTTTTTTGGATTATGTGTTTTTGGGATTTTATGGTTTTCATATAGATTTTGTTGTTTTTTACGTTTTAATAGATTTTTAGGTATTTTTATAGGTTTTTCATGTTTTTATGTTTTTATGTTTTTATGGGATCTTGTAGGTTTTGGGGTTTTATGGTATTTTTGGGGTTTTAGGGTTTTCTATAGTATTTGAGGGTTATTTTATTAATTTTAGAGTTTTTTAAAGTTTTATGTGGTCTAAATGGTTTTTTGAGTTTTAGCTATTTTTATGTATATTATATTTATTTATGGTTTTTACTGGATTTTAATGATTTATGGATTTTAGGGGTTTTAGGGTTTTTATGGTTTTTATAATTTTTACGGTTTTTATGGTTTTATGTGTTTTATGTTTTTTATGTTTTCCATAGGGGTTTTCAAGGATTTTAGGTTTTTTTACATTTTATATGTTTATGGATTTTTATCAATTTTATTTTCATGATGTATTTTGATGGTTTTTTCGTTTTTTTTTGTTTTTAGGGTTTTTTATGTTTTTTTTGTTTTTTTATATTTTTATAGATTTTAATGGTTTTAGGAGTTTTTTTAAATTTTAGGGGTCTAAAGGGTTTTAATGTTTTAGTATGTTTTAGGGGTTTTATAGGGTTTATGGTATTTTATGGTTTTTAGGGATTTGATATATTTTTAAGGGCTCTAGGAGATTTAGTGGATTTTTTCAAAATTTTAGGTTTTAATGGAATTTTAGATTTTTTTAGTGTCTTCATTTTTTTGATGGGTTTTATAGTATTTAGTGAGATTTTAGTTTCTTATGGTTTTCAGGGGTTTTGGGTTTTTTATGTTTGTTGAGGTTTTAGAGTGTTTATGGTCTTTTTTGGATTTATAGGCGTTTTATCATTGGTTTTAATTGTTTTTTATGTTTTTATTGTTTTTATAGGTTTTCGGGGTGTTAGGGTTTTTTAAAAAATTTAGGTATGTTTAGTAATTTTTTAGGATTTTTATGGATTTTAGAGGTTTTAGGGATTTTGATTGTTTTTAGAATTTTTTGGGTTTTATGGTTTTAATGGATTTTTTTTGGGGGGAGGGCAGGGTTATTGATTTTTTTTTGTTTTTTAATGTTTTATGGTTTATTAAGTTTTCAATGTTTTAGGGGTTTAAATTGTTTTTAGTGTTTTAGAGTATTTTTAATTATTTATGATTTTTAAGGTTTTGGGTTTTTTTGGTTTTTAGGGGTTTAAGGCTTTTTAGGGGTTTTAGGCTTTCTAAGGCATTTAGGTTTTTTTTAAAAAAAATTCAGGTTTTAGGGGTTTTAATTGTTTCTAGGTTATAAAAGGTTTCTTGGGATTTTTATTGTTTTTAGGGATTTGTACATTTATAAGGATTTAGGGGGATTTTTAGGATATCTAAGGATTTAAGGATTTAAGGGATTTTGAGGGCTTTGTGGATTTTTAGTGTATTATGGTTTTTAATGGTTTATTTTTTAGGGGTTTTAAGTGTCTTTTAGGTTTTTATTGTTTTATTAATGTTTTTAGGGGTTTTTAGGGACTGTATGTTTTTAGGAATATTTTGTTATTTTTTATGAATTTTATGAATTTATGTTTTTCTTATTTTATGAATGGTTTTAGTGTTTTAGGGTCTTTAGGGGTTTTTTTGGGTTTTAGGGTTTTTAATATTTAAAGATCATTATTTTTTTTAGATTATAATAATTTTTGGAGAATAAATGGTTTGAAGTGTTTTTAGTTGGTTTATAATTTTTATGGGGTTTTAATATTTTCTATGTTTTTAGGTGATTTTATGGTTTTAAGGGTCTTTAGGATAGTTTTATGAAATTTAGAAATTTTTTAGTTTTTATGGGTTTTAAGTGTCTTTATTTCTTTGAGGATCTTATATGGGTTGTTTGGGTGCTTAGGTTTTTTTTTTGTTTTTTGCAATTTTTAAGTATTTCTATGTTTTTTATATTTTTTTTGTTTTTAGATATTTTTAGGTTTTTAATGGTTTTTATGGGTTTTAGGGGTTTTTTTGTTTTTAGCCTTTTTTTCATTTTTATGGGTTTTATGTTTTTAGGTATTTTTATGTATTTTTTATGATTTTTATTCTTTTTTAATATTTTTAGGGATTTTGAATGGTTTTACGGTTTTTTAGGATTTTTTTGGTTTTTATGTTTTTTTGGGGTTTTAGTGTTTTTTTAGATTTTTGGGTTTTCAACATTTTTTTATAGTTTTTAATGTTATTAAGGTTTTCGCTGTTTTTAGTGGTTTTAGGATTTTTCAGTATTTTTAGTTGGTTTATGGTTTTTAGGAGTTTTAGGGGTTTGTGGACTTTTTAGGATTTTTATTGGTTTTATTGTTTTTGGGGTTTTATGGGTTAATTTTTTTTATGTTTTTATGGTTTTCTTAGTGGTTTTCTGGGTTTTTGGGGTTTTTTACATTATTATGTATTTTAGTGCCTTTTTTGTATTTTTATGGTGTTTCAAGGGTTTTGAGAATTTTTTGGTTTTTTAGGATTTTGGGGTTATTTAGGGTTTTTAGAAAATATATGTTTTTATAGGTTCTATGTTTTTTAGGGATTTTTTGTTTTATTTGGGTTTTGAGGGGTTTTGGAGTTTTTATGTATTTATATATTTTTTGGTATTTTGGTATTTTTGTAGATAATTAAGGTTTAAGTGATTTTGAGGGTTTTTATGGTCTTTATGGTTTTTTTGTTTTAGGTTTTTTTTTTGTGTTTTTAGGGGTTTTAATGTTTTTTATATTTTTTAACATTTTTATGTGTTTAGAGTGTTTTTAGATTATTATAGTTTTTTGGGTTTTATTAGTTTATAGGGGTTTTAATGATTCTATAGGTTTTTTTGGTTTTTTGGGGTTTTTGGGTTTTTAGCATTTTTTAGGTTTGTAGGGGTTTTAATTGTTTTTAGGTTTTCATGGTTTTCTTAGGGGTTTCAAGGTTTTAGGGTTTTTTACCTTTTTAGGGATTTTGTGGTATTTTTTAGAATTTTTATGGTTATTAAGGTTCTTAGGTATTTTGAGTGTTTTGGGCTTTTATGAGTTTTATGGTTTTTTAGGTTCTTATCGTTTTAGGAGTTTTATGTGTTTTTAGGATAATAAAGATTTCTTATTATTTTTCATTCTTTTAGGGGTTTTTTACAATTTTAGGTATATTAAAGTATTTTTATGGTTTTTTTAGAATTTGAGGGATTTTGGGTTTTTTCTTTTTTTGGGGGTTTTATAGTTTTTATTTTGTTTTAGGTTTTTTAAGGTTATTATCGTTTTTAAAATTTTTAGGGGATTAAAGGGATAATGGAGTTTTTAGTGTTTTAGGTTTTTTTGGGTTTTTTGATTTTTAATGGTTTTAAGGGTTTTATGGATTTAGGGTTAATAGGGTTTTTATGGTTTTTTATGGTTTTTGGTGTTTTAGGTTTTTTTTTATTTTAATTTTTTTGGTTTATAATTTTTTTCTTAGGGGTTTTCTTGGTTTTTATGGGTTTTTATGTTTTTCCAGATTTTTAGTGATTTTATAGGATTTTATGGTTTTTGGGCATTTAAGGATTTGGAGGGATTTTAGTTGTTTTAGGGTTTTAAGTGTTTTTAAGGGTTGTAGTGTTTATTGGGATTTTATGGGTTTTTATTATTTTGGCAGTGGGGGTGGGGGGTTAGTGTTTTCTAGGTTTTTTTGGAGTTTAATTTTTTTTTGAGGTTTTAAGGCTCTCTTTGAGGTTTTCAGGGTTTTTAGGGGTTTAAATATTTTTTTGGTGATTTTTAGGCCTTTTTAAACATATTTATGGGTTCTGGGGATTTTGACGGATTTTAGGGTTTTTGGCATTTTTAGGGTATATGCAGTTTTTTTGGTTTGTATGGTTTTTTTATTTTTAGCTCTTGACGGGTTTTTAGAGTTTTTAAAAAAAATTACGGGTCTTATGGATTTTTAGTGTTTTTTTGTTTTTAGAGTTTTATGGGGTTTTAGGTTATTTTTAGTTTTTATGGTTTTTATTGTTTTTAGGGGGATTTATAGTTTTTAGGTTTTTTTGTGTTTTATGGTTTTATCAAGTTTTTTTATGTTTCAAGGGGTTTAAAGGGTTTTTATAGTTTTTAGTTAGTCTTTCTGGTTTGAATGAGTATTCATAGAGGTGTTAAGGGTATTTTATAGTTTGTAGGATTTTTGAGGATTTTTGTGTTTTTTGGGTTTTTAGGAGTTTTAACATTTTTTTCTTTTATTTGTGTTTTTTCTATTTTATGTTTTTAAGCTTCTCTTTGGGTTTTCTTGGGTTTTTTGGGTTTTTACCTTTTTTTGTATTTTTAGGAACATTTTAACATTTTTATCAATTTTTAGTGTTTTTAGGGATTTTGAGGGTTTTAAACATTTTTTATGTTTCTAAGGGTTTTCAGTGTTTTTAGTATTACATGGTTTTAATATGGATTTTTATGGTTTTAAGGGATATTTATATTTTTAGGGATATATGGGTCCTTTTATGAATTATATGGTTTTTATGGTTTTTATGTAATATGATGGTTTTTAGCTGTTTTATGTTTTTTTGTGGTTTTAGGGATTTTATAATTTTTTTGGGTTTTATGGGTTTTTAGAGTTTTTTAATGTTTCTAGGGGTTTAAATGGTTCTTATATTTATAGTGGGTTTTAATACTTTTATGGGGTTTTATGGTTTTTAGGGTTTTTACAAGTTTTTATGGGTTTCAGGTTTTTTAAAATATTTTTAGGTTTTTAGAATTTTTAATGTTTTCTAACGGTTTTGTGTGTATTATGATTTAAATGTTTTCATAGGGGTTTTCAGGCTTTTTGTGGTGTTTTTTAAGAATTTTTAATGATTTTTTATTATTTTTAAGGTTATGTTGGATTTTATGGATTTTGAGTGATCTTAGGAATTTTATGGTTTCTTAGTGGTTTAGCATTTTTTGGGTTTTTAAGTGTTTTTAGGTTTTTATGTTTTTCTAATGGGATTTCAAGGTTTTTAGGTTTTTTTATATTTTTATGTATTTTTATGGATTTTAATGGTTTTTTATTGTTTGTTTGACCTTTTAGATATTTGAGTGTCACTATGGTTTTTAGGGTTCTTTTTTTTTATAGTTTTTGGGGTTTTAGGTTGTTTACTAGTTTTTAGGGGTTTCAAGGATTTTATAGTTTTTTTAAGAATTTAGAGGATTAAATTGTTTTTAGTTATTTTTTGGGTTTTTTTGGTTTTTATGGGTATCAAGGTTTTATGTTTTTTTCGGATTTTCTTGTTTTATGAGTTTTGGGGTTTTAGGATATTTTTAGGGTTTTTAGCGTAATTAGGTTTTTTAGGTGATTTAAATTCTTTTATGTTTTTAAGGCGTTCTAAGGGTTAATCAATGTTTTTCTGGATTTGATAGTATTAGATTTTTTTAGGTTTTTTTTAATATTTTTATGGTTATTATGGATTTTGTGGGTTTCTTAAGTTTTTAGGGTTTTGAGGGTTATTTTGGTCTTTTATTGGTTTTAAGTGTTCTTAGGTTTTTATGTATTTTGTAGGGTTTTTTTGGGTTTTTTGATTTCGTGGGGTTTTAGGGATTTTAGGGTTTGTAGGGGTTTTTTGGGTTTTTTGTATTTTAGGTGTTTTTACTTTTTTATGGGTTTTAATTTTTTAGATATTTTTAATGTTTTTTGGGGTTTAAAGGGTTTTTATAGTTTTTATTGGTTTTTATGGTTATATCAATTTTTAGGGGTTTTAAATGATTTTACTGGTTTTTTAGTTTTTAGAGTATTTATTGTTTTTTGAGATTTATCATTTTTTTGGAATTGTAGAGGTTGTAATTTTCTTAGTCTTTTAAGGGTTTCTTAGAGTTCACTAGGTTTTTTTCTAGTCTTTTTATATTTTTTTGGATTTTTAGGGATATTATGGATTTTTATGGGTTTTTAGGGATTTTTGGAATTAAGTGGTTTTTAATGGTTTTAGCATTTTTAGGGTATTATGTTTTTTGGGGTTTTAGGGTTTTTTGTGTTCTTATGGGGTTTATAGTCTTTTATAGTTTATTACTATTATTAGCGGTGTAAATGTTTTTTAGATTTTTTAGTGGTTTTTATGTTTTCTATGGTGTTTTGTTATTTTTAGCTTTTAGGGATTTTATGGTTTTTAGGTTTTTTTGGGTTTTTTAATTTTTTATGTTGTATGAGTTTTTATTGTTTTTAAATTTTTGGGGATTATATGGGTTTTAATGTTTTTAGTCCGTTTTTAGGGTTTGAATGGGTTTTTAGGGTTTTAATGCTTTTTAGTGATTTTCATGGTTATTTGAGTGTTTTAGAGTTTTAGGGCCTTTAGGGTTATTACGGTTTTCAATGTTTTTTTATCTTTTCAGGGATTTTACATGTTTTTAGGGTTTTAGGATTTTAATAGGGGATTTTACATTTCTAGTTATTTTTAAATGATTTTTTTGGATTTTTTTGGATTTTTTAATTTTTAGGGATTTTTAGGGTTTTATGGATTTAACATTTTTTAGTTTTTTAGGGCTTTATGATTTTTTGTTTTGTAAGGTTCTCTTTGAGGTTTTCATGGTGATTATTTTTTTAAATATTTTTAGGGATTTTTAAATATATTTTTTTGGTTTTTAGGGTCTTAGGGAATTTGAGGGTTTTATAGTTTTTATGATTTTTATAATATTTTTTTTGGGGGGTTTATGTTTTTTTTTTAATTTTCAGGGTTTTAATTTTTTTGATAGTTTTTTTTATTTTTTACGTGTTTAAATTGTTTTTAGTGTATTAGTGGGTTTCAGGATATTATGGGTTTTTTTGGGTATTATGGTTTTTACGAATGTTTGTGGTTTTTTAGGAGATTTACGGGTTTTTATGGGTTTTAGGGGTTTTAATAATGTCATGTTTTTAATGTTCTCTTAGGGGTTTTCAGGAATTTGAGGTCATTTTATGTTTTCTTTTATATTTTGTGATTTTTTAATATTTTTATTATTTTTTTGGGATTTTAGGGATTTTGAGGGTACTTAGGGATTTTAGGTTTTTAAATTTTTTTAGCATTTTCTAAGGGTTAAAGTGTTTTTTATTTTAAATGTTTTATGAGGGTTTTTCTGGGCTTTTATTTTCAAGGGAATTATATGGCCATTTGAGGATTTTTATAGATTTTTATGAATTTTAGTGATTTTTATGGGTTTTTGGTTTTTTGATTTTATAGTTTTTAGGACGTTTAATTTTATTGTTGATATTTTTAGGTTTTTAAATTTTTAGAGTTTTTGAATGTTTTTTGGAGAATAAATGGTTTTTAGATTTTTTAATGGAATTTCATGATTAATGGGGTTGTAATGTTTTTGAGGGTTTTTATAGTATTTTGGGGTCTTCAGTTATTAGGGTCTTATTATTTTTTTTATTTTTATGGTTTTTTTCGAGTTTTAAATTCATTTTTGTTTTCAAGGTTCTCAAAGGGTTTTCCAAAATTTTAATAGATTTTTAGCTTTTTAGGAATTTTTTTTGTATTTTTATTATTTTTAAGTTTTTGGGAATTCTGTTTGTTTTGAAGGGTTTTGGGGGTTTTGGTTTTTTTGGGGTTTTAAGAGTTTATATGTTTTAAGGTTTTCATTGATTTTTTTATTTTTAGGGTTTTTAGTGATTATAGAGTATTTTTAATTTTTTTTGGGGGGGGGGGGGTAGGATTTTTAATGTTTGTAGTTATTTTCATGGATTTTTATGGGTCTTTAGGGGTTTTAGTGGATTTTATGGGTTTCATGATATATATTATTTTTAAAAGATTTATGAATTTTTTACATTTTTAGTATTTTTTTGGTATTTTTGGATTTTTTTGGTTTTTATGGATTTTGAGGGCTGTTAGTATTTTTGAGTTTTTAGGGATTTTATGAAAATTTTAGGTTTCTAGTTTTTTTTTCTGTTTTTAGGGTTTTATTTTTTTTATAGTTTCTAATGTGTTTTTAGGATTTTTATGGGTATTATTGTTTTATGGTTTTTATTGGTTTTATTGTTTTTAGGGGTTTTAAGATTTTAAGGTTTTTTAGGGTTTTTTTTACATTTTAGGTACTTATGGGGATATATATAATTTTTAGGGGGTTTTAATGGTTTTTATGGATTTTTGAGGTTTTTTAAGGTTTTAACATTTTCAACATTTGTATATTTTTAGTAATTTTTAAAGTATTTCAAGGTTTTAAGGTTTTATTATGGATTTATTGGGTATTTTATGTTTTGTAAAATTTTTCGCCTTTTTGGTTTTTTAATGTTTTTTATATATTTTGATGGTTTTATTGATTTTTAGGGGTTTTATAGTTTTTTGGGTTTTTTGGGTTTTTAGAAGTTTTCTGTGTTTTTAGGGTTTTTTATGTTTTTATTGAATTTTTAATGTTTTTTGTGGATTGATGGGTTTATAAAATTTTTAGTATGTTTTTTGTGATTTTTGGGGTTTTATGGTTTTAATTATTTTAGGGGTTTTATGGTCTTTATTGTTTTTAGGGGATTTATGGGGTTTTAGGGTTTTATTATCTTATAGGTTTTATGGGTTTTGTGTGTTTTTATTGTTTTTGTGCTTTTCTTACAGCACTTCAGGGTATCTTGGGTTTTTATGTTTTTTGGTTTTGTAGTTATTTTTACATTTTTATTGTTTTTAGGGGTTTTAGGGATTATTGGGTTTTTAGTGGTATTTAGGTTTTTTGGGATTTATCATTTTTAAGTTTTTTTGCGGGGTTTAAGAGTTTTTATTTTTTTATGGTCTTGTTAGTGATTATAGGGATTTTTGGGATTTTTATGTTTTCATGCAATTAATTATTTTTAAGGGTTTTTATGGATTTTAGGGTTTTTATGGTTTCTATAGATTTTGATGGTGCTTAGGAATTTTTTGTTTTTTTGGGGATTTTATGATTTTTTGAGATTTTTTGGCTTTTTTGTGTTTTTTAGGGTGTTTAAGAAATTTTAAATTTTAATAATGTTTTTTTGGGATTTAAAGGGTTTTATAGTTTTTGGATTATATATGATTTTAGGGCCTTTATGTTTTTTGGGGGGTTTTATCATTTTTTGTGGGTTTTAGTGTTTTTAGGGCCTTTTTGGGTTTATAGCATCTTTAGTTTTTTAGGTGTTTTAATTGTATTTTGGGTTTTGAGGTTTTCTTAGGGACTTTAATCATTTTTAGGATTTTTATGTTTTTTTGGATATTTAGGGCCTTTTACCACTTTTATGGATTTTAGGGTTTTAAGGTTTTTTATTGTGTTTTTAGGGTTTCTTGGGGTTTTATGTTTTTTTATGTTTAGGGTTCTTCATGTTTCTTAGGGTTGAAAAGGTTTTTATATTTTTATAAATTTTTTGGAATTTAAAATGTCTTTAGATTTTTTTTATTGGTTTTATAGGGGTTTTTAAATTTTTTGGAATTTTTAGATTTTTTTTAGAATTGTTATTGTTTTTATGTTTCTTAGGGATATTTAGTGTTTTTAGAATTTTTATATTTTTTGTTGGTTTTTATTTTTTTAGAATTTTTAAGGATTTTTAGGGGTTTTAGTTTTCATAAAAAAATTTCCTTCAGTGTTTTTAGGGTTTTAGGATTTTCTAAAATTTTTATTGTTTTAGGACATTTATAATAACAATATTATTTTTATGTGTTTTATGGGTTTTGAGAGATTTTATTGTTTTTAGGGTTTTCTAGGGTTTTTTTCGTTTTTAGTTTTTAGGGGCCTTAATTTTTTTAGGTATTTTATTTTTTTCTAAGATGTTTTCTAGGGTTTTATGTTTTTTTACATTTTTAGGGATTTTTAGGTTTTATTAGGATTTTTTTAATTTTTTTGGTTTTTAGAAATTTTTAGGGTTTTTATAGTTTTTAGGCAAGGATGATGCGAGGGTCGGGCTATTCCCTCCCCCCCCCCAAATTTATGGTGTTTTTAGTGTTTTTAGGGATTATAGAATTTTTTTGTTTTATGAATTCTAATATTTTTAGGGATTTAAGCTTTTCGTATGTTATTTCATGGTTTTTAAAATCTTCATGTTATTAGTGATTTTTAAGAATTTTTTGGAATTTTTTATTGTTTTTAGTGATTTTGAGGTGTTTTAGGGTATTTTATGGTTTTTATTGTATTTAGGTTTTTCATCAATTTTTATGTTTTTATGAGTTTTAATTGTTTTTTTAATTTTAAAGTTTTCTTAGGGTTTTCCAGTACATTTTATGTTTTTATATATTTTTATGGATTTTGTATTATTTTTATGTTTTTAGGTTTTTATAGATTTTGATATTTTTTTTAGTTTTTGTGTTTTTAGTAATTTTATGGATTTTATTGGTTTTTTGGGATAATTTTGGTTTTTAGTGTTTTGATGTGTTTTACGTACTTTTTAACGTTTTTAAGGGTTTAAAGGGTTTTTTGAGTTTTTAGTGGGTGTTTTTAGTTTTTTCTCAATTTTTGAGGGGTTTTAAGGTTTTATAGGGTTCTATGTTTTTTAGAGTTTTTAGGGGGTTTTAAGGTTTTTAGTGTTTTTTATGTTTTCATGGGTTTTACATTTTTTAGGTTTTAAGGTCTTCTTAGTGTTTTTTTGGTTTTTGTGTTTTTTACGCCTTTAGTAATTTTTAGGGCTTTTTAGGATTTTTATTGTTTTTATGGTTTCATGGATTTTCTAGGTTTTTAGGGTTTTTAAGGGTTTTATGGAGTTTATGGGTTTTTAGGGGTTTTTTGTGTTTTTTTAGGGTTTTTATGGATTTTAGATTTGGTAACGTTTTTACTGTTTTAAAGGGGTTTTATTATTTTGAGTGACTTTTCATGGTCTTTATGGGTTTTAAAAAATTTTAAGGACTTAAATATATTTTGGGTTTTAAGGGTTTTTTAGATTTTTAGGGTCTTTTATGGATTTTATGGTTTTTATCATTTTTCAGTTTTTAGGGGTTTTTAGTGTTATTAGGTTTTTAAGGTTTCGTTTGGTTTTTTAAGGGGTTTTATGGTTTTTTACTTTTTATGGATTAAGGGATTTTTTTACAATCTACATGTTTTTTAGGGATTTTATGAATTTTGGGGGGTTTTAGCATTTTTTTTAACGTATTTAAGTGTATTTACTTTTTTTTGTTCGTCTTAGGGGTTTCCAGGGTTTTTAGGGTGTTTTACATTTTTGGGGATTTTATGGATTTTTCGAGATTTTAATAGTTTTTATGGTTTTAAGGGATTTTGGGTGTTTTTTGGGGGTTTAAGAGTTTTTGGTAGTTTAGGGGTTTTTTGAGTTTTTTTGTGTCTAATGGGGTTTTAGTGTTTTTAATTTTTTAGGCGGATTGATGGGTTTTTATAGTTTTTAATGGGTTTTTATTGGATTTTAGTAATTTCAAATTTTTAGTAGTGTTTATTGGTTTTTAGTGGTTTTCAAGTCTTTTGATGTTTTTAGGGCTTTTAGTGTTTTTTAGGTTTTTTCGGGTTTTTTTAATAGATTTTTATGGGTTTCTTAGGGTTTTTAGGGATTTCACGATTTTTACATTTTAGTTATTTTAATGGTTTTTTGTGGTTTTTATGGAATTTTTTTTGTTTTATTGATTTTGAGGTTTTTTAGGGTATTTTATGGTTTTATGGTTTTTAATATTTTTGGGGGTTTTAGGTGTTTTAGGTGTTTTAGGTTTTTAATGTTTTCATGTGTTTTTCATGTATTTTATGGTTTTTAGGCTTTGGGAAATTTTTGGTATTTTTTAGGATTTTTATGGATTATAATGGGTATTATGGATTTTGAGGGGTTTTAGGATTTTTAAGGGAATTATGTTTTTTTTGATTTTTAGGGTTATTTCAAATTTTTGTGCCTTTTATGATTTTTTAGATTTTTTAACGTTTTCTGGGATTGAATGGTTACTGCAGTCTTTAGTGGTTTATGGGTTTTATAGTTTTATAGTTTTTTAGAGGTTTTAATGGTTTTAGGGGTTTTTAGGTCATTTGGGTGGTTTAAAATTTTTTCAATGTTTTTAGGTTTTTAGGAGTTTAATGTTTATTTAGGATTATAAGGTATTCTCATGGTTTTTAGGGTTTTTTAGTTTTTTATATTTTTTGGTATTTTTATATCCTTTTTGAGTTTTTTTTATATTTTTTTATATATTTTTAGGGTTTCATGTGTTTTTACAGGATTTTGTGAATTTTGGAGATTTTAGCCTTTTTTAGGTTTTTAGTGTTTTAAATTATTTTTAGGAATATATGGTTATCTTAGCATTTTATGGTTTTTTAGGGGTTTTTATATTTTTATGGGTATTTATGGATTTTTTTTGTATTTTTATAGTTTTTAGGGTATTTAGGGATTTTAATGTTTTATAAGAATAATATGGATTTTTTGGGTTTTTTTAGTTTTTAGGGTTTTAATGGTTTTTTACAGTTTGACCCTTTTTATGGATTTAAAGTGGTTTTAGTGTTTTTATTGATTTTTTGAGTTTTTATTGGTTTTTAGGATTTTTATATTTTTAGGGGTTTTTATGGTGTTTGAGGGTTTTACAAATTTTATTGACTTTTTAGGCTTTTGAACATTTTTTGATTTTAGGGGGTTTCTGTTTTTTTGGTTTTTAACGTTTTTGTTGGGAGTTTTTGGGTTCTTACATTTTTAGGTATTTTTATTACTTTTTTATGATGTTTACAGTTTTTATGTATTTTAGGGATTTTGAGGGTTTTTTGGGTTGTTAGGTTGTTTTTGGGTTTTGGGGTTTTGAGGGTTGTTTGAATTTTTTAGGGATTTTAAGGTTTTTTCATGTTTTTCAACATTTTTTGTTTTAAATGGTTTTATAGTTTTTATTGGTTTTTAGATTTTTATGTGTGTTTTTGTGGTTTTAAGAGTTTAGGTGTTTTTATGATTTTTGGGGTTTTAGGTTTCATAGGCTATTGTTAGGGTTTTAGGATTTTTAGTGTTTTTTAGGTTTTTATGGGTTTTAATAGTTTTTTGGGTTTTAATATTTTCTTATGGTTTTTACGGTTTTTATGATTTTTTAGGGTTTAAGGATTTAAGCTTTTGGGGTTTTAATTGTTTTTAGGATTACAAAACATTCTTAGTTTTTTTCAAGGTTTTTAGGATCTCATTCTTTTTTTAGGATTTATAGGTCATCTTTAGGATTTTTATGGTTTTTCAGGATATTTGGGATTTTGTGTGTTTTCAGGGATTTTAAGGTATTTAGTGTTTCTTTGGTTTTTAGGGGTTTATGTGTTTTTAAATATTTGATTGTTATCTTTGGGGTTTTTAGGGTTTTTAGGGGATTAAAATTTTGTATGTTTTTTAGATATTTTTGGGTTTTAAGCGTTTTAGGTTTTTATGGGGTTTTGGTGATTTTCGGTTTTTAAGGTTTTCTTATGAGTTTTTGGGGTTTATAGGGGTTTTTATTTTTTATGGATTTTTAGTTATTTTTGGTATATTTTTGGGTTTTTAGTGATTTTATGGATTTTGAGGTTTTTGGGGGGTTTTAATGTTTTTAGGGTTTATGGTTTTTTCATGGTTTTCTTATTTATTTTTTGGTTTTTTATGTTTTTAGGGGGTTTAATGTTTTTTTTTTTTAAATGTTTATTATATTTTTTACTATTTTTTAGGGTTTTAGGGGTTGTTAGGGGTTTTGGGGGGTTTTATGGGTTTTAGAGGATTTTTGGTTTTTAGGGTATTTTAGAGTTTTTATCTTTTTAGGGTTTTTAGTGTTTTTTGTTTTTTGTGGTTTTAAAAAGGGGTTTAAGTGTTTTAATGGGTTATAATTGGTTTCATGGATTTTTTGGGATTTTAATCTTTTTTGGCCACTTATTCTTTTTAAGGGTTTCAGTGTTTATAGGGTCTTTTTATGCATTTTTTTGTTTCTGTTTTTCTATTTTTTCGGGATTTTAATTATTTATAGGTTTTTATGGTTTTCATTGGGATTTTATAGATTTTTTAGGGTTTTTTATTTTTTAGGTATCTTTATGGTTTTTTAGGTTTTTATGGATTTTAGAGTTTTTTTTTGATTTTAAAGGTTTTTATGTTTATAGCATTTTTGTGGGATTTGTGGTTTTTTGGGGTTTTTGGGTTTTAAGTGTTTTTAGGTTTTTATCATTTTCCTAAACTTTTCAGATTATTTAGGGGTTTTACATTTTTAAGGATTTTTAGTTTTTTTTAGGAATTTTAAGGGGTTGTAGGTTTTTTATGGGTTTTAGGGTTTTTAACGTTTTTAGGATTTTTAAGGCTATTAAGTGTTTTTAGGTTTTAATGGTTTTTGAATTGTTTTTTGGGGTTTTTGATATTTTATTGGGATTTTAATGGGTTTTTTGATTTTTTATTGTTTTTAGGGTTTTATGGATTTTTAGTATTTTTAAAATTTTAAGTGATTTTATTGTTTATTGTTTTTTAATGTCTTTTTTTAAGTTTATTAAGGATTTTATGGTTTTCTAGAGTTTTTTATTAATTTTAGGGGTTTTACAGATTTTTGGGGTTTTTAGTGGTTTTGGTGTTTTTAATGGGTTTTAGAGGGATTTATTGGTTTTAGAGGTTTTTAAGATTTTTAGGGAGTTTTAGTGTTTTTAATTTTTATGGTTTTTAGAATTTTAGATTTTTATTGGTTTTTTAATTTATTTTAGGTTTTTAAGGGTTTTTAGGGTTTTTAAAATTTTTAGGGTTTCAAGAATTTTTTACATTTTAAGGAATATTTAGGGTTTTCTAGGATTCGTATTGTTTTGTTCAATTTTAGGGATTTTGAGGGTTTTAAGGGTTTTCTAGGGCTTAATGGTATTTTAGGGTTTCTATTGTTTTAAGTGGTTCATATGTTTTATGTGTTTTTAGGTTTTTATGGTTTTCTTATTAGTTTTAGGGTTTTAGGGTGTGTTTATATTTTTATATATTTTGGAATTTTTTTAGTAATTTGATGGTCTTTCGGGTTTTTCTGGGTTTCTAGGGATTCTGATGGTTTTGAGGTTTTTGAGTGGGTATATGGTATTTATGTTTTTTTGGGTTTTTTGAGTATTATGGTTTAAATCTTTTTTTGTTGTTTTTACAATTTGATATTTTTATAGGGGTTTTTGTGTATTAGTGGTTTTTAGGGTTTTTTTAGGTTTTTATGGTTTTTTAAAAAAATTATGTGTTTTATGGGGATTAAGGGTCTTTTATGGGATTTTGGGTATTATCATTTTTATGTTTTTTATAGGATTTATGTTTTTGATGTTATTATCATTTTTTAGGCTTTTAGTGATTTTATGTTTTTTTATGTTTTTAGGTATTTTTATGGATATTTTTAATTTTTTGGGTTTTTTAATGTTTTTAGTGGTTTGGGGGGTAGGGTTTTTATCAATTTTTAGTTTTTAGGAGTTTTATATATTTTTAGGTTTTTATGGTTTTATTAGTGATCGTCTAATTTTTTATGGTCTTTTATGTTTTTAGGGATTTTTAGGGCCTTCTTAATATTTTTAGGTATTTTAAGAATTTTATTTACATTGTGGGTTTTTAGGGTTTGGGAGGTTTTTTGGTTTTTTGGGTTATAGGTTTTTTATGTTTTTTGGGATTTAAAGGTTATTTATAGATTTTACTGTTTTTAGGAGTTCAGAGGGTTTTTAAACATTTTTAGTGGTTTTTAAGTTTTTTATGGTTTTTATATTTTTTGGGATCTTTATGGGTTAAGGGATTCTTTTTGTTTTGGGGTATTTTTAAGGTTTTTAGCAATTTTAGGGGTTTTAATTATTGTTACATTTTTACTGTTTTCTTAGGGTATTTATGGTTTTTCTCATTTTAGGTATTTTCATGATTTTTTGGTATTTTTATCTTTCTTAGGGGTTTTAGGGATTTTGAGTGTTGTTATGGTTTTTAGTGTTTTTTTGGTTTTTTAGGGGTTTTAAGTATTTTTAGGTTTTTAATGTTTTCTTAGGGTTTTTCAGTTTTAATCAATTTTAGGAATTTTCTGGTTTTTAGCATTTCTATGTTTTTAGGGTTTTCAGGGTGTTTAAGGGTTTTATGGTTTGATGGTTTTTAGTGTTTTTATGGTTTTTTGTGTATTAGGGGTTTTTTTGTTTTTAGGGTTTTTAATTAGTTTTAGATATTTTTATTTTTTTAGGGGTATAAATGGTTTCGAGAGTTTCTTTTGGTTTTTTGTTTTTTTAAAGGTTATAGGTTTTTTATTTTTCTTGGAGGTTCTCTGATTTTTAAGTTTTGTAGAGGTTTTGTGGTCTTTTAGGGTTTTTATGGTTTTTATTATTTTATAGGTTTCATGATTTTGAAAGTGTTTTTATGTTATTAATTTTTTCTTTGGGGTTCTAATGGGTTTTACAGTGTTATTGCCTTTAGGGATTTTTAGGGGTGGTTTTTTTGGAGAATTAAGTTTTTATTAGTTTTAGGGATTCTGAGGGTTTCTAGGGTTTTCTAGTGTCATTAGGGATTTTTTGGATTATTAATATTTTTTTATCGGTTTTATGTGAGTTAATGTTTTTTAGGTTTCTTAGGGGTTTAATGGTGTTTGAGGTTTTTTTATTTGAATTGATTTTAGGGATTTTTTAGGATTTGTTTTATTTTAAGTTTTTTTAATGATTACGATTTTTTTTTGTTTTATGACTTTGTTAGTTTTAAGGGATATTTTTTATCTTTTAGGTTTTTAAAGCTTTTTAGTTTTTTTAATATTTTTAGTGGTTTAAAGTGTTTTTTTAGTTTTTAGTGGGTTTTATGATTTTGAATAGTTTTTAGGTTGATTTTAATTTTTTTGGGTTTTTAGGTTTTTAGGTTTTTTTTCATTCTTTTGGTTTTTTTAGGAGTTTTATGTTTTTTAGGATTTTATGTTTTTATTATTAGCTTCTTGGGTTTTTAGGGTTTTTATTCTTTATGGATTTTTAGAGGTTTCTAGTGTTTTTATGGTTTTATTTGGTTCTTAATGTTTTTTTGAGTTTTGATGGGTAATAATGTTTTTAGCATTTTTTAAAATTTATAGGGTTTTAAATGGATAATAGTGTTTTTATTATAATTTTAGGGTTTTGGGGATTTAAAGGGTGTCAATAGTTTTTAATGATATTTATTTGCTTTCGGTGGTTTTAATGGGGTTTTAGGGTTTTTGACATTTTTTATTTTTTGGGGGAATTTTAATATTTTTTAACTTTTTAGGGTTTTCTTATGGTTTTTAGGTTCCTTGTTGTTTATTAGTCCTTAGGTATTTTTATGAATTTTTATGTATTTTTATGATTTTTATTTTTTATAAGGATTTCAAGGTTTTTAAGTGTTTTTAAGCTTTTTTGTTGTTTTTGTGGTTTTATCATATTTTTTCATGTGGTTTAATTTTTTTAGGTTTTTAAGGATTTCATTGGAGTTTCCCAAATTTTTAGGGGATTTTATATTTTTATATATTTTTAAGGCTCTATTAGTATTTTATGGTCTTTAGGGTTTTATTGATTTTGAGGGGTTTTTTGGTTTTTTATTGGTTTTATGGGGTTTTATGGTTTTAGGGGTTTTTTTGTTTTTTAGATTTTTAAAAGGTTATAAATTTTTTAATGTTTTAGGGTTTTAAAGGTGGTTATAGAGTTTTATAGTTTTTTTGGGTTTTTTGGTTTTTAGTGTTTTAATGGCTATTAGGGGTTTTTTGGATTTTTAGGGTCTTTTAGGGTTTTTATGGTTTTTATTATTTTTTAGGTTTTTAGGGGTTTAAATGTTTTTAGGTTTTTATGGTTTTATTATGGAATTTCAAGGTTTTAGGGGGTTTTTACCATTATAGGGATTTATTGGTATTTTTTAGGATTTTTCAGTTTTTAGGGTTTTTAGGGATTTTGACAGGGTTTATGGTTTTTAGGGTACTTAGGGGTTTTAGGGTTTTTTGGGGTTTCGATAGTTATTATGTGTTTCTATATTGTTATGGTCTTATAAGGGGTTCTCAAGGTTTTTAGGGGTTTTAACATTTTTTGGGATTTTTAGGGAATTTTTTGGATTTTTATTGTTTTTCTGGTTTTAGGGATTTTGAGGGTTTTCATGGGTTTTGGGATTTTTATTGTTTTTTTACATTTTTAGAGTTTTTTTTGTGTATTTAGGGTTTTAAGTATTTTTAGTGTTTTTAATATTTTTTGGGGTTTAAAGGGATTTAAAGTTATTTAGTTGGTTTGGGGGGTTTTATGGGTTTTTGTGTTTTTCTACAATTATAGTGATTTTGATGGATTTTATGGGTTTTCATTTATTTTAGGGTCTTTTGGGGTTTTTAGTGTTTTAGGTTTAATTGATTTTTTGGGATTTATTTAAAAAAATTATTGTTCTTTTGGTTTCTAATGATTTTGTGGGGTTTTAGGGTATATTAGGGTTTTAATGTTTTTAATTCTTTAGGGGGTTTTAAGTGTTCATAGGTTTTTATTATTTTCCTATATTTTTCACAGATTTTAGTTTTTTATATTTTTTAATGGTTTTTTTCTATTTTTTGAATTTTCATGGGTTTTTAGGGTTTTTAGGGATTCTTTGGGTTTTTTAGGAATTTAAGGGTTTTTTGGGTTTTTTGGTTTTTTGGCCTTTTAATGTTTTTATTTAATTTAACATTTCAGGGGTTTGTTATATTTTATGGGATTTTTTGGGATTTATTGAATTTTTATTGTTTTTAGGGTTTCAAGGATTTTATGGATTTTTAGTGCTTTTATGGTATTTTAGGTATTTAGTTTTTTTTGAGTTATTTAAGGTTTTTATGGTTTTTGAGAATTTTTATCAATTTTAAGGGTTTATCATTTTTTTGCTGTTTTAAGGGGTTTTGGTATTTTTATGGGATTTGAGGATTTTTTATGTTTTTATAGGTTTTTATGATTTTTAGAGGGTTTTAGGGTTATTAATATTTTGGGTTTTTATCATTTTAAGGTTTCATAGGTGTTTTAATTATTTTGAAGTTTTTAATAATTTATTAGGATTTTTAGGGTTTTTAGGGTTTGTAGGATTTTTTACATTTTAAGGGATTCTTAGGGTTTTCTTGGATTTGAATTATTTTGTACAATTTTACGGATTTTTATGGTTTTTAGGGTTCTTAGGGTTTTATGGTATTTTAGGGTTTCTATTATTTTTAGTGTTTCAGAGATTTTATGTGTTTATTTGGTTTTTTGGTTTTCTAATGGTTTTTAGGTTTTTTTTCATTTATTATATTTTTTAAGATTTTAGGAATTGTTTTAGTGATTTTATGGTCTTTATGGTTTTTTGGGGTTCTAACAGTTTTTAGGATTTTGAGGGGGTTTATGGTATTTTTTTTAGTGTTTTTTTGAGTTTCAGTGTTTAATGTTTTTTGAGGTTATAAAATTTTGAGGTTTTTATAGGGTTTTTAGTGTTTTATTGGTTTTTTGAGTTTTTTTGGGTTTTTAGTGTTTTTTTTAAAAAATAGGTGCTTTAGGAGGTTTTAGGGACATTTTAAGGGATTTCTGTTTTTATTATTTTTAGGTTTTTTATAGGTTTTATTTGTTTGAAGTTATTTTGGTTTTCATAGGGTTTTAATTTTTAGGGGTTTTTATATTTTTAGGTATTTTTATGTATTTTTATTATTTTTATTATTTTTATGGTTTTTATGTTTTTATTGGTTTTAGGGGGTTAGGATTTTTATCAATTTTAGGTGTTTAGGGGTGTTAATTTTATATATGTTTTTATTATTTTATTAGAGTTTGTCTTGGTTTATATGGTATTTTATGTTTTTAAGTATTTTTAGGGCCTTCTTTGGATTTTGAGTAATTTTTAGAGATTTATGGACTTTGAGGGCTTCTAGGGTTTCTGTGGTTTTTTGGTTTTTTGAGATTTAGGTTTTTTTTGTGTTTTTAGGGGTTTAAAGGTGGTTTTTAGATTTTACTATTTTAGGAGTTTAGAGGGTTTGTATATTTTTCAATAGTCATTTAAGTTGTTATAGTTTTTGGTGGTTTTTATATTTTTTTGGATGTTTATGGGTTTTGGGGGTTTCTTTGGGTATTTTGGGTATTTTTAACGTTTTTAACAATTTTTGGGGTTTTAAATGTTGTTACATTTTTAATAATTTCTTATGGGAATGATAATTTTTTTAAATTTTTAAGTATTTTCATTATTTTTTAGTATTTTTATCATTTTTAGGTTTTTAGGGATTTTGAGTGTTGTTAGGGTTTTTAGTGATTTCTGGTTTTTTAGGGGTTTTATGTGTTTTTAGGTTTTTAATGTTTTCTTAGAGGGTTTTCAATTTAATAGATTTTTAGGGATTTCTGGGTTTTTTAGCATTTTTATGATTTTTAGGGATTTAAGAGGGGTTTATGGTTTTGGGGTTTTCCATATTTTTCTGTGTTTTAGGTGTTAGTAATGTTTTTATGGGTATAAATGGTTTTGAGAGATTGTATTGGTTTTCATTGTTTTATGGGTTTTAGGTATTTTATATTTTTTAGAGGTTTTATGGTTTTAGGGGTTTAATTGTATTTTAGGGGTTTTATGGTTTTTATCATTTTATTTATTTCCAGATTTTTTTATGGTTTTAATGTTTTCATAGGGTTTCTCTTGGATTTTACCATTTTTAATGCTTTTATGAATTTTTATGGGTTTTTTAGAGATTTGGGGTTTTAAGGGTTTTAGGGATTCTGAGGGTTATTAGGGTTTTCTAGGGTCCTTAGGGGTTTTTATGATTTTTGAATTTCTAGTTTTTTTACTGGTTCTATGTGATTTTAGGTTTTTAATGTTTCTTAGGAGTATTACTGGTTTTAGTGGTTTTTTTATTTTTGTTGATTTTATTGATTTTTAGGATTTCTATGGTTTTTAGAGTATTTAATGATTATGTTGTTTTTTAGGGTTTTATGATTTTTTGAGTTTTTAGGGATATTTTTTTATCTTTTGGGTTCTTAAATGTTTTTAGTGTTTTTATACTTTTTAGTGGTTCAAAGGGATTTTTGAGTTTTTAGAGGGTTTTATGATTTTATAATGTTTTAGGGGGTTTTTTTACAGTTTTTAGGGTTTTATGGTTTTTATGGTTTTTTTCTCTTTTTTTGTGTTTTTATAAGTTTTATGTTTTTTTGGCGTTTATATTTTTGTTACTGGTTTCTTGGGTTTTATGTTTTTAGGTTTTTTTGAGTTTTTTAGGGTTTTCTTGGTTTTCTTGGGATCTTAGGTTTTCTGAGTTTTGAGGGGTTATAAGGTTTTTAGAGTTTTTTAACATTTATATGGTTTTTAATTGAATTTTGAGTTTTTAGTGGTATTTTATGGGTTTTGGGTTTTTAAGGGTCTGAGAATTTTTTTATGATATTTAATTGATTTTAGGAGTCTTAATGAGTTTTTACGGTTTTTATCAATTTTTATGTTTTATTGGGTCTTTTAAGATTTTTTTTGGTTTTTACGGTTTTCTTAGTTTTTTAGTTTCCTTAGTGTTTATTAGTTTTTTAGGTATTTTTATGAATTTCTATGGATTTTTAAGATTTTTATGTCTTCAGAGGTTTTGAGGATTCTAAGTATTTTTATGCTTTTAAGGCGGTTTTAGGGTTTTTAGCATCTTTTATGCTTTCCTTGAGTTTTAATTTTTTTAGGTTTTTAAGGTCTTCGTTGAATTTTCCAATTTTTTAGGGGGTTTTAAATTTTTAGGGATTTTTGGGCTTCATTTGGATTTTATGGCCTTTAGGGTTTTATTGATTTTGAGGGTATTTAGGATTTTTATGGGTTTTATGGGGTTTTAGGGTTTTTAGGGGGTTTTTGAATTTTTTAGAGTTTTAAAGGGTCATAGAGTTTTTAATGTTTTAGGGGTTTAAAGGTGGTTTTAATGTTTTACAGTTTTTTTGGGTTTTAATTTGTTTTTAGGGTTTTTTATGGCTATTAGGGGTTTTTAGAACTTTTAGAGTATTTTAGTGTTTTAATGGGTTTTATAATTTTTTCGGTTTTTAGGGTTTTAAAGTGTTTTTTAGGGTTTTATGTTATTTAGGGATTTATAGAGTTTTTAGGGTTTTTTTTACATTTTTAGGGATTTTTAGGATTTTTGGGTTATTAGAGTTTTTAGGGATTTTGACAGCTTTTAGGGTTTTTAGGGAATTTTGGGGTTTTCGGGTTTTGGGGGGTTTTGACGGTTATTATTATTTTTATATTATTATGGTTTTCTTAGGAGTTTTAATGGTTTTTATGGGTTTTTACTTTAATTTGGGATTTTTTGGGATTTTTTTGAATTTTTATTGTTCTTATGGTTTTTAGGTATTTTGAGGGTTTTAGGGGTTTTGTGATATATATGGTTTTTTATAGTTTTAGAGGTTTTTTTGTGTATTTACCATTTTAAGGATTTTTAGTGCTCTTAATGTTTTCAGTGGTTGAAAGGGAGTTCAGATTATTTAGTGGGTTTGGGGGGTTTTATTGTTTTTAGGGGTTTTATGGGTTTTTATGGATATTAGGGTCATTCTGGGGGTTTTATTGTTTTTTAGGTTTTAAATATTGTTACGTATTTTTTAAAAATTTTACTGTTTTGTTGGTTTCTAAGGATTTTGAGGGTTTTAGGGTATTTTAGGGTTTTAGTGTTTTTTTATTCTTTCGGGGTTATAAGTGTTCTTAGGTTGTTTATATTTTCTAATGTTTTTCATAAATTATAGTTTTTTAAATTTATTATAGATTTTTTCGATTTATAGGATTTTCTTGGGTTTTTAGGATTTTTAGGGGTTTTAGTGATTTTGAGGGTTATTTAAGAATTTAAGGGTTTTTACGGTTTTATGATTTTTTTGGACTTTAATATTTTTATCGAATTAAAAATTTTTGGGGTTTTTTTTATTTTTTGGTATTTTAAGTGTTTTGAGGAGTTTTTATTATTTTTAGGGTTTTGGAGATTTTTCAGATTTTTTAGATTTTTAGTGCTTTTCTGGTTTTTGGGCATTTGGGTTTTTGTTTTGGTTATTTGAGTTTCTTATGTTTTTTAGATTTTTATAGGTTTTTAGAGTTTTTAAATAATTTTAGGGGATTTACGGTTTTTTGGGGGTTTTAGTGGTTTTGATGTTTTTATGGGGTTTTAGGGGTTTTTATTGTTTTTAGAGGTTTTTAGGATTTTTACTGGGTTTTTTGTTTTTTTTGTATAATTTTATATATTCATAGGTGTTTTAATTTTTTTTTAGATTTTTAAGGTTTTCTTACTTTATTAAGGGTTTTTAAGGTTTTTTTATTTTTTACATTTTAAGAGACTTTTAGTGTTTTCTAGGATTTTTATTACTTTGTATTGTTTTTGGTATTTTGAGGGTTCATAGGTTTTTCTGGGGTTTTATGGTATTTTAGGGTTTCTGTTGTTTGTATTGTTTCAAATGTTTTTGTGTTTTTAGGTTTTTATGATTTTCTTATGGAATTTTGGGTTTTTAGGGACTCTGGTGGTTTTTAGTTATTTGAGGGGGTTTATGGTATTTTTTATTTTTTAGTAGTTTTTTATGTTTCATGGTTTAAAGGTTTTTTTAGGTTTTATCATTTTGAATTTTTTATAGGTTTCTTAGTGCATTAGTGGTTTTTAGGGTTTTTAAAAAATTTAGGTGTTTTATGGGTTTTAGGGTCTTTTTAGGGGATTTACGGTTTTATCATTTTTTAGGTTTTTTAAATGTTTTATGTGTTTGATATTATTATGGGTTTCATATGGGTTTTAGTGTTTTTATCCTTTTCTATGTTTTTACTTATTTTTTTTAGATTTTTAGGATTTTTAGGATTTTTTATGATTTTATTGGTTAGGGGCGTTAGGGTTTTTATCAAATTTAGATGTTTAGGGGTTTTATGTTTTTCTAGGTATTTATGGTTTTGTTAGTGTTTGTATTAGTTTATAGGGTCTTTTATTTTTTTAGGTATTTTTAGGGCCTTCTTATGATTTTGAGGGTTTTTTATAATTTTAAGGACTTTGTGGTTTTTTAAGATTTGGGGGGTTTTGGGTTTTTTTGGGTTTTAGGTTTTTTGAGTTTTTAGGGGTTTAAAGGTTGTTTTTATACTTTACAATTTTTTGGCATTTGGAGGGTTTGTATATTTTTTAGTGGTTATTTATGTTGTTATGGTTTTTATATTATTTTAAAATTTTATTGGTTTTAGGGCTTTCTTTGGGTATTTGGGGTATTTTTAGGGTTCTTAGTGATATTAGGGGTTTAAAGTGTTGTTACATTTTTAATGTTTTCTTAAGGGATTTATGGTTTTTACATTTTTAGGTATTTTCCAACATTTTAAGCATTTTATTCATTTTTAGGGTTTTTGGGATATTGAGTGTTGTTAGGGTTTTCAGTGTTTTTCTGATTTTTAGGGGTTTTAGGTGTTTTTATGTTTTTAATGGTTTCTTATGGTTTTTCAGTTTTAAGCATTTTTTGGGATTTTTAGATTTTTGAGCATTTTTTGGATTTTCAGGGTTTTCAGGGGGTTTAGGATTTTAGGGTTTTAGGGTTTTCAGTGTTTTTATGGATTTTGTGTTTTAGGGATTTTTTTTTGAGATTTTTGGGTTTTTAAAGTATTTTAGATATTTTTAATGTTTTTAGGGGTATAAATGGTTTTGATAGCTCGTATTGATTTTTAGTATTTTTATTGGTTTTAGGTTATTTATGGGTTTTAGAGGTTTTATGGTTTTTAGGGGATTTAGGGGATTTATGGTATCTTAGGGTTTTTATGGTTTTTATCATTCTATAGATTTCTAGAGTTTTTAAGGGTTTTTAATTTTTTATGGTTTTCTTATGCTTAATCAGGTGTTTTACAATTTTTAATTATTTTAGGTATTTTTATGGGTTTTTTATTGATTTATGTTTTTAAGGATTTTAGGTATTTTGAGGGTTCCTAGGGTTTTCTAGGGTCCTTATGGGTTTTTAAAAAATTTAGCATTTTTTGATTTTTAGAGGTTTTTAGGGGTTTTATGTTTTTACAGTTTCTTAGTTGTTTTAATGTTTTTAGATGTTTTTTTATTTGTATCCATTTTAGGGAATTTTTAGGATTTCTATGGTATTTTGGTTTTTAATGATTACGAGTTTTTTTAGGGTTTTATGATTTTTTGAGTTATTAGTGATATTTTTTATTTTTTAGGTTCTTAATGGTTTTAGGTGTTTTTAATTTTCGTAGAGGTTTAAAGTGTTTTTTGATTTTTTAGTGGGTTTTGTGATGTTTAACAGTTTTTATGGATTTTTACAGTTTTTAGGGTTTTAAGTTTTTATGGTTTTTCCATTTTTTTTGGGATTTTGGTTGGTTTTATGTTTTTTAGGCTTTTATGTTTTTATTATTGGTTTCTTGGGTTTTTTTGGATTTCAATGTTTTTTTAAATTTTTAGAGGTTTGAATAGTTTTTATAGTTTTCTTAGGTTTTTAGGGTTTTTTTGAGTTTTGAGGGGTTATAATGTTTTTAGTGTTTTTACCATTTATAGGGTCTTAAATGGATTTTATTGCTTTTAGTGGTATTTTAGGGTTTTTGGTTTTTAATGGTGTCAGGAGTTTTTGATGATATTTAATGGGTTTTATGGGTTTTAAATGGTATTTAACAATTTTTTTGGATCTTTTGATTTTTTTAGGTTTTTATAGTTTTCTAAGGTTTTTCAGCTTCCTAAATGTCAATTAGTTTTTAAGGGATTTTTATGAATTTTTAAGAATTTTTAGGTTTTTTAGTTTTTTTATGGATTTCGACGGTTTCAAGTGTTCTTATTCTTTTTAGGGGATTAAGGTTTTTTAGAATATATTATGTTTTTCATGGGTTTTACTTTTTTAGGTTGTTTAGGTTTTCATTGGAATTTTAAAATTTTTAGGGGTTTTTAAATTTTTATATATTTTAAGGCTTCATTTGGATTTTATGGTCTTTAAGATTTTATAGATTTTGAGGGTTTTAGATTTTTTTGGGTTTTATGGGGTTTTAGGGTTTTATGGGTTTTTTAGTTTTTAGAGTTTTAAAGTGTTATAGATATTTTAATGTTTTAAGGGAGTAAAGGAAGTTTTAGAATTTTTGAGCCTTTTCGGATTTTATTGGTTCTTATAGTTTTTGTGGCTATTATGGGTTTTTTGGATTTTTAGGCTATTTTAGGGTTTTAATTGTTTTTATAATTTTTAGGTTTTTAAGGATTTATTAGGTATTTTTAGTGTTATTATGGTTTTAGGTTTTTTTACCTTTTTAGGGATTTTTAGGATTTTAGAGTTTTTAGGGTTTTTAGGGATTTTGACAGGTTTTAGGGTTTTTTTTGGGTATTTAGGGGTTTTAAGTTTTTTTGGGGTTTGGATGGTTATTATGTGTTTTTATATTATTATGGTCTCTGTAGGGGTTTTCAAGGTATTTACAGGTTTTTACATTTTTCGGGATTTTTAGGGATTTTACTGATTTTTTATTGTTTTTATGGTTTTTAGGTATTTTGAGAGATTTTAGGGGTTTGGGGATTTTTATTCATTTTTACAGTTTTAGAGGTTTTTATGGGTAGTTAGGGTTTTAAGGATTTTTTGTGTTTTTAATGTTTTTATGGGTTTGAAGGGCTTTCAGATTACTTTTTGGGTTTTTGGTTAATTATGGTTTTTTTGTGTTTTTAAATTGTTATAGTGGTTTTTATAGATTTTATGGGTTTTTATGGATTTTCGGGTCTTTCTGGGGTTTTTATTGTTTTTTTAGGTTTTATAGATTTTTAATTATTTTTTAATCTGTTTATTGTTTTTTGGTTTCTAATGATTTAGATGGGGTTGAGGGTATTTTAGAGTTTTTAGCATTTTTTAGTCTTTAGGGGGTTTTAAGTGTTCTTAGGTTTTTAATATTATACTATGTTTTTCATGGATTTTATTTTTTTGTATTTTTTTAAGGATTTTTTCAATTTTTAGGATTTTCATGGGTTTTTAGGGATTTTGAGGATTTTGAGGTTTTTTTTTAAGAATTTATGGTTTTTTAGTGTTTTATGGGTTTTTTTTCCTTTTAATGTTTTATTGAATTTAATATTTTAGGGGTTTGAAGGGATATTGGATTTTTTTTAGTGGTTTTTAAGATTTATGGTTTTTAATGTTTTTAAGATATTTTTATGGTTTTAAGGGGTTTTAAGGTCTTTTTACTTGTTTATAGGTTTTTTAGCATTTTTTATGATTTTTGGGGTTTTAAGTGTTTCATTTTTTTATGTATTCTAATAGGTTTTCATAGTTTTTAGGGTTTTTTTTATGTTTTTTGTTATTTTTATGATATTTTTAGGATTTTTTTGGTTTTTAATGGTTTTAGGGTTTTTTAAAAAAATTTGGGAAGTTGGGTGGTTCAATCCATTTTTTAGGTTTTTAGGGGTTTTAATTTCAGTTGGTACATTTTGTTTTCTTTTTGTTTTTAAGGGGTTTCAGTTTTCTACATTTTATATTAATATTTAGGGTTTTTTTCATTTCTATTATTATTAGTGAATTTATAGAATTTGAAGGTTTTTAGTGTTTATAAAGATATTTTGATTTTTTTTATTTTTTTAGGGTTTTATGTTTTTTTAAGGTTTTAACTTTTTATGTATTTTAAATGGGTTTTAGCATTTTATTGATTTTTATGGGTTTTATGGGTTTTATGGGTTTAATATTTCAGGATTTTTATGGTCTGTAGGGGTTTACTATTTTTGGGGTCTTTTAGGATTTTTAAGCATTTTTGGTTTTATGGGTTTTAGGGGTTTTAAGTGTTTTTAGGTTTTTAATTATTTTTATGTGTTTTATGGGTTTTACTGTTTTTAATGTTTTTAGGGATTTTTAGGTTTTTTTATTATTTTTATGGGTTTTATGTGTTTTGGGGATTTTTTGGTATTATTTAGTTTTTAGGGGGTTTACATTTTAACAATTTTTTTGGGATTTTTATAAGGTTTATTTTATTTATGGATTTTATGGATTTTGGGAGTTTTTTATGTTTTTTGGTTATTTCTGTGTTTTTGGGTTTTAGGGGATATTTTATTGAGGGATTTTAAGGTTCATTACATTTTTTGACAAAAATTTTTGTTTAAAGGGTTTTTAGTGTTTTTAGTTGTTTTTTGGGTTTTTATGTGTGTATTGTTTTTGATGTTTTTGGGGGTTTTTTAGTTTTTTGGGTTCTTTGGCCTTTTAGGGATTTTATGTATTTTAGCATTTTCATTTTTTAGGGGTTTTAATTGTTTTTTGGTTTTTAATATTTTCTTTGGGGTTTTCAGGTTTTTTAGGGTTTTTTATATTTTTAAGTATTTTTTTATTATTTTATTGGTTTTTATGGTTTTAGGGATTTTGAGGGGTTTTGGGGTTTTTACTTTTTTCAGGGTTTTAGCATTGTTTATGGTTTTAGGAATTTTATGAGTTATTGTGATTTTTAGGAATTCATTGGGGGTTTTTCATTACATTTAGTGTTTTATCATGTTTTTGGGATTTTTGTGGATTTTTTGGATGATTATGGTCTTTTGGGGGGTCCTCGGAATTTTATGGTTTTAGGGTTATTTAGGGGTTTTTTGAGTTTTATGATTTATTTGGGTTTTTATTGTTTTTTTAAATTTTTAGGTGTTTAAAGGGAATTTAGTGTTTTTAAACATTTTTTGGGATTAAAATGGTTTTTAGAGTTTTTATTGATTTTTTAGGTATAAAATTTCTTTTAATTTTTTTATTATGTTTTTAGGGTTTTATTGGTCTTATGGGTTTTAAGGGTTTTATGAATTTTATGTTTTTTAGGGTTTTTTGGGTTTTTATGGCCTTTTTAGGGGTTTAAAGGGTTTTTAGCATTCTTATGCTTTTAGAGATTTTAGGTGTTTTAGGTTTTAATCATTTTCTTTGGGGGTTTCATGGTATTTAGGGATTTTTCTATTTTTTTGTGATTTTAGGAAGTTTTTTATGATTTTTTTTGGTTTTGTGGTTTTTTAAGGATTTTGAGGGTTTTTAGGTTTTCAGGGTTTTAGAGTTTTTAGTGGTTTAGGTGTTTTTAGTTTTTTTGAGGTTTTATTATGGGCTTTCATGGTTTTTTGTGTTTTTACATTTTTAGGGATTTTTTTTTATAGTATTTATTTATTTAATGGTTTTTATGGATTTTGATGAGATTTTTGGTTTTTTGGGTTTTTTGGGGTTTTATGGTTTCTTGGGATTTTAATGTTTTCTTTGAGTTGTTTAGGGAATTTAATTTTTTAGAGTTTATAATGTTTTTAGGAGGTTTAATGGTTTTTTATAATTTTTATTTGATTTTTATCATTTTAGGGGTTTTTAGAGTTTTTAAGGTTTTAAGGTTTTTAGTATTTTTATATTTTTTGCAGGTTTCTGTGTTAATAGGCTTTTCATGTATTCTTATGGATTTTCTAGGTTTTTAGTTATTTGTATGAATTATTAGTATTTTTATGTTTTTTAGGGTTTTTAGGTATTTTTAGGGATTCTATATTTTTTGGTTTTTATGTTTTTGAGCATTGTTTAGTGTTTTTAGCATTTTCAGGTTTTAATGGGTTTTAACTATTTTTGGGTTCTTAAGGATTTCTTTGGGTTTTCAGGGTTTATAGGGTTGTTAATTTTTCTATAAATTTTTAGGGATTTTTATGAATTTTATGATTTTAAGGGTCTTTAATGATTTTGAGGGGGTTTTTTGGGTTGATTGGGGTTTTATGATATTTTGGGTTTCTATTGTTTTTTGAGTCATTTAGTGATTTCAAATTTTTTTAGTGTCTTTATGAATTTTATGGGGTTTAAAGGGTTTTTAGAGTTTTTATTGGTTTTTAATATTTTTATTGGATTCAAAGTTTTATATGAATTTAGGGGTTTTTATGATTTTTATGATTTTTATAGTTTTTTCGATTTTTTGAACTTTTAGAACATTTTGGAATTTTAGTGATTTTTTTAGGTTTTTAAGTATTTCATAGGGGTTTTCAGTGTCTTTAAGTATTTTTACATTTTTCGGGATTAAATAGATACTTTAGTATTTTTATGTTTTTAGGGTTTTTAGGGTTTTTTTGGGTTTTTTTGGATTTTTTGGGGTTTTTGGTTTTTTTAGTTTTTTAGTGCTTTAAGGTTCTTACTGTTTTTAATGTTTTTATGGGCATAAATGGTATTTAGTGTTTCAAGTGGTATTTAGAATTTACAGGTCTTTTATGGTTTTTGTGGTTTTAGGGGTTTTTTGTAAATTAGGTGTTTTAGGGTTTATAGGGTTTTTAATGGTGTTTTAGGGTTTTTAGAATTTTAATGTTTTGGGCATTTTAAGAGTTTTTTTAGTTTTTTAGGTTTTCTTCAGTCTTTTCACCCTTTTTAGGGTTTTTAAACTATTTAATTATTTTTAGTGATATTTTTATGATTTTTTTTGTTTTTATTGTTTTTATATAATTGAGAGTTTTAGGGATTTTTATGTTTTTTAGCTTTTTTAGGTTTTAGGGGTTTTATGTGTCTTTAGTTTTTTAAGGTATTTTAATGTTTTTTTCAGATTTTTTTGTGGGTTTTTACGTTTTTAGGGATTTTTAAATTTTTTATAGTGTTTTGGTATTTTTTTATTTTTAGTGTTTTTAATGTTTTTAGGGTATTTAGGGATTTTATAATTTCATTGGGTTTTTGTATATTTTTTGTGTTTTTAGGGATTTCAATATATTTTGAATTTTTAACATTTTCATAGGATTAAGGGGGTTGTAAATTTTATTAGTTGTTTCTTAGGGTTTTTAATAGTTTTTGGAGGTTTTAAGGTTTTTATGGATTTTTATTGTTTTATATTTTTAGGGTCTTTTATTTTTTTTGGGTTTTAATAATTTTTTATGTTTTTATAGGTTTTAGTAATTTAGTTTTTAAGATTTTTTTAAGGGTGTTCAGGGATTTTAAGGCATTTTATGTATAATTTATTTTTAGGAATTTAAATGTTTTTTATGATTTTTGAGGTTTTTATGGATTTTGATTCTTTTTCATGTTTTTAGGGTTTTAGGGTTTTTATGGATTTTAGAATTTTTAGGTAATTATAGGTTTTAACTGTTTTTATGTTTTCTTTGGCGTTTTTTGGTTTTAAGGGTCTTTTATGTTTTTAATGATATTTTATATTTTAATTTATTTT
Source organism: Viscum album (assembly GCA_963277665.1). NCBI lineage: Eukaryota > Viridiplantae > Streptophyta > Magnoliopsida > Santalales > Viscaceae > Viscum > Viscum album. Next base: position 8,126,670 of record OY728152.1, read on the forward strand.
TTAGTTTTTTATTATTTTTAGCCTTTTTTTGAGGTTTTTTTTGTTTTTATGGGTTTTTTCGGTTTTCTGGTTTTTTTTGGGTTTTTCAATTTTTTTTGAGAGTTTAGGAATTTTTAATGGTTTTTAGAGTTTTTACCGTCTTTAGGGGTCTGATATGTTTTTTGTATTTTCTTTGGTTTCTATCATTTTTATGGTTTTTAAATATTTTTATGGTTTTTAGGGATATTTATAGTTATTATTGGTTTTAGGGTTCTTTGGGTCTTTTTAGGATTTTTAGGGTTTTAATGTTTTTTATATTTTTATGGGTTTTTTATGTTTTCAAAGGGGTTTTCATTATTTTTTTGTATTTTTATTTTTTATGGATTTTTAGTTCTATTTTATGATATTTTATGATTTTTAGGGTTTTATGGATGTTGTGCATTTTTTGGGGTGTTATGGTTTAATGGGTTTTTTGGGTTATTACTGTTTTTACAATTTAGGTGTATTTTTTGGTTTTTACGGTTTTCTTTGGTGTATATAGGTTTTATTGGGGTTTTTATGTTATTAGATATATTTAGGAATATATTTGGACTTAATGGGTTTTTTGGGTTTTAGGGATTTTGATCATTTTTAGGGGGTTTTATGGTTTTTTTTTGTTTTTTGGGTTTTTTTGGGCTTTATTACTTTTTTGTGTTCTTCATTTTTTTAATGTTTTTTGGAGTTTTTAAATATTCTCAGGTTTTTATGGTGTTTTTAGACTATATTATGTGTTTGTTAGGATTTTATGGGTTTTAATGGATTTAATTTTTTAAGGGGTTTTTATGGTTTTATGGTTTTTTTTTGTTTTTTAGGGTTTTTGTAATTTTTAGGTTTTTAGGGGGCTTAAACTATTTTTAGTTTTTTAAGGATTTCGTTGGGGTTTTAAATATTTTGAGTGATTTTAATGTTTTTTAGGATTCATTAGGATTTATTTTTATTTTTATAGTATTTTAGGGTTTTAGGTATTTTGATTGTGTTTACATTTTTAGGATTTTTAGGGTTTTTATTTGTTTTCGAATTTTTTTCCGTTTTAATTGTTTTATGTTTTTATAGGTTTATTTTAAGTTTTCAAGGCTTATATGTTTTTAAATTATTTATGGATATTTATGAGTTTTTGATGATTTTTATGATTTTTATGTTTTTAGCAATTTAATTGATTTTTGAGTTTTTAGAGATTTATTGGATTTTATGATTTTATGATTTTTTAGGGGTTTTTAGTTTATTTTTGGGTTTTAAGATTTTTAGATTTTTTAATATATTCATTGGTTTTATTTTTTTAGGTTTTTTGGTGGTTTTATAGGTGTTTTATGGGATTCTAAGGTTTTTAGGGGATTTTTGGGGTTTCCTTAATTTTTTATGGTTTTTAGGGTTTTATGTTCTTTTATGTTTTTATGGTATTCTTACGTGTTTTAGGAGTTTCTAGGTATTTTTACTTTTTTGGGTTTTTAAAATTTTTGTAGGATTTTAATGGTTTTTGGGGACTCTAATGATTTTAGGGGTTTAAAGTTGGTTTGGTTTATAGGGTTTTTAGTATTTTTAGGTTTTTTTGGGATTATATGCTTTTTGGGTTTTAAGGGTTTCTTAGGGATTTATGTTTTTTAACATTTTTATGGATTTTAGGGATTTTTATAGGATTTTTATGGTTTTTCGGTTTTTTAAGGGATTGTGATGGTTTTAGGGTTTTTATGGTATTTTTAGGGTTTTATGGTATTCTAAAGTTGTTATGGGTGTTTATGATTTTTTAGTGTTTTTTTATTTTTAAAGGGGTTTAATTGGGTTTTAGAGTTTTTAGCCTATTTTATAGATTTTTTGGTTTTTTATGGTTTTAATGGGTTTTTAATGTTTTTATGGATTCTAGGGGTTTTAGGGTTTTTTATGGATTTTACATTTTTATGATTTTTTGGATTTTATGTGTTTTTCTTTTTTTCTGTTTTCCTTAGGGGTTTTCCGCGATTTTAGTGTTTTTTACATTTTTATCTTTTTTTATGGATTTTTATTATTTTTATACTCTTGACAGAATTTGTGGGGGGTTTTGGGTTTTTTTGGGTTTTAGGAGTTTTTATGTTTTTTAGCGTTTTTTTAGTTTTTAGAGTTTTCAATGGTTTTTAGGATTTTTTTTAAATTTATGGTTCTAAAGGGTTTTGAGAGTTTTAATAGGATTTATGGGGATTATGGTATTTTATGTTTTTAAATGTTTTAATTATTTTTAGGGTTTTTAGGGTTTTTAGTGTTTTTATGTGATTTTTTTTTAATTTTATTGTTTTATGGTTTTTTAGATTATTTATTGTTTTGAAGTGTTTAAGGGGTTTTAAGAGTCCTCTGAGAGTTTTTATGGTTTTTATGGTTTTTAGGGGTTTTATGTTTTTAGGTGTTTTTAAATTTGTGGGGGTTTTTATTTTGTTTAGAGTGTTTTTAGGATTTTTATTGGTTTTATGGTTTTATTTGTTTTTAGGGGTTTTGATTTTTTTTATGTTTTATTGTTTTCTTATAGTTTTTATGGGTCTTAGGGTTTTTATTTTTTTAGGTATTTTTAGCGATTCTTTATGATTTTTATATATTTTAGGGGTTTTAGGGATTTTGTAGGTTTTTAGAGTTCATAGGGGTTTTTTGGTTTTTATCGCCTTTTTTGGGTTTTAGGGATTTTATCTTTTTTTTTAATATTTTATGGTTTTTTAGTTTTTAATGTTTTAGGGGATTAAATTATTTTTTAGTGTTTTATAGTATTTTTGAGATTTTAATATTTTTAGTTTAATGGTTTTATGGTTTTTAGTGGTTTAGTGTTTTTATGGGATTTTATGATTTTAAAGGTGTTTAATATTTTTAACATTTTTACGTTTCTTAAGAGTTTTAATTGTTTTTAGGTTATAAAGGCTTTCTTAGTGGATTTCTCTGTTTTTATGGATTTTTACATTTTTTGGGATTTATGGGAATTTTTATAATTTTTATGGTTTTTTGGTTTTTCGGGATTTTATGAATTTTTTGGGATTAATGGTTTTTAGAGATTTTTTTAGGGATTTTAAGTGTTTTGGGATTTTAATGTTTTCTTAATGTTTTTAAGGGTTTTATGGTCTTTATGTTTTTAGGAATGTTTTGTTATTTTTTATTATTTTTGTGAATTTTAGGTTTTTTTAATATTTTGATGGGTTTAGGGATCTTACGGTCTTTAGAGTTTTTTTTTGTGTTTTTAGTGTTTTTTAGATTTTACGGGTTTTAATTTTTTTTATTTTTTAACCCTTTTAGGGGAAGAAATTGTTTTAAGTGTTTTTAGTTGATTTTTAGGGTTTTTATGGGTTTTTAGGGGTTTTAATTTTGTAGGTGTTTTTATGGTTTTTTGAGGTTTTAGGATATTTTCAATGGTTTTATAATTTTTATTGTATTTTGTCATTTTGACTGTTTTTATTCATTTAAGTATTTCATAGTGGTTTTCAGGGTTCTTATGTTGTTTTTTCTTTGTGATTTTATGGATTTCAATGTTTTTTATATTTTTTTATGTTTTTAGTGATGTTTTGGGGTTTGTGGTTTTATGGGTTTAGGGGTTCTTAGGGTTTTTGGCATTTTTTATTTTTTGGGATTTAAGTGTTTTTAGGTTATTTTGGTTTTATTAGGTTTTCTAAGGGTTTTTATAGTTTTTTTATGTTTTTAGGGATCTTTAAGTATTTTTTAGGATTTTTATTCTATTTAAAATTTTTAGGGATTTGGAATGGTTTTGTGAATTTTTCTAGTTTTTTGGATTTTATAGATTTTTATGGTTATATTTTCTTTTAGTTTTTAGGGTTTTTAATTTTTTTTAATATTTTTTACATTTTTAGGTTTTTAAAAGTTTTTAGATGGATTAGTTTTTTTGGGTTTTTACGAGTTTTAGGGGTTTTACGGTTTTTATGTGTTTTAGGGGTTTTGGGACTTTTTTTGGATTTTTAGATTTTTTATGTTTTTTGGGGTTTTAGGGGTTTAAATTATTTTTAGTTTTTTAATGTTTTCATAGTGGTTTTTTGGGTTTTTTGGGTTTTTTACATTATTAGGGATTTTAGGGCCATTTTCGTATTTTTATGGGGTTTTAGGGTTTTTGATAATTTTTATGGGTTTTAGGGTTTTAGGGTTATTTTGGGATTTTTGAAATTTTAGGTTTTTAGGGGTTTTTTGTTTTTTAGAGTTTTAATGTTTTCTAAGGGATTTTCAATGGTTTTAGGGTATTTATGTTTTTATTTATTTTTAGGTCTTTTAGGATTATATGGATTTTTTGGGTCTGGGAGATTTTGAGGGTTTTTATGGGTTTTAGGGTTTCTTTATATTTTAGGGTTTTTAATATTTTTTTAGAGTTTTAAATGATTTAATAGGTTTAGAGTGTTTTTTTATTTTTATGGTGTCTTGGGTTTCATTAATTTATTTGGTTTTTAATGTTTTTAGTGGTTTTTATGTTTTTGGAGTTTTTAGGGTTTTAAGGGTTTTTATAATATTGTTGGATTTATAGGGGTTTCAAGTGTTTTTACGTTTTCATGGTTCTCTATTGGGTTTCTAGGTTCAGCGTTTTTTACCATTTTAGGTATTTTTAGGGATTTTTAGGATTTTTATAGTTTTTAGGGTTCTTAGGGATTTTGAGTATTTTTTCAGATTTAAGATTTTAGGTTTTTTGGGTTCTTTGTATTTTAGTGGATATAAGTGATTTAGGATATTATGGATTTCTATTTTTTTCATTGGTTTAGTGGTTTTTTTTTGTTTTCAGGTATATTTATGTATATTTATGTTTATTTTTTTTCTGGGATTTTTAGGGGTTTTGAGTTTTTTTTTCCTTTTTTCGGTTTTTAGGGGTTTCTTCTATTTTTAGGGTTTTTATGTTTATTATTATTTTTTTTAACATTTTTAGGATTTAAAGGGATTTTAAATTTTTTAGTGTTTTAAGGTTTTTTATTGGTTTTATGGGTTTTTATGGTTTTTATTGGTTTTATGGGTTTTATGGTTTTACTCTTACTAGGGACTTCTATGGTTTTATGGGTTTTTGGGTTTATAGGTATTTTAGCGATTTGATTTATTTTTTGGTTTTTATATTTTTCTGAGAGGTTTTCTCAGTTTTTATGTTTTTTCTTGCAACTCAAAACTTTATGGGATTTATTAAGATTTTTATGGTTTTATGGCTTATAGGGATATTGGCGATTTTTGTGGATTGAGGATTATTAGTGTTTTTTCATCATATTAGGGGTTTTTTGGGATTTTAGGGGTTTTTAGGTTTCTGGGATTTTTTTTGATTTCTATGTTTTTTAGTGGTTTTATGGGTTTTGGGGTTTTGAGGTTCTCTTTGTGGGTTTCAGGGTTTTTAGGGGTTTAATTTTTTTTTTGGTTTTTTTTGTGATTTTTTAGGATATTTAAGGTTTTTATGGATTTTGAGGGTTTTTAGGATTTTTAGAATTTTTAGGGCATATGGAATTTTTTTTTATCAGGTTTATTTATTTTTATGGGTTTTATGGGTTTTTAGAGTTTTTAAATGTTTTTAGGGGTCTAATTGATTTTTATTGTTTTTGGTGTTTTTAGTATTTTATGGGGTTTTGGGGAATTTTTAGTTTTTAGGGGTTTAATTGTTTTTAGGGGGTTTTATGGTTTTTATTAATTTGGTATTTTTTATGGTTTTCTATAGTTTTTCTTTGTTTTTAGCGGTTTAAAGGGTTTTAGAGTTTTAAAACATTTTTTTGGGATTGAATGATTTTTTAGGGTTTTTATGGTTTTAAGTAGTTTTATAGTTTTTAGGATTTTATTATGGTTTTTAGGGGATTGGGATTTTTTTTCTTTTTTAGGGGTTTTATGTGTTTTAAGGTTTTTTGGTTTTCAATGGATTTTCAAGGTTTTTTTTGGTTTTTATGTTTTTAAATATTTTTTTGGCACTTTTTGACATTTTTATGGCTTTTTATATTTTTTAAGGATTTTGAGGGTTGTAAATATTTTTAGGTTTTTAAGGGTTATAATTTTTCTTAATTTCGTAAGGTTTGAATAGGGTTATTCGTGGTGTTTAGGGTTATTTATAGTTTTAGATATTTTTTTGGATTTTTTAGAAATTTTATTCTTTTTAAGGTCTTTAAGGGTTTGAGGGAATTTAGGGTATTTATTGTTTTTTGGGATTTTAGTCTTTTTACAATTTTTATGGGTTTTTGGGGTTTTTAGAGTTTTTTAATGTGTCCATCGTTTTAATGGGTTCTCATAGTTTTAGTGGATTTTAATTTTTTTATGGGGTGTTAGGGTTGTTTAGGGGTTTAATTTGTTTTTATGTGTTTTAGGTTTTTAAAATTATTTTTAGGGGTTTTAGGTTTTATAGAATTTTTTAAATTTTCTAGGGGTTTTAATGTGTTTTCTATTTTAAAGGTCTTCTTAGGGGTTTTTAGGGTTTTTAGGTTGTGTTATTTTGTGGGGGATTTTATATATATATTAATATTTTTATGGTTTTGTTTGATTTTAATAATTTTTAGGGATATTAGTTTTTTTATAGGTTTTTAGTGTTTTATCATTTTAGGGGTATTATGTGTTTTTAGGTTTTTTAGTATTTATTATTTATTTCAGGGATTTTAGGGGATTTTATGTTTTTTGTGATTTTTATGTCTTTTAAAAGTTTTTTATAGTTTTTTGGTCTTTGGGTTTTTTAGGGTCTTTAGGGTTTCTATGTTCTTTTGTTTTTATAATTTTTAGGGTTTTAGGGTGTTTTCTGTTTTCAGGGATTTCATGGATTTTATAGTTTTTTAACATTTTTAGGGGATTAAATGGTTTTTAGTTTTTTTGGGGGTTCCTTTGGTTTTTATGGGTATCAAGGTTTAATGGGTTATTGTGGGTTTTATTTTTTCAGGTTTTTTGGTTTTTATGATATTTTTAGGGTTTCTATTATTTTTGGGGTTTTAGGGGATTTAAATACTTTTATTTTTTATGGTGTTTTATGGGTTTATCAATGTTTTTAGAGATTTTTATGGTATAAGTCTTTTTAGGTATTTTTTAATATTTTTATAGTTATTGTGGATTTTGTGGGTTTATCGGGTTTTTGAGCATTTTAAGGTGTTTTAAGGGTTCTTTTTTAAGGTTTTCTTAGAGTTGTTAGGGTTTTTTTGATTATTTTGTATTTTTAGGGATTTTGAGGAATTTCTTTTTTTTTTGTTTTTTGGGATTTTGTGGAGTTTATGGTTTTTATTGTTTTGAGGTATTTTTGGTATTTTTATGTTTTTTTAGTTCTTTAGGGGTTTTAGGGTTTTTAAAGATTTTATTATTTTAAGGGGTTTGAAGGGTTTTTATAGTTTTTAGTGGTTTTAGGATTTTTATCAGTTTTTAGGGTTTTTAAATCATTTTATGGGTTCTTTGGTTTTCATAGTATTTATTTTTTTAAGAGATTTACCTTTTTTAGGTTTTTGGTGGTTTTAATTTTTGTTGGTTTTTAATGTTTTCAAAGATTTAATTTGTGGTTTTTATGGGTTTTAATGTTTTTGGGGATTTTTAAGGCTATTTTTTTATTTTAATGTTTTTTTTAGGGATTTTAGGTTTTAAGGAATTTTTACTATTTTTAGGTGTTTATGGATTGTTTGGGTTTAGGGGTTTTCTGTTTTTTTTATTGTTTTATGGTTTTGTTGAATTTTTTTTGGGATTCTATGGTTTTTGGGTTTTTTGGTTTTTTGGGGTTTTAGGAATTTTATGGTTTTTAGGTTTTTAATGGTCATAATGTTTTTTGAAATTTTTTTAAAATTTTAGGGGTTTTATTTTTTTTATGTTTATAATGTTTTCTAAGGTTTTATCTAGGCATTTAGGGTTTTTTACTTTTTTAGTCATTAATATGCACTTTTTATGATTTTTATGATTTTAGGTTTTTTTGGATTTTTTTGTACCCTTAGAGTTTTTAGGTTTTTTAGGGTTTTAATGGGTTTTACATAGTTTTGAAGTGATTTTTTATTTTATTGCTTTCTTATGGTTTATAGGGTTTTTTCTGTTTTTAATTATTTTTTGTACATTTTTTGTTTTTTATAGATTTTTTTGTTTTTAGACATTTTGATGGTTTATAGGGGGTTTAAGTTATTTAGAATTTTATAGTTTTTTGGGAAATTAAGAGTATTTTTTAGTTTCTAGGGTTTTTTTTGTTTTTTAGTATTTTAAATGTTTTTGGGGAAATAAATTGTTTTCAAAATATGTAGTATCTTTTTAGGATTTTTATTGGTTTTTCATGGTTTTTATGGTTTTTAGATGTTTAATGGTTTTTAGTGTTAGGGTCTTTTGGGGGTTTTTTTGGGTTTTTATCATTTTTAGGTTTTTTCTTGAAAGGTTGGGGTCAAAGACTCATTTTATTATTAAAGCAAAGACCTCTTTTTTTTGGGTTGAGGGAGACCAATAACATAGCCAGAAGACCCAAGGCCAAGTGGCCTGAATACAAGGCTTGAAAGCATATTTTTTGGCCCAAAGGGCCGATCGGTGAATAATACTGCTACAGTACCCGAGCTTCTATAGTACCGCTTCCACTATAGTACCAAAGCCGCTACAGTGTCATCACTGCTTTAGTACCTCTACTGCTACAGTACATGCTATAGTGCTACTTCAGTACTCATGAATTCCCCCTTCCTAGATTAGATCCTAGATCTTTTGGATTCCAATCAAGATCTCATACCACTTGGGTACAACCATGTTGGAATTTAGGTTTTATGTGTTTTTAGGTTTTTAAGGATTTATTGGGGTTTTTCATGGTTTGGATTTTTAATTTTTTTATGGTATTTTAGATATTTTTTTGTATGTTTTTTGGTTTTTTAGGGTTTCTATAGATTTTGAGGGTTTTTAGCAGTGTTTAGGTTTTTTTATATTTTTTATGGTTTTTAGTGTTTTTAGGTTTTTTAAGGGTTTGATGTTTTTTTATTGAGGTTTTCATAGTGTTTTTAGGGGTTAAGATTTATTATGTGTTTATAAAATTTAAGCATTTTTCTCTTTTTTGTTATTAGGGTTTTTAGAGGATTTGAGGGTTTTTCGGTGTGTTTATTTTTTTGGTGGTTTTATGGATAATTGAGTTTTTAGGTTTTTTAAAATTTTTATAGATTTAAAGAGTTTTTAGTGTTTTGACGGGTTTTATAGGATTTTATAATATTTTAATTATTTGGGGGGTTTTATGGTTATTTATGGTATCTAGGGTTTTAGGGTATTTTTTACATTTGTATCATTTTTAGGTTTTAAGTGGTTTTGTGTTTTTTAGGTATATAATTTTTTCGTAGGAGATTTTAGGGTTTTTTATGTTTTTTGGTTTTTTAGGGAAGTTTAGGACTCTAATGGATTTTGTGTTTTTTTAGTATTTTGATTGTCTTTAGGGTTTTTAGTGTTTTATCATTTTAGCATTTTTATGTTTTTTTGAAGTTTTATATGATTTTCTGTTTTTAATGTTTTCTTAGAATTTTTAAAGTTTTTTTCTATTATTAGGTGTTTTAGTGATTTTTTAGGACTTTGTAGTTTTTAAGTTTTTTTTGGATTTTTTGGGTTTTTGATTTTTTAGGGTTTTATGGATTTTGTTGTTTTTATAGTTTTTAGGGTTTTTCGTGATTTTTAGGGTTTTTAAGGATTTAATATTTTTCATTTTTTTTATGTTTAATGGTTTTTATTATTTTTAGTGGTTTTGTAGATGTTTTATAGGTCCTTTGTTATTTATGGTTTTTAGTTCTTTTTATGGTTTTTTGGGATTTTATGGATTTTTGGGTATTTTTAGATTTTGTTAGAGTTTTTAGAATATTTAGTTTTTTATGGATTTTAATTTTTTTGGGTTTTATGGATTTCTTTGGGGTTTTCATAGTTTTTAAGGTTTTTTACATTTTTAGGGGTTTTAGGGCTTGTTATGATTATTTTGGTTTTTAATGATATTTTTATTTTTAGGCGATTTTGGGTATTTAATGTTTTTATGATTTTTATCATTTTCTTTTTTGATTTTTAAGGGTTTTAACTTTTTAAACTTTTTAATATTTTTCTTAGGGTTTTTATTATTTTACGGAGTTTTAATTACTTATGTTTTTAGGAATTTTTGATGATTTTTATTATTTCTTATGGTTTGTAAGTATTTTTTATTTGTTATAGGGTTTTTAGAGTTTTTCATGGTTTGTAGATTTTTTAATGTTTTTTATAGGTTTCAAGTGTTTTTAGAATTTTAATATATTTAGGGTTATCCAAGGTTTTTAGGTTTTTTATTTTTTAAAAAAAATTTAGGAATTTTTTATGATTTTTATGCTTTTAGGGTTTTTTGTGATTTCTTTCATTTTTAGGTTTTTTGGTGTTTTTATAGGATTTCAATATTTCTTTTGTTTTTACGAGTTTTGATAATTTTAGAGTGTTTTAATATTTTTTAGGGGTTTCTGTGTTTTTTAGAGTTTTTAGTGGCTTCTTGGGTCAAATGTGTTTTTATGATTTTTAAGGTTTTAGGGGTTTTTTCATTTTTTAGAGGGTTTAGGGTCTTTTAGAGCATTTTAAGTTTTATAGCATCTTTTAGATTTTTATGATTTTTACGTGTTTTTAGGATTTAAAGTGTTTTATAATGTTTTTTTTGTTTTAAAGAAATTTTAGGGAATTTTAGGGTTTTTATGGGTTTTTATGGTTTTTTGGGATTTGTGGGATTTTATTGGTTCTACTATATTTAGGGGTTTTAACATTTTTTAGGTTTATAAATTTTTCTTATAGTTTTCACTAATTTTTTAATTTTTTATGGATTTTTAGGGTTTTTTAGCACTTATTATATTTTTTAGAATTTTTATGTTTTTTGAGGGTTTCTTGGGTGTTTTAGTGTTTTTATGGTTTTATTGTTTTTCTTGGTTTTTTGGGATTTATTGTGTTTTTAGGCCATTAATATTTTTAATAGATTATTAATAGTTTAGTGGTTTGATTTATTTTTAGAATTTTTATATGGTTTTTAGTTTTTATCGGTATTGGGGGTTTTTATGTTTTTTAGGGTTTTTATGGTTTCTATGGTTTTTTGGTTTTACCAGATTTTTAGGTGTTTTATGTATTTTATGGGTTTTCTGTTTTTTAGGTTTTTAAATTATTCTTAGAGTTTTTCTAGGTTTTTAAGGTTTTTAAATTTTGGGGGATTTTATGGATTTTTTAATATTTTTATGGTTTTTAGGTTTTTTGAGATTTTGGGGTTTTTTTGGTTTTTATTGGTTTTTGGGGGTTTTGGGTTTTTTAGGAATTTCAATTTTTTAAAAATTTTGTGGGGTTTTATATTTTTTTAATGTTTTAGGGGTTTAAAGGGGTTTTACTTTTTTTAGTGGTACATAGGTTATTTATGTTTATTTTTGGTTTGTAAGGTTTTATGGTTTTTAGTGGTTTTTGGGGTTCTTATAATTTTTATGGACTTCCAGTTTTTTGGGGTTTTATGGTTATTTAGGTTTTTAGGGTTTTAAGTGTTTAAAAGTTTTTAATTTTTTCACAGTGATTTTTATTATTTTTAGGGGTTTTAAACTATTTTTGGATCATTAGGTATTTTTTAAAAATTTATTGTTTTAAGTGTTGTAAGGGATTTTGAGGGGTTTCAGGGTTCTATGGTTTTTAGGTGTTTTTTAATTTTTTAGGTTTTTTATGATTTTTAACTGTTTATAGTTTTCTATGGCGTTCACATTGGTTTTAAGGGTTTATAGGTTTTTTCACATTATTGGTGATTTTTTTTATTTTCATGATTTTTATTATTTTTATATTTTTGTGAGATTTTGAGGGTTTCTAGGATTTTTATGGTTTTTAGTGTTAGTTTTGGGTATTCGTATATTTTTTATTTTTGTAGGGTTTTATGGGTTTTTAGTGTTTTTATCATTTTGATGGGCGTAAAGGTTTTTGGAGTTTTAGTGTGTTTTTAAGGGTTTTATGGGTTTTTTCAGTATTTAAGTGTTATAGATGTTTTTATTTGGTATCTGGGTTTTTAGAGGTTTAGAGTTTTTGTGTGGTTTTAAATGGTTTTTTTATCATTTTTTATGTTTTTTGGGGTTTTATGTTTTCATAGATTTTTAAGGTTTTCCTAGGGTTTTCCATGTTTTTAGGTTTTTTTTACGTTTTAGTTTTTCTTATTGATTTTTTTGACTTTTTAGTATGTTTTTTGAACTAGGGATTTTGAGGGTTTTTATGATATTTTATAGTTTTACGTTTTAATCATTTTAATGTTTTTTGAGGGTTTATGCGTGCTATTATTTTTGAGGTTTTCTTATTGTGATCACGGTTCTTAGTGTTATTTCGGTTTTTTTGGGATTATGGGGTAGTTTTTTGAATTTTTAATGATTTCTAGGAAATTTAAGGATTTTGAGGTTTTTAGAGGTTTTCAAGGGTTTTAGGGTTCTATGGGTTTTTTTGAATTTTTGGATTTTTTGATAATTTTTGTCCTTTTAAGATTTTTTAGTGTTTTTAATATTTAAGGGGTATTTGAGGGCTGTTAGATTTTTTAGTTGTTTAAGGGTTTTTAAAATATGTTTTGGGGTTTTTATTGATTTAAGGGAGTTTCCAGGTCTTTTTTGTGATTTTTTGGGTTTTTATGATTTTTAGGTTTTATGTTTTGTTAGGTTTCTATAGATTTCTTAGGGGTGTTCAAGTTTTTTAGTGTCTTTTATGTTTTTTTGTATTTTTAGGTATTTTTAAGATTTTATAGGTTTTTCCTGGTTTTAAGAATCTTGAGGGGTTTTAGGGTTTTTACAGTTTTAAGGGGTTTTTATGGTTTTAGCATTTTTTAAGTTTTCACGGGTTTTAATTTTTACGTATATATGGTTTTCTTATCATTTAAAGTGGTTTTTAGGTTTTTTACATTTTTATAGATATTTTGGGCCTTTTAGGGGTTTTATTGTCTTTAGGGTATTTTGGGATTTTAATTTTTTTATGGTGCATATGGATATATGGGTTTTTTTAGTTTTTATGGTTTTTAAGGTTTTTCATACTTTTAAGTTTTTTAGGGATTTAAATTGGTGTAAATGTTTGAGGGATTTTTTTATGATTTTTATGGGTTTTTAGGGTTTGAATGGCTATGGCGTTTTATAATTTTTAGGGTTTTACAACTTTTAGGGACTTTTAAGCTTTTTTTGGTTTATTGGGGTGTTAATTGTTTTTTAGTTTTTAATGTTATAGGGTTATTAGGGTTTTAAGGGTTCTTATAATTTTTAGGGGTGTTTATTTTTTTTATGTTTCTACGATTTTCTTTGGATTTTTAGAGTTTTTTATGATTTTAGGGATTTTTATAATGTCTATGGGTTTTTATGGATTTTATATAGTTTGAGTGTTTTTGGGTTCCATATGTTTTCTATGGGTTTTTTTGTTTTTAGGGGTTATTTGATTTTAAGTGATTTTACAGTTTTAGAACGGTTTTAAACATTTTTTTTGTGGTTTAATGGGTTTTTAGAGTTTTTAGTGGTTTTTAGGATTTTTATGTGTATTTATGGGGTTTTAAGGTTTTAGTTATTTTTAGGGGTTTTATAGTTTTAAGTATTTTTAGGGTTATTATAGGTTCATGTTATTTTTAGATTTTTTGCGTTTTTAGCATTTTTTAGGTTTTGGGGATTTTATGTGCTTTTACGTTTTTAAGATATTCTTTTTGAGTTTCGAGGATTTTTGGGTTTATAAATTTTAAGTTATTTTTTATAATTTCTCTTATTTTTAGGTTTTTTAGATATTTTGAGAGGTTTTAGTGATTTTGGGGTTTTAGATTTGGTTAGGTATTTTAGTGGTTTCATGTGTTTTTTGGTTATTAAGTATTTCTTAGGGTTTTACATTATTTGTAGGGTTTTTATGTTTTTTTGTATTTTTGGGGATTTTTAGGATTTTTATGGGTTTTTTGGGTTTTAGGGATTTTATGGGTTTTAGGGATTTTTGAGTTCTTTTGTGTTTTACTAATTTTTTTTTGGTTTTTAGTGTTTTTTTGTTTTTAAGGGATTTAAGGAGTTTTATATTTTATTTATCATTTATGGGTATAATGGTTTTTTTTGTTTTTTTTATTAGGTGTTTTTAGGTTTTTAGGCATATTATGGTTTTTAGGGGTTTTTAGGGTTCTAGGGAATTCTATGGTTTCTATGGGTTTCAGTTTTTTTTATATTTTTAGGGGTTTAAAGCATTATTAGGTTTTTTTGCTTTCTTTGGATTTTTATTCTTTTTTAGAGATATTTATGTTCTTTCAAATTTTCTTGTATTTTTTAGGATTTTTATGGTTTTTCTTGTTTTAATTTACTTTCTTGGTTTTATGGTTTTAGGGTTTTTTGGGGTTTTATCATTTTTAGTGGTTTTAAATATTTTTATGTTTCTATAGTTTTATTATCTATTTTCATGGTTTCTTGAGTTTTTTATGTTTTTAGGGATTTCTATAGATTTTTTAGTATTATTTTGAGTTTTCAGTGTTTTTAGTGACTTTGACGGGTTTTTTGGTTTTATGGATTTTTTGGTTTTTTATGATTATTTGTGCTTTGTTTTATTTTCATAGTGTTTTTTTAAAATTTTAGGGGTTTAATAAGGGTTTTTAGTTTTTATTGGGTTTTTATTGTTTTTAAGGGGTTTTAGGGTTTTTATGTGTTATAGGGGTTTTAATGATTTTTCGAGGTTTTTCGGGTTTTTGGGGCTTTTATGTTTTTAAGAGTTTTACGTTTTTAGATTTATTTATTAGTTTTATGTTATTTTAGGTTATTAAGGTATTATTAGGATTTTTTATATTTTTTAGGTTTTTTTTATGTTTTTAGAAATTTGTAGGTCTTCTTATCATTTTTATGGGTTTTTAGGGGTTTAAGGGATTTTGAGGGGTTTACGGGTTTTTAGGATTTTATGGGCATTTAAGGTTTTTATCATTTTTTAATGTTTTTAGTATTTTTATGTTTTAATTTGTTTTTAGTGTTTTTGGGTTCATAAGGTTTTATTAGGGGCTTTCATGGTTTTTAGGGGTTTTTATGTATTTAGTGAATTTTATAGATTTTTTGGGATTTTATGTTTTTTGTGTTTTACTTATTTTGAGGGTTTTTAGTGTCTTTAGGGTGAAGGAAGGTGTGGGAACTAGGATATTCCTGATTCCCTCAAATTTTATTAAGAAAAAAAAAGATACATAGTAGACTGGGGGAGGGGCGGGGCCAATCTGCCCATGACCAAAAACAAACCCCAAAAGGAAAACAAGGAGAAGAAACAAAAAGATGAAAGAAAACAAAATAGAACACAAGTAAAAGAAACCCAAGGACCAAGCAACGTTCTTCAGCACCATTCCTCTGCATCACCATTCATCAGCACCAAAGCCACCAATCATCATCTCACAACCAGCAACACCAAAGCAATCATCAGCAAAGTCATTAACCCAACTTCAGCACCACGAAATCACAACCATCACAACCATTAACCTCCATCAGCCTCATGTCAATCACCATGACATTATTACCCATCAAGCAATAGCCACATCCAGCAATCAGAGGCCAAAAACCAGTAGTGACCACCACCAAAGAACACACACCGCAGTAGATAACCAACATCAAGAGAACAAAGGCATCCATCATATTACACCAGTATCTTTCTTCACACCCATATCGAGAAACACGTCCGCAACACCCAAAAACACCCACTCCCACATCAGCCAGCGTCACCAAGCTAGTCAGGTCCCTCTCCAATATTACAGGACCGCCACCAATAAAAATAGGAACAAGAACTTCAAGACATCTCAGCCATATAACAGCCAACATTCCATCACGTCGCACCCAGCAACAAAACCAGGGAAATTGAATCACCAGCATCCAATACAAGGGCCATCCCGCAGCCCAAGTAGCACCTCCAGCAACACCGCATAGCACAACTAGTAGGGAAAATATCATGTCCAAATCAACCAACAACAGGGGCATCGGAACACAACTGACCCATCCACCACTACAGTTAAGCACGCAGTAGAAAACAAAAAGACTAGCTTCATCAGCGAGAGTCAAGACAAAGGAACGAACCTGGAACATCATCGTAAACCGAGAGCACACAGATTGTGCTTTCTGTGACCTTTTCGGAGAACCGGAAGCAGCCATAGCATCAGCGAGCAACAAATACCTCATTCCTTCACTTAAACATTCAGGCCATTGAGAAATGCCTAGCCACAACTCATTGACGCCAAACCCCACTGCATCATAGCTCCTCAAGAGACACCTGGGACTGAACAACATAGATGAGAAGCGAGGCTTCACCTTAGGAAGAGCAGATTTTATATCTGCCGAGAAGAGGGCCAGTCGTCACTAGATCTAAGCCAAGACAATTCCACCCTTGGAAGAGTATAACTGCCAGAGTCCATCACCGTAAAGCATCCTCTTCTCCTCCTTCTCATGACTTCTCACAAACCACCATATTTAAGGCTCCATCATAGAGGACAGAAACCGCAAACCAGTAATCACGCATCGAAGCCATAAATTATGACTCTTGGACCTACAACGTCGATGAGGCCCCCGACTCCGCTAATCTTCCCAAAGGAACCCTAAATCTGTTAATTCAACCCCAAACCGCGACTGATTTCTAGAAAGGTAACCGAGCGCCAAGGAGTCATCTGCTTTGCTGCAAGCTAGATCGGACCGATTTGATACCACAGAGGACAGTTCAACCTTTAAAACCAACTCGGCTGATACCACAAGAACGGATTTTATGGTTTTGATGTTTTTAGAGTTTTTTAAGGTTTTTAGGGGTGTGAAGCGTTTTTAGAGTTTATAGTGTCGTTTTAGATTTTTATTGATTTAGTGTTTTTATGGTTTTAATGGTTTTATAATTATTATGGGGTTTAGGGTTTTAGGTTTTTTAGTGGTGTTTTAGGGTTTTTAGCATTTTTTTTTTGATTTTTAGTGGTTTTTGTTTTTTATTTTTTCTGGGTTTTCTTAGGGATTTTCAATGATTTAAGAGTTTTATGATTTTAGGTATTTATAGAGATATTTTATGGTTTTTAAGGTATTTTATGGTTTTTAGGGATTTTGAGAGTTTTTAGGGTTTTTAGCTTTTTATATTTTTTAGGGATTTAAGTGTTTTTCTATTTTTAGGATTTTATTAGTTTTTCACTACATTTTGAGAGGTTTTATGTTTTTAGTATTTTTTTTTTGAATTTTTAAGGATTTTTATGGATTTTAGTGGTTTTAAATTTTTGAGTGATTTTAATGTTTTTTGGGCATTTAGGGATTTTATTTTCTTTTGGGGGTTTTAGGTTTTTTTATGTTTTACACGGTTTTAAATTTTCATGGGGGGTTTTACCATTTGTAGGTTATTAAAGTGTTTTAGTAATTTTAGTTCGTTTTTAGGGTACTTATGTTTTTTTTATTTTTTAAGGTTTTTAGGACTTTTATGGTTTGTTGGTTTTAATGTCTATTTCAGATTTTTTAGGTTTTTTGGTGTATTTTAGGTTTTTAGGGGTTTTGAGTAGTTTTGGGTGTTTTAGTTTTTCTTAGGAGACTTCTAGGTTATTAGTGGTTTTATGGTTTTAAGGTTTTGTGGAGTTCTATAAATTTTAAAAGTTTTTTAGGTTTTTAATGACTTTTAGGGTTTTTGTGGTTTTTCGAGGTTTTAGGTATTTTTTATGGTTTCAAAAAAAATTAGGTTTTTATGGATTTTATGTGTTATTTGGTTTTTAGGTTATTTTATGGGGTTTCTATGTTTTTATGGACTTTCAAGTATTTAGGGATTTTTATTTATTATTTAGGATTTTTATGCTTTTAAGGTATTTAAGGGATTTTTAGGGTTTTTTGGTAATTATGGTTTAATGGTTTTTTGGGTTTCTATTGTTTTGTTTTGAGTTTTCAGAGTTTTTAAGGTAA
This sequence comes from Viscum album, assembly GCA_963277665.1. Taxonomy (NCBI): domain Eukaryota; kingdom Viridiplantae; phylum Streptophyta; class Magnoliopsida; order Santalales; family Viscaceae; genus Viscum; species Viscum album. The sequence goes on from OY728152.1 coordinate 8,144,411, forward strand.
TTAGGGGTTTTAATGTTTTTAGGGGTTTGATGGCATTTTTAGGATTTGAGGATTTTTTGAATTTTTAGAGTTTTTATGCTATTTTGGGGTTTTAAAGTTTTTAGGGGGTTTAGGGTTTTAGGATATTTTTATGAATTTTTGGGGTTTTTAACATTTTTTAGATTTTTAGGTGTTTTTTGTCTTTTGGTTATTAATTTTTTCCTACGGGTTTTCACGGTTTTTAGGTTTTTTTAGTTTTTTAGGATTTTTATGGAGTTTTTACGATTTTTAATGTTTTTAGGATTTTTTAGGGATTTTGTTCCGTTTTATGGATTTTAGAGTTTTTATGCTCTTTAGGGGTTTTAAATTTTTTTTCTTATTTAAGGGTAATTTTTTAGGTTCTTTTGTTTTTCTTAGGGGTTTTCATGGTTTTAGGGTTTTTATATTTATAAGTATTTTAGGGATTTCTCATGATTTTTATTGGTTTTTAGGGGTTTTAGATATTATGAGGGTTTTTAGTATTTTTTTGGTTTTAAGGATATTTATGTTTTTCTAGGGCCTTTGGTGTTTTTTTGAGTTTTGTGATTTTTTTTGTTTTTTAAAGGTTTTTAGTGGTTTAAAGTGGTTTTAGAGTTTTTAATTCATTATTTTGCGTATTATAGGTTTTTAAGGTATTATGGATTTAAGGAGATTTTATGTTTATAAGGGTTTTTATGATATTTGTTTTTAGGGATTTACCATTTTTTATGTTTTTAGTGGGTTTTATGACTTTTTTGGGTTTTAAGGTTTTCTTAAGGGTTATCATGATTTTTACGGTTTAAATGTTTTTAAATATTTTTTCTGATTTTTATATATTTTTATTATCTTTTATATATTATTAAGGATTTTACTATATTTAGGGTTTTAGGGGTTTTTAGTTTTTAGTGTTTTTTGGGGATTTATTTTTTTTTAGTTTTTTATGGGTTTCATTTAGGTATTCAGGGTTTTTAGGATTTTTTTATGTTTTTAGTGTTTTTTGAAGATATTTAAGATTTTTATGGTTTTTAAGTTTTTAGGAGATTTCAGGGTTTTTAGTGTTTTTAGGGATTTCTAGGGTTTTTGGGGTTTCTTTTTATGGTTTGACGGGTTTTTTAGTTTTTTGGTATTTTATTTTTTTATAATTTTTTTAGTATTTATTTTTTTCAATGTTTTTATAGTCTTTAGTGGGATTTTTGGTGTTTTTTGGGTTTTTAATGTTTTTATAGTCTTTAGTGGGATTTTTGGTGTTTTTTGGGTTTTTAATGTTTTTAGGGGTTTTTAAATTTTTTTTATGGATTTTATATGTTTTTAGATTTTAAAGGTTTTCTTAGAGGTTTTCATAATTTTTAGGGTTTTTTAATGTTTTAGGTATTTTTAGGATTTTTATGGTTTTTAGGCTTCCTAATGATTGTGGGGTTTGGTTTTTAGTATTTTTAGGTTTTTAGGGGTTATATGTGTTTTTGGTTTTTAAGTTTTTCTTATATATTTTAGGGGTTTTTATATATTTATGGATTTTTTAGAGAATTTGTTGGTTTTTTATTTTTTAAGTGTTTTTTAGGGGCCCTTGTAGGTTTTTGGGTATCTATGGTTTTTTTTTGGGTTTTATGGGTTTTTATGTGTTTTGGGTTTTTAGGGTTTTAATAGTTTTTTAATGTTTTAATGGGTTTAAATGGTTTTTATAGGTTTGAGTTGTTTTTAGTGTTTTATAGGTTGTATGGGTTTTTATGGTTTTTATGGGTTTTTAAGGTTTTTAGAGATTTTAGGGTGGGTTTTAGGGTTTTCTATAATTTTTTATCATTTTTATGGTTTTAAGGATTTTAATTGTTTTTAGGTTTTTATGGTTTTCTTTGGGGTTTTCAAGGTATTTATTGTATTTTTCATTTTTATGGATATTAGGGAATTTAATCATTTTTATATTCTTGAATGATTTTGAGGGTTTATAGGGTTTTTTGGTTTTTTTATTTTTAGGGTTTTTGGAGTTTTTAATGATTTTAAGGGTTTTTAAAGTTTTATAATGATTTTACTGGTCTAAATATTTTTTTAGTTTTAAGTGCTTTTAAGGATTTTTTTGGGTTTTATTGGGTTTTATTGTATACTAATGTCCCTATTGGTTTTAATGGTTTTAGTTATTTTTAAAAAAATAATGTGTTAAGGTTTTTTAGAGTTATTGCATTATTAGGGGTTTTAAGGGTTTTTATTATTTTTATTAGGTTTTTAGGGTTTTTAGTTTTTTAGGTGTTTTTAAATATTTTTAGGGGGTTTTATGTTTTTTGGGGATTTTAGTGTTTTAGGGACATTTAGGGTATTTAGTGATCTTGTCATTTTTTGGCATTTTATGTGTTTTTATGTTTTTAAGGTTTTTATGGGTATTCAGGGTTTTTAGGCAGTTTTACATTTTTAAGGAATTTGTTTTAGATTTTTTTTATATTTTTATAACTATTTAGGGATTATAGTTATTTTTTTTAGGTTTTTAGGATATTTATGGTATTGTGGAATTTTGGGGGTTTTATTATTTTTTGTGTTTGTTATGATTTTATGGTTTTTTGGAGTTTTTATGGTTTTTAGGGTATTAATTTTTATTATATTTTTTTAAGGATTTTTATAATTTTAGGGTTTTTATGGTTTTTAGGGGTTTTCGGTATTTTTAGGTGTTTTAGGGTATTTTTCATTTTTATGTTTCCAGGGGTTTTTAGTGTTTTTTGGTTATAAAGGTTTTTAAGAGTTTTTAGGGTTTTAGGGGTTCATATTTTTTTAGGGATTTATGGGGAATTTAATGATATTTATGTTTTTTGCTGTTTTTAAGGATTTTGGGTTTTAGTGTTTTTATGTTTTTAGGATATTTTTTTGGTTTAAGTGTTTTATATTTTTTAATTTTTTCTTACGGTTTTTAATGGGTTTTAGGAGCTTTATGTTTTTTTTGAATTTTTTTAAATTTTTTAGGATTTTTATAGTTTTTATGTGTTTTAGGATTTTGAGGGTTCTTAGGTTTTTTGGGTTTAAATGGTTTATTGGGGGTTTTAGGGTTTTTGGAGATTTTAGGGTTTTTAATTCTTTTTGAGTTTTTAATTTTTTAAAGGGACTAAAGGGTTTTTAGATTTTTTTTAGTCTGTTTTTTTAGTTTTTATGGTTTTGGGGGGTTCTAAGGGTTTTAGGAGTTTTTTTGGTTTTGGGGGTATATGTTCTTTTTTGGGTTTTTAGCTTTTGCTGGGTTTTTGTGGATTTAAGTGTTTTTATGTTTTTTTTTGTTTTTCATAAGGGGTTTCTTGGTTTTTATTCTATATAAATTTTTTTATGATATTTTGTATTTTAAGGATTTTGGTTATTTTTCTGGTTTTTAGGGATTTTGAGGGGTTTAGGGTTTTTTAGGGGTTTTAGGGTTTTATAGGTTTTTTAGATTTTTTGGGGTTTTAGGGGTTTGAAGTGTTTAATGATATTTAGGTTTTAATAGGTTTTTTATTTTCTTTTATAGGTTTTTAATTTTTAATTGATTTTTAGGGGTTTTTAGTATTTTTATGCCTTTTGGGGTTTTTAGGGATTTTGAATGGTTTTAAGGACATTTAGGGATTCTGAGTTTTTATGGTTTTTTAGATTCTTAGTTTTTTTAATAATTTTTAGGGTCTTAAATTTTTTTCTATATTTTTATTTTCTTTATGGAATTTATAATTGATAGTGGGTTTTAGGGTTTTTATGGATTTTTTGGGTGTTTTATGTTTTTAGGGGGTTTTATGGTTTTTATGGGATTTAGGATTTTTTGGGACCTTTTAGGAATTTTAGTCCTTTTGAATTTTTTTGGTTTTTAGTGGTTTAAATATTTTTCAATGGTTATGCTTTTATTAGGGTTTTCTTTGGTTTTTTGGGTTTTTAACATAATTAGAGATTTTTAGGTATTTTTGAAGATTTTTATTGGTTTTTATGGTTTTAAATGATTTTAAGAGTTTTTAGGGTTCTTTATGGTTTTAGGGTTATTTATAATTTTTTGTATTTAAATGTTTTTATGGGTTTTATTTTTTTTGTGTTTTACGATTTTCGTAGGGTTTTTGGGGGGTTTTAGGGGTTTTTACTGGTTATGGATTTTTATATCTGATTCCTTATTTTTTTGTTTTTTCATGTATTTTTTGGGTTTGGAGGGGATTTATGGTGTTTTAGAGTTTGTGTGGATTTTTTTGGGTTTCTTTGTTTTTTTGGACTTCTTAGCGATTTTAATTTTTTAGAGTTTTTATTATTTTGATGGGATTGGGGTATTTTTGGAGATTTTAATGGTTCTCTGGGATTTATGGGTATTTATTTATATTAATGTGTTTAGGGAATTTTGAGTTTTCAGTGTTTTTAGTGTATTTAAGATTTATTTTTTCATTTTTTAGGTTTTTGGGGGTTTAAAGTGTATTTTGTATTATTACAATTTTCTTAGGGTTTTTATTTTTTAATTTTTTTTTACAATTTTCGGAATTTTTGTGTGATTTTAGAATTTTTTGGGTTTTTAGGGTTTTTATATGTTTTGATTATTATTTGGGTTTTTGGGGTTTTAATTTTTTTGGGTTTCTATCATTTTAGGGGATTTAAGTATTTTTAGATTTTTATGGTTGTCTTATTATTTTTCACTTATTTTAGGGGTTTTTATATTTTTATAAATTTTTAGATGTTTTTGGAATTTTACGGTTTTTATGGTTTTTAGGGTTTTTAGTTATTTTGAGGTTTTTTATGGATTTTTAGGGATTTTTAGGTTTTTTTGGAATTTTTGGAATTTTTTGTTTTTTAGGTTTTTTGTTTTTAGGGGTTTTATGGGTTTTTAGTGTATATTTAACATTATTAGGGTTTTAATGATATTTTATAGTTTTAAGTATTTTTAGGGGTTTTATGCCTTTTTTTGTTTAATATTGTTTTTAGGGTTTTTTTGGTTTTTGAGTTTTTAGGGGGTTTTATGGTTTTTAGGATTTTTACTATTTTTTATGTTTTTTAGGTATTTGATGTTTTTAGGTTTTTATGGTTTTCTTAGTTATTTTCAGGGTTTTTATGCTGTTATCTTTTTTATGTATTTTTATGGATTTCATAGGATTTTTAGTGTTTTTAGTATTTCTAGGGATTTTGATGGTTTATAGGGGTTTTTTTATTTTTTAGGGTTTTATGGGTTTTAGGGTTTTTATGGTTTTCAGTTATTTTTAGGTCTTATAGGGACTTTAGTGTTTTTTTTGGTTTTTAGGGTTTTAATGTATTTTTAATTTTTTATGGTTTTCTTAGGAGGGTTCTTGGGTTTTGGGGGTTTTATGTTTTAAGGACTTTAGGTAATTTTATGATAGTTATGGTTTTTCAAGGTTTTGATGGATTTTTGGGATTTTTAGGGTTTTTTGGGATTTTTAGTTTTTTTAGGGGTTTTTGAGGTTTTAGGGGTTTTACGTGTTTGTGGAATTTTTAACGTAATCTGGGGTCTAAAGGATTTAATATTTTATAGTGGTTTTAGTGTTTGTATGGGTTTATCATCCTATTTTTAGGTTTTTGCAGGTTTATGGTATTGGGGGGTTTTATGTGTTTTAGAGGTTTTTTTTAATTTTTTGGGTTTTAAGGTTTTTTAGAGTTTTTAATGTTTTTAAGGGTCTAAAGTGGATTTATATTTTCAAGTAGTTCTTTATGGATTATATGGGTTTTAGTGGTTTTTATATTTTTAGGTGTTTTATGTATTATAGGGGTTTTAGGGTTTTAAGTCTCTTTTAGGGTATTAATGGGGATTATGGTTTTTTATATTTTTTAGGTGTTTTATATGTTTTTAGTTTATTATAGTTTTCTCAGGGGTTCTTAGGGTTTTTACGGTTTTTATGTATTTAGAAATTTTTATTGACTTAATATGACTTTTATGACTTATTAGTGTTTTTAGGTATTTTTATAGTCTTTGTGGTTTTGAGGGTTTTTACATTTTTTAGAATTTTAGGGGTTTCTTAGTATTTCTATTTTTCTAAGGTTTCATATGGTTTTCATGGTTTTTGGAGTTTCATATTTTTAGGGTGTTTTAGGTATTTTTAGGGTTTTTAGGTATTTTAGGGGTTTAATAGAATTTTATGGTTTTTAGGGGGTTTTATGGTTTTTATGTTTTTTTTAGGGGTTTTCTTGAAATTTTTATGGTTTTAATGTTTTTTATAATTTTTAACATTTCTATGGGTTTAAAGGGTTTTTATTGTTTTATGGGTTTTTGTATTTTCATGGGATTTTTATTTTTAATGTTTTTATGGGTTTAAATGGTTTTTATGGTTTTTAGATGTTTTAGTTATGTTAATGTCTTTTTAGCATTTTAAGGTTTTTTTTATCATTTTTTGGTTTTTAGGGGTTTTAAGGGTGTTATATTTCTATGTTTTCCATTGGGGTGTTTTTTGGGTTTTTTGGGTGTTTTAAATTTTTATGGATGTTTATATCTTTTTAATATTTTTATGGTTTTTGGGGATTTTATGTATTTTTAGGGTTCTTAGGGTTTTTAGTGTTTTAGTGTTTTTAGGGGTTTTGCATTTTTTACTATTTTCTTTGGGGTTTTAAAGTTTTTTAGGGGTTTTTATGTTTTTATGGATATTAATGCTTTTTAAGGATTTTTTGGATATTTATGGTTTTTAGGGACATTGAGATTTTTAAGGGTTTTTATAGTTTTTTTTGGTTTTAGGCCTTTTCAGTTTTTTAGGGTTTTAAGGGTTTTATATTTTTTTTAAAAAATTAGTCATTTAAAGGTTTTTTTTGGACTTAAGGTTTTTTTAGCGTTTTAAATTTTTTAAATATTTTTGGGGTTTTTATGATTTTTAGGGGTTTGGGGTATTTATGGGATTTTAGGGGTTTTAGTGTTTTAGAATTTGAAAGGGATTGAAATTAATTAATTTTTTGAAAGTTTTTAATGTTTTCTAAGGTTTTTTTAATGTCTTTAGGGGTTTTTATGTTTTAACAAAATTTTAGGTCTTATCTATGTTTTTAAGGAATTTTTTGGTTTTTAGGGTTTTGAGGGTTTCTAGGTTTTTTTAAGGAATTTTATGTTTTTTGGGGTTTTATGAGTTACTATGTTTTTAATATTTTCATAGGGTTTTAGGGTTTTTTTTATTTTAGGGATTTTTGATGTTTTTTATTTTTTATTGTTTGTTTGTAATATTTTTGTTTTACGGTTTTTATGATTTTTTGGGTTTTATGGTTTTTTTATTTTTATGTTTTTTTTATTTTTTTAGGGTTTTTAATTTTTTTAGAGATTTTTTATTTTTATTGGGGTTTAAAGTGATTTTGTATTTTTAAGTGTTTTTAGGGGTTTTATGGGTTTGAAATGTTTTTTGGGTTTTTATTGTTTTTAGGGTATTTATTTTTTATCAGTTTAAGAGTTTTTTTAGGTATTTAAGAGATTTATGTGTGTTAAATTTTTACAGGTTTCATAGGTTTAACTAGGGTTTTATGGTATTTTATGTTTTGTTTTTGGATTTTTAAGGTTTTTTTTTAAATTTAATGGTTTTAGAGTTTTAATTGATTTTGGGGGATTTTAGGATATTTTTTAAAACAATTTAATGTTTTATGTATTTTTTATTCATTTTTTTGTGTTTTTAGGGTTTTATGGGTTACTAGAGTTTTTAGTGAGTTTTTTGTGTTTTTATAGTTTTAGGGTTTTTTGGTTTTTATATTTTGTTATGGGTTTTTGTTATTTTTAATGATTTTTTCTTAGATTTTTTATTTGGTTTTTAGGGGTTTTATGTGTTTTTATGTTTTTAAGGTTTAGTTAGGGGTTTTCATGGTGTTTATGGTTTTTTAAAATTTTAAAGTTTTAAAGGGATTTTTTATTATTTATATGGATTTCTAGGGTTGTTTGGGGATTTCAAATGTTTTTAGGGTTTTTAGGGTTTTTATCCTTTGTAATGTTTTTATGGTTTTTTTTATGTGTTTATAGGTTTTAAGGTTTTCTTATTGTTTTTAATATTTTTTTTATGTTTTGGAGTATTTTTTGGGATTTTTTATGTCTTTTAATTTTTTAGGGCTTTTATAGATTTTGATGGTTTTTTAGGGCTTTTAGAATTTTTAGGGGTTTTTTGGTTTTTGTGGGGTTTTAGGGGTTTTTTGGGTTTTTAGGGGTTTTATGTTAATTAAAATTTTTAATGTCTTATGGAATTTGAGTGTTTATATAATTTTTACTGTGTTTTTAATGTTTTTATGCTTTTTTTGTTTTTTTTGTTTTTAGGGGTTTTTAGTGTTTTAGGGTTTTTAGGCTCTTCTGAGTGTTTTTAGGGTTTTTGGCAGTTTTTAGGTTTTTAGAAGTTTTAAGGTTTTTTAGTTTTGTATGGTTTTCTTAGGTTTTTTCATTTATCTTATGGGATTTTAGTTTTATATTTTTTTATGTATTTTTTACTACTGTTGTGTTTTTTATGTTTTTTTGTATTATGAGGGTTTTTAGAGAGGGGGGGTGGATTTTTAGGATTTTGAGGGGATTTAGCATTTTTAGGTTTTTAGGGGTTTTATGTGTTTTTATTTTTGTATGGTTTTATTAGTGTATTTTAGGGTTTCTAATGTTTTTATTTACTTTTATTTATTTTTTTGGATTTTTATGATTTTTATGGTTTTTATAGAATTTGAGGATATTTTTTGTTTTTAATGTTTTTTTAGGTTTTTTGGTTTTTTTGGGATTGGGGGGGGGGGGTTTGTGATTTTTTAGGGTTTTAAAGATATTTTAGTTTTTAATGTATTTAGGGATGTAAAATAATTTTACTGTTTTTTTTTATTTTTTTTTTGGGTTTTAGTGTTTTTAAATGGTTTTTTGGGGTTTTTTGGTTTTTTGGGTTTATAGGGATTTTTGGGGATTTTTGGGTTTTTTAGGTTTATATGGGTTTTAAGTGTTTTAGGTTTTTTAGATTTTCATAGGGTTTTTAGGGTTTCATGTTGTTTTTATGTTTTTTATATTTTTGCGATATTTAACACTTTTATGGATTTGGGGGTTTTTAGGGATTTTGAGGGGTTTTAGGGTTTCTTAAAATTTAACCATTTTTAGTGTTTTTAGGTTTTATTGTTTTTATTTGGGTTTTTAGTGTTTTCTATGTTTTTAGTCATTTAAAGGGATATTTTAGTATTTTATGGTTTTTATGGTTTTTAGATATTTGGTGGGGTTTATGGGTTTTTCTGAATTTGGGGTTTTATTTAGGCTATTTGGTTTTTAGGGTTTTTCTTGATTTTTTTGGGTGTTTAATGTTTTTTGAGTTTTTTAATTTTTTTAAGGGAATACGTGTAATTTTTATTTCTAATTGGTTTTATAAGGGTTTTATGGGTCTTTATGGGTTTTTATGTTTTAGGGGTTATTATGGATTTTAGGGCGTTTAAGGGGTTTTAGGGTCATTTTATATTTTTTATAGTTTTTAGCATTATTATGATTTTATTGATTTTATGTGTTGTTTGGGTTTTGTGGTTTTCATAGGGGTTTTCATGGGTTTAAGGGTTTTTTATGTTTTTAGGGAATTTTAAAATTTTAAGTATTTTTATGGTTTTTGGGGTTTTTGGGGTTCTTAGGGATTTCTAGTTTTTTTATGTTTTTTGGGTTTTTTAATGTTTTTTATTCTTAGGAGTTTTCATTGTTTTAAAATATTTATTTTTTTCTATGGTGTTTTTAGTGATTTGGGGTTTTTATGTTTTTTGGGTTTTTTGGACTTTTTAGGATTTATTTTGTTTTTTGGATTGATAGGGTTTTTGATTCTTTTTAGGGTTTTTAGGGTTTTTCAGGGTTTTTATCATTTTGTGGTTTTTAGGGTATTAATGTTTTTTAGGTTTTTAATGTTTTATTAAGGTTTTTCATGATTTTTAGATTTTTTCAATTTTTTTGGGATTTTTAGTGGTTTTTTTGGATTGTTATGGTTCTTAGGGACCGTACGGAGCTTAAGGATTTTTTGGGTTGTATGCTTTTTAGGGGTTTTGTGTTTTATTTTGTTTTTTCATTTTTTTTATTTTTTTATTTTTTGGGTTTTTATTATTTTTAGAGATATTAATCCTTTTTTAGATTTTATAGAGGATTTATATTTTTATTGGTTTTTTAAGGATATATGTATTTTTAGGTTTTTTAAGGTTTTAGGGGTTTTTTATTTTTATGGGGGTTTAGGGTATTTTTATAGTATTTATGGTTTATATCATTATTTATATTTTAAAACATTTTTGATTTTAGGTTTTTATTTTTTTATTAGGGTTTTTATGGTTTTTATTTTTTTAGTAATTTTTTGGATTGTTATTAAATTTTATGGTATTTAGGCTTTTTTAGGCTCGTTAGGGTTTTTAAGGTTTTTAGGGGTTTTAGATTTTTTTTAGGATTTTTATGGGTTTTAAGGGTATTTAGGTTTTCTAGGTTTTCTTAAGGTTTTCCAGTGGTGTTGACATTTTATGGATATTTATGGATTTTTTTTGGATTTTTATTTTTTATGGAATTTATGGATTTTGAGGGTTTGTGGATTTTTATGGTTTTATGGGTTGTTTTTTATTTTTCATGTATTTCAGTTTTTTTTGGGGCTTGTGGTTTTTTATTTGTTTTAAATTATTTAAGGTATTAATGGGTTTTTAGTGTTTTTAGAGGGATTTATGTTTTTATGTGGTTTTAGGGGTTTTTTTATTTTTAGGGGGGTTAATGGTCTTAATGGTTTTTAGGGTTTTAATGAACTATTAGGGTATTTAGGGTTTTTTCTTTTAAGTTTAAAGTGTTTTCAATGGATTTTCAGGGTTTTTTTTAAAATTTTACTGATTTTAGGTATTTTTTATGATTTTTTAATTTTTAGATATTTTAGGGATATAGAGAGTTTAAAGGTTTTTCTTTTTGATTTTTTATTTTTTTGGGTTTTATTAATTTTTGTATTTTTTAGTATTACATAATTTTTTAAAGTTTTTATGTTTTTTAACATTTTTAATCATTTTTAGTGGTTTAATAGGTTTTTAGTATTTTTAGTGGGTTTTAGAGTTTTTTCTGAGGTTTTTTAATTTTTTGAGGAGTTTTACTGTTTTTAAAGGCTTCTGGGGGGTTTGAGAGTCCTTAGGGGTTTTAATGGTTTTAACGTTTTTTAGGTTTTTATGAGGTTTATGCATTTTTTATGTTTTTATGGTTTTTATGGGTTTAAATAGTTGTTAGGATTTTTTATTTAGTTTTTTTGAATTTTTTAGTATTTTTATGGTTTTTTGGTGTTTTTTTTGATTTTTAGGGGTTTGGGGTTTTATGGGGTTTTGGGGTTTTAGTTTTTTAGTTTCTTTCTTAGGGGTGTTTGCTGTTTTTAAATTTTAATGGATTTTAAGGGTTTGTATGATTTTTATGGTTTTTTAGGGTTTCTATAGACTTTGAAAGGTTTCAGTGTTTTTTGGGTTTTTAGGGGTTTTATGTTTTTTTGGTTTTTTAAATTTTTTGGGTTTTTAAGGATTTTAAGATATTTTAATGTTTTTAAGAAATCAAATCATTTTTTATAATTTCTAGTTTTTTAGTGTTTTTTTGTGTTATGAGTTTCTAATGTTTTTGGGGTTTTTTTGGCTTTTAAGGGTTTATAGGGTATTTAAGGTCATTTAAGTTTCTTAGGGTTTTTGTGTTTTTAGTGTTTTTTAGGTTTTTATCATTTTTTTTGTTTTTAGGGGTTTTAGGTGTCTTTAGGTTTTTATGGTTTTATTAGGTCTTTTCAGTTTTGTTTGGGTTTTTTATGTTTTTATATGTTTTCTTGTTTTTTTAGGATTTCTATGGTATTTGGGTTTTGATGGGATTTAGGGGTTTTAGGGGTTTTATGTTTTTTTATCATTTTTTAGATTTTTTGGGTTTTATGTGCTCCAAGGTTTTTATTTTTTTTCTTTGGTTTTTTCAAAATTTTAAGGTTTTTTGTGTTTTTAGGGATTTTTACATAAATTTAAGTATTTTTATTTTTTAGGGGTTTTAGGGTTCTTTTGGTTTTGTTGTGGTTCTACCGTTTTTTTGAGTTTTTTAGTATTTTTAGGGTTTTTGAAGTTTTTAATCGTTTTTGGGGTCTAATGGGTTTTTAGAGTTTTTAGAGATTTTTAGTTTTTTATGGGTTTTTAGGGTTTATTAAGGTTTTAAAGGGGTTTTTTGGTTTTTAGGGATTCTAGTGTTTTTATGGTTTCTTAGTGTATTATAGGTTTTTAGGTTTCTGGGGTTTTAAAGTGTTTTCAATTTTCAAATTATTCTTTGGGTTTTAAATAGTTTTTACTATTTTTAATGTTTTTAATGGTTTTAGGGTATTTTTAGAATTTTCACTGTCTTTTTGGGATTTTACAGATCTTGGGGATTTTTATGGTTTTTTTATTTTCTATTTTTTTTTGGAGTTTTATGTGTTTTTAGGTTTTAATGGTTTTTTAGAGGTTTTGAGGGGTTTTAGCATTTTTTTCATTTTTAGGGAATTTAGGGACGTTTATTGTTTGTTATGTTTTTTAGTGTTTTAGGGGTTTTGGTATTTTTGTTTTAGGTTTTTTATAGTTTTTTTGTTGTTCAAGGTAATTCATTATTTTTTAAAGGTTTTAAGGCCATTTAGAGTTTTTTTAACAGTTTTAGGGGTGTGAAGGTTTTTTAGATCTTAGAGTGGTTTTTATGTTTTTATGGATTTTCATGTATTTTTATGGTTTTTATGGGCATTTTGGTTTTTAGGGGGTTTTAGTGTTTTAGGGTCATTTTAACGTATTTTAGGGGTTTAGAATTTTTTTTAGGATTTTAGGGATTTTAAATGTTTTTATGATTTTTTTGTTTTCTTATCATTTTTCAAGGGATTTATGTTTTATTTTTTTAGGTATTTTTATGTATTTTTATGTTTTTTTTTGTTTTTATAGTTTTTAGGGATTTTGAGTGTTTTATGGTTTTTAAGGGTTTTGGGTTATTTTAGGGTATTTTTCATTTCTTTATTCTTTAATGTATTTTTAGTGTTTTTTGGGTTTTAATGTTATTTGAGGAGTTTTCAAGGTTTTTAGGGTATTTTATGTTTTTATGGATTTCAATTTTTTTATGTTTTTTAGTGTTTTGTTGATTTTGAGGGTTTTAGGGTATATTAGGGTTTTTTTGGTCTTTTTTGGGTTTTAGTGTTTTTTTAAATTTTTAGGGATTTAAAGAGTTTTTTTGGGTTTTTTTTTCTTTATGTTTTTTTAATGTTTTTAGGGGTTTTAGGATTACTATTGTTTTTAGGGTTTTTAGATATTTTAATTTTTATGGCTTTTTTGGGATCTTATGATTTTTTAGGATTTTGGGGGTTTTTTAGTGTTTGAAGTGTTTTTAGAGTTCTTTTAAAATTTCATGGTATTAATGGGATTTTAGTTTTTTCGGTCTCTTTTTGGTTTTGATGGGTTTTTAGGGGTTCGTTGGTTTTTATAGATTTGGTGATTTTAGTGTTTTTAGCACTTTAGATTTTTTAGGGTCCTAATTTATTTATTATTTTAATATTTTCATTGTGTTTGACATCGTTTTTGTGTTTTTAACATTTTAAATGAATTTTAGGGCTTCATATTATTTTTATGGTATTTATGTTTTTTTATGGATTTTTAGTGTATCTTGGGATTTTAGGTGTATTATGTTTTTGGGGGTTTTTGGGGTTATTTTTTGTTTTTATGGTTTTTAAATTTCTTAACTATTTTATGGTTTTAATGGATATTTAGAGTTTTTAGTTTTTTTAGGTTTTTATTGGTTTTTACTATTTTTGAAGTTTTAGGGGTTTTATGTATTTTATGGTCTTTAGTGTTTTTTAGGTTTTTAGTGGTATTAATTGTTTTTATGTTTTTAACATTTTATTAAGATTTTTAGTTTTAAAAATTTATATTTATTTCTTGGGTTTTTGATGTTTTTTATGATTTTTAGTGTTTTTAGGGAATTGAGGGTTTTAAGGTCTTTAGGGTTTCAAGATTTTTTACTATTTTTTAGGGTTTTAGGGATTCATTATGTTTTTTTCTTTTTTTGTATTTCTAGTGTTACTTTACAGTTTTTTTTGTTTTAAGGGTTTGGGAGTAGTTAGTGGCGTTTTATGATTTTTAGGGTTTTTTATGTGTTTTAAGGCTTTTATGGCTTTTTATGGTATTTAGGGTCTTCATGGTTTTTAAGAGTTTTTTAGGGTTTTCATGATTTTAGATTTTTCGGGTTTTTATTTTCTTTTAGTTTTATAAGTTTTTCATAAGGTGTCTCTGGGTTTTTAACGTTTTTAAGTGTTTATGGATTTTTATTGAATTTTTTGAACTTTTATGGTTTTTAGGGGTTTTAATGATTTTGAGTATTTTTATGTTTTTTCAACATTTTTATGTATTTTTTAGGAATTGTTTGAGTTTTTATCGGTTTTATGGTTTTTTAGAGTTTTTGAATGTTTCTAGGGGTTAAAAGGATTTTAGTTTTTTTTGTTTATAGGGTTTTTGGGGTTTTTAGTTGGTTTTTATGGGTATCAAGTGTATTTATGGTTTTTTGGATTTTTATGGTTTTAGGGAATTTTATGGCCCTTTTGTATTTTTATTATTTTAGTCATTTTACGTTTTTATGGTTTTAATGAGTTTTTATGTTTTTTGGGTTTCATTTTTTTCACTATTTTATTGTTTTTTTATTTTTTTGAAAATTTTAGGGATTTTTAAATTTTTTATAGTTTTTTGGAATTTTTAGGTATTTTTTAAAATTCTTATGGTTTTAGGGTTTTTAAGTATTTTCAGGGGGTTTAGGGTTTTTAGTGTTTTTAGGGGTTTTTGGGTTTTTGGGTTTTTGGGCTTATACGGGTTTCTTTGAGTATTTTAGGGTTTTTATTGTTTTTTAGATTTTTTCAACATGTTTAGGGGTTTAAAGGGTTTTTAGTGTTTTTCTGGTTTTTTAATATTTTTATGGGTTTTTAGGGTTTTTAAGGGTTTTATGGGGATTTTTGGTTTTTTGGGCGTTTAGAGTTTTTTTGGAGGTTTAGTGTTTTGGGCTTTTTAGGGGTTATATGTGCTTTTAGGTTTTTTATGGTTTCATAGTTTTTTCTCAATTTTTAAGATTGTTTTTGTTTTTAGGGATTCTTACAGATTTATAGGTTTTTTATGGGATTGATGGGTTTTAGGGGATTTTTGGGTATTATAGGGGTTTTTAAGTTTTATTTGGTTTTTTTTGGGTCGTAAGGTTTTTTTTTTAAGTTTTTATGGGTTTTAATTTTTTTATAGTTTTGTATGTTTTTATGATTTTAAATGGTTTTTATATATTTTAGTGGGTTTTTACAATTTTTATTGGGTTTTAGATATTTTTATGGTTTTTAGGGTTTTTTTTGTTTTTAGGGTTTTTAGGGTTTAAATGTTTTTAATGTTTTCAAGGTTTTTAGGGGGTTTTTTTGTTTTTATAAATTTTTAGCTATTTTTTAGGTTTTAAATATTTTTAGTGGTATTAGGGATTTGAGGGGTTTATGTTTATTGGATTTTACAGGTTTTAATGGTTTTTTGGGTTTTTGGGTTTTTTTAAATTTTTAGGCTTCTTATGATATTAGATTATTTTAATTTTTTTCTGAGTTTGAATAAATTTTAGAGTTTCGATATGTTTTTTGGTTTTTTTAGTGGGTTTTATGTGTTCTTGGGTTTTATCCATTTTTAGGTTTTTAGTGTTTTCTTAAAAATTTTCATTGATTTTTAGGGTTGTTTTTTTGTGATTTTTTATTCTTTTTTAGGATATTTTTGTTTTTAGGGATTTATAGAATTTTTTGGAGTTTTTGGGGTTTAAAGGTTTTATTTTTTATATATTTTTAGGTTTTTTAATGTTTTTATGATATTAAGGTTTTCTTGGGGGAATTTAATTTTTTTAGCTTGTTTTACATTTTTATGTATTTTTAGGGGTTTTTAGTATTTTTAAAGTTTTTAGAGATTTTGAGGGCTTTAAAGATTTTTTAGGATTTCTAGATATTTTTAGACTTTCATGTTTTCAAGGGTTTTTTCATATTTTTAGTTTTAATTATTTTGGATCTTTTTATTGTTTTTAGTGGTTTAAAAGGTTTTTTTACGTTTTTAGTGGGTTTTTTAGGTTTTTAAGGGTTTTTAGGGTTTTATGGATTTAAGGGTTTTTGTGGTTTTTATGGTTCTTTAAGGATTTCTAGCGGTTTTAGGATTTTTTTTATAGTTTTACGGGTTTTATGTGTTTTAGGTTGTTATAGTTTTGTTTGGGGTTTTAGGATATTTAGGGGGGTTTTGGTTTTTATACTTTTTGATGGATTTTTTTCTGGATTTTCATGGTTTTTTAGGGTTTTTTGGGATTTCGAGGTTTTTGAGGGATTTTTTTAGTGTTTTTAGGTTTTTTTCGTTCCTTTCGAGTTTGATATTTATCTTAGTTTTTTGGGGTTTTTATGTTTTTTTTGAGTTTTTAACATTTTTGGGGGTATAAAGCATTTTTAATGTTTTTATTGTTTTTAAGGTTTTCAATATGTTTTTTGGGTTTTAAGTTTTTTTCTATTTTTAAGGTATTTATTGTTTTTTAATGTTTTAGCAGCATTTTAGTGTTTTATAAGTTTTTTTGGTAATTAGTGGTTTTCAGGGTTTTATATTTTTTGTGGTTTTCTTAGGGTTTTAATGGCTTTTAGGTTTTTTATTATTTTTTACTGTTTTAGGTGTTTTTTGTCTATTAGGGTTTCATAGTGTTTATACAGACTTTAGGGTGTTATGTTTTAAATTAATTTTAGTCATTTTCTAATGTTTTATGGGTATTTTGGGGTTTTTCAGGTTTTTAGGGATTTTGAGGGTTTTTTAGAGGTTTTATGCTTTTTAGGTTTTTAGGGATTTTTGAGGGTTTTTAGTGGTTTTATTGTTTTTAGGGGGTTTAAGAGTTTCCGGTTTTTAACGATTTATTAGTATGTTTTAGGGATTTTAGATTTTGTTAATTTTTTAAGTATTTTAGTGTTTTTTTTGATATTTATGGTTTTTAGGGTTTTATGGTTTTTAGGGATTTCTCGGGTTTTTAGGGTATTTTCAATTTTTATGGGTTTTTAAGAGTTTATGGTTTTTTTATATTTTTAGGGGTTTTATGGTTTTTTAAAGTTTTTGACATTTTTAATTGTTTAAAACTTTTTTATAGTTTTAGTGGTTTTTTTACAGTTTTCCTGATTTTTAAGGTTTTTAGGGTTTTATGGTTTTCATGAATTTTTAGGGTATTTAGGGACATTTAGTGTATTTAGATTTTTTATGTTTTTAGGGGTTTTACGTATTTTTAAATTTTTTAGTTTTATTAGGGATCTTCAAGGGTTTTATGATTTTTTATATTTTTGGGATATTTACTAGTTTTTTAGGATATTTATGAATTTTATGGTTTTTAGGTATTTTTAGAATTTTTAGGGTTTTTTAGGTGTTTTAGTGTTTTTAGGGTTTTTAACATTTTTAATGTTTTATGGGTTTTATATGTTTTTAGGTTTTTGATCATTTTCATATGGGTTTTCATTTATTTTTTTGGTTTTTTATTTTTTTAGTGATTTTTAAGACTTTTTAGGATTTTTATTTTTTTAGGGTTTTTAAGGATTTTAGGTGTTTTCAGGAATTTTAAGGTTTAATTGTTTTTTTTTGTTTTTAATATTTTTATGTTTTTAAAGGTATTTTATTGTTTTTATGGTTTTATTAGGTTTTATAGGTTTTCATGGGTTTTGTAGGTTGTTAGGGGTTTTATGGTTTTAGTTTTTTTTATAGTTTTTAACATTTTTAATATTTTTAAAATTTATTTTGGGTTTTGAGGGGTTTTTAGTGTTTTTAGGTTTTCAATGATTTCTTAAGGATTTTCAGGGTTTTTGGCATTTTTTATATTTTTAAGGATTTCGAGGGTTTTTTTGTATTTTTATGGATTTTTTAGATTTCAAGGTTTTTATAGTTTTTATGGTTTATTGAGGCATTAAAAAACCAAAAGTTTTTAGGGGTTTAAAAAGTTTTCAGTGATTTTAGTGTTTTTTGGGTTTTTTGGGTTTTTTGGGTTTTTATGGGTGTTCATGGTTTTTTATGATTTTATGGGTTTTAGTGGGTTTTAGGGTTTTTTAGGGTCTTTTAGGTTTTTAAGTGTTTTTATGTTATTTAGGGGTTTTATTTGTTTTTTGTTTCTGAAGGATTTCAGAGGGTTTTTATGGTTTTTTAACATTTTTTACTTTTTCGGTATTTTTAGAGATTTATTTGGATTTTTATGGTTTTTATGGGTTTAGGGATTTTGAGTGTTTTTATGGTCTTTAGGGTTTTAATGTTTTTATGGATTTTATGTGTTTTTGGATTTTAAGGTTTTATTAGGGGTTTTCTAGGTTTATAGAGTTTTTTATGATTTTAGGGATTTTAGGGATTTATTACGATTTAATTTCGTATTTTAGGGTTTCAGAAAATTTTAGGGTTTTTAAACTTTTTTGGATTTTTTTGTTTTTTTTGAGTTTTTAGGCGTGTATGGTTATTTTTGAGTTTTTAGACATTTTTTTGGGTTTTGTACGGGTTTTAAGGTTTTAGTGATTTTTTAGGTTTTGGGGGGGTTTTATTATTCTTATTTTTTTTATGGTTTAATTGGTTTGTTGGATTTTTAGGGACCTTTTATGTTTTCTAAGTTTTTTAGGTTTTTTGGGGTTTTATGTGTTTTTATGCTTTTATGATTTTCTTTGGGTTTTTTATTGTTTTTAGGTTTTTTATGATTAAGTTATTTTTGGGTATTTTTTAGTATTTTTATGGTTTTCTTGGGTTTTTTAGAGATTTGTGGCTTTTAATGGTTTTTAGGGTATTTATTATTTTTGGGGGTAATAGGGTTTTTTTTGAGTTTTTGGGTTTTAAAGGGTTTTTAGATTTTTTAAATGTTTTTAGGGGATTAAAGGGTTTCCAGAGTTTTTAGTTGTTTTTAGGGTTTCTATAAGTTTTTTGGGATTCTATGGTTAATAGGGATTCTTATGGTTTTTATGGTTTTTTTTAGTTTTTTAGGGTTTTTAGGTTTTTAGGTTTTTAAGGTTTTTGCTGGTTGTTATACGATTTTTACTTTTTTTTTATGTTTTTAGGGAATTTAGTGATTTTAATAATTTTATGGTTTTTAGGGATGTTAGATATTTTGGGGGTTCTTAGGGGGTTTCGGGGGTTTTTTGGTTTTTTTTGGGATTTAGGTTTTTTTGAGTTTTTTATGGAATTTAAGGGAATTTAATTTTTTTAATTATATTTGGAGTTTAAAGTTGTATTATAATTTTTAGCAGTTTTAAGGGATTTTGTCTATTTTTAGGTTTTTAATGTTTTTTATGAGTTGTAGGTATTTTAGGGGTTTTATTATTTTTAGTATTTTTTTTTGGTTTTTTGGTGTTTGTTGAGTTTTTTAGGTGGTTTAAGGTTTTTTATAATTTTAAATGTTTCGGGGGGTTTAATGGGGTTTTAGATTTTCCAGTGGATTTTACTGTTTTTATGGGATTTTAGGATTTTTTTTAGGGTTTCTAGGGGTTTTAATGTATTTATGATTTTTAGGGTCTTTATGGTTTTTAGAATTTTTTTAATGTTTTTAGGGGTTTTAAGTGTTTTTAGGTTTTTAAGGTTTTCTTAGGGGTTTTTAGGGTTTTAGGGTTTTTACGTTTTTAAGGATTTTTATGGATTTTTCAGATTTTTTTTGGGGATTTGTGTTTTTTGTGATTCTATTGTATTTTAGGGTTTTTGAGGTTTTTATGGATTTTATGGATTCTAGTGTTTTTTATACATTTAGGGGGTTTAAGTGTTTTTAGGCTTTTATGGTTTTCATTTGGGTTTTATGGTTTTTATGTTACTTTATATTTTTATGAATTCTTAGGTATTTTTTAGAGTTTTTACGGGTTATATATTTTTTAAGTATTTTGAGGATTTTTTATGGGTTTTGGGGTGTTTATGGTTTTTTATGGTTTTTTGGGGGTTTTAGGGTTTTTTGTGTTTTTCTAGGGGTTTAAAGGATTTTTTGATTTTTTTAATGTTTATATGCGTTTAAATGGGTTTTATACTTTTTAGTGGGGTTTCAGGGTTTAAATTGGATTTTGGGTTTTTTATGTTTTTAGGGGTTTTATGTTTTCTTGGGTTTTTAGGGTTTAGGCATTTTTTAGGTTTTTAGGGGTTTTATGTGTTTTTGGTTTTTATCATTTTATTAGGGGTTTTCATTGTTTTTAGGGTTTTTATATTTTCTGGGATTTTCAAGGATTTTTTAATATTATTATTGGTTTTCAGGATTTTTAAGTAATTTGATGGTTTTTGGGATTTTTAGGGTTTTTAAAATTTTGCTGGGCGTTTGGGGCAAGGATGGCTCGGGGCCAAGAAAAAGTGCCCCCCCCCCAAATTTAAACAAAAATAAATGGACAAACAGAGTGCTGCAAGGGGGGATTACATAACTGAGTATGCACCTCACCCATCAAATCAGACAAAATAAAGGAGGAGTAGGGAGGTGTGGCAACAAAGGACCACAAAGAATAGTGTTCCACAATAGCCTGCTTGGAGAGATCATCCACAATCGCATTGGCCTCCCGGTAGACATGTGTCACAGTAAGATGCAGCCTTTGGAACATGGCAAGGCATTCAATCCACAGGGTAAGGAGCCTCCAGGGGACGCACCTAGATCTGCTTTTAAGAGCACTCACAGCAAGCATGGAGTCAGACTCAAGCCACAGAAAAATCTACCAGAACCTGACAGCATACTCAATCTCCTTTATAATGGCCCATAACTCAGCTTCAAGAGCACACCCATCACCTATAAGGTGTTGAAAACATCCTTTGAGAAAACACCGATAAGTGCAGAAGACTCCACCACATCGAGCAGGGCCCGGGGCAACAAGGGCTACACTATCCACATTTACCTTGATCCAGGAGGGGAGTGGAGGAATCCAGCGAATAAACTTGGGAACCATGGGTTTTTTTGCCCTACCAGACACACCAAGATATCGAAGGATGATCAGTTCATGGACGTCATTCGCCATATGTTCTGTCAGAATCTGGGAGGCCGCATAAAAATCCCTGTGAATCGCCACCACTCCAGTATGAAAGGAGAGTCGTTTCTTACTGAAGGCAACTGCATTCCGAGCAGTCCAAATAAAAGAGATGGTGGCTGCAACCACATCCCGCAAAAAATTGCGGATCTGCTCACTATAATCCCAGTTAGACAGGTCCTCCAGGAGCTCAAGAAAAGGCCTGTCAAGGCCAGCTGGGAACCCAAAAGTCCGCTGCAAATAACTCCAAAGATCAGCGCGGAGTCTGCACTACAGGAAGGCATGCTGGATATTTTCTTCTGCACCGAGGCAAAGGAAACATATAGAGGCAAGGTTGTGACCCGCTCTCTGAAATTGACTTTGCATGGGAAACTGATTTTTCCAGATTTTCCAGATAAGAAAGTGATTTGCAGGGGGAATGAAATTCCTCTTGAACATAGAAATCCAGGTCGGTGGAGGGGATCCCCTGGCACAATTATACCGATAGTATTCCTTAGCAGTGATTCACCCAACCATATTGGGCTTATAGATCAGGATATCAAAATATATGAAGTTATAGCACTGAATTTGGAGTAAGACAGCAGATGGGAGGTCCTCGAACTGTTCCAACCTCGGGATGAACTCCACAACAGACAGTCGCTTCAATCCAGGAGGAGGGATGATGAAATCTTGTAGGGGCCTGTCAAGCCAGGGCGTAGACCAAGCATTGAAGGATGAGTTCTTGGAGATAAACCATTTAGAAAGAGGGAGAATGGCATTGAATGAGGCCCGAATTGCTAGCCAAACATAGGAGGGGAAATACCCTTCGTATCCATCACAGAGCATGAGAACAAATCTTTCCCGAGTAAAATCCAAACTCAGAGCCATAGGACTTAGCATCCCCCAAGTATACTTAACAAGGAGGGAATCATTGTAGCGTCTGAGGTCTTTGATACCAAGCCCACCCAACTCATTTGGCCTGGTGCATTCCTTCCAGGCCACGGTGACCAATTTCCTTTGAGTTATGTACCCCATCCAGGAAAAATTTGTAATCTTTGTCTACAGGTCCTTGATGAGATTAACCGGCCACCTGTAAATGGAGGAAGCATAAGTGAACATAGAGGTAATCACCGAGTTGATAAGGAAGACCCTTCCAAGCTTCAAGAGGGATGCCCCTCTCCATTTCGCCAGCTATTGAGTTATTTTAGAGGCAATGTTCTCAAGGTAACACCGCACGACACGTCCCCAAAAGATGGGAACACCTAGGTATTTGAAAGGTAACGACAATATCTTTACACCAAGGGAGATGGCAATAGAGATCTGCTAGGACCATGAAAGCCCCTCCCCAAAGACAATCAAAGACTTACTCCAGCTGATGGATTGTCTTGAAACATTTTCATAATGCCGGAAGATCATCTGGATGGAATCAAGAGTACGCTTATCGGCCTGCCCGAACAGGAGAATATCATCTGTATACAGCATATGGGATGGCACATGATGTTCCCTCCCTGCCTGGATAGGACTGAAGAGTCCAGCCTAACAAAGATCAATGAGGCACCTGCAATGATAGTCTTCTGCGATC
The DNA here is from genome assembly GCA_963277665.1 of Viscum album. NCBI lineage: Eukaryota > Viridiplantae > Streptophyta > Magnoliopsida > Santalales > Viscaceae > Viscum > Viscum album. Next base: position 8,166,800 of record OY728152.1, read on the forward strand.
GAAAAAAGGATTCATGAAAGAGGATCACCCTTTCTGGCTCCACGGGAGCAGGTAAAAAACCCCTTAGGGGAGCCATTTAAAAGAATAGAGGCCCACCCACTGCTATGAATGGACATGATGATCCTAATAAAATTACTCGAGAATCCATACTTAGTCAGGACTTGAGAAATAAAGCTCCACATGATAGTGTCAAAAACCTTAGAGATGTCAACCTTATGTGCAAATTTTCCATGATTGGATGGCTTTCGCATGACATTGATGCTCTCCGAGACTGTGAACTAGAATTCCTGGATGCTCCTGCCCGGGACAAACCGAAACTGATAAGGGGTGATAATTTCCCCCAAGAACTTCCCAAATCACATGACCAGAATCTTGCTGATAATTTTGGGGACAGTGTTTCCAATGGCCAATGGTTCAAAATCACCAATATCAATGGCATTTTCCATTTTAGGAATCAGAGAAATAAAGTTAGAGTTGACCCCATGTGGGAAAACTATTGTGAGAAATAATTCCCGCACAGCGCTGACGATGCCTTCATGCAGGATGTCCCAGTAGAACATGAAAAATATGTTGGTGAATCCATCCGGACCCACTGTACTATCAATGTTCAAAGAGAACAGAGCAGCCCTAATCTCCTCCGTAAGGGGCGGGATCATTAGAGCTCGGTTCTGATGCTCATCAACACATGAAAGAACGGATTCCATCAAGTGGAGGGTGTATTCCCTACCATCATCCAAATAAATCCCTTGAAATGATTAACAATAGATGTGGAGATGTCATCCTCTAAAGTAAAGGTAGAACCCGAAATCAGAATAGCCTTAAGACAGATTTTGGATTCTTTCTCCCTATGCAACCAATGGAAGAATTTCGAGTTGTGATCCCCATACTTGAGCCATCTCACACTGAATTGGATCTTGGAGAAATTTTCCTTAAGATCCAGAATATCATCATGCTTGGAATGAAGTTTCAACTCATCACAAGAGGGTAGGGGAAGAAGAGAATTGGATTCCAGGTAGACAGCATGTTGATGCTCAGCATCTCGGATGTAATTGTCAAGACTGAAAAAACAGCCCTTGCTCCAGTCTTTAAGCAAAGCATTGATTTTTTTGATCCTGAGAACCGAACTATGGAAATGACTGCCCTGGAATTCTTCATCCCAGCCATTGAGAACAATTTCCATACAACCATGAATCGTAAGCCATGCATTATTGAACTGAAAAGGCAGAGGTGAAGATCTTGATGCACCTATGGAGTTGTCAATGATCAAAGGATTGTGATCCGAGTGGAACTTGGTAAGTGTATATCCCGAGACATCAAAGGGAAAGGACACATCATTGATTCTGTAGAAACACTTGTATAGCTTGCTGGCCTACCTGCCATTCATAGTAAACGCCCCCATGTGAATGAGGCTCCAGAAACATTGACCTCCAAGAAGTTACAAGCATCAAGACAAGAGGAAAACTCCACGGCAGCTGAGCGAGAGAAGTTGGAGCCAATCCTCTCATCCGGACGCAAGACAGTGTTGAAATCCCCAACTACAATCCAACTGTTCTCAATGAGCCCATGGAGCGTAGTCAAATGATCCCATAAGACCTGTCTCCTCAAGTAACAGCAGGAGGCATACACAAAAGACAGAGAGAGGGGGGGAAAATTGCACATGACAGATAAGGTGATGACATGATCACACACCTCAAACGATGTCAATTGAATGTCACCATGCTTCAGCACCCAAAGGGTGTCAAGGCCACTATCATTTTCAGTCTTTGCAACATAGAAATAACCAAGGTTGTGCCAGTTGAAACCCATCCAGTTTTCAAACATGATCATTGGTTTAGCAATACCAAGAACCAACGGCCTCTGGGAGGTGAGGAAATGCCTCAGGTCTGAGACAGTGGGAGGGTTCCCGATCCCCTGGCAGTTCCAGACGAGTATCCGCATTAAATTAGGCTGACGGCGCCCCATTCACCGGGGTGATGAAAACATTTAAGGATCTGTCCTTAAACTTTGATTTCTTCCCTTTCTTCTTGGGCCTGCCCACAGGGTTCTTATTAGGTGAAGGATCAACCTCAGTATCCCGGTATTTGAGTCCTAGATCATCAGAAGTTTGAGACTAGCCTCATGTGATGAGGCCAGGTGAGCCAGCTTGGAGGACCCTTCTGCCTCCTCATCATTATGCTCGACCTGATCAGCCCAGAAACTACCACTGAGAGGGGTTAATATGTTAGTAGGAAAGAGAGGAATCAGGGAGTCATCTTTAACTATGTCTCGTCGTGCACCCCTTCTGGGGGACACAACAACGAATGAATCACCAGAGAGAACTGGGTCAGCCAGGGGTGTGGAGACCTTCTCAGGCCCAGAAGGGACAGGGGACCCTACAGAGACCAGCCCATCATCCACCACTTACAATGGAGGGGATGACTCTGGACAATAGGCAATGTCTGCCACCAGAGAAAGATCAGGGATGGGCTGGCCAGGCTCAGCCATAACCTGACCAGCAATAGGCACATCGCCAGGCTAAATCAAGACTGTCTGCAGGCTGGGAGTAGCGACAATAGAGTCTTCGACTACCATTCGTTCATTCGGGGATTTAGACCTAGAGGCAACTCCCTGTAAGGAGGAGGGGGTCTCTTGACAGAGGGTGTCGTCAGCCTCCAGCACCCTTCTTAGTGAAGGCAATTCCACAGGACACCAAACTACCTTAGAGACATGCTGGGAGGGAGAAGGTGCATGAGACTTCACCCCTGCTCCAGCGACCATCTTCCTTGTATAGGACTTAGTGGAGTGTCCTTTAAGATTTCACTTGGAGCAAACTTTCAAACGACGACAATCAGAGATTAAGTGTCCATTGAGATGACAGTGAAGACAAAACTGGGGTTTTCGCTCATAAAGGATATGCAGCTCGAAACTGTCTTCATAAGTGTTGAGCACAACTTCTTCAATCAAAGTGGAGGACAAATCCACCGGGGAGGCAATGTCCCAAAGGATCCAGGGATGCCAATAAAGCTAGCTAAGATTATAGATGCGGATCCATATCTGCACAAAAGTGTTCTTGACATTCAATGGGCCAAATTTCTAATCCCATTCTTGAATCCATATGAGACCGAGCTTCAAATTTAGAGAGCCAAAGCTCTAGGAACGTCTTTTAAACTCATTCGAGGTAAAGAAAATATGATAATGCCCACGCCCCATGGTAGTCATACGACACTCAGAGAAACCCCAGATTTCATTGATCCGAATGGCAAGATCAGAGAACTTCCAGAGCTGCTCACCCTGGGGGGTCAACACCCGAGCAATAATGGATAAACGACACAAATTTCCCCTTTCCTCCATAGCCTCTCGATTCTGCGAGACATGAGCCACCTGCCCTTTCCGAATGACATGACCAGGGGAAGGGGGTCAAAATCAAAGAAGGAAGGTAAGATCGTGGATTTCACCGCCTCTGCAAAGTTGACCTTTAATCTCGGGGCCTTCGGTGCACCAACACCAGACCCATGGAAATTACAGTTACAAAACTGGAAAAGCTCATTATGGCCAAAAACCTCTAGCAACGCCAGAGCAGGATCCTCCTTACCGGTAGGGGGCGGAACATTCAAGGTGCGGAGGGCATCGACATCACCGTCAGGTCCCCATCATTGATCCATCTCTTTCCTTGTTGGGTGTTTGGGGTTTAATGTTTTTTTAAAAAAAATTATGGTATGTATGGTTTTTTACAGTTTTTAATAATTTTAGAGTGTTAATTGTTTTTTATTATTTTAGTAGTTTCTTATAGTTATATGAGTTTTTAGTGGTTTTAATGTTCTTATGTGTCTTTTAGTTTTTTGGGGGGTTTGGGGGTTTTAGGGTCTATTAATGTCTTTTAGGGTTTTTAACACCTTTTGATTTTTTGGGGTTTTTAGTTTTTTTAGTTTTTTAATTTTTTCTCTGAGTTTTTATTATTTTTATGTTTTTTAGGAATTTTTTTTTGGATATACATTTTTTAGGGATTTGGAGGGTTTTCTGTTTTTTAGGGTTTTAGGGATTTTTAGTTTTTTATCATTTTTATATTTTTTATTATTTTTTTGGAATTTTATAATTTTTTTAACGTTTTTAGGATTTTAAAGGTTATTTAGAGATTTTAGTGGATTTTTAGGGTATCTTTTGGTTTTTAATGTTTTTACTGTTTTTATAGTTTTTTTATGGTTTTATCATTTTTTAGGTTTTTAGGGTTTTTATGTATTTTTTCTGTTTTAAGGATTTCTTATGGATTTTTTATGTTTTGGGTTATTAATGATTTTAAGTATTTTTTGTTCTTATTTAGTATTTTTATGGTCTTTAGTGTTTTTATTGATTTTAAGGGTTTGAGGGGTTTTATGGTTTTTTGGAATTTTAGGGGTTTTTTAGATTTTATGGGTTTAAAGGATTTTATAATTTTTTTAAATTTTGTGGGTTTAAAATGAATTTAGAGTTTTAAATAGTATTTTTATTTTTTTGGTTGATTATGTTTTTTTTGGTTTTTAGGGTATTTAGTTGTTTTTATGATTTTCAAGGGTTTTATGTATTTTTTAGTTTTTATGGTTTTCTTATGGGTTTTAAGGGTTTTTAGTGTTTTTAATATTTTTATGATTTTAGGCATTTTTAAGTATTTTTATTATTTTTTAGTTTTTTATAATTATTTTGAGGGTTTTTTGGGGTTTGTGGTTTTTTGGGGTTTTAGGGAGTTTTTGAGTTTTTATGGTATTAATTGTTTTTGTGTTTTTTAATGTTTTAATGGGTTGAAATGGTTTTTAGTTTTTTAGTGGTATTTGGGATTTTTATGGTTTTTAGATATTTTAAGGTTTTTAGTGATTTTCACGGTTTTTAGGTATTTTAGGGAATTTTAGGGGTTTTAACATTCTTCTAGATTTTATGGGTTTAAATTTTTTTAGGGTTTTACAGATTTATTAGTGTTTTTCAATGTTGTTAGTTTTTTATGTTTTCACATATTTTTGGTTATTTTAAGTTTATTATGGTTTTTGAGGTTATTTAAGGATTTTAGGATTTTTTGGGGGTTTTAGTGTTTTATCATTTTTAGATTTTTATGGGTTTTAATTTTTTTAAAGGTTTTAAAGGTTTTTAGTGTTTTTCATGGATTTTGGGATTTTTTACATTTTTAGACATTTTTAGGGACGTTGATGGATTTTTTTGGTTTATAGTGTTTTCTAGGATTTTTTGGGGTTTTAAAGGTTTTTAGGGTTTTTATGGTTTTGGGGGTTTTAGGTTTTTTATAAAAAATTTAGGGTTTTTAACGTTTTTATCATTTTTTAATACCTTTTTGTGATTAAATAGGTTTTATAGCTTTTATTGGGTTTTAGAGATTTTATGTTTCTAAGGGTTGTATGAGTTTTTATGATTTTTATGGTATTATGTTTTTAGTGTTATTTAGATATTTTTGGGTTTTTATGTGTTTTTAGGTTTCTCAGGTTTTTTTATATTTTTTTAAAGGATTTTAGGGTATTTTAAATTTTGTGTTATTTTATATATTTTGTAGTATTCTCATTGTTTTTAGGTTTTTAAGGGATAATGATGTTTTTTAGGGTTTTTAGGGGTTTTGTGGTTTTTTCTTGGGTTTTTCTTGTTTTTTATTTTTTATTGTTTTAAATGTTTTCTGTTGTGTTAAATATTTTGGGGTTCTAAAAGTTTTTTTCTTTTTAGTGTGTTTTTTAGGTTTTTATCTAATTTTATACTTTTAAAATATTTTTATGGGTTTTTTTAAATTTTAAATTTTTTAGGGGATTTAGGGTTTTTTAAGTTTTTATTATTTTTAGTTTTTAGGGGTTTTAAGATTTTTTAAGGTATGTTTCATTTTATTAGGGTTTCTTATTGTTTTTAGGGTTTTTTACTTTATAGGTAATTTTAGGTAATTTTTAGTTTTTTAACTACTTTTTGGGTTTTGAGTGGTTTTAGGGTTTTTTTAATTTTTCTCATTTTTAGGTTTTTGGGGGTTTTTCTTGAATTTTTATGGTTTTTAATGTTTTTGAGTTTTTTAAAATATTTAGTGGTTTAAATTGTTTTTATATTTTTAGTGGTTTTTACGTTTTTAATGGGATTTAGGGTTTTTTATGGTTTTTAGTTGTTTTTATGATTTTTAGGGTTTTATGGCTTAAGGGTTTTTAGGGTTTTTTATGTTTTTAGGGGTATTGTTTGTTTTGGGGTTTTATGATTTTTGTAGGGGTTTTCAAGGGTTTTGAAGTTTTTTTTTCAAATTTTTGGACTTTTAGGCCATTTTTATGTATTTTTATTGTTTTTAGGGTTATATAGATTTTTAGGGGTTCTTTTTGGTTTTTTTGGGTTTAATGGTTTGTTTTAGATTTTTTGGGGGTTTTGATGGGTTTTAGATATTTTTATTTTTTTAGGGGTTTAAATGGATTTTAGGGTTTTTAGTGGTTTTAAAAATATTTAGCATTTTGGGGGGGGGGGTTACAGTTTTTAGGGTCTTCGGATTTTTTAGGGTTTTAGCATTTTTATGTTTTTAGAGTTTTTAAGTGTTTACGTTTTTTAATGTTTTCTTATAGTTTTTATTGTTTTAAGGGGTTTTTTTAATGTTTTTAGGGTTTTTTTTGATTTCTATAGTTTTTAGGGTTTTTAGATATTTTGATTTTTATGGGTTTTTAGGGATTTTATGAATTTTTAGGATTTTGGGGTTTTTTTAGTGTTTTAAGGGTTTTTAGAGTTCTTTTAACATTTCATGGGATTAAAGGGATTTTAGTGTTTTTCTGTCTCTTTTTGGTTTTGATGGGTTTTTTGGGGGTTTTTGGTTTTTATAGATTTAGTGATTTTAGTGTTTTTAGCACTTTAGATTTTTTAGGGTCTTAATTTTTTTATTACTTTAATATTTTCATTGGGTTTCACATCATTTTAGTGTTTTTTACATTTTAAAGGAATTTTAGGGCTTCTTATTATTTTTATGGTATTTAAGTTTTTTATAGATTTTTAGTGGATCTTGGGATTTTAAGTGTATTATGTTTTTTGGGGGTTGTTGGGGTTATTTTTTGTTTTTATGGTTTTTAATGTTTTTAACTATTTTATGGTTGTAATGGATATTTAGAGTTTTTAGTTTTTTTATGTTTTTCTGGGTTTTTAGTGTTTTTGAAGTTTTAGGGGTTTTATGTATTTTATGGTTTTTAGTGTTTTTTAGCTTTTTAGAGGTTTTAATTGTTTTTATGTTTTTAACATTTTCCTAAGATTTTTAGTTTTTAAAATTTATATTTATTTCTTGGGTTTTTGATGTTTTTTATGATTTTTAGTGTTTTTAGGGAATTGAGGGTTTTAGGGTCTTTAGGGATTCCGGAGTTTTTACTATTTTTTAGGGTTTTAGGGTTTCATTATGTTTTTTTTGGTTTTTCGGTATTTCTAGTGTTATTTTACATTTTTTTATTTTACAGGATTTGGAGTAGTTAGTGGGGTTTTAAGATTTTTAGGGTTTTTATGTGTTTTAAGGCTTTTATGTCTTTCTATGGTATTTAGGGTCTTAATGGGTTTTTAGAGTTTTTTAGGGGTTTTCATGATTTAATATTTTTCCGTTTTTTATTTTCTTTTACGTTTATAAGGTTTTCTTAAGGGGTTTCAGGGTTTTTAGGGGTTTTACGTGTTTAGGGATTTTTATTGAATTTTTTGAAATTTTATGGTTTTTAGGGGTTTTAATAATTTTGAGTATTTTTATGTTTTTTCTACATTTATATGTATTTTTTTGGAATTCTTAGAGTTTTTATAGGTTTTATGGTTTTTTAGAGTTTTTTGAATATTTCTAGGGGTTAAAAGGATTTTAGTTTTTTTAGGGTTTTTTGGGTTTTTAGTTGGTTATTATGGGTATCAAGTGTTTTTATGGTTTTTAGGATTTTTAGGGTTTTAGGGACTTTTATGGCCCTTTTGTATTTTTATTATTTTATTCATTTTATGTTTTTTATGTTTTTAATGATTTTTTATGTTTTTATGGGTTTCATTTTGTTTTTCACTATTTTTATGTTTTTTTTATTTTTTTGAAAATTATAGGGATTTTTATATTTTTTATGGTTTTCTGGAATTTTTAGGTATTTTTTTAAATTCATATGGTTTTAGGGTTTTTAATGATTTTGATGGGGTGTATGGTTTTTAGTGTTTTTAGGGATTTTTGGGGTTTTTGTGTTTTTGGGCTTATACGGGTTTCTTTGAGTTTTTAGGGTTTTTATTGTTTTTAGAGTTTTTTCAACATGTTTAGGGGTTTAAACGGTTTTTAGTGTTTTTTTGGGTTTTTAATATTTTTATGGGTTTTTAGGGTTTTTAAGGGTTTTATGGGTTTTTTTGGTTTTTTGGGCGTTTAGGGTTTTTTAGGTTTAGTGTTTTTGGCTTTTTAGGGGTTTTATGTGATTTTAGGTTTCTAATGGTTTCTTAGTGTTTTCACAATTTTTTAGATTGTTTTTGTTTTTAGGGATTCTTACAGATTTATAGGATTTTTATGTGGTTGAAGGTTTTTTAGGTATTTTTGGGTATTTTAGGGGTTTTAATGTTTTATTTGGTTTTTGTTTTTTTGGGTTGTTAGGTTTTGTTTTAAGTTTTTATGGGTTTTAATGTTTTTAGAGTTTTGTATGTTTTTATGATTTTAAATGGTTTTTAGATCTTTTAGTGTGTTTTTACAATTTTTATTGGGTTTTAGATATTTTTATGGTTTTTAGGGTTTTTTTTGGTTTTTAGACTTTTTAGGGTTTAAATGTTTTTAATGTTTTCAAGGTTTTTAGGGGTTTGTTTGTTTTTACAAATTTTTTGCTATTTTATAGGTTTTTATTATTTTTAGTGGTATTAGGGATTTGAAGGGTTTATGATTAGTGGATTTTAATGGTTTTAATCGTTTTTTGGGGTTTTTTGGGTTTTTTTAATTTTTAGGCTTCTTATGATTTTAGAGTTATTTAATGTTTTTATGAGTTTGAATAAATTTTAGAGTTTCAGGATATTTTTTAGTTTTTAGGGTGTTTATGGGTTCTTGGGTTTAATCCATTTTTATGTTTTTAGTGTTTTCTTTAATATTTTCATTGATTTTAGGGTTGTTTTTTGTGATTTTTTATGCTTTTTAGGACATTTTTGTTTTTAGGGATTTATAGATTTTTTTTGATTTTTTGGGGTTTTATGGTTTTAGTTTTTTTATATTTTTAGGGTTTTTAATGTTTTTATGATATTAAGGTTTTCCTGGGGGGGTGGGGTTTAAGTTTTTTAGCTTGCTTTACATTTTTAGGTATTTTTAGGGGTTTTTAGTATTTTTACATTTTTTAGGGATTTTGAGGGGTTTAACGGTTTTTTAGGATTTTTAGGGATTTTTAGATTTTCATGTTTTCAGGGGTTTTTTGATATTTTTAGTTTTAATTATTTTGGAGTTTTTTTAATGTTTTTAGCAGTTTAAAAGGTTTTTTTTTTGAGTTTTTAGTGGGTTTTTTAGGTTTTTATGGGTTTTTAGGTTTTTATGGATTTAAGGGTTTTTATGGTTTTTTTGATCATTAGGTATTTTTAGCAGTTATAGGATTTTTTTTATGGTTTTTATGGGTTTTAATTGTTTGAGGTTGATATAGTTTTGTTAGGGGTTTTAGGATATTTAGGGGGTTTTAGTTTTTATGCTTTTTGATGGATTTTTTTCTGGATTTCGTGGTTTTTCAGGCTTTTATGGGATTTTGAGGTTTTTGAGGGCTTTTTTAGTGTTTTTAGGTTTTTTATCATTCATTTCGAGTTTGATATTTGTTTTAGTTTTTTGGGGTTTTTATGTTTTTTTGAGTTTTTAACATTTTTGGGGGTATAAAGCATTTTTAAAGTTTTTATTGGTTTTAAGGTTTTCAATATGTTTTTTGGGTTTTATGGTTTTTTCTCTTTTTAAGGGATTTAGTGGTTTTTAATGATTTAGCTGCATTTTAGTTTTTTATAAGTTTTTTGGTTATTAGTGGTTTTCAGGGTTTTAGGTTTTTAGTGGTTTTCTGAGGGTTTTAATGGCTTTTAGGTTTTTGATTATTTTTTAGTGTTTTAGGGGTTTTTTGTCTTTTAGGGTTTCATAGTGTTTATCCAGACTTTAGGGTGTTTTGTTTTTAATTAATTTTAGTCATTTTTTTAATGTTTTATGGGTTTTTTGGGGTTTTTCAGGTTTTAGGGATTTTGAGGGTTTTTAGAGGTTTTATGCTTTTTTAGGTTTTAGGGATTTGTCGAGCTATTTAGGCACTTTAATGGTTTCTAGATTTTTTTAACATTTTTGGATGTGTAATGGGAATTTCAATTTTTTAGTTTCTTTTTATTTTTTTATTATTTTTTTAGGTTCTATTGGTTTTTATGGTTTTATGGTTTTTAAGGATTTCCGCGTTTTTAGGAAATTTGAGATTTTTTTGGTTTTTTATAGGCTATAATTGATTTGGATTTGTTAAGTTTATATTGGTTTTTTTGTGGTTTTTAGGGTTTTTATGTTTTTAAGTGCTATTAGGGATTGTTATGGTTTTTAGGGTTTTTAGAGATTATGAGTTGTTTTATGGGTTTTTGGGGTTTTCATGATTTTTAGGTATTTTTTGGATTTTTAGGGGTTTTTTGTGTTTTTATGGTTTTTAATGTTTTTTTAAATTTTCAAGGGTTTAAAGTGTTTTTAGAGTCTTTGGTGGGTTTTAGGGTTTTTATGGGTTTTTAGGGCTTTTAGAGTTTTAAGGATTTTATGGTTTTTAGCATCATTATGGGTTTTATATTTTCTAGGATTTTAGGGGTATTATGTGTTTTCTGTTTTTTAAGGTTTTCTAAGGATTTTTCAGGGGTTTTTAGGTTTTTAGGTTTTTAGCTATTTTTATATCTCTTTTATGAATTTTATGGTTTATTAAAGTTTTTAGGGATTTTGAGAGTTTTTAGGGAATTTATGGTTTTTTGTTTTTAGGGGTTTTAGTTTTTTTTATTTTTATATGTTTTTAGGAGTTTAAAGGGGTTTTGAGTTTTTTTGTTTTTTTTGGGATTTTTACTGATTTTTATGTGTATTTAATGTTTTTACGAGTTTTATGAATTTATGGGTTTTTATGTTTTTCTAGGGTTTTTACGGTTTGTAAGTATTCTTTGATTTTTTGGGGATCTAGGGTTTTCTTATGTCTTCGAGGGGTTTTAGTGTTTTTAGGTTTTTATGGATTTTATGTGTTTCATAGGTTGTAAGGATTTCTATGGTTTTTTTCAGAATTTTTGGATTTTCTTTGTTTATACATATTTTTAAGGATTTTGTATCTTTATTATGGGGTTTTAGGTTTTTTACATATTTTTAAGGGTTTGAGGGGTTTTTTTTGGATTTTCGGGTTTTAATGGATTTTTTATTGTATTTTGAGGGTTTTATGGGTTTTAAAGTTATTTTAATTTTTTTAATGTTTTTAGGAATTTAAATGTTTTTAGGGTTTTTATGGGTTTTAATGTTTTTAAGGGTTTTAGGTTTTTAAGTAATTTTATGGGTTTTTTGGGTTTCTATGAGTATTTGGGGTTTTGGGTTTTGTATTGTTTTTAGGGGATTTAATGTTTTTTAGGGTGTTTATAGTTCTTTTAGGTTTTATGGGTTTTTTTGAGTTTCTTAGGGGTTTTATGTTTTTTTAGTTCTTTTTCTAAAAAAATTAAGCGATTAAAGTGGTTTTATAGATTTTAGTATTCTGGGGGATTTAACAGTTTTTAAGGGTTTTAGGGGTTTTATGATTTCAGGTTTTTTAGTGTTTTTATTGTTTTTAGGGGCTTTAATGGTTTTTATGGTTTTAGGTTTTTTAGCATATTTTCGGATTTTTGGGGGATTTATGTGTTTTAGGTTTTTAGTGATTTATTTGGGGTCATATGGGTTTTGACGTATTTTCAAATTTTTACTAATATAGAGGCAATTTTTAGGATTTTTTGGATTTTTTGGTTTTTAGGGATTTTGAGGGTTTTTTTGAGTTTTTAGGGTATTTTGAAGGGTTTGGTGTTTTTTACATTTTTAGGGGATTTATGGGGTTTATGGTTTTAGGGTTTTGTTAGTGGTTTTAGGGTTTTTATGGTTTTTTACGATTTTAGGGAATTTATGGAATTTTTAGCTTTTTTATGTTCTTTTGTTTTTTTTAATTTTGAAGGTTTTTCGGGATTCATAGATTTTTAATGGTTTTGGGGTTATTATGGTGTGTTATAGTTTTTACGATTTTTATGGTTTATTAGAGTTTTTTTTAACATTTTTAAGGGTTTAAATAGTTTTTAGAGTTTTTAGGTGGCCTTATTAGTTTTTAGTATTTTTAATGTTTTTTGGGATTTTATGGTTTTTTGGTTTTTTAGAGTTTTTTGTACTTTTTAGGGTTTTTAGTGATTTTATGATTTTAGGGTTTTAATGTTTTTTAGTTTTTTAAGTTCTTCTTTGTAGTTTTCTGGGTTTTTAGGGTTTTTCATTTTTAGAGATTTTTGGGGATTCTTTAGAATGTTAATGGAATTTTGGTGTTTTTTAGGGATTTTAAGGGTTTTGAGGGTATCTATGGATTTTTTTTTGGGTTTTTAGGATTTTTTTAAATTTTTAGTGCTTTTAAGTCTTTTTTCACTTTTTTACTTTTTTATTGTATTAATGTTCTTTTAGGGTTTGGGGGTATTTTTTTAAGGTTTTTATGTGTTTTTAGTGTTTTTAATGTTTGTGGGGGGGCACAATTTTATGGTTTTGGGGTTATTAATATTTTTAAGGGGTTTAAAGTTTTTAATATTTTATGGGTTTTATTTTTTTTAGGTTTTTAATGCTTTCTATGGGGTTTTCAATGTTTTTAGGTTTTTTACATTTTTAGTTTTTTTGTGATTTTTTCATATTTTTATAAATGTTAGGCAATTTAGAGATTTTAAGGTTTTTTAGGAGCTTTATGTTTTTTTGTGTTTTTAGTGGTTTTTGAGTGGTCAGTTGTTTAATGGTTTTTTGAGTTTTTAAATATTTTTAGGGGTTTATAGGGTTTTTACATTTTTATTGGTTTATGGTTTTTAGGGGTTTTTTAGGTTTTAGGGTTTTTTAGGTTTTTAGTGTTTTTATATTTTTTGGTTCATTATAATGTTATTTGGTTTTTATGTTTTAAGATATTTTTTTGGTTTTAAAGTTTTTAGGATTTTTATGTTTTTAATGATCATTTATGTTTTAAATATTTTATTAAGAAGTTAAAGGGGTTTTAAGTTTTTTTCTTTTTACGTATTTTTACGGATTTTTATAGTTTTTAATGGTTTTTAGGGTTTTTAGGAATTTTTTGTTTTTTATGATTTTTAAGGTTTTTATAGTTTTATAATGTTTTTAGGGGTTTAATGGTTTTTAGGGTTTTTAGTGTGTTTATTTTTGTTTTTGTGGGGTTTTAAGATTTTTTAAGTGTTTAAGGGGTTTTATGGTCTTTTAGAGATTTTAGCATGTTTGAGGTTCTTTAGTGGTTTTAAGTGTTTTAGTTTTTAATGTTTTCATTGGATTTTTCACAGTTTTTAGGGGTTTTTTTGTTTTTTATATTTTTAGGGAATGTTTTGGTTTTTATAGTTTTTTTTGGATTTTGATATATTTTTTGGGGTTTTATGGGTTTTTAGTGTTTTATCGTTTTTTAATATTTTTAGGATTTTTAGGGGGTTTAATTGTTTTTAGGTTTTTAGGTTATATTTTGTTTTTTCATGGTTTTTAGGGTTTTTTAAAATTTTAGGGATTTTTAGGGCAATTTTAGGAATTTTTTCATTTTAGGGGATTAAGGGTTTGAATGTTTTTAGGTGATTTGGGGCTCAAACATTTTAATGGGTTTTGGGGGTGGTATTTTTTTAGTCTTTAATGGTTTTAATTGATTTTTAATGTTTTAATGATTTTAATCATTTAAAGGGGGTTTAGAGTTTTTAGTGTGGTTTAGGGTTTTATGTGGTTATGGGGTTTTTTGGTTTTTAGGGTTTTTAGGGTTTTTAGAGTTTTAAGGTGTTTTAAGGGATTTTGGGGGTTTCCGTATTTTTTTAGCTTTTAATGTGTTTTTTAAGGTTTTCTCATATTTTTCAGGTTTTTTGGGGTTTAATATTTTTTTTGAGGTATTATTTGGAATTTTTTTGTTTTTTCGGGTTTTAGGGATTTTGAGGGTTTTGGGGGTTTTTAGAGTTTTTTCGAGTTTTATGGATTTCTTGTGTTTTATGGTTTTTTGAATTTTTAGGTTTTTTAATGTGTTATATAATTTAGTGGTTTTTTTGTTTTTATAGTTTATAGGGATTTATGATTTTTATGGTTTTTAGGCGATTTAAGTATTTTTAGGGTGTTTATGGTTTTTCGGGTTTTTTAGTGTTTTTAGGATTTATAGAAACATTTAGGTTTTTAGATTTTATGTGTTTTTATGTTTTTAAGGATTTATTAGGGTTTTTAAGTGTTTAGGGAGAAAGTTCGTGGGACTGATAGCCCCACCAAACATTAAATAAAACTAAAACCAATAGTTACAGGGTGAATTTTCACGCCCGAGGGTGTATCTCACCCTTCATATCGAATTCCACATACAGCATGCAAAAAAGACGGGGCAACAAAAGACCACATCGAGCTTTGTTCCTCAATTTCCTTTTGGGAGAGTGCATCTGCAACCGATTTGGCCTCTCTATAAACATGAGTTACCCATAGAATGAGAGTTTAAGAGATAATGAAGAAATGAATACATTGTGGTAAAAGTCTTCATGGGACTTCCCTAGATTTGTTCTTGAGGTCATCCACTGCGAACATCAAGTCCGACTCAATCCAAAGAGAGTTACACTTAAATTTTGTAGCAAACTTGACCACATTCATCATCGCCCATAGCTCCAATTCAAAAGCACATCCTTCTCCAATAAAATTGTAAAAGCAACCTTTGACCATGAAAAGCAGAGGAAATTTTCTGTGGATGTAGAACATGCGTGCCTTTATCCTCAGTCTGCTTGCAGAAAAGAAAAGCAGAGGAATGTTTTTATCCAGATATCTTCAGTTGCTCCTAGAGAGGTAGCCTATTTTTCTCAATTTTCCAGATCAGCACATAATGGAATAGTAGGATTAAAGATGTTATGAACATTAGTAGCCAATATTGAGATGTGAGGCCTCGAGTGCATTTGATTCAGTACTAGTCATGGGTGTTGAACTTTCCAACCATATTGGGCCTCCAAATAAGGGTGTAATTGTCCCTGAAAACATATCGCGGTATTTGTTCAATCATATGTTCTGGGACACCCATAGTAAAGTCCCCAATTTTCTGAAAATGGTAGAAATCAACATGTCCCTCAACTCATAGGGAGGTTTCATAATGTCAGAAAGCTGTTGCTCAAGCCATGGATTTGTCCAGAAATTAATATTTGAGTACTTAGAAACAATCCACTTTGACTGAGAGATTATATCCTTATATTAAGATCTTATAGCAGGCCAAACCGAGGAGGATAGGTATCCAGTGAATCCATCACGAAGCCTATGCATGAAACTCTCCCTGATAAAATATAGGCCATCATCATGTTGGTTGAGAAAGCTCCAAGTGAACTTCCCTAGAAGGGAATCATTAAATCTTTTTAGGTCATTAATACCAAGACCACCCATCTCAACTGGTTTTGTACAGTGCTTCCAGGCAACCGAGATCAACTTCGTTTCACTGATGCATCCCGTCCAGGAAAAATTCTCGATCCTTGAATTCAAACATTTATCAAGATTGGAAAACCATCAATAGATAGAAAATGCATGGACAAACATGGAGGTGATGAATGAATCGATCAGACATACTCTTCCAGCTTGGGAGAGTCACTTTCCCTTCCACTTGGTGAGCTGATGGGTGATTTTAGATGACATTCCCTCAAATTAACAACTTTTTTCCTTTCCCCAAAATATAGAGACACCAAGGTAGGTGAAGGGGGGTGAGCTTTTCTTCACTCCAAGTGAGCCAGAAATATAGAGCTTCCTTGAGGGGATATTCCATTGTAAAATAAAATAGAGGATTTTTTTCCAGCTGATGTTTTTTCCAACGACGCTCTCATAGTTGCGAAAGATTAACTTCATCGAGGATAGTTTTTTCTTGTTAGCTTTCCCAAACAGAAGAATGTCATGCGCATAGAGGAGGTTGGAGGTAACATGGAGGACCCTTCCTGACATAATTGGTGAGTAGATTCTAGCCTACACCAAGTTGATAATTTATTGGCTCATGTAACTATCAACAATTTCAAATAGAAATTCAGATATTGGGTTCTCTTGCCAGACACCCTGGGAGCATTTGAAGAAACCCATTGGGGACCAATTGATGAGAACTGTAATTATCACACTGTTAAGGACAATATTAATCCTCTTGATGAAATTACTAGAGAAACCATACTTTCTGAGAAATTTAAATATAATTCTCAACATTATGGGGTCAAAATCATTTGAAATGTCAAGTTTCATAGAAAATCTCCCATGCTTCATTTCCTTCTTCATAATTATGATACCCTTGGAGGTCATGAAATGGAAATTTTGAATGGTACACCCAGGAATGAATCCAAATTGGTTTGGAGTGATAATGACCCTTGAAATCTTCCACAAACTAATTACAAGAATATTTCTTATAATCTTAGTAATGGTGTTCCCCATGGAAATCTGGAAGAAGTCGCCAATCTCAATAGAAATTTCATTCCATGGAATCAAAGATATAAAATTAGAGTTCTCACTATATGGAATTGATCTAGATAGGATGGATTCCCTAATAGCCTTGGTAACATCCTCATGAAAAATGTCCCAATAAAATAAGAAATTTGTTTTTCCAAGACTGTCTAGTCCCACTACTCTATCCTTGTTCCAAGAGAAAAGTGAAACCTTCTCCTCCTCTCCAACAGGTACCACTTTGAGGTCCTCATTCTAAAATTTAGATCTGCGGGGAGATTTGAAATCTGAGAGGATGAAGAGATCATCACCATAATCCATGTATATCCCCTAAAAGTGATCCACAAAAAAAGTGTAAATTTCTTCCATTGAGATGAAGGTAGAGCCTCCAACCCAAATTACATTCAGATTATTCTTAACTCATTTCTATCTGTGAAGGTAATTAAAATAAATTGAGTTTATATCCCCATACTACAGCCATTTGGACTTTAATTGATCCTTTTTAAGCCTCTACTTCATGTCTAGTAAATCATCCATCTTGTAATGGAGCTTTAGCTCCTCCCAGGATGGGGTATGCTACTACTAATTTGCAATCTGGTAGCTGTAACAGTGATATTCAACAGTCTTGATATAATCTTCTAGACTAGAAAAGTACATCCTACTCCATTACTTCTGGAGGCTCTTGGATTCTCTGATCTTAGATACCACAACAAAATATGGGCTTCCAATAAAGGTAGTTTTCCACACTTTAATAAAATCTTCCTTGCGCCTTAGAGTTATGAGCCAAGCATTGTTAAATTTAAAGTGAAAGGGGAGAGACCTGGAGTTACTCTCCAGTAACTCAACAATGAGGGGATTGGGGTATGAGTTAAACATCGGGAGAGTGAACCTGGAGATGGCCATGAGGGAGCTCCAGTCACTGATTTGGTTGAAATAGCTATCTATCTTAATAAATATTCTACTGTTGAAAGTGTTCCATCCCCATGTGAAGGATTCTCTAGCTATGGATATCTCAAAAGATCACACTGATCTGGGCTTCAGGAAAATTCCACTAATGTAGTGTGGAAAAAAATAGGTCCAACCTTTTCCTCAAAACTCAAGATAGTATTAATGTCACCAATTAAAATCCAATTATAAACAATGGACTCATTCATCTGAACCAACTCCCTCCAATGTCTCTTCTTCTAATGTACGAACATGATGCATACATAAAGGAGAGGGTTAGGGAGGTAGCATGGAAATAGATGGTAATAGAGATCACTTGAGGCCTCACTTCATTTGAAATAATTGGAAAATAATTATGCTCCAAGACCCATAAGGTTTAAATTATAGTATCCCCAGCATTAGCACCAACATGGGAATACCCAAGGGTGCTCCACTTAAATCCCTTCCATTTTTCAAACATGATCATGGGATCAGCTTAACCAATTTACATTGGCCTATGAGAAATAAATTGCCTAAGGGCTATGGCCATGGGAACATTACAGATCCTTTGGTAGTTCCAGAACATTATATTTATTGAGGTAGGGTTTAAATGATAGTGGGGGAGAGAGTGATGCCCTTACCCTTGTCTTTATTTCCATTCTTCTTGCTGTTTCAAGTAGACTACTTTTTCAGTTCTGGGAAAGGTATTTCGCCACCAACATCCATATATCATCTATTTTCTATTTGGGATTAGGACCAATGACTGAACCATTATCGTCCTAGGACTAAGGGTACTTAGCCATGTCATTCCAAAAAACCCCACTCAATGGGTTAAATTTATTTAGTGTGCATATGACATCCTATGAAGGAACCCCAATTGGTTTCCTCACAGATTTTCTTGAGGAAATATCTATAAAATAGGTAGTATCCGAGTCCATCCCAGCTGGTACCCCAAGAACATTCCTAGGAGGAACTAGAGCTGGTGAGGCCAGGACCATAGTGGAGGGGAAATCTGGTGTGTCATTCCCGAAAGAAGGTGAAGTAGTATCCTAGTTGACCTCCATGTCGACTGGTGAGTCCAGGGTATCACACCCACCATGGCTCTAAGAGGCATGCGTAGTGGGTGAGACCACGGGCACCTAGACCCGGTGGATTGAGGTACCAATAGGAGGGTTAGAATCAACTAGATCAGCATTGCATCCAGTGACCTCAGCCACATTTGGTGGAGCATGGGTAGGGCCCTGAGTGTGAGCAGCATCTAGGATACTTCCCACTGATTTACTCTCCACACACTTTGATGATGAGGTGTCCTCATTGTGCATGGGATTTTATTTACCATTCCCACATACCATCCTATAGATATATTAATCATTCTCTTGTAGGTTGAAAATAGAGAAAGTCATCGACCTCTTTCATTCCGAGAGAGTATGACCAAAAAAATTGTAGGTATGACAAAATTTGGGAATTCTATCATACTAAATTTCCAAGGTAAGTATGTCCTCATGGGTATTGAAAACAACCTCTTCATCCAGGTTACTCACTATATCAACTTCTACAAGCACCCTTGCACAGTTCCCATACCTTGGGTTGTCAGTTTCCTTATCAATTCTCATGGGTAAACAAACTAAAGTGGCAATGTCCTATAGGATTTGAGGTTTCTAGTAGAACCAATTTAATTTACAAATCTGAATATATACGGGTTCACATGTGTTCTTTATTCTGAAAGGGTCAAAATTATATTCCCAATTCTAAAACCAGTGAATAACTGGAATGAGATTGAGGGATCAGAAGCTCTAGGCCCTCCTTTTCCAATCATTAGATGAGAAGATGATATGATAAAATCCCCTTCCCATGGCCATCATTTTCCAGGCTGTAAACCCCAAGATATCATAAATACGCTTTGTAAAATCACTAAATTTCCAAAACCACTCCCCATTTAGGACAATAAAAATTTCAGTAATGTATAAATGTCATAAACTATCCCTCTCCTCTATCGCCTCCAGGTTTTTTCAGAAATTTGCTACACAGCCCTTCTTAATCACATGACCAACGGAGGGAGCACTTAAATCTTTGAAGGTAAGATATGGTGCCAATTTTATGACATCTATAAAGTTCTTATTGGGAATTTTTGTGCCTATAACCTCCCAAACAACCTCTGGGATTTCATTTTTCGATCTATAAAGAAAAAAATGTTCTTTTTCCCAACCAGGTATGATTGGATTGTGGCCCAACTTCCTCTTTTTCCATCAGCAACGGTCGTAGTCTGGGGTCTCTTGGGATCCCCATGATCTCCCAGTTCCCCTCCTTGATCCATTTTCTAGGAATTTTTCTTTAGGTGTTTAAGTACTTTTACAAAAAAAATTGGTTTCTTTGGGTATTAAGAGTTTTATGTGTTTTTTAGGGTTTTTAGGGTTTTTAGGGTTTTTATGGTTATTAGAGTTTTTATATGTTTTTTCAGTTTATTTAGGGTTTTTTTGATATATTTAGGGTTTTAAAATGTTTTTAGTGTTTTTTAATGTTTTAATGAGTTTGAATGGTTTTTAAAGGGTTGGTGTATTTTTAGTGTTTTATTGGATTTGAGAGTATTTTAAGGTTTTTAGTGGTCATTATGGATTTTTGGGTTTTTTCGGTTATTGGGTTTTTTTAGTTTTTGAGGGTTTGGGGAGAGGTTAGGATTTTATGATTTTTATGTTTTTATGGGTTTTAAGTGTTTTTAGGTTTTAGGGTTTTATTTAAATTTTTAGGGTATTTAGGGATTTCTACATTTTTATGGATTTTTTAGACTTTTAATCATTTTTTGGGGGTTTTTAGTGGTTTTAAGGTTTTAATGGTTTTTTGGGTATTTAGGGATTTTTTTCATCTTTTATGTTTTTTGTGAGTTTCTATAATTTTTAGAAGATTTATTGGATTTTAGAGTTCATTGTGGGTTTTTAGGGTTTTTGAGGTTTTTAGAGGTTTTGTGGTTTTAGGGTTTTAATGTTTTTCCTTTTTTAGGTTTTTGATATTTTTTAGTTATTTGGGGATTATAAGTGTCTTTAGGTTTTAATTTTTTTTCTTATGTTTTTTAAAGGTTTTAGGTTTTTTTACATTTTTAAAGATTTGAGGGTTTTTTGAATTTTTATGGGTTTTTAGGGTTTTTGAGTTTTTAGGGTGTTTAGGGTTTTTATAGTTTTTAACATTTATGGGTTTATAGGTTCCTTATAATTTTTTGTGGGTTTTAGATTTTTTATGTATTTTTAGTGTTTTTAATGGGGTGTATGCTTTTAGGGGTTTTAGGCTTGTTAAGGTGTTTTGCTTTTTTATGGTTTTCAAGGGTTTTAATTTGTTAAGGATAGTAAGGATTTTTTTAGTTTTGATTATGATATTAGTAAATTTAAATATTTTTTACTATTTTTATGGTTTTTAGGTTTTTTAGCGGTTTTGGATTTTTATGGTTTTTTAGTGTTTTTAGTGTTTTTAGTGTTTTTATGTCTTTTTTAGTTTTTTTTAGTTTTTTATTGTTTTATTGTTTAAATATTTTTTTAACATTTTTATGGGATTGAAGGATTTTTATAGTTTGTAGAGGTTTTAGGGTTTTTATTTATTTTTTTATTTTTAAAGGTTTTTATGGTATTTTTTGGTTTTAGGGTTTTTATGGTTTTTAATGGCTTTAGCTTCTTTTGGATTTTTATGGGTTTATGTGTTTAGGGTTTTTAGATTTTATTTGGGTTTTTCAAGTACAAATTTTTACCTTTATTAGATTTTATAGTGATTTTTTAAAATTTTTATTCTTTTATGTTTTTCTAGGGATTTTGAGGGATTTATTGTCTTTTATCATTTTTTAGGTTTTTAGGGGTTTTATGTGTTTTCAGGTTATTATGGTTTTCATAGGGTTTTTCAAGGATTTTATATTTTTTTATATTATTTGGGATTTTTTTGGTTTGCTTTATGATTTTTATGGTTTTTTTAGTTTTTAGGGGTTATTAGGGGTTTTATGGTTTTTAAGGTTTTTATGGGTTTTCTACATTTTAGGGGGTTTTTAGTTTTTTTGGTTTTTTTCAGGTAATTTAGCATTTTATTAATGTTTATAGTGTTTGAAAGGTTTTTTAGGATTTTTAGTGGTTTTTTGGGTTTTCATGTGTTTTTAGGGATTTATTGTTTTTAAGTATTCAATGGGTTTTAGTGTTTTTAGGGGTTTTTAGTGGATTTAGTGTTTTAGGAGTTTTAAGAGTTTTCAGTTTTTAATGATTTCTTAGGGTGTTTTAGGGTTTTTTGAGTTTTTTAAATTATTAATTATTTTAGTTTTTTTGGATATATATGGTTTTTATGGTTTTTCTGGGTTTTCGGGATTTATAGGATTTTTAGGGTTCTTAGGGTATTTTTGGTTTTTATGGGTTTCTATGTGTTTACAGTGTTTTTATATTTTTAGGGTTTTTATTGTTTTTTAGAGATTTTAACCTTTTAGGGGTTTAAAACTTTTTTAGAGATTTAGTGGGTTTTTAGTGTTTTTATGATTTTTAAGGATTTTTGGGGGTTTATGGTTTTTAATGATATTTATGGTCTTAAGTGACATTTAGTGTTTATAGATTTTTTTATGTTTTTAGGGGTATTATGTATTTTTATATTTTTTCTATTTTATTAGGGGTCTCTATATAAAGACCCAAAATTTCCATGGAAATTTTTTTCGTAAATACATGGTAATTTTATGAGTCCACGAAAATTGACGGAGCTTGATTCTGTGGCCCAGTGTGCCCAGAACCAATTTCTGAAGTTTTGTTTAGGTACGTTCAGTAAGTGAACGTGCGGGTTTTTATAACTTTTGAACCATTGCTCGGAATAGAAATCCAAGGGCATCGTTGAACTCGAAACACCGATATTCTCTAAAGGAGACTTTCACCTCGACGGAAGTTGGTCGAGAGTAGATTATAGATTTTGGGATTTTGAGGAAAGTAATAAAATAAAGTGACTTTTCACTTTATTTTATTAGAGCCTCCATGTGGGTGTTTGGTGGTTAAAACCTCCTCATGGGAGTTGGAGGTGGGACCACTACACCTTAACCTCCCATGAGAGGTTATGGTGGTCGGGCCCACCCAAACCTAACCCCGCGAGAGGTTACCGCGTGGGGGCCACACAGGGCTTAACACCCCTATTGATGGAGGAGAGTAAAACCTCTCAACTCTCCCTCATTAATGAGAGAGTGCCTCTTCACCTCCCCTAATTAATTCCTTGTGCCAACCCCTTGAATTAATTAAGGGGATCCTATCTAATTAATTTATTTCTCCATTTGAATTTCATGCCAACATATAAATTAATAGACAATCTATTATTATTTTTACTTGGAATTTCTCATTCGGTGGGATCCTTTGAGAGAAGATCTTGGGAGAATTAGTGTTCTCCAACAAAGAACCCCATCTCCCAATAAGGAACGAAGAATAGAGAATGTCGACCTTCTTCGACCTTTTCCTCGAAGCTTCAACCATTCAGAGATGTCTTCAATGACCGACTTCCATGAATCTGTCAATGAACAACGATCAACGACCAAAGGTAGGGGTTTTTTTTGTGTAATTATTCTTTCCTTTTCTCTTCTTCGAATGAAAGGAATTGTTGAGATGGATTATAAGAACAATTGTAGTTCAACTTTCTTCCTCTTGATGAACCAATTGATACCACCCTAAACGCGGAGGGTGCGGGCCAAACCAACATGGACCGACCCCTCCACCGATCTTGTTATGAATAATCGTCGGCTTTGCGATGAAGCAACGAGGGTGATAGAAGCAGTGACGAAAAAAGTCGCGCTCCCCATGGCATCCGCGAGCCGTGCCTCCCCCGCAGCGCTCCGGTGCTCTGGGCTGAACTGTGTCCCTCTGACCGAGCCACCCTGACCGCACCGCTGCTGGCCTGTGCCACCCGGCTGCCCGCCTAGCCGCACACCTCCTCGCCACCGGCCGGCCTGGCTGCACACCTCCCGGCCACCAGCCTGCCTGGTCGATCACCTCCTGGGCGCCGAACTGCCTGGAACCGCGCCTCCCGGCCGCGCCGGCCCACACTGGCTGTGCCTCTTCCCAAACCGGCCGCCTTCTGGCCTCCGTCCATGCCCCGCAATACTCCCCGCGTCGTCCCCCTTGCGGCCTCTCGGCCGAGCCGGCGACCCGGCTCCCTCGTAGCATCCCGTCTGAGCCGACATCCCGACCCCCCTTGCAGCCTCTTAGCCAAGCCGGCGTCCTGGACCCCTCACTTCATCCTTGCCAAACTAGCCCATCCATTCCCTCCGGGCCGAGCCGCGCTAGGCCGCGCACTCACGACGCTTCGGCCCGAACTGGCCCCGAGCTCGGGCTGAACCGCCCTCGCGGCCCGCTGGGATGGGCCCAGCAGGCCAAGCCAAACCCAATTTTCCAGGCTGAACCCATCAAGTCAGCACGGGTTGACCCGAATCGGGTCGTCCAAGACTAAGTCGGGTCGGGTCGGATCGGACCCACGCCCAGTACCGACCCTTTACTTTCTTTGACCGTATCTTTGGCACTGGACGTCCGTTTGATGATACATCAGTAGTGCTGGAATGCTTGGAGCATAGCCATCCCATTGAGTATACCCCACTAGAGTTCGGGTTTTAGTTGAGATATGGTCAGGTTGGATCGTACACGAATCCAAATGGGCCCCCTGGACTAAAAGGCTAATAAATCAGAGATCGTGAGTCCTATTGACACGCCGTCTATTGCGTTGAGACCCCTAGTACGTGGATAACCTTTGAGATACTTCTTCCTAGGACTCCATGGTATTTGATTTATCGACACTCGGCTTGAGGAGTGGACCCTCCTAGAATCAAGCATGCTTCATGCAGAACCCTGTGGCTGGCAGTGCACTGACGACTGTTCCTGGATCCTGTGTGGGTTTGATAGCACCGATGACTATTCCTAGATCTTGTGTGGGTTCGACAGCACTGACGACTGTTCTTGGACCCCATACGAGTTTGAAAGCTCTGACTACTATTCGTGGATCCTATGTGGGTTTGACAGTTCTAACTTCTGTTCCTGAATCCTGTGTGGGTTCGACATAGTAATTGTTCCTGGATCCTGTGTGGGCTCGACAGTTATGATTTCTGTTCCTAGATCCTATGTGGGTTCGATATAATAGATGATTCAGTGGATACATCTGATCATCTCCATCTCTCTACAAAAGGTTTATACCTGTGTGAGCTGAGTCAGTAACTTTGTGTTTTCCTAATGATTGAGATGGATTACTTGATAACTTAGGTATATTTATGGGTATATACCTAAGGGGGGTTATCTGTTGATTTCATAGCTTGTGGTTTATCCATGTTGGATTTTGTGATACCTTGAGTGTCTTAGGGTCCCAACTGAATATTTCTATACTCACCCCTGCATGGGCTATGCCCGCACCTCATTGTGTTGGATGCAGATGACAGACATCGCTGACCGAGGCTGAGTGTACGAGGACTGGACGGTACCCTGAGGTGGACCTCCTGATGAGTCGGTACCTGGTAGAGACTGACGGATGTGGAGTGTTGAGGAGGCTATCTGTACCTACCATTCAAATAGGATATGTGGTTAACGATCCTGGAGCTACTTTCTATCTTTTAGCTATTTGTCCCTTTTCAGTTGTACTTGTACTTTATAGTTGGGCTTGTATTTCTATCCCCTTTTACTTTTCAGCACTCTTTTGTTATATAGTTTTACTTAGTGTATTATTTCATTTGTGTACTCTATTGTGTGTTTTTCTAGTTATAAATGAAATGACTTCCCAATTTAGGGGTCTATGCCTTTGGTGCTAGTCGCCATCCCCTGGCCTATAGAAGGCGGGCTTAGGGTAGTCACAGCACGGGCCCCGAGGGACGGGTCATGACAAATTGGTATAAGAGGAGTCAATTATACTGCAGAACTTAGAACTCTGATCTTTTCTGTGAAGAAATAGTGTTAAGTGTAGTGATTGTGGTTTTCAGTTCAGGGAGTACAGTGTTGGTGCGACGGCCGACGTAACCATACACTAGGACCCTGACTTCTGATTTCTAACTTAGTGCATGAAAACATTCATTGTGTGGGTGTTTTGAAGAGTCTTCTTTGTGAACTCTTTTGAGTCAGCTCACTAGTTATAACTTATTCACCGTGTCACACCTATTACTTTTCAAGATGGCCCAACACAGCTATCCAGCTAGGGTTCTAGGTTTTGTACGAGATGGCAGCCCACCGAGTGACGAGGCCTCGGTGTAGGGCCCTATCATAGAGGAGGAACCAGTGGTACCAGTACCCGTTGGGCCACTGCTGCCACCCTCCCTACCAACAGAGAGTGCACGCCTCCTGAGCACATTTCACGAGTTCTAGAATGAGAGGCCACCTGGGTACAGGGGAGATACAGACCCACAGGTGGCTGATGATTGGCTGGAGGCTGTGGTGAGAGTCTTCAGACTGGTAGGGACACCAGCAGACCTTATGGTGATCCTTAGCATGAGTCTCCCTTTAGGAAGCATTAGAAAGATGTCGCAGAGGTCCAGGTGGACCAAACTATCCGGTGGACGACCTCAAGATTTGAGTTTGGTCGTGCGAGGTACACGAGACAGAGACAGTCATTCGAGGAACATGTAGTGTTTCACATGCGGTGGGAATGGTCACTTGGATCGTAACTATATGACCCACCATACAGATGATCAGCAGACAGTTGAGGGACCTCCTAGGTAGAGGCAGAGGTTTGATCGAGGTGATCCTTAGGGCGCAGGCGGATGTGGCAGACGAGCCAGTCGTGCAGCTGGCAGTAGGTGACGTTTTGAGGTGTTACCACCACTACCACCAGGAGGTCCACCCCGACCGCAGGGAATAGGTGGAAAGGGGAGAGCTTAGCTCGAGGCATCTGAGGCTTACGATCACGGTGCTCAATAGATTATTTGAGGTATGATCTATGTCTACTCCACCTTGGCTTCAGTTCTTATAGATATAGGTTCCAATCACTCTTTCATTTCCACCTCCCTCGTTCGGAGCTCAGAGATTCCAATGGAGCCGTTGGTTCAATCCTTTCGGCTAGAGACTCCTAAGGGATCAGACTCGAAGATTACGCACTGGTGCTCATAGTGTGAGATTACTCTTGGAGGAAATAGCTTCATCTGGGATCTCCTCATGGCGGTGTCGAAGCCTTACGACATCATCTTGGGTATGGACTAGTTATCTACAGTCCATGCTCAGATCGACTATATTAGGAACAAAGTGCGGTGTGTCTGCACGGATGGGACCAGGTTCACCTTCATCGTCAAGAAGGGAGTCTTTACAGCACAAGACGGTCTTACTCAGAGGAGGGTGCAGCCGATCACTCATCAGTTGGCCTGACATACCTCAGAGCAGTTGATGTGGAGAGTCCGAGCTATCCTATAGTGGTGGACCAGTATGCAGATGTTTTCCTGAAGATTTTACGGATCTATATCCTCATAGAGAGGTGGAATTTTTCATTGACATGTAACCTGGGATATAACTGATATCTACACCAGCATATCAGATGGCTCCCACTGAGCTTCATGAGCTGCGGGTACAGCTAGAGGACTTGCAAGGGAAGGGATTCATCTGGCCTTGTGTTTCTCCCTAAGCAGCCCTGATTCTGTTCGCTAAGAGGGCGGATACATGATTGAGATTTTGTGCTGACTACTGTCACCTGAACCAGGTTACCATGAAGATAAAGTAACCACTCCCAAGGATTGATGGCCTCTTTAATCAGCTGAATGAAGCACGGTGGTTCTCAAGGATAGATCTCAAATCAGGCTATCACCAGCTTAGAGTTCGAGATGAGGATGTTCCAAAGACGGATTTCAGATGTCGGTACGGCCACTAAAAGTTCTTGGTTATGCCTTTCATCATAACCAATGCTCCAGCAGTGTTCATGGTACTCATGGACAGAATTTTCCATCCATACCTCGATTACTTTGTTGTATTCTTCATCAATGACATTCTGATCTACAGAACTACTGAGGAGGAGCATGCTACGATTTGCAGGTAGTACTGGAAACACTTCAAGAGAACCAAATATATGGTAAAATCTCAAAGTTCTAGTTTTGGATCCGAGAGGTTCACTTTTTGGGACATGTCATCTTGGAGGCTGGAGTTGCAGTGGATCCAGTGAAGATTAAGGCAGTACTTTCTTGGGATCCACCTAGGAGTGTGATGGGGGTACAATGTTTCTTGGGTTAGGCTGTTTACTACCAGAGGTTCGTTTAGACTTCTCTAGAGTTGCAGTACCACTATTAGCCTTGAAAAAAGAAGGGGCAACCCTTCGTGTGGTCAGAGAGATGCTAGCAGAGATTTTTGGAGCTGATGTAGAGGTAGACTACTGCCCCCATCTAGAGGCTTATAGAGGAGGGAATAGGGTACGTAGTCTACTACGACACATCAGGGAATGTAATTGGGTTTTTCCTGATGTAGGAGTGAGCAGTGATCGCTTATGGTTCATGTCAGCTAAGAGAGATTGGGAAGAACTGCGCTACCCATGACTTGGAGTTAGCAGCAGTGGTCTTATCCTTGAAGATGTGGCGAAACTATCTGATGGGTGAGCATTTTACAGTGTACTCTTATCACAAGAGTCTCAGGTATATCATCTCTTATACGGACCTAAACCTGAGACATTGGTGATAGATTGAGTTCCTCTAGGACTATGACTTCGATATAGTCTATACTTCTGGGAAGGGGAATGTTGTAGAAGATACACTCAGTAGGAGATCTTGTATACATCTGCTAGGAGAGGCAACAGAGTAGCTGGATACATTATACATATCCTTTGTGGTCCAATATGAAGCATCTTTCCTTTAGTCTCTTACAGTCACTCCCCCACTTCTTCAGTGAGTCTGGGAGGTGCAACATGGAGATGCTGACTGTGAGACACGACGTGCTCAGATATCCACAGGGCAGACACCTGATGTATTTGTTGAAGGTGGGGGAGCATGTCATCCTCTTTAGAGGACATACTATGGTGCCATTGTCACTTTAGGAGGAATTATTGAGGGAGTTTCACACATCCCCTCTAGAGGTACATCCAGGAGTGGCGAAGGTGTACTAGGACCTTCAATGATAGCACTTGTGGCCAGGTATGAGGAAGGCAAGTAGCGGAGTTTGTCTCTTGATGCCTCACTTTTCAGCAAGTGAAGTTAGAGAATCAGGTACAAGTAGGCTAGGTTCAGCCATTAGAGGTCCTAGAGTGGAAGTGGGATGGGATATCCATGGACTTCGTGATAGGACTTCCACATAAATCCAGGGTTCATGACTCAATTTGGGTGATCGTCAACTGACTCACCAAGTCGGCCCATTTCCTACCGATGAGAGAGCACGGTTCAGTAGAGATCTTGTGACTCCTCTACATGAAAAATATTGGCTGCTACATGGAGTACCTTATTCTATTGTATCCTATCGTGATGCACAATTTAATTCCTAGAAATGGATGTGGTTGCAGGAGACTTTTGGGACAAAGCTTTGTCAGAGCACTGCCTTCCATCCTCAGACAGATGGTTAGTCTGAATGGACCATTCAGAACCTAGAGGACATGTTTCCAACTTTGGTCACAGCTAGGAGGACCACTTACCTTTGTTGGAGTTCTCATACAACAACAACTCCCACTCCACCATCCGGATGGCACCTTTTGAGGCCTTATATGGTCAACCTTGCAGATCGTCGTTGTGCTGGAAAGACCCAGGGGGTCAACACTAGTGGGACCAGAGATGGTACGGGCTACCATAGAGAAGTTGTAGATCATCCAGGAGCGGATGAAGACTACACAGAGTAGGCATAATTCATATGCTGATAGGATATGTAGACCTATAGAGTTCGAGGATGGCAGCCACATCTTTCTACGGGTCTCACCCCGATGAGGTTTACGGAGATTTGGCCGAGGAAACAAGTTATATTTGCATTTCATCAGACCTTTTCAGGTCCTCAATAGAGTTGGTGAGGTGTCATACATATTAGCTCTTCCAACTCAGTTGCATCGGGTGCATGACGTCTTCAACGTATCCCAGCTGAGGAGAGACGTGCACGACCGTTCTCACATCATTGACCTTAGAGAGTTGGACGTCGACAATGCGGCGACTTTTACAGAGGTTTTAGTAGAGATTGAGGATCGATAGGAGCAAGTACTTAATGAATAGTAGATACCTATGGTGTGCGTTAGTTGGAAGCACGAGAACCTCCAGGAGAGAACATGGGAGCATGAGGCTCAGATGCGTGCTTAGTACCCCCATTTTTTTCCTTTATTCGAGTTGTAGCTTACGGGGATGTAAATCCCTGAGGTGCGAAGAATTTAAAGACCCAGAATTTCCGTGGAAATTTTTTTCTTAAATACATTGTAATTTTACAAGTCTGTGAAAATTGACGGTGCTTGATTTCGAGGCTCGGTGTGCCTAGAATGAATTTCTGATGTTTTGTTCAGGTACGTTCAGTAAACGTACAAGCGGTTTTTTATAACTTTTGAACGAGTTCTCGGAATTGAAATCTGAGGGCACTGTTTAACTCGTAGCGTTGATATTCGCTTAAGAATACATTCACCTTGATGATAGTTGGTCGAGAGTAGAAGATAGATTTTGGGTTTTCATGGAAAGTAATAAAATAAAGTGACTTTTCACATTATTTTATTAGAGCCTCCATGTGGGTGTTTGGTGGTTAAAACCTCCTCATGGGAGTTGGAGGTGGGACCACCACACCTTAACCTCCCATGAGATGTTATGGTGGTTGGGCCCACCTAAACATAACCTCCCGCGAGAGGTTACCGCGTGTGGACCACACGGGGTTTAACCCCGCTATTGATGGAGGAGAGTAAAACCTGTCAACTCTCAATCATTAATGAGGGAGAGCCTCTTCACCTCCCCTAATTAATTTCTTGTGCCAACCCCATGAATTAATTAAGTGGAGTCAATCTAATTAATTTATTTCTCAATTTTAATTTCTTGCCAACATCTAAAATAATAAACAATTTATTATTATTTTTACTTGGAATTTCTCATTCGGTGGGACCCTTTGAGAGGAGAGCTTGGGATAATTAGTGTTCTCCAACGAAGAACCAATATCCAAACGTAGAATGAAGAATGAAGAATGAAGAATGAAGAACGCCGAACTTCTTTGACTTGTTCCTCGAAGCTTCAACCATCGGGTGACGTCTTCGACGTCCGACTTTCACGACTCCATCAAAGAACAACGAACAAAAATCAAAGGTAGGGGGTTGTTTTGTGTAATTATTCTTTCATTTTCCCTTCTTAGAATAAAAGGAATTGTTGTGGTGGATTGTAAGAATAATTGAAGTTCAACTTTCTTCCTCTTGA
Source organism: Viscum album (assembly GCA_963277665.1). NCBI lineage: Eukaryota > Viridiplantae > Streptophyta > Magnoliopsida > Santalales > Viscaceae > Viscum > Viscum album. Next base: position 8,197,522 of record OY728152.1, read on the forward strand.
TTAACCAATTGATACCACCCCAAACGTGGAGCATGTGGGCCAAACCAACATTGACCGACCCCTCCGCTGATCTTTTTATGATTGAAATTTGTCTTGGAGATGAAGAAATGAGGCGACAGAAGTAGCGACGACAAAGGCCACGCTACCCGCGGCCTCAACAAACTATACCGCCCTGCACCGCTCAGGTGCTCCGGGTCGAACTGTCGCCCTCTGGCCGAGCTGCCCGGACCGCACTACCGCCGCCCGCGCTGCCCCTCTCTCGGCTGCCGCCAGCCTCCCGGCCCCACGCCGGCATGCCTGGCCGCCTGCCTCCCAGCCATCAAACCACCTAGCCACCCGCCTCCCGGCCGCGCCAGCCGACGCTGGCCGCACTCTGCCCGGACCAGCCGCATGTCGGACTCCACGTGCGCCTCCCCGAGCTGGACCCCTTGCGGCCTCTCGGCCCCCCTCGCGGCCTCCCAACCGAGTCGGAATCCTGACCCCCTCGTAGCGCCCTGACCGAACCATCCCGGTCGTGACCTCCAGGCCGAGTCGTGCTGGGTCGGGCCCTCGTGATGCTTCGGGCCGAACCGACCCCGAGCCCGGGCCAAATTGCCCTCGCGGCCTGCTGGCCTGGGCCAAACGGGACGGGCCAAACCCAACAGGCTGGCCTACCCAACGGGCCAGGACAAACCCCTCGAGTCAGCACGGGTCAACCCAAACTGGGTCGGCCCAAACTATGTCGGGTCGGGTCGGTCCAACCCAGTCGGACCGGACCCGGGACCACTATCAACCCTTTACTTTCTTTGGCCATATCTTTGGTACCGGACGTCTTTTTGATGATCCATTAGCGGCACTGGAAATCTTTGAGCATAGCCGTCCCTTTGATTATACACCAAGGAAGTTCAGGTTTTAGTGGAGATACGGTCAAGTTGGATCGTACACGCATCCAACCGGGCCCCCAGGGACTAAAAGGCTAATAACTCCGAGACATGGCGTCCAATTAATGCACCGTCTATTGCATTGAGACCCCTATGACGTGGAGGACCTTTGAGATAATTCTTCTTGGGACTTAATGGTAGTTGATGTATCAAAACTCGACTTTAGAAGCGAACCCTCCCGGAATCAAGCATGCTTCATGCGGATCCCTGTGGCTGAATGTGCACTGACGACTATTCCTGGATCCCATGTGGGTTCGACAGCACTGATTACTGTTCCGGGATCCTCTGTGTGTTCGATAGCACAGATGACTATTCCGGGACCCCGTACGGGTTCGACAGCTCTGACTACTATTCTTGGATCCTGTGTGGGTTCGACAGTTCTGACTTCTGTTCCTGGATCCTGTGTGGGTTCGACAGAATAACTGTTACTGGATCTTGGGTGGGTTTGACCGAATAACTATTCCTGGATCCTGTGTAGGTTCTACAGTTCTGATTTCTGTTCTTGGATCCTATGTGGGTTTGACAGAATAGATGATTCAGTGGCTACATTTGATCATCAGTATCTCTCTACAAAAGTTGTATACCTATGTGCGCTGAGTCAGTAACATTGTGTTTTCCTAATGATTAAGAGGGATTACTTAATATCTTAGGTATATGTATGGGCATATACCTAAGTGGGGTTATCTGTTGATTTCATACCTTGTGGTTTATCTTTGTTTGATTTCCCTTGATGGTCTCGGGGTCCCTATTGAGTATCGTTATACTCACCCCTGCACGGGCTATGCCCACACCTCGTTATGTTGGATACAGATGACGGACATCGCTGACTGAGGTTGAGTGTACGAGGATTGGACAGTACCCAGAGGTAGACCTCTCGACGATTTGGTACCCGGTAGAGACTAGTGGACGTGGAGTTCTGAAGAGGCAATCTGTACCTACCCTTCTGGTAGGATCCATGGTGGACGATCCAGGAGGTGCTTTCCATCTTTTAGTTGTTTGTACCTTTTCAGTTGTAAATGTACTTTACAGTTGGGCTTATATTTCCAGCCCTTTTACTTTTCAACACACTTTTGTTATACAGTTTTACTTAGTGTTTTCTTTCAGCTGTGTACTCTATTGTGTGTGTTTCTAGTTATAAAGGCAATGCCTTCCTAGTATAGTGATTTAAGCCTTTGGTGCTAGTCGCCACCCCCTGGCCTATGGAAGGCGGGCTTGGGGTTGTCACGGCACCGGCCTTGGGGGATGGGTCTTGACACTCTAGTGGTTGTAGGGTTTTTTATATCTTAGTTATATTTACTAGTTTTTTATAATTTTTATGAATTTTAGGTGTTTTAGGTATTTTAAATTTTTTTTGGGGGTTTTAGGGATTTTAGTGTTTTTAAGGTTATTAACATTTTTTATGTTTTATGAGTTTTATGTGTTTTTAATTTTCTTATGGTTTTCATAGGGGTTTTTATGTTTTTTGGTGGTTTTATGTTTTTACGGATTTTTAGGATTTTTTATGATTTTTATTGTTTTTAGAGTTTTTTGGGATTTTTAGGGGTTTTCAGGATTTTTAGGGGATTTTTATGTTTTTAGGGGATTTTTGGTTTTAGGGTTTTTTTTATAGTTTTTAGCATTTTTATGATTTCTAAAATTTATTTAGGGTGTTTAGGGGTTTTAAGTGTTTTTACGTTTTATAGATTTTCATAGGGATTTTCTGGGTTTTTGGTGTTTTTTATATTTTTAAGGATTTCTACACTTTTTTTTATTTTTATAGTTTTTATGGATTTTTTGGATTTTTAGTATTTTTAGGATTTTAATGGTTTTTTTTTTGGTTTTTTTAGATTTCATAGTTTTTATAGTTTTTATGGGTTTTTAATAATTATAAAAACAAAAATTTTAGGGGTTTAAATGGTTTTCAGTGATTTTAGTATTTTTTATGTTTTTCAGGTTTTTTTTATGGTTGTTTATGTTTTTTTTTATTTTATTATGGGTTTAAGAGGTTTTTACAGATTTTTTGGGTCTTTTACAATTTTAAGTATTTTTTTCTATTTTTAGGGGTTTTATGTGTTTTTTGGGTTTTAAGGTTTTCTTAGGTTTTATAAGGTTTTTTTAATATTTTTTACTTTTTTAGTATTTTTAGGGATTTATAATGATTTTATGGGTTTTAGTGGTTTAGGGATTTTGATTGTTTTTATGCTTTTTAGGGTTTTTTTTGTTTTTTATGGATTATAAGTGTTTTGGGATTTTATGATTTTTTACGGTTTTTGTAGGTTCATAGAGTTTTTTGTGATTTTAGGAATTTATAAAGATTTAATTTCTTATTTTAGGGTTTCTGATATTTTTAGGGTTTTTAGGTTTTTTATAGTTTTTTGGGTTTTTTTTTGTTTTTTTGAGTTTTTAGGTGTCTATGGTTTTTGAGAGTTTGTAAATATTTTTTGGGGTTTAAAGGGATTTTAATTTTTTTAGTGATTTTTAGGGGTTTTATGGGGTTCTATGGGTTCCATAATTCTTTTTTTAATGGTTTAAATGGTTTTTTTGGGCTTTTAGGGACCTTTTAGGTTTTTTGCAATTTTTAGGTTTTTTGGGGTTTTACGTGTTTTTATGTTTTTAAGGATTTATCATGGTATTTAGGTTTTTTATGATTAAGGTATTCTATGTTCTTTTTTAGGATTTTTATAGTTTTCATGGGTTTTTAGGGATTTTATGTGTTTTAATGGTTTTAGGGGTTTTTATGTCTGTTGGGGGGTTTTAGGGTTTTTTTGAGGTTTTCGGATTTTAAAGGGTTTTTATATTTTTTAAATATTTTTAGGGGATTAAAGGTTTTTAAGAGTTTTTAGTTGTTTTTTAGAGTTTTAATGGTTTTTGGGATTTAATGTTTTTATGGATTCTTATGGTTTTTATAGTTTTTTATTTTTTAGGGTTTTTAGGTTTTTAGGTTTTTAAGTGTTTCAGGTTTTTAAGGTTTTTGTGGGGTGTTTCAAGATTTTTAGGGTTTTTTACTTTTTTATGGAATTTTGTTATTTTAATCATTTTATGGTTTTTAGGGATTTTATATATTTTGGGGGTTCTTTGGGGGTTTTGGGGGTTCTATGATTTCTTTTGTAATTTTGGATTTTTTTGAGTTTTTTATGGAATTTAAGGGATTTTAGGTTATTTTAATTATATTAGGAGTTTAAAGTGGTTTCATAATTTTTATTGGTTTTTAATGTTTTTATGAGTTTTTGGTTTTCTAAAGGTTTTCATGAGTTTTTATGGATTTTAAAGGTTTTATTGTTTTTAGAGTTTTAATTGATTTTTTTTTTTAGGTGTTTTTGAGTTTTTAGGTGGTTTTAGGTTTTTTATAGTTTTAAATGTTTTTGGGAGTTTAAAGGGGTTTTATATTTTTCAGTGATTTTTAGAGTGTTTATGGTGTTTTAGGATTTTTTAAGGGTTTCTTTGGTTTTTATGGGTTTTAGGATTTTTTTAGTGCCTTTAGGGATTTTAGAATTTTTTAATGTTTTTAAGGGTTTTAAGTGTTTTTAGGTTTTTAAGGTTTTCTTAGGGGCTTCAAGGTTTTACGGTTTTTATATTTTATGGAATTTTTTGGGATTTAATCTATTTTATGGGGTTTAGGGTTTTTCGGGATTCTATTGTGTTTTAGGGTTTTTCAGGGTTTTTATGGATTTTAGGGTTTTTAGTGTTTTTAATAATTATAGGGGTTTTAAGTGTTTTTTGGTTTTTTAGTTTTTCATATGGTTTTTAACATTTTAAGGTTTCTTTATATTTTTATTGATTTTTATGTATTTTTAGGGTTTTTACGGGTTTTATATTTTTTAAGGATTTTGATGGTTTTTCGGGGTTTTAGGGTTTTTATGGTTTTTTGGGGTTTTTAGGGGTTTTTGAGTTTTTTATGGGTAAAAAGGATTTTTTGATTTTTTAATGTTTTTATGGGTTTAAATGGGATTTAGAATTTTTATTGGGGTTTTAGGGTTTACATTGGATTTTGGAATTTTTTTATGTTTTTAGGGGTTTTATGTTTTTTAGGGATTTTAGGGCTTTAGCGTTTTTATGTTTTTTGGGGTTTTATGTTTTTTTTTGTTTTTATCATTTTATTCATGTTTTTCATTTTTTATGGGTTTTTATATTTTTAGTGATTTTAAGGGTTTTTTAGGATTATTGTGGGTTTTCAGGATTTTAAGTAATTTGAGGGTATTTGAGATTTTTAGGGTTTTTCAGGTTTTGGTGGGTTTTGGGGGTTTTAGAATTATTTTAAAAAAAATTAGGGATTTATGGTTTTTTATAGTTTTTAATGATTTTAGAGGTTTCATTTTTTTTATAATTTTAGTTGTTTCATATAGTTTTTATGTTTTTTTTGGGTTTTTTAATGTTTTTATGTGTTTTTTAGTTTTTAGGGGGTTTTGGGGGGTTTTAGGGTCTTTTATGGTCTTTTAAGGTTTTTAACACTTTTTGGTTTTTAGGGGTTTTTAGTTTTTTTAGGTTTTTAATTTTCTTCTCAGGGTTTTTTATGGTTTTATGGTTTTTGCGATTTTAGGTATTTTTTAGGAAATTTATTGTTTTTAGGGATTTGGGGGGATTTAGGTTTTTATTGTTTTTATAGATTTTTATTTTTTTATAGTTTTTACATTTTTAATTAATTTTTAGTGGATTTATATTTTTTTAATGTTTTTATGGTTTTGAATGTAGTTTTATATATTTTAGTGTATTTTAGGGTTTCTTTTGGTTTTTAATGTTTTTAGTGTTTTTAGTGTTTTTTAGGGATTAAGCATATATTAGGTTTTTAATGTTTTTATGTATTTTTTATTTTTTAAAGATTTAATATTGGTTTTCAGGGTTATTTGGGTTTTTAATAATATTAGGTATTTTTTTCTTTTTAGGATTTATTTGGATTTGATGTATTTTGTGGTTCTTTAGGGTTTTTATGGTTTTGGGGGATTTTAGGATTTTCATAGTTTTTATGTGTTTAATGGTTTTTTATATTTTTTATATTTTGTGGGTTTAAAAGGTATTTAGAGTTTCAAATGTTTTATTTGTTTTTTTGTTGGTTAAGGTTTTTTGGGTTTTAAGGGTTTTTAGTGGGTTTTATGATTTTTAGTGCAGAAGAGGGGCAGGACTAGCCTAGCCTAGCCCCCCAAAATTTAATAAGAAAAAGGGGAAACCGCGGACTGGGGGAGGGGGCAGGTTTAATCGACCCATACCCAAAGGACAATCCCCAACCGGAAAAAAGGAAAAAGACACAAAAGACTCACACCCCAAAGGTCCAAAATAAAAGAGAACCCACAAAAGTGAAAAAGAGAAAGTCAGTCAATGTCGCCGCCAAAGTCATCCAGGTCCACACCGCGGTATCCAAAGCTTGCACCAAGTCCAATGCTTACATTAGTAAATCAGAAATCTGAGTCAGCTTCTGTGTCTATAGAGTCCCAACCAGACTCACAGTCCTCCTGCATTCTGAGCCTTGACAAAAGTTTCTCTCTGGCCCTCCCCTGCTCGGCATTTCGTGGAGGCAACTCCTATTTATTGACATTGAGATTCAGCTTGACCATCCTAGAGGTGGCCCAGGCCGCCATTGGTCTTGGAAGGGCTGAGTAATCCCTATGATTCCTTCTCTTTGAGGGGTAGAGATGGACCCATCTTCATGGATAGCCTTCTCACGAAATATTCCATCACTAGAAGCACTTGAGCCCACCTCGTTCCCATTCTTACTTCCCATTCCAGGAGTTGAGCCACCCTTTTCTTGGAGCATTTTCTTTTCTTCCTTTCACCACGCCATAACAACATTTATCCTATGGTCATCCTTAGAAAACCTCTCCCCAAGTCTCCTGGCCTCAACCTCAAGGGGAACCTTTCCCATTCAACCAGCATCATATCATGCAGCAGCACACAATGGTCTTCCTCAGATGGAACACCATAAACCTCCATGGCCCTCTGCAGGTTCGGGGTTAGCTCGTCTTCATCAATGTTGGGCCTTGGTGGAGGGATCCCAATCGGGTCCTCTACATGAGCACTAGGCAGATCCTCCACACTGCTAGCACCTTCATCAAGAGGATCTAACCCAGCCCCCATGAAAGGTCTCTCTACATCATCACCCCCAGTAAGCACCAAGGGGGAATCTATCCAACTAGGGCATCACACCCTAGGAATCCCGGTCTTCTCCTCTATCACGATCATCCCCATATCTACCGGCGACAGTTTCCACTCATCCCCAGCCCTCATACCCTCCTCATCCACATCCCCCTTCACATTCTCTCCTGCTAGCACATCAACATCCACTGGTTCAGCTGACGGCATGGTATTCATATTCATGAAAAGGTGTCCATGGGTTGATGACTTTCCACTTCCGATGGCCATGGATGATTATGAAAATCCGGGATTTCTCGTAGCACAGAGTTTGTCATATAGGGATAATGGTGTCCAAGCATACAAGAGACATCTTCACCACAATTGTTCGTTGAGTCAAATTAGCCTAGCCTTGGCTTGATGTTTGTAGATGCAAGTCATCATGTGAACCACGAGCGAATACATAGGCTAATCAGGTAGGGATACCCTGGAAACGTTTGGATGTGAGAGGGGAACGAACTTGTAAACTACTGCTCCATAAATTTTTGAATCGGGAGATATGATATGGGGGCTCTGAGGCTAGTAAGAATACGGAGCTAGGAAGAGTATCACCTGAGGAAATATTACCTTTTTTAGACGGGCTAGGGGATATCAATATGCAGAGCCTCTAAGGGAATGGTATGCAAAGTCATACAAAGGTGTCCCCGGGTCGTTAACTTTCCACTTCCGATGGCCATGAATGGTTATGAAGATCCGAAATTCTCTGGTTCATGGAGTCTTCTATATGGAGAGGATGCATCCAAATGCACAAGGAGTATACCCATATCATTTCTCTATATATCATGGATGGGTCATGACAAAGTCTGTGCAATTTAACATCGTGCGGTGAGGATGAAGAATACACCTCGTGCAAGTCTGGTCCGTACATGGGGGAAGAGGGCATTTTTTAATATCTTTTTTTTTGTTTTTTAAACCTCATTTGGGGGTGGTTGGGCCATGATGGAGAATCCTAGCATCAAAACGCATCCTATGAGGGCGGGAATCAAGCCGTACATAGTTCTCTAAAGGGAAATACACCCCATGCAGGATTGGTCTGTACGCGGGGGAAAAGGGAATTTTTTTCTTTCATTTGGGGACGGCTGGGCCAAGATGGGGGACCCTGGTGCCACTACATATCTTCAAGGGCAGGAATCAAGCCTCACGTAGTTATTTTGGGGAATACACCTCGTGCGGGTCGGGTCCGTACATGGGGTAAGAGGGCATTTTTTAACATTATTCCATTTAGGAGTGGCTGGCCTAGGATAGGGAACCCTGGTGTCACTACATATCCTACAAGGGCAGGAATCAAGCTATACATAGTTCTCAGAAATCTGTGTAGTTTAATGGCGGGCGGTGAGGATGAAGAATACAACCCGTGAAAGAATGGTCCATACACGGGGGAGGAGAGCATTTTTAACTTTCTTCGGGTGTGGCTGGGCTAGGATGGGGGACCCTGGCGTCACTACGTATCCTGCAAGGGCAGGAATCAAGCCGTATGTTGTTCTTTGAAATCTGTGCATTTTAACGTCATGCAATGAGGATGGAGAATACTCCTAGTTTTGGGTCATAGAGTTTGGACCGTTGGTTGCTTGGCAGTTTTACGTCCTGCAGCTCAGATGAGAGGAGCTTTTGGTTATGCGAAATACCTCTTCAGAAATATCGCATTCGTAAGAGTGGTAGTGAATTTCCCATCCACAGAGATCAGGTCATATGCTCCATTAGAGTAGACCTTGTGTATAACATATGGTCCCTCCCAATTAGGCTCTAGCTTATCAGGTTTCTTTCTGGGTATCATTGGGGTCAGGAGGACCAACACCAATTCTCCTTCCAAGAAAGACCGAAGACGGACCTTTTTATTGATGTCTCGTATGATCCGGTTCCAATACATTTCCAGATGGTGCAAAGTGTGAAATCGCTTCTCATCCAGCTGTTCCAAATCACCTATCCATTTTTTCTGATTTCTCATCGTTGTTGTTTTTGGTTATTAATGTTTTTATTGTTTTTAAAAAAAATTAGGGGTTTAAAGGGTTTTTATACTTTTTAGTGGTTTTTACGGATTTTATGAGTAATTAATATTTTTAGAGATTTTATGGTTTTTAAATTTTTTAGTCATTTTAGGGTTTTTAGGGGTTTTATCAATTTTTAGGTTTTTGGGCTTTAATGTATTTTATGTTTTTATGTATATCATAGACATTTTTTGGGTTTTTAGTGGGTTTAATGTATTTAGTGATATTTAGGGATTTTTAGGTTTTCATGGTTTTTATGAATTTTAATGGTTTTTTGGGTTTTCAGGATTTTTAATTTTTTTATTTGGTTTTTTTGGGTATTATAGGGTTTTTCGGGTATTATAGGGTTTTTTGGGTTTTTTGATTTTTTTAGGGTTTTAAGGTTTATAAATTCTTTTAACATTTTTAGATGTCTAAATGGTTTTTTTGAGGTTTTAGTGGGTTTTAGGGTTTTAATGGATTTTTAGGCTTTTATGGGTTTTAATCATTTTTATGGTATTTAGTGTTTTTAGGATTTTTAGGTTTTTTATTATTTTTAATTTTTTTAGTTATTTTATGTGTTTTTCAATTTTTGAGGTTTTCATATGATTTTTTTAGCATTTTAGGGTTTTTATATTTTTTTTGGGATTTTTAGTATTTTTATGTTTTTAACGGTTTTTTTGTTTTTCAGGTTTTTATATATTATTAGGATTTCAAGGGATTTTATAACATATTAAAAATTTTAGGGGTTTAATATTTTTAAGGCTTTTATTGGTTTTAGGGTTTTTATGGTATTTTTACGATTTTTATGTATTTTATGATTTTTAGGGCTTTGGGGTTTTTAGTTTTTTAGTGTTTTTAGGTTTTTTAGGAGTTTTATGTTTTTCTAGAATAATGAAATTTTCCTAGTTTTTTTCATGGGTTTTCATGTTTTTTACATGTATATGGATTTTTAAGCCTTTTTAATTTATTTTTTGTTTTTATGGTTTTTTATTGATTTTGAGGGTTTTTAGGGTTTTTGGTAGTTTTAAATGTATTTGGGTTTTTATGTTTTTTTGGGGGTTTTAGGGATTTTTCAGATTTTAGGGGTTTTGGTTTTTTTGAGTTTTCAAACATTTCTTGTGTTTTAAGGATTTTTAGAGTTCTTTGGGGTTTTAGAGTTTTTATGGGGTGTTTTAGTTTTTTATTACCTTTAGGGGTTTTATTGATTTTGTATTTTTTTGGGCTTTTAGGGTTTTAAGGGGTTTTAGCGTTTGTTAGGTTTTAGGGGTTTAAACTGTTTTTTGGCCTTCATGGTTTTTATGGGGTTTTTATGATTTTTATGTTGCTTTAAATTTTTAGGAATTTTTAGTGATTTTTTCAGATATTTATGGGTTTTAGGGATTTCAGGGATTTTGAGTGTTTTCTGGGTTTCTAGAGATTTTAGGGGTTTTCTGGTGTTTTCATGATTTTTTGTGTTTTTTTGGGTAATTATGGGTATTTATATTTATTAAATTTTTTTAGGGGTTTAAAGGGTTTTTATATTTTTTAAATATTTTTAGTGTTTTTAGGGATTTTGAGGCTTTTAGGGTCTTCTAAGGGTTTAGCGATTTTTTTGGTTTTCTGGGATTTGAGGGTTTTCCTAGTTTTTTTGGTGTTACTATAGTTTTCATATTTTTTGGGGTTTAAAGGGTTTTTATAGTTTTTAATTGGTTTTATCATTTTTTAAGTTTTTATGTTTTTAATTTTTTTATGGTTTTAGGGGTTTTATGGTATTTTGGGGTTTTTTTAGGATTTTAGTGTTTATTATGGGTTTTAAGAGTTCTTACAGTTTTAGGTTTTTTTAGGGTTTTTTGGTTTTTTGCATTTTTATATAATTTTGGGGGTTTTATGTGTTTTATGTTTTTTTGGGTTTATTTAGGTTTCTAGAAATGTTTTGGTTTTTTATAGGTTTTAAGTGTTTTTATTTTTTATTTTTTTCTTATGGTTGTCAGGTTACTTAGGGTTATTTAAGTTCTTTTTATGTTTTTACAGAACTTTCTGGCTTTTTTAAGATTTTTGTAGGTCTTTAGGATTATTAAGGATTGGGGGGGGGGGGGGTGGGGGGGGGGGTTTAGGGGTTTCTAGGGATTGTATAGTTCTTAGAATATTTAGGTTTTTTAGGGATTTTAATAATTTTTGGGTTTGTAAGGTTTTCGTAGGTTTTTTAAGGTTTTTAATGTTATTTTACATTTTTTTTGTTTTTAGGGAATTTTTATTATTTTATGGTTATAGGATTTTTAGGGATTTTTAGAGGTTTAGGGGTATTTTTTGGGTTTAGGGTTTATTTTCGGTTGTAGGGTTTTTTTTTGGCATTTTAGAGGGTTTACCTTTTTTAGTATTTTTATTATTTATATGGGTTTAAAGGTCTTTTAGTGTGTTTATTGGTTTTTATGGGTTTTTGGGTTTTATGGTTTTTTATGGTTTTTTATGATTTTTATTGGTTTGATGGTTTTTAGGGTTTTTAAGATTTTTAGCATTATTTATATTTTTTAGTATTTTAAGTATTTTTAGGGTTTAAATGTTTCTTAGGGGTTTTCATGGGTTTTATGGTTTTTTACATTTTTAAGGATCTATTAGGAATTTTTAGGATTTTTATGTTTTCTAGGTTTCTCGTGATTCTGATGGTTTTAAGGGGTTTAGAGTATTTAAGGTTTTTATTGGTTTTTTGAGGTTTTTTGGTTTTTTTATTTTTTTTGTGTTTTATGGTTTTTTAGAGTTTTTAACATTTATGTGTTTAAAGGGGTTTTAGTGTTTTTTTGGTTATTATGGTTTTTATGAGACTTTTGGTTTTTTATTATTTTTAGTGGTTTTTAGGGTTTTTAGGGTATCTGGGGTTTTTGGGTCTTTCAATGTTTTAGGTTTTTTGCATAATTTGTATTGTTAGGGGCTTTAATTCTATTTTGGGGTTTAGTGTTTTTAGGTTCTTAAAGGGATTTAGGTATTTTATGTTTTCAGGGCTTTAAAGTGGTTTTTGGTTTCTAAGGTTTTCTTAAAGGTTTTTAGTTTTTTACGGTTTTTTATATTTTTAGGTATTCTTAGGAAATTGTTAGTATTTTTATGGTTATCTTTGGTTTTTAGGGTTTTTAGTGTTTTATGTTATTTATTATTTTTTGGGGGGTTTTATGTTTTTTTGAGTTTTTTTGGGGTTTTATTATTTTTTAGAGGTTTTTAACATTTTAAGATTTTTAAAGGTTTTTGGGTGTTTTTAGTGGGTTTTTGGGGTTTTATGTGTTTGTAGGGGTTTCAATGTGTTTATGGTTTTCAATGTTTTGGGGGTTTCTAATGGTTTTTAGAATAGTTTGGGTTTTATTGGCAGTTTAATAGAGGATTGAGGGTTTTTAGGATTTCATAAGGTTTTCCGGGGTTTTCTGGGTTTTTTGGGTTTTAATGATTTTAGGGATTTTGGGAATTTTATGATTTTTATGTATTTTAGGAGTTTTATGTATTTTCAGGGGATTTATGGGTTTTATGGGTTTTTTCTCTTTTTAGGGATTTTTGAGTTTTTTAGGTTTTAATGTTTTCATAGTTTTTAATGTTTTTTGGGGTATAAACGGGTTTAAATGTTTTCAATGATTTTAGGTTTTTTATGGAATTTAGAGTATTTAATGATTTCAGGGGTTTTATAGTCTTCACGTATTAAAGGGGTTTTAGGGGTTTTAACATTATTTACGTTTTTAGGGGTATTGTGTGTATATGGTATCTTAATGTTTTCTAATAGTTTTTCATGTTTTTAAGGGTTTTTAAATTTTTATGAATATTTAGAGATTTTTAATAATTTTTATGATTTTTTAGGGTTTTAGTTATTTTTATGATGTTTTAATGTTTTAGGTATTTTCATGGTTTTTAGGGTATTTAGGATCTTGGAGGTTTTTTTTTTGGTTTTTTGAGCTTTTTAAAAATTATAAGAGTTTTAGAGTTTTTAAGATCTTTTTTTTAAATAGGGTTTAAATATTATTTAGAGATTTTAGTGGTTTTAGTATTTTTAAAGGGTTTTAGTGATTTTTATGTTTTTTAAAGGTTTTAATTATATTTAGAGGTTTTTTGTTTTAGGGTTTTAAGGGGATTTAGATGTTTTTAGGTTTTGAGGTGTCTTAAGTGTTATTTGGTTTTAAGGTTTTCTTAGGGGTTTTGAGGGTTTTGAGGGTTTTTTATATTTTTAGGCATTCCTACAGAATTATTACTGTTTTTATGGTTTTCTGGGGTTTTTAGGTTTTTTAGTGTTTTAGGTTTTTTATTATTTTTTGGGGGTTTTAAGGTTTTATGAGTTTATAATGGTTTTATGACTTTTTAGAGGTGCTCATCGTTTTTAGAGTTTTAAAGGGTTTTGTTTTTTTTCAGTTGTTTTTGGGGTTTTATGAGTTTTTTAGATTTTCAATGTTTTAAGAGGTTTTCATAATTTTTTTTGATGTTAGGGATTTTTAGGGTTTTAGGTTTTTACTGTTTTTTATCTTTTTTAGGGTTTTTAATTGACTTTTTTATTTTAATGTTTTAGGGGGTTTGATGTTTTGAGGGGTTTTTATGTATTTTATGGGTTTTAATTATTTTTTAGATTTTTAGGGATTTTTTTTATTTTTAATGTTTCAGTGTTTTTGGTGATTCTGAGGGGTTATGGGGTTTTTAGGGTTTTTATGGTTTTTGGGTTCTTTAGGTTTTTTCTGCTTTATATTTTTTGGGTTCCTTATGGATTTTACAGTTTTTAAGGTTTTTTGTTGTATTTGGATTTTATGGTATTTTTGGTTTTTATTTTCTTAGTGTTTTTATTGGATTTATGTTTTTATGGGGTTTAAGTGCTTTATGTTTTTAAATTTTTTTCTTAGGATTTTTAGGGATTTTTATATATTTAGGTATTTTTGGTGCTTTAGAGTATTTTTTTTTTGTTTTTAGTGGTTTTAGGGATTTTTAGGGTTTTTAGGGGTTTTATATTTTTAGGGGTATTATATATGTTTTGGGTTTTTAGGGGGTTTTCCTTGTTTTTTGGGTTATAAATGTTTTTTTATTATTTTTAACATTTTTAGGGGATTAAATAGTTTATAGAATTTTTAGTGGTTTTTAGGGGTTTTATGAGTAATTAATCTTTTAAGGGATTTTATGGTTTTTAGATTTTTTAGGGGTTTTTGGGTTTTCAGGGGTTTTGTAAAAAAAATTGGGGGTTTAAAGTGTTATATTTTTAAGTATTTCTTAGTGATTTGTAGTGGTTTTAGTGATTTTAACGTATTTAGGGATTTTAGGGGGGTTTTATTTTTCATGGTTTTTATGGATTTTAATTGTTTTTTGGGTTTTTAGGATTTTTAATGTTTTATAGGTTTTTTTTGGGTTTTATGCGTTTTTTAGGTTTTTTATGATTTTTTTAAATTTTTAGCACTTTTAGAGGTCTATATGGTTTTTGGAGGTTTTAGTGGGTTTTAGGGTTTTAATGGGTTCTTAGCCTTTTATGGTTTTTAAGAATTTATATAGTTTTTAGGTGTTTTCTGGGTATTTAGGTTTTTTATAGTTTTTAATGTTTTTTAGGGGTTTTTAGTGTTTTTCAATTTTTGAGGTTTTCTTATGATTTTTTAAGGGTTTTAGGGTTTTCATGTTTTTTTGGGATTTTTACTATTTTTATGGGTTTTAATGGTTTTTTTGGATTTTCATGTTATTATAGATTTTTAGTGATTTTAAGGGTTTTTACCATTTTTATGGGTTTTATGGTTTTTAGGGGTTTTTTGTTTGTAGGGTTATTAGTGATTTTTAGTGATTTTTATGGTATTTAGCATTTTTAGGGGTTATAAGTGTTTTTATGTTTTTAGGGTTTTCTTATGGGGTTTTTTCATTTTTAGGGGTTTTTAATTTTTTTTTATTTTTAGGGTTTTTAGAATTTATATGGTTTTAGGGTTTTTAGGGATTTGAGGGATTTAGGGTATTTTAGGGGTTTAGGGATTTTATGGATTGTTTGCAATTGAGGGTTTTTTGATTTTTTTTGGTGTTTTTACAGATTTTAATGTTTTTGTGGGTTTAAAGGGTTTTTATAGTTTTTAATGTGTTTTATTATTTAGGGTTATAAAATTTTTTATGGTTTTTATGGATTTAGGGTTTTTTAGGGTATTTTTGGAGTTTTTAAGGATTTTAGTGTTTATTATAATTTTTAAGTGTTCTTATGGTTTTAAGGTTTTTAAGGTTTTTTCTGGGTTTTTTTGTTTTTTGGGGTTTTAGTATTTTTTATGGGTTTTAGGGTTTTTTCAGGTTTTATGAAATTTTTTGGGTTTTTATAGGATTTATGAGTTTTTAGTTTTTTAAGGTCTTCTTTGGGTTTTCTGGTTATTTTGGGTTTTTTATGTTTTAATAGATTTTTCTAGATTTTTAAAAACATTAATATCTTTTTTGGATTTTTAGGGATTTAGGGGGGTTTTAAGGGGTTTGTGGGGTTTGTATAGTTTTTAGCATTTTTAGGAATTTGAGGGATTTTAAATTTTTTTGGTTTTTAAAGTTTTATTAGGATTTTAATGGTTTTGAGGGAATTTAGAATTTTTTGGTATTTAGGGAATTTTTACAATTATACGGTTTTAGGGTTTTTAGGGATTATTAGGGTCTTTAGGGTGTTTTTTGTTTCTTGGGTTTTTTTTGATTTTTTATGATTTCTTTTTGTTTTATGGTTTTTATAGTTTTTAGAATTATTTATATTATTTATTTTTTTAAGTGTTTTTAGGTTTTTAGGGTTTCTTTGGTGTTTTTTGGGGTTTTATGGGTTTTTACATTTTTTGATATTTTTCAGGATTTTTAAAGTTTTTTAGGTTCTTTAGGTTTCAAGTGATTCTGAAGTTTTCTAGGGTTTTTAGGGAATTTAATGTTTTTATATATTTTCTTAGGTTTCATGCTTTTTTAGAGTTTTTAACATTTTATTGGTTTAAAGGTTTTTTTTGGGTTTTTAGGGTTTTTATGAGTCTTTTGGGTTTTTATTATTTTTAGTGGTTTTTTGGTTTTATTGGGTATTTACTGTTTTAGAGACTTTTAGGGCTATAGTTTTTTTTAATATTTTTTGTTTTTAGGGGTTTTAATTATTTTTTGGTTTTTATGATTTTCTTAGGGTTTTCCAGTTTTTTATGATTTTTATGTTTTTTGTGATATTTAGGTATGTTTTAAGATTTTTTTTAGTTCTTAGGGTTTTGAGGGGTTTCATGGTTTCATGGTTTTTATTGTTTTAGGGTTTTTATGGTTTTTGATTTTTTTAGGTATTTTAGGGGATTTAAATATTTTTAGCTTTTTAGGTTTTTAGAGTGTTTTTCATGGTTTTTAGGGATTTTTTGTTTTTATGGATTTTGGGGGTTTTATGGTTTTTTAGGGTTTTAGGACTTTTCATAATTTTTTTCCATTTTTTTAGTTTTTATTGATATTATAATTTTTGAAGTTTTATAAAATTTTTAAGGGTTTTAAGGGTTTTATAGTTATTATGCATTTCTGGTTTTTATGAGTTTTAAGGGTTTTAATGGTTTTTGGGGTTTTTATGATTTTTATGGCTTTCAAAATTTTTAACGTTTTTAGGTTTTTTAATTATTTTATGTTTATTTATGTTTTTAAGTTTTTCTGAGTGTTTACAGGGACATTAGGGTTTTTTGGTTTTTAGGTATTTTTCGGTATTTTTTAGGTTTTTAAATGTATCTAGGGGTTTTAGGTATTTTGATGGGTTTTATGTTTTTTTTTTCAGTTTTCTGGTTTTTTGTTTATTTGGGGTTTTTTTTTATTTTTTGTGGTTTTAATGAATTTTATAGTTTTTTTTATCTTTTTAGGGGTTTAAAAGGTTTTTAGTGGTTTAGTGTATTTCTTGGGTTGATTGGTTTTTTATTGTTTTTTGTTGTTTTTTATGGGTTTTATGGTTTTTATAGGATTTTATGGTTTTTATCATTTTTTGTTTTTATGTATTTTAATTGTTTTTATGTTTTTAATGTTTTATTATGTTTTTATTGTTTTTACCCTTTTAGGGATTGTTCGTGATTATTAGTATTTTTCTATTCTTTTACTGTTTTTACGTATTTGACGGTTTTTAGGGTTTTTTAGGGTTTCCGGGGTATTTATGGTTTGTTTAGTTATAGGGTTTTTGTGTTTTTCTGGGATATTATAGTTTTTAGATTTTATAATGATTTATGAAAGGGGTTTTAGATTTTTTTTTGATTTATGGTTTTTATGGGGTTTTAGGGATTTTAATGTTTTTAGGTGGTTTTATGGTTTTTATGGGTTTGAAGTTTTTCAGTGTTTTTAGGGGTTTTAGAGTTTTTAATGATTTTTATCATTTTTTTTCTTTTTTAGGGGTTTTAAAGTGTTTTCAGATTTTATAGGATTTCATAGTGTTTCAATGGGTTTTCAAGGTTTTTTGGGTTTTAATGTTTTAAGGTATTTTGGGACTTTTAGGATTTTTATGGATTTTAGGGGTTTTAGGGATTTTGAGGGGATTTATGGGTTTTATGGGTTTTTTCTCCTTTTAAAGGTTTTTGTGTTTTTTATGGTTTTAATGTTTTTTAGAGTTTTTTAATGTTTTTTGGGGTTTAAATGGGTTTCATAGTTTTCATTGATTTTTAGGGTTTTTATAGTTTTTAGAATTTTTAATGTTTTTATGGGTTTTATGTATTTCATGCTTTAAAGGGTTTTTAGGGTTTTTAGCATTATTTACATTTGTATAGGTATTAAGTGTATTTTTTCTTTTAATATTATCTTATAGTTTTTTAGGGTTTGTAAGGGTTTTTATGTTTTTTATGAATTTTTAGAGCTTTTTATTAATTTTTATGATTTTTTAGGGTTTTTATGTATTTTATGGTTTTTATGGTTTTTAGGATCGTCAAGGTTTTTTTTGGTTTTTTGGGATTTTTAAAAAGTATAGGTGTTTTAGGGTTTTTTAAGATCTTTTTGAAAAAAATAGGGTGTAATGATTATTTAGAGATTTTAGTGGTTTTAGAATTTTTATAGGGTTTTAGGGGTTGTTCTTTTTTTAGGGGTTTTATTTATATTTAGGGGTTTAATGTTTTTAGGGTTTAAAGGGGATTTAGTGGTTTTTAGGTTTTGAGGGGTTTTAAGTGTTTTTTGGTTTTTAAGGTTTTCTTAGGGGTTTTCAGGGTTTCCGGGTTTTTTATATTTTCAGGGATTCTTAGGTAATTGGTAGTATTTTTATGGGGTTTTAGGGTTTTTAGGGGTTTTTAAGGATTTTGGATTTTTATTGATTTTTCGGGGTTTAAAGGTTTTATGAATTTTTAAGGGGTGTTTTACTTTTTAGAGGTTTTTAACGTATTTAGTGTTTTAAATGGTTCTGGGTTTTTTAGTACTTTTTTGGGTTTTAAGTGTTTTAGGGTTATTAATGTTTTTAGAGGTTTTCGTTAATTTTTTGGGTGTTAGGGGTTTTTCGTGTTTTAGTATATTTAGTGTTTCAATGTTTTTTGGGGTTTTAATTATTTTTAGTATTTTAATGTTTTTAGGGGGTTTGATGTCTTTTAGGGGTTTTCATGGTTTTTAGGGGTTTTAATATTTATATAGATTATTAGGGACTTATTATTATTTTTATTATTTTAGTGTTTTTAGTTATTTTTAGTGGTTATAGGGTTTTTTGGGGTTTTATGGTTTTTTTGAGTTCTTTAGGTTTTTTGTAGTCTTTATAGTTTTTTGGTTATTTTAGGGTTTTAAGGTTTTTAATATTTTTAGTACTATTCAGATTCAATGGTTTTTATTTTTTTACTATTTTTATTGATTTTATGATTTTAGGGGGTTTAAGTGCTTTTAGGTTTTTATGGTTTTCTTATGGTTATTAGGGTTTATAGGGATTTTTATATTTTTAGGGATTTTTAGTGGTATTGAGTATTTTTATGGTTTTTACTAGTTTTGGGGATTTTTAGGGTTTAATTGGTTTTATATTTTTAGGGGGTTTATGGTTATTTTTGTGTTTTTGAGGGTATTTTTCTAGTTTCATTGGGTAATACATGTTTTTAATTATTTTTATCACTTTTAGAGGTTTAAAGGGTTTTCAATGTTTTTAGTGGATTTTAGGGTTTTTTGAGTTATTCATCCTTCTAGGGATTTTATGGTTTTTATAATTTTTAGGGGGTTTAGGGTTTTATGGGTTTTATGGGTTTTATAAATTTTTAGGTTTTAGGGTTTAAATTATTTTCTGTTTTTATGTATTTCTTGTGATTTTCATGGTTTTAGTAGATTTTACGTATTTAGGGATTTTTAGTTTTTCATGGTTTTTATGGATTTTAATGTTTTTTTTTGTGTTTTTAGGATTTTTAATGTTTTATAAGGTTTTTGGGTTGTTTGTTTTTTATAGTTTTGTGGTATTTAAGGGTTTTTAGATTTTTTTTAGAATTTAAGAGGTATTAATGGTTTTTGGAGGTTTTAGTGGGTTTTATGGTTTTAATGGATTTTTAGGGTTTTATGGATTTTAATAATTTTTTTGTATTTAGGTTTTTTTAGGGTTTTTAGGTTTTTTAAAAATTTTAATGTTTTTATGGGTTTTATGTGTTTTTCAATTATTGAGGTTTGCTTATGAATTTTTAGGGATTTAGGGTTTTTATGTTTTTCTGTATTTTTTGTTTTTTATGGTATTTTATGATTTTTTTGGTATTTCATGTTTTTGTAGATTTTTAGGATTTTAATGGGATTATAGAAATTATTAACAATTTTATGGGTTTAATGTTTTTAGGTCTTTTAGTGGTTTATGGATTTTATGGTATTTTTAAGGTTTTTATGGTTTTTTGGGTTTTTATGGTTCTGGGGTTTTTAGTTTTTTAGTGTTTTTAGGTTTCTTAGGGGTTTTAAGTTTTTTTAGAATATTAATATTTTCCATGTTTTTTTGATGTTTTTTTGGGTTTTTTATGTGTTTATGGATTTTTAGGTATTTTTTAAAAATTTTGTGTTCTTTACGATTTTTTTATTTTGAGTGTTTTTAGTGTTTTTGGCGGTTTAAAAGGTTTTTGGGTTTTTATGTTTTTTGGGGTTTTCTGTTTTTTTTAGATTTTAGGGATTTTGGTTTTTTATATTTTTCTAACGTTTCTGGGGTTATAAGTATTTTTCGAGTTCTTAGTTTGTTTTTAGGGGTTTTATGGGATTTTTTTGTTTTTTTATTGTTTTTAGGGGTGTAAAGTGTTTTTGGGCCTTAATAGTTTTCTTATGGGGATTCTCATGATTTTTAGGTTTTTTACATTTTAATGAATTCTTAGTGATTTTTTCGTATTTTTATGGGTTTTAGGGATTTTTGGGATTTAGATGGTTTTCTGGGTTTTTATGGTTGTTTTGTGCTTTTAAGGATTTTTCTGTTTTTAGGGTATTTATGGGTTTTTATATTTATTTAATATTTTTATGGGTTAGAAGTTTTTTATAGTTTTTATATTTTTTAATGGTTTTAATTGGTTTTTAGGTATTTTTATGTTTTTTGAGGGTTTTTATGGTTTTTAGGGATTTATGGAGTTTTTAGGGTTGTTTAGGGTTCTTAGTGTTCTTACATTTTTTATGTGGTTTAAGTGTTTTTCTTTTTTTAAGGGTTTATTATGTTTTTTCTGGGGTTTAGGGTAGTTTTCCTTTTTAGATATTTTAAGGTATATTCATGTTTTTTATGGTATCTAGAGTTTTTAGGGATTTTAAAGGGTTTCGGGATTATACGGTCTTTTTTGAATTTTTTGGATTTTAAAGGCTTTTAAGATTTTAATTATTTTTCTAATGGTTTAAAGGGTTTTTTAGTTTTTATTAAATTTTATTGTTTTGATTGGTTTTTTTGGTTATAGGGGTTATAAGTATTTAGGGTTTTTAGGGGATTTTAGGTGTCTTAGGGTTTTTGTCTTTTTTTTATAAGGGTTTAAAGTATTTTTTAGATTTTATGTTTTTATTAGGGTTTTCAGTTTTTAATGGTTTTTAATATTTTTAGGGATTTTTATGAATTTTATTGTAAATTTAGGTTTTTAGGGTTTTTATTGTTTTTATGGTTTTTGAGTCTATTGAGGGTTTTTTGTTTTTTCTAGGGGTTTTTATGTTTTTTTTGGGTTTTATGTTCTTGGGGATTTTTGGGGCTTTTTAGGATTTTTATTTATTTTTAGGGTTTTTAGAATTTTTAGAATTTTTGAGGGATTGTAAAGTTTTTGAGGGTTTTTATGATTTTTTTTTTGTGTTTTTAGGGTTTTCTTGAGTCTTTCGGGAGTTTTAAGGCTTTTAGAGGCTTTAATAATTTTTAAGGTTTTGAAGGGTTTTTGGAGTTTTTAGTGTATTTTTACAGTTTTTATGGGGTATTCGGGGTTTTATGGTTTTTATGGGTTTTAAGGGTTTTTACGGTCTTTATGGTTTTAGCATCTTTTGGGGTTTTATGAGTTTTTACTTTTTTGGTTATGGTTTTTCATGGTTATTATGGTTTTTTATATTTTTAGTGATTTATAGCGTCTCTTTGGATATTTATGGTTTTTAGGATTTTTAGGGATTTTGAGGGTTTTAGCGTTTTTTAATGATTTAGGGTTTTTAGGTTTTTTTTTATAATTGGGGTTTTTTATTTTTTAGGGGTTTAATGGTTTTTATAGTTTATTAATTTTTTAAGGGTTTAAATGGCTTTTATAGTTTTACATCATTTATTAGGGTTTTTATAGTTTTTTGGGGTTTTATGTATATTAGGGTATTGAGGGGTTTTAGGGTTTTTTTGTTTTTTTAGAATTTTTAGGTTTTTTTGGGTTTAAAGTGTTTTTTATATTTTAATGATTTATTAGGGTTTTTCAATGTTCTTAGGGTTTTTTATGTTTTATGGAAATTTTAGTGATTTCTTAGGATTTTTTGGTTTTTTTGGTTTTTTGGGTTCTAGGGAATTTTCTGGTTTCTTTTGGGTTTTTGTGGGTTTTATAGTTTTTTATTGTTTTTAGGGGTTTTAGAGTTTATATATTTTTAGTTTTTTTAAAGTTTTTAGCGGTTTTTATGAATTTTATGATTTTTAGGGTTTTTAGAGTTTTTAGGCAATTTAGGGGTTTCACTAGTTTTAGGGTTTTGTGGATTTCTTTAGGGTTTTCATCATTTTTATTGTATTTAATATTTTTATGGATTTTTTGTGCTTTTTAAAAAATTATTGTTTTTTTGGGTCTTTAACGACTTTGGGGGTATTTAGGGTTTTATATGGATATTTTTTAAGGTTTTATGGTTTTTATGATTTTTAAGGGGTTTTTTAATTTTTCATAGTTTTAAGTGTATTTTTAATGTTTTTAGTGGTTTCTATCATTTTTATAGTTTCTATTATTTTTAGCATTTTATGGGTTTTAGGGTTTCTTAATGTTTTTAGAGGTTTTATCTTTTTTCTTCATTTTTTTTATTTTTAGTGGTTTTTAGTGATTTATGTTTTTTAAGGTTTTTATACTCTTTTTCAGGGTATTTTGGTTTTTTTAATGTTTTTATTGATTCTTATGATTTTTGGATCTTTTGGTTTTTAGGTTTTATAGGGATTTTAAGGGTTGTTTGGGATTTTGACGTTTTTTGGTTTTTAGGACTATTATGGATTATTTTGGAGTTTTTTTATGGTTTTAAAGGGTAATTTGGGTTTCTTAATGTTTTTAGTTATTTAAGGGGTTTTTAGATTTTTTAGTGGTTTTATGATTATTATGGGTTTTCAAGGATTTTTATGATTTTTAGGTGTTTTATGGTTTTTAGGTGTTTTTAGGGTTAGTGGGACTTTAGTTTTTTTTATGTTTTTATGGAATTTAAGTGGTTTTCTTTATTTAAGGATTTTTTAGGTCTTTTTCAGTGTTTGTATTGTTTTTTTTATTTTTTGGGATTCTTTTTTATTTTTATAAATTTTATGTTTTGTAGGTTTTCACTAATTTTGATGATTTTTATGGGGTTTTAGGGTTTTAGAGATTTTATGATTTTTTGGGATTAGTTAGATTTCTATGCTTTCTATGCTTTTATTATTTTTAGTGTTTTTTAACGTTTTCATGTGTTTAAATGGATTTTAGAGTTTTTAATGGTTTAATGGTTTTAGGTTTTTATGGTTTTTTCTCAGTTTTAGGTTTCTTTTAATGTTTTTAGGGTATTTGGATTTTTAAGGGGTTTTAGGGTTTTTAGCATTTTTTTGGAGGTATTAATTATTCTTGATTTTTTAATGGTTTATTAAGGTGTTTTAGGTGATTTTCATTTAAATATATTTTTAGGGATTTTTTATTTATATGTTTTTTAGGGATTTTGGTGTTTTGTAGGGAGTTTTAATATTTTTAGGTTTTTTTGGGTTTTAAGCGTTTTTTGAGATGTTTGGGGGTTTTATGTTTTTTATAGTTTTTTAACTTTTTAGTGGATTAAATGTTTCTTATAGTTTTTATGGTTTTTAGGGTCTTTATAGTTTTTAGCAATTTTAGAGATTTTTTATGGTTTTTACCATTTTTTGGGGTTATAAGTGTTTATATGTTTTTAGGGTTTTCTTATGGTGTTTTATAATTTTTAGGGGGTTTTACATTTTAGGATCATAGTGGTTGTTTTACAATTTTTATGGTTTTAGGGTTTTTTGGGATTTTGAGGGTTTTAGGGTCGTTTAGAGAGTTAGGGATTTTATGGTTAGTTGGGATTTTAGGGTTTTTTGAGTTTTATAGGTGTTTTTATAGTTTTTTAATGTTTTTTGGGGTTTAAAGGGTTTTTATAGTTTTAAATGGATTTTATCATTTTAACGGATTTTAGGTTTTTAATAATTTTATGGTTTTTGTGGTTTTAGGGTTTTTTAGGTTATTAGGGTGGGTTTTAATGGATTTTAGTGTTTATTATCGGTTTTAAGTATTCATAGGGTTTTATCGACTTTAGGGATTTTTTGCATATTTAGGAAATTTGGGTGGTTTTAGGGATTTTTGGGTTTATTACATGTTTTAAGTGTTTTTAATTGTTTAAGGTTTTCTTAGGAATTTATAGTTATTAAGGGGTGTTTATGTTTTTACAGATTTTTTGGGATATTTTAGGATTTTTTTAGGTTTTTAGGATTTTTAGGGACTTAGGGTGTTTTTAGGGGTTTATAGGGTTTGTATAGTTTTTATCATTTTTAAGATTTTTAGGGATTTTAGTCATTTTTTGAGTTTAAAGGTTTTATTATGTTTTTAAGGGGTTTTATGAATTTTTACATATTTTGGTTTTTAGGGAATTTTTAGTATTTTTATGGTTTAGGGTTTTTAGGTTTTTTTAGGGGTTTTAGGGTATTTTTCGAATTTGGGGTTTTGTGTTTTTTTGGGTTGTAGGGGTTTTTTGAGTTTTTAGGGGTTTTAAATTTTTAGTGTTTTAATGTTTTTATTGGTTTAAATGGTTTTTATAGTTTTTTTATTGTTTTATGGGTTTTATGGGTTTTTATGATTTTTTATGATTTTTAGTGGTTTATGGTTTTTGTAATTTTTACGGTTTTTAGCATTATTTATATTATTTAGTGTTTTAAGTGTTTTTATTTTTTTAAGGATTCCTAGGGGTTTTCATTCATTTTAGGGTTTTTATAATTTTTAAGGATCCATTAGGATTTTTTAAGATATTTATGTTTTTTTTGGTTTCTAGTGATTCAGAGCGTCTCAATGTTTTTTAGGTTATTTTAGGTTTTTATAGGTTTTTTGGGGTTTTAGGGTTTTTTGATGTTTTTAGTGTTTTATGTTGTTTTAGAGTTTTTAAAATTTTATGGGTTTAAAAGGGTTGTAAGTTTTTTTTGGGTTTTTAGGGGTTTTATGTGTCTTTAGGGCTTTTATTGTTTTAGTGGTTTTAAGGGTTTAGGGGTATTTACGGTTTTAGGGTCTTTCAGGGTTTTTAGGGGTTTTTTCATAATTTTTGTTTTTATAGGTTTTAATTATTTTTATGTTTTTATGATTTTTGTAGTGTTTTTAGGGTTTTTAAGATTTTTATAATTTTAGCCATATTTTTTTATTTTTTAGGATTTTTTTTGGTTTTTAGTGTTTTTAGGGTTTTTAGGGGTTCAGGTTTTTTAGTGTTTTTGGGTTTTTCTAGTTTTTAGAGTTTTTTACGTTTTTTAGGGGTTTAAAATATTTTTAGGTTTTTAAGTTTTTCACATTGTTTTTCATGGTTTTTAGGGATTTTTGGATTTTTGGGATCTTGGGGGGTTTTAATTTTTTTAGTGTTTTAGGGTTTTTTATAGTTTTTTAGGTTTTAGGGTTTTTTAGTTTTTTAGGAGTATTATGATTTTTAAAGTTTTATAAGGATTTTAAGGGTTTAAAGTGTTTTTATAGTTTTTAGTTTTTTCTAGTTTTATTAGTTTTAAGGGTTATTATGGTTTTATGGTTTTCAAGATTTTTAACGTTTTTAGGTTTTTAAGTTTATTTATGTATTTATATTATTCTTACGGTTTACAGAGATTTTAGGGTTTTTAGGTTTTTAGTTATTTTCAGTCTTTTTTAGGTTTTTTAAGGTTTTTAGTGGTTTTAGATATTTTGTTGGTTTTTAGGGTTTTTTTGGATTTTCGGGTTTTTTGGGTTTTTTTATTTTTTAGGGTTTTTATGGTTTTTAGAGTTTTTTTAACTTTTTTGGTGCATTATAGGGTTTTTAGAAATTTAGTGGTCTTTTTTTTGGGTTTCTTAGTTTTTTTATTGTTTTTTGGTGTTTTATGGTTTTTATGGTGTTTATGGGGTTTATGGATTTTTATCATTTTTAAGTTTTTTTTTGGGTTTTATGTGTTTTTAGGTTTTTAATTTTATATTTTTTTTTTCAATTTTTAGGATTTTTTACCTTTTTAGATATTGATCATGATATTTTGTATTTTTATGTTTTTTACGGTTTTTAGGGATTTGATGGTTTTTAGGGTTTTTTAGGGTTTCTAGGGTATTTATGGTTTTTTGGTGTTTTGGGGTTTTTTGAGTTTTTTTGGGATGTTAGAGTATTTATATTTTTCTTAAAGTTTTTAGTTATTTAAAGGGGTTTATATAGGTTTTAGTTCATTTAGGGGTTTTTATGGGGTTTTAGGGATTTTAATGGTTTTTGGTGGTTTTATGGTTTTTAGGGTTTTTATGGTTTTTATGTTTTTAGCATTTTTAGGGTTTTTAGGGTTTTTGAATGGTTTTTAGAATATTTTTGGGTTTTTACAGGTTTTAAAGTGGTTTTAGGGTTTTTAGGATTTCATAGGGTTTTTAGGGGTTTTCAGGGTTTTATTGGGTTTTATTGTTTTTTGGTATTTTGGGACTTTTTGGATTTTTATTGTTTTTAGGGGTTTTAGGGATTTTAAGGGGATTTATGGGTTTTATGGTTTTTTTCTCTTTTTAGGGTTTTTTGATTTTTTGGGGTTTTAATGTTTTTTAGAGTTTTTTAATGTTATTTGGGGTTTAAATTTGTATCATAGTTTTCTATGATTTTTATATTTTTATGGGTTTTAGAGTTTTTAAGGTATTTAGGGGTTTTATGGTTTTTAGGTTTTAAAGGGTCTTTAGGGTTTTTAGCATTATTTAGGTTTCTAGGGTATTAATCATATTTAGTATTTTAATGTTTCCTTATAGTTTCTTTGGGGTTTTTAGGGTTTTTAATTTTTAATGGATTTTTAGAACTTTTTAATTATTTTTATGATTTTTAGGGATTTAATGGATTTTTATAGTTTTAGGGGTTTTAGGATCTTCAAGGGTTTTTTGAGATTTATGGGCTATTTAAAAATTATATGGGTTTAATGGTTTTTTAATATATCTTTATATTTTTTAGGGTTTAACTATTTTTTAGAGTTCTCAGTGGTTTTCTGATTTTAAACGTGTTTTAGGGTTTTTTATGTTTTTAGGGGTTTTAATTCTATTTTGGGGTTTAGTTTTTTTAAGGTTTTATATGGATTTAATGGTTTTTAGGTTTTGAGGAGTTCAAAGTGTTTTTGTGTATTTATGGTTTTCTTAGGGGTTTTCAGGGTTTTAGGTGTTTTATATTTTTAGGGATTCTTAGGGAATTGTAATTAATTTTCTGGTTTTCCTTGAGTTTTTATGTTTTTTAGGGTTTTAGGTTTTTTATTGTTTTTGGGGGTTTAAGGTTTTTTTAGTTTTTAGGGGTTTTATGATTTTTAGAGGTTTTTAACATTTTTATAGTTTTAAAGGTTTCTTGGTGTTTTTATTGTTGTTTTGGGTTTGTATGTTTTTTAAGGTTTTTAAGGTTTTTAGAGGTTTCCATTGTTTTTTGGGTGTTAGGGGGTTTTAGGGTTTTAGCCTTTTTCTCAATATTTATGTTTTTAAGGGTTTTAATTATTTTTAGTATTTTAATATTTTTAGGGTGTTTGATGTTTTTAGGGGTTTTAACGTTTTTATAGATTTTTAGGGAGTTTTTATTATTTTTATTTGTTTAGTGTTTTTAGTGATTTTGAGGGGTTATAGGGTTTTTAGGGTTTTTATGCTATTTGGGGTTCTTTAGTTTTTTGTGTGGTTTTAATGGTATTTTATATTTTTTTAATATTTATAGGGGTTTAATACTTTTTTATAGATTTTAGTTAGTTTGGGGGTTATTTTTGGTTTTTTAGGGTTTTTTTTAATGTTTTAGTGTTTTTTATTTTTAGGGGTTTTTTGATTTTTTAGTCTTTTAAATTTTTATTAATGTTTTCTCATTTTTTGGGGGTTTTTTGTTTCTAAGGATTATTTAGGTTTTGGGGGGGGGGGGTTTAGGGTTTTTATGTATTTTGAGGGTTTTATTGGTTTTTAGGGGTTTATGGGTTTTATGGATTGTTTTGGGTTTTTAGGGATTCTTTCATTTTTAGGGGTTTATGGTTTTTTTTTCAGTTTTGTAATCTTTTTTGGGGTTTATAGGGTTTTTATAGTTTTTATAGGTTATTAAGTGTTTTATTGGTTTTTAGTCTTTTTAAATGTTTTTGAGGTTTTTATGATTTTTTGTTTTTTAGGGCATTAGGGGTTTTTAGGGTTTTTGTATTTTTTTTTTTTGGTTTTTTGGGATTTTAAATTTTTTTCATGTTTTTAAGGATTTCTTAGGGTTTATTTGGTATTTTAGGTATTTTTACATTTTTAGGTTTTTTTAGGGATTTTTTATGATCTTAATGGTTTTTAGGTTTTTATAGAATTTGAGGGTTTTTCTGGTTTAAGTGTTTTTAGTGTTTTTATGGTTTTTTTGGGATTTAGGGTTTTTTTTATATTTTTGGGGTTCTATGGTTTCTTTGATTTTTATAACTATTTTATGTTTACAAATGAGTTTTAGAGTGTTTAGTGGGTTTTTTGGGTTGTAGGGGTTTAATGGTTTTCTTGGCTTTAGTTTTTTATGATTTTTTTGCAATTTATGTTTTTAGTGTTTCTAAATGTCTTTAGGTTGTATGTTTTTGTAAGGTTTTTAATGATTTTATAAGGGTTTTGACATTTGTATGAACTTTTAGGGATTTCATAGGATTTTTATATTTTTTGTGGTTTCTAGGGATTTTAAGGCAGTTAGGGTTTTCTTTATTTTTAGGTCTATTTTGTGTTTTTTGGATTTTTGAGGGTTTTTAGTGTTTCTTTATTGTTTTTAGGGATAGGCAGGTGTGAGGCTAGGCTATTCCGGTACCCCACAATATTTATTTTAAAAAAAGACATTGTAGACCATGGAGGGATAGTGTCAATCAACCCACACCCAAAAACCCTTGACACCCCCACAAATCCCAAAAGTCTCCAAAAATACCAAAAGACACACAAAACTAGGAAGGCAGAAAATCAGAAGAATCTCCAGCAGCATCTCCCAGCCAAATATCAACCAGCATCTCTCAACACCATTTTCATTAACCAATGCCTCGTTTCCAAGCATATCCACCACCATCATCACAGAACCACCAACATCAGAGTCATAAATCTCACCTTCACTACCTCGCATCAAAGCAGCAACCATCACCAAACACCATCACCATTCATCACATCCCAGCTAAACATCATCCATCTCCCGACACTCTAGAGACATCAAACCATCAGCACCAGAATCCCCATCCTCCACATCAACCAGTACCACCATACCAGGAAGATCTATATTCAGCAGTACAGAGCCACCTGTATCAGAAACATAAACATCATCCACATCACATCTTAGCCACGCAGCAAACCAACCAGCAACTCACACCGAAAGACTGCAAAGCACAGCCGGCGTGCATCACTTCATAATAGAACCAGCAAACAATACCAGTGTCTACTTACATCCAAACCATCCACCACCACAAAGCAGCATCCAACAACACTCAAAAAAACCAACAACCAGCATCCGCCGCAATTCACAACCAAACCCGAAAAAAATATAACACCGCATTCCAACTTAGTAGCCATAATATATCCTGACTGAATGAACCCTTCCCCAACACCATAAACCAGATCCCAAAGAGAAAAACCAGAAATATGAACTAGTATCTTCTACAGTGCCTCTAGAATCCTCTAATCAAGTTCAAAAGTCCACAACACAACATCCAACACTAAGCCCCAAGATCCGAAAGAAAATCAGAAAAGCCACCAAGAAGCACCCAACTCCAGATCAATGTCGGAGAGCCTCTCCTAGCCTTGACTTCACGCAAGCCACTAGAAACGAAGCAGCACAAGGAGCTACGATGCTGCATGTACCATCAGCACAAGTCGTTGACCAATAGATCTGATGGTCTACACCAAAGGACCAAGAACGCCACCTGCAAATCGACACAAATCCCTTCCAGTGTTTTAGGTATTAATGTTTTTCTTAGTTTTTTTCTGGGTTTTTTAACTTTTTTACATTTCCAAGTATTTTTATGGATTTTTTGGGATTTTTATGGGTTTTAAGGGGTTTTAGGAATTTTTGATGTTTTTATGGTTATTATGGGTTTTTCTTTGATTTTTTGGATTTTTCAGTCTCTTTATATTTTCATATCATTTTTAGGGATTTAAAGGGTTTTTAGAGTTTTTATTTATTACTTAGTATATTTATCGTATTTTTAAGGTTCTTATGGGTTTTTAGGGACTTTAAGGATTTTATTTTCTTTTAGGCTTTTTAGTGTTTTTAAATTTTTAGGGGCATTAAGTGTTTTTATATTTCATTGGTTTTATTCGGGGGTTTTTAGGGTTTTTAGGATTCTTTACATTTTTAGGTATTTTTTTGTGTTTTTTTATGTTTTTAGGGTTTTTAGGGATTATGTGGTTTTTAGGGGGTTTAGGATTTTAGGGTCTTTTAGGTTCTTTAGGTTTTTTGGGATTTTAAGTATTTTTTGGGTTTTTAGGTTTCCCTATGGGTTTTGGGTTTTTTATACTTTTTTGGATTTTTGGGATTTTAGTTTTTTTTATGGGTTTTAAGGGTTTTTGGGTTTTTAGTGTTTTTATAGTTTTTATAGTTTTTTTGGTTTTAATGGGGTTTTATGATTTTTGGGGGGTTTTATGGTTTTATAATTTTTTTAGTGGTTTTATGTATTTTTAGATTTTTTTTAGAGTTTAAAAGTGTTTTTAAATTGTTTTGGGTTTTTAAGGAGTTTTAGAGCTTTTTAATATACTTGGGATTTAAGGGTTTTTATGGGTTTTAGGGATTTTAGTGTTTCTTGCAGTTTATTTGGGTTTTTATCATTTCTAGGTTTTTATGGATTTTAATTATTTATAGAAAATTATATTTTTCTGAGGGGTTTTCAGGATTTTTAGAATTTTTTATGTTTTAGGGATTTTTAGGGGTTTTTAATGATTTTTATTGGCTTTAAGGATTTTAGGGATCTTTTGGGGTTTTTATTTTTTTATTGTTTTAATGGTATTTATGATTTTTTTTGAGTTTTTGGGGTATTTTGAGTTTTTAGGGGTGTTGAGGTTTTTAGAGTTTTATTAATGTTTTTAGAGGTATAAAGGGTTTTTAGAGATAATTTTTGGATGTGTAAGGTTTTTATGGGTTTTTATGGATTTTATGGTTTTTGGTGGGTTTTATGGTTTTTAGTGTTGTTAGGGTTTTAGGTGTTTTATGTTTTTTAGCATTTTTAGCAATTGTTAGGTTTTAGGGATTTTATGAGTTATATTATTAATGTATTCTTAGGGGATTTTTGGGTTTTTATGTTTTTATGGTTTTTTAGTGTTTTTAATATATTTGTGTTTTTTAGGGACTTTGGGGTTTTATGGGTTGCAATGGGTTTTGGGTTTTTGGGTTTTGTGGGTTCTTATGAGTAACTCTAGGGTTTTAGCGGTTATTATATTTTTTTATTTTTTAGGGATTTAATTGTCTTTTAGTGTTTTTAGTTATTTTAAGGTTTTTATGGGTTTATATTTTTTTATGATTTTTAGGGGTTTTTACAGTTTTCATGGGTTTTAAGGGGTTTTAATGTTTTTAGGTCTTTTAAATGTATTAATTGTTTTTTGATTTTTAAGGTTTTCATAGGGTTTTTCCAGATTTTTAAGGGTTTTTATTGTTTTAGTCATTTTTATGTTTTAATAATTTTTAGTATTTTTATAGGTTTTAGGGGTTTAAAGGGTTTTGGAGGGGTTCTGTGGTTTTTTTTTGTTTTTAGGGTTTGTTGCGTTTCATTGGGTTTTTATTGTTTTTAGAGGTTTTTAACATTTTTAGGGACTTCAATGGTGTTTAGTTTTTTGAGTTTTTTTAGGGGTTTTTTTTGGGTTTTTAGGGTTTGTTTTTGTTTTTTGGGTTTTTTGTTTTCTAGGGGTTTTATGGTTTTTAGGGTCTTTTTAAGGTTTTTTTGTTTTTTAGAATTCTTAGGTTTTTTAGGGGTTTTAAATGTTCTAGGATTTTAATGTTTTATAATTGTTTTTAAGGGGGTTTAGTTTTTTTTATGCTTTTAGATATTTTCAAGGATTTTTAGGATTTTAGGGTTTTTTTGGTTGTTTTGTATTTTTATTGTTTTTTGGGGGTTTTGGTGTTTTTTTATTTCGTTGAGATCTCCTGAGAAATAAGAATCATTGAAACTCAAATTCTTCATGGGAACCCTACAAGGTTCAGCCTTTGTCTGGTATACCTGTCTGCAATCACGGTCAATCATGGGATGGAAAGACCTCTATTGTTAGTTTTTATTTCAGTTCACCGCAATTATATAGAATAAAACAATCAATGATAACTCAAATTGAATATAGTAAGAAAATTAGCGAGTCTTGTATTTCATTTACAAATGCCAAGGGTTGACCTATTCCACGAACTGACCGATTCATTTGGAGGATATTCTCACTTTCTATATTGACAACCTTTGTGAAGAGAAGCGAACTCCTATCATCCTAGTGATTTATATAGGTGCGTTTTTTTATTTCTCCACCGTTTCACAAAAAATAGAGGAATCCATACAACAATCTAATATCAAGTCCTGAGTAAATCCACTAATCTCAGGGAAAAGAGTAGGGAAGTTGGATTTGGCATCCATCACACGTATGATAGGAATATATGAAATTTCTCACACATATGCTAACCTCCATGCTCTATTTGGATCAAAAACATATTCCATGTTGTTAGGCACCCCTTGGGAATCAATAACACCCCCCCCCTCCGACAGGAGGAGTAGTGGGGACCTAGACCATGAAGAAACCATTTCAAGGAGAGAAGAAATAAATTCTATTCATTAAAATATTATCAAGTCAATGGCTACTTGATTTTTTCTATGCATAATGATTTACTCCATACTAAAGTGCCAAAAATGGTCAATGGGGTAGGTCTCTACGATCGGTCAAATTATTTCCCCTTTCAGCAAATGATATGAAACAACATTAAAAAAATGATTTTTCTTTAAATACCTCTGGTAGAAAATGATAGATTTCAGGCATGTAAAGATGGGAAAACCGTAAGTACAAGTGGAATATGTTTATAAAAATTCCCCTGATGAAGGATTTGAGTGGAAGGAATTTATCATCCGAAGAGCACAGATGTTCAATGGATGGATTACTCAAACAACAATTATCTGAGCTCCTGGAATTTTACAAGCATAGTTGAAACAACCAACTGTACCCCCAGTCATTTCTATTGCAAAATAACCAATTTCATCCTTCCAACACACCTCAAGAAGCTTGGATTTCAAAAAATTACTTATCAATAATGAAAATGGGTAAGTACAGAAAGATGAAAATTAATCAAGGTAAAATTTTTCTTTAACTATCTTATATTTTATTACCTTGGATATGAAGCAACACACACTTCCCCACCACATGGCCCAACCAGAAACGGTCAGTCAAAAAATGCCTCATTGGATGAGGAGTTTGTTTTCATTTCCATTAATGTTGTTAACTTAATGTATCCCTTCTCTGATGTTGATTGTGTATATGAAATTGAGTTCCCTACACCTGATCCGGGAGATGAAAGGAGAGGCCACATGAATTAAGGATATTAGGGAAGACACAGTCCTGGATAGAGCTAGACTTCTAGCCACAACCTAACTCAAGCTGTCAATATTGTCAAAAATCATGGAGGATCCCTTTAGAATGTTTATCAAGAATATGAAAATTCCATTACACCTTCCAGAAGATACTCTGACCTAATTACTTTGTAATATCAATCATGAGAGGAATAAGTGTTATATTTCCCTTACTGGGTAGGCAAACCCGATCGAGAAAACTTAGTAAGGACATGACTGCCTCCAACTCTTATCCCATGGGATAATTCCTCTACATAAAATCCTCAAGACCTTAATGATCATGTGAATTAACATCCCCAAATAGGTATGTTTGGGATGTTAAACCAGATTTATGAAATCATGAAATAGTTATCCTTGGTAGTAGCCAAACAATAGATATCGAATGACCTTATTTTTTCAAAATTCATCTAGGAAGAACTCAAGGGGGATTTTGTAATCCCCCTGGAGTTGGAAGCTGAAGTGGCCACTTACAAGGTCTATTATATAGTGACTAATCCTATAGAATTACATGTAGTTATCTCATTCGAAAATCATAATGGAGATTCAATTTTATATGGAAACATCAATCCCCTATATGTTTTTGGATTAATAAATTATATCGATATCTGAAAGGTGTTCGTTGAGAGTGGCTGTAGAGTCCATCTCATTCCAGTATGAATACTTTTCTAGCTGGGTTGTGATGATGATAACCTAGAAACATCCACTATAACATTTAATGTATATGAAAAAAGTAAATAGAAGACATTGGTTCAAATCAATGTCATGGATCAGTTTAGAGACCTCATACACAACTAATAATTTATGGTGATCTAGTAGAACACAGCCTCCAACATCCTTCTAAGAAGGCCCTAGTTACATCAACACACGAAGATCCTATCATCATACTAAACATTCATCAAATACTTCATTAATTGTCAACTCAGAAAACTACATACTGATAAGGCCCTTTTAGAATCCTATGAGTCTCATTATATCAATGAAAAGTTCTATTAGGGAAAGGAAAATGACCATTGGATTATGGTTTTGAATGGGTGACCACCCTGAATGGTCTAGAAAATGATCCCTAAAAACCCCTTTCAAAAGCTTGACGATGAGTTTTCTCTAACTATAAATAAAATTGGGCCTATGATTCCAAATTCAGGATTATATTTAATAATATACATTATTGAAGTAATGACCCCTGATTATAGTTGTGTTGAAAGGATTTTTGACTCCTCAGACAGTAGTGAGATCTATGATGAAAGTATATTTGGTCCATCCCTAAATCTCTAAGAAATTTCTGCCTCATCAACTAAGGTAGAAGAGTTCATCTCATCACATAATTTTGATAAAAACACTCCACAATTTATCACTCCTTCCACTCTATATTTTCATGTAAATCCCCCACTTTCAATTGGGTTAGGGGAAGTTGCTTCATCTTCCATAAATTGAGATATCAACTCATATTCAGTCTCTGGAGAACCCATCCCAATAATTTATTCCTCACTAAAACAAGAGAAATAAGTTAAAGAGGAGGAAAAATAATAGGATGAGGACCTTATGGATTCTCTTCTATAATTCGAGGAAGGGGTCTTTACAACTATTTATTAGATTAGAGAAATAAATATGGGTACATAAGAATACCCACAACCCACCATGATTAGTGTGGCCATGTCTTCTGAAGAGATAGAGGTGTATAACTCATTCCTAAAGAAACATCAATATTTATTCTCCTAGAATAACATTGATATTCTTGGTCTAGATCCCAAGGTGTCCACTCACCACCTGGGCCTAAAAGAGGACCACCTGGGCTATAAACCAACCACTAGGATGACGCACCTACACATACTACCAAAATAGTGGTTAAAGATAAAAATATTATCAGATCCAACTTTATTATTGAGGTCTAATATCCCATAATACTAGAAAATATTTTCTATTTCAATAATAAGAATGGAAAAAATATAGTTTTCCTCAATTTCAGGGATCTCAACTGACACTGGTCAAAGGATGATTTCCTAGTCCCAATCATTGAACTAATGATCAATAAAACAATTACATATAAAGATCTCTCCACCATGAATGGATATTCAAGATATAAATAAACCTAAATGGACAAAGAATATTAATATGAAACCACATTTAGTTCCCCCAGAGAGTATTTTTTTGTCGAGTAATTCCCTTTGGATTGAAGAATTCATGTGATAAAAACCAATGATCCATGCATCACATCTTCAAACCCTTCCTTGGAAAATTAATCGAATGATATATTCATGACCTGGTGATTAAATATTGAAAATTTTCAAACCACCTATCAGATATTGAATCCATCTTCAAAAAATTGTGTCAACAAAGCCTAAAAATGAACCCCTTGAAATTCTATTTCATCATGACCTTAGAGAATTTTCGCATCTTATTCTTATGTCACCATGGAATCAAAGTTGAAACTGAGAAGACAAAGGATATCCTTGGTGTTTCACCTCCTCAAAACCTCAAATAAATGATTGGACTTCAATAGCACTTATCCTATATCTGGTGCATCATATCCTACCTTTCCAAAAAAATGTTTTCAATTCACCAGGTTTATGAAAAAAAGGGGTTATATATAACTAGACAAGTGATTTCTAGGAATTATTTTATAGCCTCAAGAAATACATCCTAATCCCACCAGTTATAATGATGATTTTTGAAGGAAGAACACTTATCTTGTATGTGACATCCTTAGAGAAATCACTAGAATCCTTCCCCACACAAAAGAATGAAATTGGAAACGAAGAATAATTTATTACCATATTCAAACCATGATTAATGTTGAGACTAGATATTAAAATATTGAGAAGAGTTTTATGGTACCGATCTTTATAATCCAAAAACTGAAGCACTATTTATATCACAATGAGGTCTATTTAGCCTCTTGTAGAAATCCACTAAAATATATCCTCAGCTATTTGATATTGACCGGACATCAGTCATAGTAGGAAGTCATCCTATAATAGTTTGACATTGATTTTTTTCCTTATAAAGAAATCAATGTTGAATCATTAGAAATTTTTTTTGGAGGTCACTTCTCAGCAGAAATGGCTTCAATGGATACTGAACTACCCAATTAAAAGGTTTTCTCTATTCAAGAGGTTACCCAGATATTGTAGATACATTTTGATAGTGCATCTAGAATCCTGACATAGAAGAGAATGGAATACCCCAGGCTCAACAAAGTGGGTCTGGTGGTTATACCCACATCTCCATAAAAATTAGTCCCCCTTACTCTTTCCTTCTATCTAAGGGGTGCATGAACAATGAAGTAGAATATCAAACTCTAATTGTAGGGATAGATCTAACAATTCTAGTATAAGTAGAACTCTAGAAGATAAAATAAAATTCAAAATTGATCACTAAAAAAGTTAAGAGTGATTATGATGTGAAAAAGGAAGAGATAATCCACCAATTAATCCGTGTTTTAGGAATAATTGTGTAATTACCTTTAGATCCAATATTGAGTTTTGTCCCAAGGTCATAGAATTCTTAGGATGACACCTTGGAAAATGAAACCATATATCTACTTGATCATGAGTGGGATGAAACGGTCATCAACATTTCATATTTCTGGATGGTCTCACCATTTTTTCAAACCTAAACAAAAGATATTGATGAGATTAGTCCCCTCCCAGAATTGTACAATCCTACCACTAGCTGGTTGACACTGATTTTGGACTTCCTTCAAAGTGGAGAACTCCCACTGGATAGAGTTTGGAGAGATAAAATATGAATATGAGAAATTAACTTTGTTCTCAATGGTGACTTTAAATTTAAAAAATAAATCTATAAGAGGATCCTTGACAAGGTCCTTCTCAGGTGAATTTATGGGGAAGATACCACTGGGATCATGAAGTAAGTGCACATTTGAGCCTGTGGTTCCCACCAGTCAGAACTAAAGTTTTCCCAAAAAATATTTTGTCTTTGGTACTACTAGACCACTCTAATGTGGGACTACACTAAATTCACCAAAAGGTGACATTCCTTCTAGCTTGATGACAACTTCATCCACTAACCCATAGAGTTTCTTCACATAGTGAAGTAATTTTGGCCATTATCCACATGGGGTATGGACCTCATTAGATCATATCCTCCCAATATGAACAAGCAGTTCAAGTACATTCTTACTAAAACTGACTTCTAGTCCAAGTGGGTTGAAGCCATTCCCCTTAAAGAATTTTGGGAAGGGAACATTGTGAGCTTCGTGAAAGACAATATCATTACCATATTTGGCTTCCCTCATACAATAATGATAGACAATAACACCAATTTATGCTCTACTAAATTGAAGATATGATATCATGAGCATGATATCAATTCCTTCCATTCATCCCATTTCCATGCAGTGACTAATGGACACATAGAGGCCTTCAATAAGTCCCTATTGAATATACTCCAAAAGATGGAAGATAAGGATAAAAATTATTGATTGTAAAATATTCTTCATGCCTTTTTGTCTTACCAAACCATGACTTGAACTGCCATACATGTGACCCCATACTCATAAGTATATGGGAAAGTGGTAGTCCTTCCCATCGAGGTTCAATTTCCATCACTCCTTGTCACCATCTGCAATCAATTATCCATAGATGGGAAATCCCAAAAATGGATAAATGAATTCAAGTATATGGATGAGAAAATATTTCATACCTTTCATCATTTGGATGTCCACCAAAACTATATTATGTGATTATTTAAAAAAAAAATTCACCTCTAATGTTTTTTCAAAGGAGATATGGCATTGGTCCTCCAGACTTCAATGATACTCAAAAAGAAACCGCTGAATATAGAAGCAAAATGGAAGGGACCTTATGCCATACATAAGGTCTACTCCAATGGATATTATTCTCGATTTAAATGGATGGATAGTTCATCAAGTATCCAACCAATTCTAGGTTCCTGAAGAAATATTTCTTATAATTGCACATCAAATCATCCTAACCACACGACAATAAACTACATGGAACTTTCATCCCGATCACATGAAATTAAAATGTGTGGTGATTATTCCTAGTAGCATGATGTTAAACTTTATAAAACTTTTCTTCCTTGCCATATTATGTTAAAATGTGTCCGTGTCCTAGCATCACGATGTTTAAATTGTATTCAAGCCTCCATAGGAATGCATATTTGATGTGTGGGCCTACTTTTTTCTTATTCACATTGACTTTTTTAGGCCACCACATCATGAATATCCATTTGGAATGATCTCTCAATGGTCAAGACTCTATGACCATAAACTAGGAGTTAACATCCCACCACATGACATTAAACTACACGTGAATCATCATTTCAATCAATGATTCATCACACATGAGCCAGATCTATTCATGGGAATGAAAAAATTATCTCTATCCACTACCTAAGAGTATAAACCACACAAGGAGTCTCTTTATCTAGAACTACATGTCACTTTATTCCTATCGATACATAACATTTAGGGATGTGTATACATCTCATGTCAAGACAAACCACAAATTTTCGTCCATATATGGGATGATTTTTCCATTCGTTAGCCTCATATAATATTTTCATGTCTGTATTGTGATTCTAATTTGTCCAAAAAATCATTCTTCCCATAAGTAGAAGACCTTTTCTGGATCGTATAACATTAAAATGTATGGTGCATTGTCTATTTCATAAGATAATAAACTGCATAATACTACTTTCCTCATTTTATGACATTAAACAAAACAACACTATAATGTTCTCACTTGAGAGAACATTTCCCTCGACATAAGTCACCTAACATGCCATACTACATAACTATGTATAGATTTATTCCCTTATTATGGGATATATAGTGATGCCTATATTTTACCACCTGGTCCTGCCCCCCACCCCAAATAAAAAAATATCCCCTCCTAATGTGTGGTCCAGACCTATATATTCAGATTTCCATCAATAACTACATGTAGCTTGATTCCCATCATATGAGATATATAGTGAAGATTGGACCCTGAGTCTTGGACCCATATGAGTAATATAGGAAATGTGTTCTCCCTACACATGAATTAAATCAAGTAAGGGGACTCCAAAACATACACAATCTACACGACCATTCCCAGAAAAATTCCCTCTCCCTTAACATTAGTCAGATCTCTGTTGGGAAGACCATAGAGAACTATGAGTGGCTTAATTGTCATCTTATGGTATACTAAATGACATTCAAACATTTTTTATGAGCACTATAACCAAATATAGGAAAACTTCCCCCTCTGCATATGAATCAGACCTGTATAGAGAGTTACCATTTAGAACTATGTGTGGCTTGATTCCTATTCATGTAGGACATATAGTTAAAAACAGATCTCTAATCATGGGTTCATATATAAAAAATATATATATCCATCCTCCCTATGTATGAGTCTGATCTGCACATGGACCCCTTTTCAATAACTATATATGTCTTGATTCATGTCTACATAGGATACATAGTGTTGCCTAGATTCTAAATCCTAGTAGAGCCACCATCAACTCAAAATGAATATATCCATCATTATATCACCTTTATATGATGGAATAAACCTTGGTTACCCCTTAATTATCACACTGATAATAGCTCACATTGCATTAGAAATTTTGGAAAGGGATCCCCACATGACCAATTCATATCAATCCATATTACGGTTTACATGGTCCCAGTAGAAATACCTAAAAAAATTAGATAATTCATCTTTAAATCAAGGAACCTAATTTCTTACTATATGATATTAAATTTTAGGGTGCTTAAAGAACTATGTATGTCTTGATTCTCATTTAAGTGAGATATGTAGAGATGTATAGGGATGTTGTCCTCATCCCATCCATGGAGAAAAGAAAAAGAAATTTTTTTACATCTTCTACATAAAAATGAACTTCTATGGAGGATGTATCAAGTTTGGGTTCCTCATTTATGGATCTATTATAGAGAAAAAACCCTACGTATGAGTCAGATCAATGTAGGGAATTTAACACATCATAGCCAATCATGGTCCTAATGTTTCTTATATTCTAAGATACACTCATTCCATTCCTAAAACTCTATGATTAGGGTAGTTTTGGATCTTCATGAACCACCCAATCCATCATAGGTGCAGGTCCAGTGTCTAGAGGATACCTTTGTTAAATTATACATAACATGATCCTGTTGGATCTGCATAAGTTTCCCAGAATAAAGGCATATCAACCAAAGGAAAATTCATCACCAAGGGAGGAATTTCCTATATCTTTATGCCCCAATGGATTCCATTCCATGTGTCATTTATCTATATATTATAATCCTAGTAATCACATTTCACACATTCTTCCCCCTTCTATATGTGACATTTCATAATATTCCGACCTTATTAGTGTATATTTACACATGATTTCTATGAAAAATGGTCCTAGCCATATGATCTTAAAATGTGTAAATTCATTTAATCCTCACTACATGACGATAAATTTCATAACCAATGTCCTAGTTTCACGGCACTATACTACACAATATTTAGAACTATATGTGTATTGATTCATGTAATCACATGAAACATACTAACACCCAAATGTTCCATCTTATGTATAACCATAATAGAATATAAAAATTCCCCATACGTATGCACGAATTGGATTTGCATGTGGGACCTTCCTAGAACAATGTGTGTCTTGAATCTTGTTTTAATGAGTTATGTATTAATTTCAAGTCCTCATGTATCGGACCAAGTCATAGAAAAAAATCTTTTCCATGAAAGGGTTAGACCAGGGAAACGTATCTACCAATTCACATGTAATTTTGACTTAGAATTCCCCTTTCCTGTTCATGAACTATCCATTCAAAAACCAAAATCTATGTATAGAACGTTATGAATCCCCATAAACATCCTCATCCATTGTAAAAGTTTTGAAACTACCCAAAAGACACCTTTTCATGACAATGAACAATATTCCCCAGTTGGTTCTACAAAAGTTTCCCAAAAAAGGCATGTCAGCCAGAGGAAAATTCATCCCTAGGAGAAGATTTACCTATATCTATACACCGCAAATGATGTTTTATGTTCCAAATCACTATGTGTATTTGGAAATCCTCCATATTACAGTTTACAACCCCCCTCCCATTCAATCCTGAATATGATAGAACATTCCAAGGTAGATTACCATGAAAATGACAGACTGTTTAACTCTCAATCAATGAAAAGTAACCTTATGTATTAATTGATGAAATTTCTAGTCATAAGATGTTAAACTAAACCATCCATGTCTTATTTTCATGATGTTATATTGCACTATGCTTCAATCCTCCTTTTCACAAGACAAATACAAGTATGAGTGATTTCTCATTAATTTCCAAATCCAATAAAGATTACCACATAATTTTTAGACATCATTCCCTTAATAATCCACCCTTACTAGTCTTGATAAATATGAATTTTCATAATATTCCTACATCCGTCCGAAATGGAGGGTCAGTTTCTTGGGGATACCTTTTCTTGACTTTTTCTAATATTCCCCAGTTGGATTTGTATAAGGTTCCAAAAAATGATGTATGTCAATCCAAGGAAATGTTTTCTTCATGAGAGTATTTTATTACCTTCTTAGTCACCAGTATCATCATTTTGGAAACCATTCTTATGGTTAATCCTCACGTATCTATACTATATCATGTCTCGGATTTGAAAAACAAAAAAAAAACAGGGTAATAAAAAATACATCATTCATGTCTAAAAACATTTGTGACATTCTTGGTCAATAATCTCTATAGGGGCCCTCGCACCATAATCTAGGGTGAAAGCTATTCGGCCTAAAACATCAATGAAATTATTCATGTTTTCATGAATCTAGACTACCAATGAAAAGAGGCACAAAACTCACCATGTTGAAAACCCACAAAGGGAACCCTGGGTAAATGTTGATTTGTATCTCACTAAACCTACGCTCCGTATGGTTTAGAAAAAAATTATCAACAAAAAAAATGAAAATATAAAAAGGAAAAAATAATTTAAGTTCGAAACAACACAAAAGGTGGCCTTAGAAAAAGTCAAGTTGTTCCCACAAATCCAAATAAGTCTGAAATCTCTTACCAACTTTTCCATGGCTTGGGATCAGGTGGGCTCAATTACCAACATGTGCACATCCTTATCCACTAGATCATTATAGATTAGGAAGACTTATATTTTCATGAAGATGACCTCGCTCATTTTAATTCTTCTCATCATCAGATGGAAGCCTTATAGGATATAACCATTAAGATGAACCACTTGTATTCTAATGTAGAAAGTTCTTATGATAAAGTGGTTACATAGACTTATTATCTATGAGAATTTGGGGATCATGTGTCATGGTTAAAGGAAAAACTATCACCAACAACTAAAAATTTCCTTTCCCTCAAGAAGAAGGGTTGAGATCTCAGGGCCATCATCTAGTAGATGAATCTAATATATGAAACCAAAGATTATTAAAATTCCAATTTGGAATAGACCCTTAATGGATTTCATGAGTCAATGGTAAATTTAATGAAAAAAGTGTTCCAGGCTTCATTATAAATTATGATTGGTGAATGTTGTAAGAAAAGAAAAAAGACATAAATTAAATATAAAATAGGTTTTCATCCCATTAAATGGTAATGTAGGAGATTTAACATCTCAATGTCACTACTTGATTCTATTAATAAAAAAAGGGAAAGAAAATAACTAAAACGGTTATAATGATTCCCGACTCACTTTTTTCCGCAAATTGACCACCTCCTCATGGAATTAATTAAGGTTCTATTCCAAAGTGGTCCTTATATCAGATTGGGTTCTAGTTATTGGAATCATCTACTGGAAAACATCCCTGAGATCTCAACAGTTCTTCCTGAGGGCTTCAAAAATTTTAGTTGTTGATGATAATTGTGCCTTTAACCTTGAAACATGAGACTCACAATCTCT
Source organism: Viscum album (assembly GCA_963277665.1). Taxonomy (NCBI): domain Eukaryota; kingdom Viridiplantae; phylum Streptophyta; class Magnoliopsida; order Santalales; family Viscaceae; genus Viscum; species Viscum album. The sequence goes on from OY728152.1 coordinate 8,240,612, forward strand.
TAGTTCATCATTAAGTGAAACCACTTGATCATAAGAAACATATTCATTATAATCCAAGTGTTGAAGCTCAATGGGGATATCCTATAAGGCTTCCATATGATGATGGGATGAATTAAACTGACCAAGGTAATCTTCATGAGCATCTAAGTCTTCCTGAGCTATGACGATCTTGTGTATGAGGACGTGAAGGTGTTGGTAATTGATCCCACCTGAGCCAAAGCTATGGAAATGTTGGAGAAGGTTCTATAACTTGTTGATCATTTCCTAAGTATTGAATGTAGGTGGATCTCTTCATACATGTTAGTAAGAATATGGATTCCTCTCGTCTTCTAGATGTCCCATAAGCTAATCTCGACTTCACTATACGATAGATAGAATGTGTTGGTTCTTGATCACTAAAAGATGAATAATTCTAGTAGCAATTCTGTCAGTGAATTAATTGAAAATCTAGAGACCCACATTGTAGAGAATAAGTTAACAGACTCTAGAATTTTAGTTATTTATACACAATTCTGGTGTACCTAGAAGGCCTAATCTCATCCATCTAAGAAGTTCCCTAAGAGCCGTAAATTCCACTTGGATATCCAACCTCCCTTGGGATTACCTCGTGATAGGTTAAAAATTGATAATTTTTTTTAATGGATGATTTCAAGGATATATCATGGTTGTATTAGTTTCTATTTTTCCACATAGATCCATTCAGAACAGATGTTCTCCAGTGCTGGACATTAAATGATGTACCTTGTGGAAGAGATTTTTATTTGGGCATGCTTCTGAGAAACCTCAGACCAGGCCAATGGGAGATTATGGTTGATTGGGAGAAGGGTAGAATCATCCTGATGTATGAATTTATGAAGAATTGTTCGTTTTGATAGTGGTTAGGCCATAAGTTATGGAGAATAATAGTTCTTCGTATGACCCTCCTAAGGAATGATGTAAGGTCGATGGTTCTCCTCAATATTCTCATACTTGGATTTGCATATCTGAGTAATAAGGAATCAATGAAAGATACATTATTTTATCCCTATGATAATTTAGGAAAGAAATGAATATTATAGTTTGAAGGATGAGGCATAGGACCATTAACTATCATTTTAGGGAACCATTCACCACCAAACAAAAAATTCTCAAACTATAAACTTGCAAAGGAGTTGTCCCACAAACTTTTGTCTAGTGAAGTGAGAGTCCATGAATCAATTCATCGACAAATGATCTAAAAATTATGTGAAAATCAATAATTACCATTTGAGGTTATTATTTTCAGTTTAATTAAGATACGACTGCCAAGAGACAGTTCACAGAAACAATATGTGATTGGGAGAATTTATGGAGTTCTAAGATCACTGAGATATATAGAAAATAAAAGTTAATCTAGGACAGTTATTTATAGTCATGGTCTCCTCTTGTGGGTTCACCTTAACATGAAAAAATAGTTCAAAACATGGTCACTTTATACATCAGAATAGCCTACTCTATGTCCCGATCGAAACCCACATCAATGGGGGGAATTTGTTGGGTCTTGACAATTATTCATTTAAGAAGTTAATTATATGAGCATCGACTAGTTTTATAAAATAAACTAAAAAAATTATTAAAGAAAAGATTCAATGTTAAAACACTTTGAATCAAAAATTTATTCACAAACCCTTTCTTTCCATGGTGTTCTATCATGTCGTGAAGCATCCACAAACAAAATGGTTCAAAGAGGGTGGCAATGTGGTTAGTTCTCGCAAACGAAACCGATGTTGTTTGCAGGAAAAAAGTAGTAATTTATTCCACTTTGAATGAATATCCCCTATGAAATAATTATATAGTAGGACGAGGTGGTAATATTGAAACCCATGAATGGAAAAAAGTAAATTATGGTGTCGAGGTGGAGATTTCTGCCACTGTGAAATATGTCCACATTGATTAAGCCATTCGCGGTCTGGAGATCCTTTTATGGGATCCCAAAAAATAAGAACCACGGACCAATCTAGAAAACTGACCATTACGATATGTATCCCCTCTACACATTTATAAATAGACCCTGAGGGAGGATCGAGAAAGGGAGGCCCAACAGAACAGAGGAGACTGAACAGAAGAGAGCTGAAGCAAATGAGAGATGAGGGACCAAAACAAAACTGGAACCCACTCTATGATTCCAAGAAGGTATAAATATTCCCCATATTAGTAAAGAGGGAATAATATATCAATCAAACACCTAAAAAATCAAAACCCCTTTGTTTCCATCCCATGGGGCATAACGGATGGCCCCTTTGTGAATAAGTACCCCGCATAGATACATGTTATGTAGGTGGAACCCTATCCCGCATATCAAAATGATATATGGAAGAAACTAAACCCCATATAGAAAAATACTATGTGGGGAAAACCTATCCTTGAGAAGTAGCATGAAACATGGGAAGAACCTAGGGATTCCTAGAAAATTATAAATAGATGGTACTCAAAACTGCGTAGAAAGATGCCATGCATAGGGAACCCCATCACATGTAAGAACCAAGTACACAGAATGGGGTATCCTTGGGAATCCTAATATCAAGATCCCATCAATATAGTTTATCATGTCACCATCTCCCATATTGACCCCTCTACAAACTAGTTTAATGGAATTAAGCCAAGTCCCTTTCCATATACTTCTGACATATATGAAAAAATCATTGGGCACATCATCATTTCCCTCCAGGTTTACATACTCTTGGTAAGCAGACTCACATGGGTAATCACTATAGGAATATAGACCCTCAGAAAATCCTCAGGTATACATTACAATTATAACATAGGCTCTGAATTTTTTGGGATCAAGTGAACCTCCCCATTCTAGGGATTGAGGAAAACCACTAGATTTTCCATTAGTTGAGGTCCAATGTTGGACATTACACTCTCTCACATAACCAATTTTAGGGAAATCCTTTTGTGGGAAGGTCCAAGCCTTTCTTATAGGAGGAGTTAATTTTTCTCATCTTCTCCCCATCCTAGGATGTAAATAAATGGGTCACAGGACGTGAATATACTAAATATGAAAATAAATTGGATACATGCACACTCAATGTCCTCTCCCTCTCTCATTGGGCTTTATCTCCACATCCAATAACATATAGAGCATATCATTTGATCATGAGATCCATTGCTTCCATTTGTTTATCACACCGAGCATAAATCATGTGGGATTAGAGGTTAGTGGAAATATTGAAATTTGTGTAGTCCCAAACCAAATGAGAATCTTCCATGCATAATCCCGAACAACATAAGCTTATCATATGGTATAATCCCCAATCGTATCCCCTCAAATGGGCCTCCTATATGGTGTAAGCCTCAAAATCATCCCTCAAACATTAAAGGGACATATTCCCAGTGATGCATTAGTATATATTATACTTACATGTGTAAGGTCAAACCACATTCAAATCCAAATGGGAAACATCCATGTGTAAGCCCCAACATAAATCGAAATATATGGGATTTGATTCCCAACTAACTAAGATACGTAAGAATCCTCCCTAAGGTCCAAAACCAGCACCCAAATCCACCATAAGGTTATCCAGACCAAATTAACAAGTTGGGTCATGTCAATAGAGGAGAGCATAACTCTCCAGGTCACTCGGGCCTCCTTAGTATAAGTACCATACCATCTGTGACCACACACATTTTGCCTTTGTGTCCTTTCCACAAGATGTTAAACTGCATGGTTGGGTCATTGGCACATGACCTTTAAAGTTGATTTTACCTATTATGAGGCACCAAAATACATGGATTATGATTCCTCACATGATGATATATAGGAATCCCATCTTATGAGTTTGATCCAAACATCCATATAGTTTCTGCCCCAAGATGACATTAAACTCTAGAGTGCCTCACGACAAGGCTTAAAAACCGACGTCATCTAAATGAATGATCAAATAATCTATATTTCTTCCATAAAATGTAACCATTGACAAAGAACCTTGTATATATATAGGTATATTCATTAATGGAGAACCTCATATATATACCGATGATTATTAACCCATGTGTATTCATGATTGATCTTTTCCTACTGGTAATTCACGTATTCATACTTGGGAATGAACAAAGGATTGATGATAATATCATTAATATATAATAGAGTGTCGAAATATGAAATAGTTCCCCCTAAATGGGTGTGATGAGCCCAAATCCCTATCCTCTCGACTAATGTGAGTTATAATGTGTTGTTGGCTAAGCTACCCAATAAACAGCTACCTTTGGAAAGTAGGTCCATGAACCCTAGATGAGAGATCCATTAGGAGTTTATATCACCTCGAACAATCCTATTAGAGGCAGTTTAAATAATTTGTACCCAAAGTTAGGGATTGCACAAAATTCAACCCATGTAATCAACCACTCAAGCATCAATGGTTGTGATTGGAAACAAATTGAATCTGGTGTGAATAACATAACAACAACACCTCATTCATAATATAAAAAGTATATACTACCCAATACCCATCATTCAATTTCATTGTAGAACCAATAATGTCTTCCAGAGAAATAAGGGGTTCAAATTTTTTTTAGTTTTTTTAGTTGTTTTATGTGTTTTATGGAGTTTTAAGGTGTTAAGGGTCTTTTTGGTTCTTAGGGACTTAGGTCTTTTAGGGTTTCTATCGTTTTTTAATTTTTAGGAGTATTTAGTGTTTTAAGGGTTTTTATGGTTTTCTTAAGGGTTAATATGAGTTTTTATGTTTTATTACATTTTTTTTATTTTCAATTTTTTTATGATTTTTAGGGTTTTTAGGGTAATTAGGGTATTTTAGTATTTTTAGGGTTTTTGGGTTTTTATAATCTTTTTGGGGTTAGGGGTTTTTTTTTGAGTGTCAAGGGTTTTAAATGTTTTTAGGGGTTTTTAATGTTTTTAGTGGTTTAAATAGTTTTTTTTAGTTTTTAGTTTTTTTAAGTATTTTATGGTGTTTTATGGGTTTTTATGGTTTTGGGGGTTTTATGTGTTTTAGACGATTTTAGGATTTTTATGGTATAATTTTTTTTAGGGATTTTATATTTTTTTAGGTTTTTATGGTATTTCAGTAGTTTTTAGTTTTTTAAGGTTTTCTTAGGGGATTTCAGGTTTTTACGGTTTTTTAAATTTTAATGGATTTTTAGAGGTTTTTAGGATTTATATGCATTATTTGGGTCTTTTTCGATTTTGAACGTATTTTTTTATTTTTTAAAACAATTTAGGGATTTTTTTGGTTTTTTATATTATTTTAATTTTTTAGGGGTTTAAAGGGGTTTTATAGTTTCAAGTGTCTTTTTTGGGTTTTATGGTTTTAAGGGTTTTTAATATTTTAGTGTTTTTAATATTTTTGGGATTTTTTGGTTTTAAGTGTCTTGAGGATTTTTAGGGGTTTTAGGGGATTTTTTTCTTTTTATGTTTTTTTGGGGATTTAAATGTTTAATCTTGTTAAAGTTTTATTATGGGATTTCATGGTTTTTAGGATTTTTTACATTTTTAGTTTTTTAGTATTTTTTTTGTTTTTAGGGATTTTGAGGGGTTTTAAGGGTTTGATGGTTTTTTTTGTTTCTAGGGTTTTATGGTTCATAGGGATTTTTTATTTCTTTTATGGGTTTTTAGGGTTTTTAGTATTTTTAAGGGTTATATGGGTTTTTTAATTTTTTATGTTTTTAGATCTCTGAAGTGTTTTTAGGTTTTCAAGGTTTTCTTGGGGAGTTTTCCGGGATTTTAGGTTATTTTTGTTTTTTTAGTATTTTTTTGATTTTTTATGGTTTTTATGTGTTTTTATAATTGTTAGGGATATTAAGGGATATTGAGGTTTTTTTGATTTTTGGGTTTTTATGGTTTGTTTGGGTTTTTAGGGTTTTTTATGTTTTATAAGGTTTTAAGGTTTTTTTTTGTAGTTTTTAAAAGTTTTTAGGGGTTCAAAGGATTTTTAAAATTTTTTATGGGTTTTTATTTGTTTACTTTTCATCATAATTTTTTAATTTTTTTAAGGGTTTAGGGGTTTTAAAGGGTTTAGGGTATTTTTGGGGGTTTTCAGGGATTTTAGAATTATTTAGGTTTTTAGGGGTTTTAAGTGTTTTATGGTTTGAAGGTTTTCATAGGGATTTTCAATGTTTTTTAGATTTTTTTATGTTTTTAGGGGTTTTTAGAGAATTTTAAGGATTCGAATATTTTTTTAGGATTTTTAGGGATTTTAGGGGGGTTTAGGGTATTTATTTTTTTTCTTAATTTTAGGGTTTTTATATTATTTTGGGGTTATTAATATTTTTAGGGTTTTAAAGGGATTTTAGATTTTTTTAGTGCGTTTTCTGGTTTTTATTGGGTTTTAGGGGATTTTGGATTTAAGGGGTTTTATTGTCTTTAGATTTTTATGGTTTTTAGCTATTTTAGGAATTTTATGATTTTTTATGTTTTTAGGGATATTTAGTAGTTTTTTGGATTTTTATGGATTTTATGTTTATAAGGAGTATGAGGGTTTTTATGATTTTTTTTGGATTTTTAGGGGTTTTTAGTTCGTTTAGGGGTTCTATAGTTTTTTTGAGTTTTCTAATGTTTTAAGGGTTTTATAGTTTTTTGTGGATCTTTAGGGGTTTTAAGTGTATTTTGGGGATTTTTTTGTTATTAGGGGTTTTGTTGGGTTTCTTTTGTTTTTAGGGTTTTAGGGGGGGTATTTTAGGATTTTTAGTGTTTTTATGTTATTTTAGGGGTTTTTTGTGTTTTAGGGATTTTTAGGCCCTTTTAGGATTTTTTTTGGTTGTTATGATATTTAGAGAAATTTTAGGGATTTTAGGGATTTTTTGTTTTTTGGGTGTTTAGGGGTTTTTTGTGTTTTTAGGGTTTTTTTATTTTATTTACGTTTTTTGAGGTTTAAAGGGGTTTTTGAGTTTTTAGTATTTTTAGGGTTTTTATGGGGTTTTTATGGTTTTTATGGTTTTAGCAGTTTGAATGTTTTTTAATGGTTTTAGTGGTTTCAGGGTATTTTATGTTTTTAGAGTTTTTTTGGATTTTTGGGGTTTTAAGAATTTAAGGTTTTCTTAGGGATTTTTTGAATTTTATGTTCTTATATATTTTTTATTATTTTTTTTGGAATTTGTTTTGTTTTTTAGTGTTTTAGGGTTTTTATAGTATTTAGGGTTTGTTAGGGGTTTTAGGGTATTTTTGGGATTTTTTGGTATTTTTGTGTTATTTGGGGTCCTTACAGTTTTTTAATGTTTTTAAGGGTTTAAAAGGTTTTTATATTTTTTTTGGTATTTAGGATTTTTATGGGTTTTATTGATTTATTGTTTTTATGTATTTAACAATTTTTATGGATTTAAAGGGATTTAGGGTCTTTTATGGTTTCTTTGCGTTTTTAGGTTTTTAGGGGTTTAACGTGTGTTTAGGCTTTTAGTGATTTATTTGAGTTTTTCTGCGGTTTTAAATGGTTTTTAGGAATTTTTTCACATTTTTCATTATTTTAAATGGTATTTAATTTTATCAGGGATTTTGAGGGTTTTTAGGGGTTTTAAAGTTTTTATAATTTTTTTGGGTTGTAGGTTTTTTATCTTTTTTGAGTTTCATGGGTATTTTTAGGGCCCTTAGAGTATTTAATGTTTTTAGGGGTTTAAATGGTTTTATGAGATTTTAGTGGGTTTTTTGGGGTTTTGTGGGTATTTAACAGTTGGGAGGGTTACTATTTTTTTGGGTTTTATTTTTTTTATGTTTTTAGGGACTTTATGCGTTTTTAGGCTTTAAAGGTTTTCTTTGTGTTTTTAGGGTCTGGCGGTTTTTTTGGTTTTTTGGGATGTTTAGGTTTTTATGGTTTTAGGGTTTATATATATTTTGAGTGATTTAATTAGTTTTTAGTGTTTGTAGTGTTTTATGGGTTTTTTCGGTTTTAGAGTTTTTAAGGTTTTAGGGGTTTATGGTTTTTTAGAGTTTTTAATTTTTTTATAGGTATAAAGGGTTTTTATAGTTCTTAGATGGTGTACCCAAGCCAATGTCGTCATCCAGAGATATCTAGTCTGTTGCATCAGAATAATAAGATTGTATGAAGCCCTGCCCCGTGATCTGCGGTTTCTTGTTAGTGTCTTCTAAAACCACACCCTGGATTGCAAATGCAGCTTGCATAATAGGACATTCCTAATTAATTTTAGACTGAGTTGCACCTACAAGACCAAAATGACCAATCATGACACCTGTATTATCATTTTTGGGTTTTCAGGGTCCTATGTTTTTTGAGGTTTTTATGGTTTTATTAGGGTTCTTCATGGTTTTTTGGGCTTTTTACAATTTTAGGTATTTCAAAGATTTTTTAATATTTTATTTATTTTATGGTTTTTAGGGATTTTGGTGTTTCTTTTTAGTTTTTTTGGGGGTTTTGATTTTTTTTGGTTTTTTTTTTTGGTTTTTAGGGTTTTTTAATGTTTCCTAAGGTTTTAAGGGTTTTTTAATTTTTTAATGTTTTTAGGAGTTTAAAGGGTTTTTAGTGTTTTTAGTGGGTTGTTGGGTTTTGGTTTTTTTGGTTTTAGGGTTATTATTATTTTTAGGGGTTTTATGGACTTTTAAGGGTTTTAACATTTTTTAGGTTTTAGGGGTTTTAAGTGTTTTTATATTTTTATGTTTTTTATTATGTTTTTTAGGATTTTTCAGGGTTTTTTATGTTTGTAGGTATTTTTAAGTATTGTTTTAGATTTTTATGGTGTTTTAAGGATTTTAGGGATTTTGAGGTGTTTTAGGGGTTTTTATGGTTTTTAGGGGTTTTATTGTTTTTTTATATTTTTAGGGGATTTAAGTATTCTTATGTTTTGGAGGTTTTCTTATAAAATTTTTATGTTTTATTTTTTTAACATTTTTATTTATTTTTAGGTCTTTTTGGATTTTTATGTTGTTTTGGGTTTTTAGGGTATTTTAGAGTTTCTAAGATTTTAATTTGTTTTTCAGTGTTTTAACATTTTTAGGGATTTAAATGGTTTTTTGGGTTTTTGGGTTTTTTATTAATTAAGTGTTTTTTATGGTTTTTATGGGGTTTAGACTTTTTTTGGGATTTTAACATTTTTAGTTTTTAAGGGGTTTTATGTTTTTAGGTTTTAATAGATTTCTTCAAGTTTTTATGTTTTTTTATTTTTTTAGGAATTTTTATGGATTTTTTAGGATTTTCATGAGTTTTTATGGCTTTAAGGATTTTATTTTCTCATGTTGTTTAGTTTTTTATTTTTTAGGGATTTTTGGTATTTTTTTGGTATTTTAGGGTTTTTAGGGATTTTTTGGTGTTTTTGGTTTTTAGTGGTTTTGTGTTTTTTTGGGTTTTTTGGCGTTGTACATTTTTTTGAGTTTTTAGGGGTCTTCACGGTTTTTATAGTTTTTTAAACATTTTTCAGAATTTTAATGGGTTTTAGAGTTTTTTAGGTTTTTTGGGAGTTTTTTGGTTTTTTCTGTTTTAATGCTTTTTAGTGGTTGTAATGTTTTTTATTGTTTTTATAGTATTTATGGATTTTAGTATTTTTTAGGTTTTTAAAGGGTTTTACATGATTTTATATTTTTTGGGGTTTCTTAGGGGGTTTTCAAGGTATTTAGGGTGTTTTACATTTTTAGGGATTTTATGATTATTATGTGTTTTTAGGGGTTTTAGGGTTTTTTGGATTCTTGGTTTTCTTGAGTTTTTTAGGTATTTAAACATTTTTTAGAGTTCCTTAATGTTTATTTTAGTTTAAATTATTTTTACGATTTTTAGTGGTTTAGGGGTTTTATGATATTTTTGGAGTTATTATGGGCTTTTGGATTTTTATGGTCTTTAGGGGTTTCTAGGTATTTTATGGTTTTATAGGGATTTTAAATTTTTTTATGTTTTTTGGGTGTTTTATGTGTTATTTGGTTTTAAGGGTTTCTTAGATTATTTCAAGGATTTTATTTTATTTTTATGTTTTTAGGTATTTTTTGACATTTTAAGGAATTTTTTATGTTTTTTAGGGTTTTTCGTACTTTTAGGGTTTTACGGGTTTTAACATTGTTTAGGTTTTTTGGGGGTTCAAGTGTTTTTATGTTTTCAAGGTTTTCTTTTCGGTTTTCAAGGTATTTAGGGGTTTTTACTTTTCTAGATATTTTTATGGATTTTTTAATATTTTCTTGTGTTTTTAAGGTATTTACGGTTTTTAGGGGTTTTAGGGGTTTTAGTAATTTTCAGAGTTTTTAGTATTTTATAGGGTTCTTATCAAATTTTTGGTTTCTAGGGTTTTACGTTTTTTTGGGTTTTCAAGGTTTTTGTGGGGATTACAAGGTTTTTTTTGGTTTTTTACATTTTTGAGTTTTTTTGGGATTTTTTGTAATTTTATGGATTTTATGGATTTTTAGGGGTTTTAGTGTTTTCATGGTTTTTTAGGTTCATAGGGGGTATTTTATATTTTAGGTTCTGAAATGTTTTTTATAGTTTTCTAACTTTTTTAAGGATTTAATGAGTTTTTTGAGTTTTTAGAGGTTTTTTAGGGTTTTTATGTGTTTTTAGGGTTTTTAATGATTTTAGGGCAAGGAAGATGCGAGGGTCGGGCTATTCCCCCCCCCCCCCAAATTTATTAGGTTTTTAGGGGTTCTAAGTTTTTTTTTAATTTTTCAGGGGGGTGATCGCATTTTAGGGTGTTTTATGTTTTTAGGTATTTTTAGGGATTCTTTAGGTTTTTATGGGTTTTTATGGTTTTTATGGATTTATAGGGTTTTTATCATTTTTTTAGTGTTATTAGGGGTTTTATGTTTTTGTAGGTTTTTATGGGGTTTTTGAGTACTTAATATTTTTAAGTGTTTTATATTTTTTTTAACATTTTAGGAATTTTAAGGTTTTTTTTGAGTTTTTCATGGGTTTTCATGCATTTTATTGATTATTAATGTTTTTATGGTTTGTATGGACGTCTATGGGTTTTTAGGGTTTTTGTTGTTTTAGGGCTTTTATAAGGTTTTTAGTGTTTTTTAGGGTTTTGGGGGTTTTAATTTTTTTATAATTTTTATGGTTTTCTTTGGTTTTTTAGGGTTTTTATGATTTTTTACATTTTTTGGGATTTCTAGAGCTTTTTAATAATTTTTAGATTTCTTAATGTTTTTAGGGATTTTGAGGGTTTTTGGATATTTTTATGATTTGAGGTATTTTACTTCTTATTAAGTTTTTAAGGTTTTCTTAGTTTTTTACAAAAAAAATTAGGTTTTTTAAAATTTTAGGTATTTTTAGGTTTTTAGGATTTTTATGGGTTTTTAGTGTTTTTAGATATTTTGATGTTTTTATGGTTTTTAGAGTTAATATGGGTTTTTTCAGGGGTTTTTGAGTTTATTTAAAGAGTTTTTTTGGTTTTTTATATTTTTTTAAAGTTTTGAGGTTTTTAATGCATTTTACCAGCTTTTAGGGTTTTTATGTGTTTTTCGGGTTTTTGTATGGTTTTTTGGGGTTTCATGGTTTTTTGGGTTTTGAGGAGTTTTAGGGATTTTAGTATTTTTTTATATTTTTAGTGGTTTTATGTTTTTTAGGTTTTGAAGGTAGTTATAGGGTTTTTCATGATTTTAGATATTTTTACATTTTCTTTTATTTTTAGGTATTTTTTAGTATTTTTATGGTTTTTAGGGATTTCATTTTTTTATTTTTTAAAGAAATTTAGGATCTTTTATTGTTTTTTTGGGTTTAAAGTTTTTTTTGAGTCTATAGGATTTTTATGTATTTTTATAGTTTATTATGTTTTTAGGTGTTTAAAGTGGTTTTAGTGTTTTTAGTAGTCTTTCAGGGTTTTTATGAGGTTTTAGGTTTTTTATGATTTTAGTAGTTTCATGGTTTTTAGGTTTTTAGGGGTTTAAAGTGTTTTTAGGTTTTTAATGTATCATTTTGGGTTTTAATGTTTTTTGGGATATTGAGGGGTTTTAGGGTTTTTATGTTTTTTTGGGTTTTTAAGGGTTTTAGGAAT